>OX387185.1:38525101-39127601 GCA_947561395.2 Buxus sempervirens | reverse complement strand
TCATTTAATAAAAATAAATATGACTTCAAACGTCAATGCAATGGTACAACTGTAACTACTATGCAAGATTAAGATGTATAATATAAATACTAAAAATATATATAAATACTAAAAACAAAAGGATATAAATATAAATATAACATAATGTAAGGATATAGATGCCAAAAGCCCTAATTATTATTTAGGGGGCGTATTTTCCAGAAACTAAGAAGTATCAAGCCAATGTCTAAGAAGATGTGCATGTAAACAAGTAGAGACCCTTTCTTTCTTACCTCATAACCCAATCGGATCAATTGATAGTACTGAGCAATGACTTGACTAGAACCTGTAACATAGAAAAAAAAATTAGAACTGATCAATGAAACAATGTATATTGTTTTGGATTTATATATGAGTAGAGGTACCTTTAGAGAAGTTGAGAGTAAATGTGGGTTGATCAGCTCCAAGGTAGTTGATGTGAAAGATAAGTTCGTCAGGCAAGTCTTCCTTGCTCCTCCAAATGGCCCATCCAATCCCGGCATAGACCAGGCCATACTTGTGGCCACTGACGTTGATGCTCTTCACCAGTGGTAGCCGAAAATCCCATTCAAGCTCAGGATAAATGAATGGTGCAATGAACCCACCACTAGCTGCGTCTACATGGATCGGCGTGTCCCATCTGTGCAAAATTCAAGTTCATGTTCATTGTTAATTGCTTTGTCGTTGCTGGGGTTGAAAGAAATTGATATAACAATAGTAATGGAGTACGAAGTATTGTAATACCCAGTCTCCTTGTTCTTCTCTGTTAGGAGATCATTCAAGAGCTTAACGTCCTCGAATTCTCCGTTAAGGGTGGAACCCAAGATGGCGGCGACACAGATGGTGTTCTCGTCGACCATCTCCACTGCTTTTCTTGGGTCCATCACATAGTAGTCTTCCCTGAGTTTCACCTCCTTCAATTCTACCTCGAAGTACCTCGCAAATTTCTCCCAACAGACCTGTGAAAAGCAGGTGCAAACCGATGAAATCTAGATTGAACTCCGACATCAATGTTTTCAAAAACTCGCTGGTTAACATAGAAACTTGGTCCCAGTTACTCAGATCAGTTTCTATTCTGATAAACTCGATCCGTTACTCATCATGATCAGACTCGGAGATAACTCGTTTATACGCCTTATTAAATCGACCAACTTTACTTGAAAAATCTAATGGTTGAAGAACTTGACTTGAGAAAACGTGAAAGAAAAATTTTTGTTTTGAGATGAAAAAAACCAACCCTAAGATATTTCATATGGCATTATCTCACTCACGTAGGCTGCACGGACAGCAGCAGAAAAAGGTAGCAGACGATGTCTTCTCTCAAGATTCACAATACATCTTTGCCTTATCCCAAGTCCTTTTCTCCATGTCATCATTGATAGGACATGTCCCACAAGGATTAGAAGACCGTTTTGTACATATGAGTCTTATCCAAATTCCTTTCCAACATTGATAAGACATAACCCATTAGAATGTGGGGACTATTTTCTCTTGTACCACTCGTTGATGGTATATACCGAGAGCGTTTTATCTGGTGCTACTTAGTAGAATCAGTATGAAACTCACTGGATGGATGCCCATGTAAGTAGGGGGCCCGCACATCCATACTCCATCCAAGCATGTGATTTCACTAAACCACCGTATTCTAACTCAAAAGGAAATGCATTCGACGTCCCCTATTAGAATGATTCGAAAGAGGTTCTTCGTCCCTGGTTTAGATCGGTTATGTGTTGGCTTACGCAAACAAGCACATATATCCATCACAGAGCATAAAAAGAGAACCAGCCCGCATCCTCTCTTGCGGATGGTCGTTCGAATGGTCATTCGAACGACCATGCCGCGACGCGTGTCCCATTCAATTAAAAGAGAGGAACGGACTGACGACGATTCCGTTAGTTTTCAATAATATTATTGTAACATTAAATGTGTATTATAATAATATTATTGTAACATTATATAATACTATTATAATATTATATAATATACGTAACAATTATAATAATTGCACACTTCTATAATATTATATTATATTATAATATAAATCATATTATAATAATATAATTTATGTTTATTATATTAGTATAAGAAATTTATTACATTATGAAATTGTAAAATAGTATATATATATTATAATATTATATTAATATAATTAAATTATTATAAATATAATATTATTAATGGCAATAAATCAATATAATATGTTTATTATATTATAATATGTAAATCAATATAACGCGTCACTCTCGAGTTTTCTGAGTTTTTTAAAATTTGCCTTGACGCTCGAACGGTTGAAAAACGCGAAGAACGGTAGAAAAACGCGAAGAACGCGTTACGCTCGGGTTTTCTGAGTTTGTGAAAGTTGTGCTTGACGCTCGAGTAAGCGTAAAACGGTCCAAAATTTTTAAAAACCAACCCAAATTCGGAACCTCCCGCTCGAGCGTCCGGAAATTGTCACCCTTAGTATTTTTTTCCATCTTTTACGAATTGTAAGTAGGGTAGGTTGGACTTGTAAATAGGGTTCATTGGACTTGTAAGTAGGGTAGGTTGAACTTGTAAGTAAGGTAGGTTGGACTTGTAAGTAGGGTAGGGTAGGTTGGACTTGTAAGTAGGGTAGGTTAGACTTGTAAGTGGGGTTGGTTGGACTTATAAGTAGGGTTCGTTGGACTTGTAAGTAGGGTTCATTGGACTTGTAAGTAGCGTAGGTTGGACTTGTAAGTAGGGTAGGGTAGGTTGGACTTGTAAGTAGGGTAGGTTAGACTTGTAAGTGGGGTAGGGTAGACTTGTAAGTGGGCATGGTTGGACTTGTAAGCAGGGTAGGTTGGACTTATAAATGGGCATGGTTGGACTTGTAAGTAGGGTTGGTTGGACTTGTAAGTAGGATAGGGTAGGTTGGACTTGTAAGTAGGGTAGGTTAGACTTGTAAGTGGGGTTGGTTGAACTTGTAAGTAGGGTAAGTTGGATGGACTTGTAAGTAGGGTAGGTTAGACTTGTAAGTGGGGTTGGTTGAACTTGTAAGTAGGGTAAGTTGGATGGACTTGTAAGTAGGGTAGGTTAGACTTGTAAGTGGGGTTGGTTGGACTTGTAAGTAGGGTTGGTTGGATTTATAAGTGGGGTTGGTTGGATTTGTAAGTGGGCATGGTTGGACTTGTAAGTAGGGTAGGTTGGACTTGTAAGTGGGCATGGTTGGACTTGTAAATAGGGTAGGTTGGACTTGTAAGTAGGGTTGGTTGGACTTGTAAGTACGGTATGTTGGACTTGTAAGTGGGCATGGTTGGACTTGTAAGTAGGGTAGGTTGGACTTGTAAGTAGGGTTGGTTGGACTTGTAAGTGGGCATGGTTGGACTTGTAACCAGGCATGGTAGGACTTGTAACGGGGCATGGTGGGACTTGTAACAAGCATGGTGGAACTTGTAACCGGGTATGGTGGGACTTGTAACGGGGCATGGTGGGACTTATAACCAGGCATGGTAGGACTTGTAACCGGGTATGGTGGGACTTGTAACCATGCATGGTAGGACTTGTAACGGGGCACGGTGGGACTTGTAACAGGCATGGTGGAACTTGTAACTAGGTATGATGGGACTTGTAACCATGCATGGTAGGACTTGTAACAGGCATGATGGGACTTGTAACGGAGCATGGTGGGACTTGTAACCATGCATGGTAAGACTTGTAACTTGCATAGTTGGACTTGTAACGGGGGCATGGTAGGACTTGTAACCATGCATGATAAGACTTGTGACTGGCATGGTTGGACTTGTAACGGGGCATGATGGGACTTGTAACGGGGCATGGTAAGACTTGTAACAGGCATGGTGGGACTTGTAACCGGGCATGGTGGGACTTGTAACAGGCATGGTAGGACTTGTAATATATAATATAATTTTTCAAATTTAATGGATAATATACCTAATACATTTGCATGCTACTGCAAGTATTAGATGTAGCTTATTAGTCCAAAAATGACAATTATATGGTAGTCAGTTTTGAATTTTTGAATCAATTAAACTAAATTAGGTTGATTTGTTAACCACTTGTTTGGTTGGATTTGTTTCCATAATAAGTTTTAACTTTTTCAACTGGCTCCCATCTTTTTACTGTTGAGTTGCACACTTGACAATGCTACTTGTCATGCACCGTAATGAGCTACTCCTTTTCCTATCATTGGTATTGTTGAACTTTTTTTTGTTACCGTGTTTCCCAAATGATAATGAGCACTTTTGATTGGGTTCCTTTTCAAAAAATCCTGCAAGCTACAAATATTAATTTTGTATTTTATTTGTTTGGGCAAAACAGGATGGATGGAAGGAACGGATTGGGGAGAAGGACGAAAACTAACGGGAAGAGGATGACGGCCGTTGGGTTTGTTTAGGTGAGAGAAAAGTATGTTGGATGCGTGTCGCGTGCTGGGAGCCAATCCGTTCCTTCCATCCATCCTGTTTCGCCCAAACAAATAAAATACAAGTCCCACCATACCGGGTTATAAGTTCTACCATGCCTGGTTATAAGTCCCACCATGCCCCGTTACAAGTCCCACCATACCCGGTTACAAGTTCCACCATGCTTGTTACAAGTCCCACCATGCCCCGTTACAAGTCCTACCATGCCTGGTTACAAGTCCAACCATGCCCACTTACAAGATCAACCAACCCTACTTACAAGTCCAACCTACCCTATTTACAAGTCCAACCATGCCCACTTACAAGTCCAACCTACCCTACTTACAAGTCCAACCATGCCCACTTACAAGTCCAACCTACCCCACTTATAAATCCAACCAACCCCACTTACAAGTCTAACCAACCCCACTTACAAGTCTAACCTACCCTACTTACAAGTCCATCCAACTTACCCTACTTACAAGTTCAACCAACCCCACTTACAAGTCCAACCTACCCTACTTACAAGTCCAACCTACCCGACTTACAAGTCCAACCATGCCCACTTACAAGTCTAACCTACCCTACTTACAAGTCCAACCTACCCTACCCTACTTACAAGTCCAACCTACGCTACTTACAAGTCCAATGAACCCTACTTACAAGTCCAACGAACCCTACTTATAAGTCCAACCAACCCCACTTACAAGTCTAACCTACCCTACTTACAAGTCCAACCAACCCCACTTACAAGTCTAACATACCCTACTTACAAGTCCAACCTACCTTACTTACAAGTCCAACCTACCCTACCCTACTTACAAGTCCAACCTACCTTACTTACAAGTTCAACCTACCCTACTTACAAGTCCAATGAACCCTACTTACAAGTCCAACCTACTCTACTTACAAGTCCAACCTACCCTACTTACAATTCGTAAAAGATGGAAAAAAATACTAAGGGTGACAATTTCCGGACGCTCGAGCGAGAGGTTCCGAATTTGGGTTGGTTTTTAAAAATTTTGGACCGTTTTACGCTTACTCGAGCGTCAAGCACAACTTTCACAAACTCAGAAAACCCGAGCGTAACGCATTCTTCGCGTTTTTCTACCGTTCTTCGCGTTTTTCAACCGTTCGAGCGTCAAGGCAAATTTTAAAAAACTCAGAAAACCCGAGAGTGACGCGTTATATTGATTTACATATTATAATATAATAAACATATTATATTGATTTATTGCCATTAATAATATTATATTTATAATAATTTAATTATATTAATATAATATTATAATATATATACTATTTTACAATTTCATAATGTAATAAATTTCTTATACTAATATAATAAACATAAATTATATTATTATAATATGATTTATATTATAATATAATATAATATTATAGAAGTGTGCAATTATTATAATTGTTACGTATATTATATAATATTATAATAGTATTATATAATGTTACAATAATATTATTATAATACACATTTAATGTTACAATAATATTATTGAAAACTAACGGAATCGTCGTCAGTCCGTTCCTCTCTTTTAATTGAATGGGACACGCGTCGCGGCATGGTCGTTCGAATGACCATTCGAACGACCATCCGCAAGAGAGGATGCGGGCTGAAAGAGAATCGACAGGGACTTGGGACTTGTGGAATCATGAATGTGGATACAAAAGGCAAAAGGGGTCCCCTCATCCAGTCTTTCCATATCAAGAACTAGCACTTCCTGTCCATTACTTGAGTAGCGTGCCTCTTGTTTACCAAAAAAAAAAAAAGACTAGCGTGCCTCTTATCTTGGCAGGAGCTTGCTTCTGAAGATAAGAGATGATTGTGATCAGGCCTGTGCACACCACGCGTTCTGGACACGTGGCCCTCACACTCCAATATATTTTGGTCCACTCTAACATGGCTATGCTTGCAAATGGCCAAATAATGGCTACATTGTGATAGCGAAGCTATGATGTGTTCACGAGAATATTCATAAGAATGTAAAGGTTTATACGTTGCCCGCATGCTCTACTCTCTTCTTCTATTCCCCTTTGTTTTTACAGAAAGTTGAGTTGAGATCAAGACCGAAGCAGGCAATTATTAATCACTTTTGGTTTTAATGGAGGAGATCATTTAGGTGCTCTTAAACTAACTAGGCAAATTGTTCTCAGTAGATGGTGAAATTTGGCCACCTTTTGGTTACAACTTACAACTAGTAACTTATACCGAATTCTAGCACCGTATTCTATCACCAGGGGAAATGCATTCAAAGGAAATGTGTTCTGCTTGGGAGTACTTTTGATTCCATGCCTGCTGCTCAACAGGTGAGTTGCCATGTGACTCTTATGGGCCTGTTGTTCTTTTAAAATGTTTTTAAGTGTTTTAACTAAGCCTTTATATAGCGTTTAATATAATAATGGTAACCATCTGTACAATCCTAGAGTATTGAAAATAATGACTTTGGAAAAATTGAAAAGAAAGAGATAGTAAAGTAATGGTGAGTGGTGCAGAAGAGTCAAAAAAGCACACCTGAACATTAGCTCCCGTGACAATATTGGGCTTGTCGTAGGGTTTGCCCTCGGCTTTTCTCTTGTTCTGCCACTTTCTCTTAAACGCCAAACCTGCCAGCATTATTGCCTCCGATGACCCCACCGTCCCCACCCCAACTGCAGCCTCCGACTCTCCCAGCGGGGCATTGAATAGATGTGCTATGATGTTCACACACCGGTTCTGCATCAATTGATCACCATTTTAGACAAGCAAAAAATTACTATCAAATGCATGTAAAATATGTCTGAATGTAAAAACTTTAAAGAACAATCCTTTGTCAAATTAAATACAGGATATTAGCTACTCAGTCAGGAGAGGAATTTTTGTAAGTCATAATAGTATTTTAAGAAAAATTTTAATCATACTCCATGAATTTTGACGCCAACCAGGTTTCCATTTTCGGATAATAGTAATTATAGTATTTATAAGATAATAAAAACATAAAAAATACAAAGTAAAAAATCTGCTACCGTTGGATACAAAAAATACTAATACAGCGGTTTATAGATATTTTTCGGGTTGAATATATATATATATATATATATATATATATGGTTTCATGCTCAAATCCAAATATTCAAATCCAAATATAATAGGATCGATTATTTAGATTGGTATTCAAACCAATAGATCTAAACCAAGATCCATATTCAAATATTTGAGTCGAATTTTTATGCACCTCATTTACAGCCCTAAACACCACTGGACTAAAAGTTTCAAACCGTTTCGATTTAACAAAAACCGTACTTTATACACCAAATTTAGAAATTTTAGGAGAGAGAGATTCGACGTGACACTACTTATGTGCTGTCCTACCCACCACATTTAATTCTATTATCAAGTTTAAATCCGGTTCGATGGCAAAAGGGACTTCAAGGTTCGGAAAAAACAAATATTGCATTGACCGACAAAGGATAAAAAGTTGAGGAATTTTTTAAAAATAAATTAGATTCACTCACCTAATTCTTGGAATTATAAATTAATAATATTTTTTAAATAATTAATAATGAGTGTCCTTGTAATGTTCACAAAAATGTTCTTCCAAAAGTGCCCTCAATAGACTTGCAAACAATTTTGATGTTATCATCTTTTAAGGCTAATGAGGTTAAGAAGTCTTTTGAGGGCGTTTTTGGAAAAAAGTGAACAGTATAACGACACTTATTCTCAATAATTTTAAAAAAGTATCATTAGTTTTTCAATCACAAAGAATTAGGTGATTAAATATGAGTTATATTTTAAAAAGCATCACTAAAAACAAATTTCTCCTAAAAACTCCTCTAGAACCGATGGGACCCAAATACAAAGACACCATCCAAGTTGTCTTGTTTCTTGTGGATGTTCTATTGGCCACATCACTTTCCATACGGAACCACAACCACTCTCTTTTCTCCAAGAAGTATCCAATTAGTGCATGGCACCGGTCCATCCAATTATTTCAAACCTTCATTTGAGGCACCCCATGTGGCGCAGATAACTCATTTTTTCCTTAACCAACAAGCACTCTTCCCCCTGCCTCCACAATAATAGGGATAAGATTTGAAAATGGCATCCAACCTTGTCAAAGGGTCATTAGGATAGAGGTATTTAGTCAAGACAGGGTCCACAAACAAATAAGGAAGTTGCTTCCTCAATCAATGGGTGGTGGACCCTTGGTAGCAGCTTTGATTGTGCAGCCCCACCTTTATCTTTTGATAAATAAAATATTAAAAAGGATAAATTTCATAAAGCTCACATGGTGGCATATGATACACCAACAACTCCCATTTAATTTTGAAAATTAGAAAATACCTATCTTATTATTGTTTGACAACAACACCCTTGTAGGTGTCTTAAGACTCCAGACCAGAAGTTTTCATTTACATTTTATATGCACGCTTTGCCAAGTTCTCATTTTTTGCCTCTTTAGATACAATAACTTAATATCATAATTTCTAAACTCTAATGTTTAACTTATACATGAATTATACCCATAATTTAAGTTGGAATAATATTATATGCAGTTGAACCCGTAGGAGGATTCAACTTCTACGGGTTCAACTGCGAGAAAAGTAAAATATTTCTTTTCACATTTTTTATTAAAGTTGCTTGTCACAAATTGGATACAGTTGAACCCATACTATATATGATATCATTCCATTTAAGTTTGGACTCGTTCAATGCCGCACAAACTAACTTCCGACTTTATCAACAATAATATACTATAGTAAAACAACATGACAAATAAAAATGAATTGAATCATTTATTGTACTAGTAAAAAGGGTCCAACTATAGGCAGTGCCTACCATGCAAGCCCATGTTGCTGCATGGCATTAACTATGGTAAGACCCATTTTACAGGTCCAACAAATGATGATTCTATCTCAAAATATATATATATATATATATATATATATATATATATATATATATATATAAGTGGACTTTCTACTTCCATATTGTTATATTATAAAATATTTGTACTTATATCTTCTTATTTTTTATATTTATATTTATATCCTTATACTCATCATAATAATGCAAAAAAGTAGAATGAAAAGATCAAATATCATTCTGATAGACGAATTGATCTCGATATCTTTCTAGAAGACGAAGAAAATACTCAAAACCCAAGAAAATGAAGTCACTAAAAGCCTTTATATAGGCATTACAAGAAAAACGCTAAAAATAGAAAAATGAAGCTTACTAAAAATAGTAAAAATAAATTTTACTAAAAATAATAAAATTCAAGATAAGCTCAAATTCCTAAAATATAGATCAAAATAAGAGTTCCACCAAAAGTATGATTCAAAATGGATTTTCCTTGACTCCAAAGGAAAGAAATCAATTCTTTCCTAAAATAGTAAATTTGATGATTTGAAGGCCTAAACGAAAGAATTTAGCTGAAAAACCGCATGGATCATAGGAAAGCGGTGAATTTTGATATCCACATCATTTCCAATCAGACTACCAATTTTCGGCTGATTCTGATAACATTAAGCAAAATCATCAAAATACCACTGGTTCGGAAAATGGTGTTTGATGATCACAGAACCTTCGAAACCTGTCCTACATCAATAATTGTTCTAGTAATACCCCATGTTTGGCTAGTTTTTGTTTTCTATTAAATAACTAAGGTTACTAAACTAACCTTGAACAAAGGAGAAAATTTTTGCATCTATCCCATATATTAGCTTATATTTTCATTTATACCCTTTGATATTATATTTAGGGGGATATCAGTCCATTTTAATTTTTCATTGAATTTTAATATTCTAAAAAACTGAATAATATATGATTATTTCTTCTTTTTTTAGACTGTTAAGACATTAATGCCATAATTATGATGGACATTAATGCCATAATTATGATGGACATTAATGCCATATAGTACTTATGCTAAAATGAGGATTCAGTAAATTTATTTGGTAACGGCCAATAAGGGCATGGATGTGCTTTTCTACTTTTAGTGTATGAATGATTAGATGGCTTTGATATACTTTTCTACTTTAGTCATTTAATAAACACTAAATAACAGAATTTAACTAATTTTTAACTGCAATAGAGAGATTGCAGTCTCTCTATCAAAAAAAAATTTTTAACTGCAATAATTATCATAAATAAGGAAATATATATAAATATAATGAATACTAAAAACAAAAGAGAATAGGTTAAAAAATAGGATTCAGATCATTTACGGTTGAGCCTGTAAATTGACCGTACCCTATAATAGTTTGCTAAGTAGGCAAGCAATCCCTCCCTGTAAATTGGGGGAACGAAAAAGTAAATTGGGAGAACGAAAAGTAAAAATCACGGGAATTAAAAAGTAAACTGGGGGAACGAAAAGTAAAATTCACTTTTTCGTTCCCCAATACAAAGAAAAAGGCGAGATAGTTTTGCTTGCTTACTTGGTAAATTATTATTGGGTACGTGAACCAATTTACGGACTCAAACGGAGATGATCTTTTGTTTTTTTTTCTTTTTTTTGGGGTAAACAAACGTAGATGATCTTAATCCAAAAAAATATATCATATAATATTAAGCATTATAACGCGGGACCCACATCGAAAGTGAAGTCGCTGAGTCCCCTTCGGAGGAAATCCATGGATGGAGGGAAAGAAAGGACTTGCCTGGAGCTCGGTGGTGACAGGGTACTCGTCCATGTCGACGTAGTTCTTGTTGATGGAAGCCATCATGAGCTTGTCGCACTCGGGCTCCATCCAGGTGGTGACGAAGGAAGCCAGGTTCAGCCTCGGGTTCCCGTCCAACATCAGCTCGTCGTTGATGATCTGGTACGCTGCTTCCTTCGGGATCGAGGTCTCCGACATCTTAAACCTGTAGCAGTAGATCAATCGATACAATCCATTACAAAACTTTCCTCATCAAACATCAATTAACCTGGACATGTAACGATTCAACTAATCTTTCATCATCAAAACACAAAACAAAATCCCGATCGCGATCATGTATCGTAAATCTGTAAATAGATGCAGTTTGATTTGATTAAGTATAACCTTGGCAGCGAAGTTCGGACATATCTGGAGGCGAAGGTGGACTGGACGGAGGCGTCGGACTCGGAAACAGCCGTGGAGAGAACCATGGCGGACGAGATCGATCGAACAAGACCAGAGAAAGAAACGGAAGATGGAGAGATGCCTTGTTGGGGATGAATGAGGGACAGACGAGCTCCTATTTAAGCAGTTTTGATCTGATGATATTTTTGGTGGAATTCTTGCAGTGATAATTGATAAAAAGAAAGATCAGAGATCGGACGGTGATGGGGACATTGATGCGTAGATCCAACTCATCCAAGGATTTTACATTTTGTATATCCGTGTGGACCCCTGACAGTGGTGTCCGCGGTGTTTTGGGATCTGATCGACTACTTGTATTAGCGCTCAAATATTTAGGCAATGAACGGTCGCTGTGAGACTGTGAACGTGGAACGGGGGATGGCACGCGATTTCTGTGAGATCTCAAATACCTTTCTATCTCCCGGTAATAGGGACGTCAAACGGCCGGCCCGTTTACTTAATTCGTGCTTGTGCCGTCCCGTGCCCCGCCCGACAAATATATATTTATCAAATATATAAAATTATATACATGTATAATATAAATAGAAAACTAATGTAATTATCTATTTTGATAATAACTTGCAGGGGTTGAAATCGTCTACCGCCTTTAATGTGAGGCAGACTTTGCAGCGTCCGTGGGATGCTGCCACGTGGAGCATCCCACAGATACTATGTATTCACATTTCCCAATGCATTTCACTGGAAAAATGTGATGCATAGCATCCATGGGATGCTCTACGTGGCAGCATCCCACAGACGCTCCATAGTCTACCGCCTTAATGGATGCTCTACGTGGCAGCATCCCACAGACGCTCCATAGTCTACCGCACATTAAGGCGGTAGACAATTTCATCCCAACTTGCAGGGTACACGTGGATTACCACATGTATGCAGATAAAAGAGAGAAAAGTTAGACAACTGGTCGGAAAAATGGGAACCGTTTTATAACTCTTCACGTTTAATGAAACTTTAAATGTATAGAAAAAGATAGTTATAACCCATATTAATGAACTTTAATGATGATTTATAAAGACATTATAGACAAAAGGGTATGATTTTCAGCATGCTTCCCAAGGGGATAAGGATGGCAATGGGGCGAGCTTGGTGAACCCGAACCCACAGTTTAACCAATACCAAACTCTAATTAACTCGTCCCTATCAAGTTAGTAATAGGCTAGACTAGTTTGACCCCGTTTCAGTAAAAAATGGAAAAAAGTATTTATTAAATAGAAAATATATTTATTAAGAAAATATGTATTTTTTATATATGATATATATAAAAATGACATTTCAATATATGAAGGTCGAGTTTGAGGCAGGTTACCTATTTAACACGTCCCATTACGATTTCTACAAAGGGACACTTTTTTTTGTTTCTACAAAGGGACACTTTTTTTTTGTTTTTTGAGTAAACTTCTACAAAGGGACACTTCCTTTTATATAACATAAATCTGGACATTAATTAAGAGTTTGGGCTGAGGTTTTCCTGGCCTATCTAAAAACGGGTCAACTAGAATTAGACCCATCAATCCGTTGGGTACCGGGTATGGACCGGCCAATCTCGAGTTGTACCGTTGGATTCTATTATAGGCCGGACGGTCCAGGCCGAAATACCTTTTTCTGACTTTTTTTATTATTATTTCCGTCTGGTCCCGGGAAAAGCATTGTCGGCTTGTCCTAGTTACTATTCTTCATCATCTATTCGTCTTCGATCTTCGTTTCGTAATTTCCAATTTTCCACGAAAAAAAAAAATCTTCGTTTCGTAATCTTCACCAAAAACAAATTTGTGAAAATTAATTTTTAATTGTATTTCATCAACATATTTAAGATTTAGTCGGTAAAGTTTTGAGTTTTAACTTTTAATATATCTTTATCAAAATAATTAATTTTTAATATCATTTCACTATTACAAATCAAATATTCCAAGAATGCCCTAACATCACTTATCCAAATGGCTTGTACAAGTCACTCATTCATAATACAAGTCATTTTATTAACTTGTACAAGTTAATTTATTGACCTGTACAAGTTATTTTATTATTTGTACAAGTCTAAAATGATTTGTACAAGTTAATTTATTGTTTGTACAAGTCTCGAGAGCAAGTTGTATAAGGGTATTTTTTTGGAAGAATTTATTTATAACATTGAAATGGTATTAAAAATTAATTATTTTGATAAAGGTGTATTAAAAGCTTAAACTCAAAATTTTGCCGACTAAATCTTAAATCGTTTTATAAAGTACCACTAAAAATTAAGTTTCCCAAAAAATGTCGTTTCGTGCGACGAAAGGAAGAAGGAGAAGCAGCACGGAAGTTTCTTTGTCCCTTTTTCAAACTCTAATCTTGTCCTCAATCTTCGTTTCGTCTGCAAAGAAGGAAAGAAGGAGAAGCAGCACAGAAGTTTCGCTGTCCCTTTTTCAAACTTAAATCTTGTCTTCAATCTTCACTTCGTCTGCCGAAAGTGGGTTTTTTTTTGTGCATCGTCGATCGTGGTGACCGCAGATTTGCACCTTCTCAAATATTCATCGCAGAGCAAACTCACACCACTAACAGTAACAGGCACCTTCGTCTTTGCACGAAACACAGCTTCAATAAACTTAATTCGGCGTCAGGTACAACCGGCGTACCACTTTTTCGTTTTCATTTTTTTTAGAAGATTTAGTAATTTTTTGAAGTGATTTCTTGTATGGTTCAGATTCTATGGATTTTATATCAATTATTATGTGTTTTTTATATGAGCAGTGAGCTAGGATTTTTCTTTTCTCTGTTGGGTTGGACTTGAATGTGTAATTGTGTAATGTATTGAATTACTGTGTTGGGAGTTGAGGGGCTGTGTATGTTGTTCTTGTGTTTGATGAAATGCTTTGGCTTAAGAAGAAATTAAGTACGAAGTCTTGGAACTTTTTCTCCTAAGGATTAAGAAAGTACTTTTCATTTACGGCTTATGGGGTATTTTCTACTGCTCGCATGTGTTCTTTGTCTTGTCATAAGATTTTAAGTATCATGATCACTTGCGCTTCAAATTAGAACATTTTTCATCATAGAAATTTATTTTTCCTTGATCATATTTTTTTGAATGGAAAACAGATGCAAAAAGAACAGAGAAATTGGAATCTGTGGTTTGTTCAGTTATCAGCCTATAAATCCTTGGTCCATGGAACCCAAGTTTCTGCGTAGTCCAATAAGGGTTTGCTTAGAAGATATCTATTGATTATATTGAGTAGCAATGATATGATGAACTACAATTTGATCAAGTGCTTATGAAAAATATATAATTGGCCTTTGTGGAACTCTTCGAAGTGCAATGCTTAGTGAAGTCTTGTGTTTGGTTTAAATTGATACGTGGGATAGTTACATGTATGCAAGTAGCTGTGTACTCATGATTTATGTTAATTGCGAATGTGAAAATGTCAATCAGTTATTGATAATTCACAGTGAGGAATTGAGTTAGTTGGCCCTGATTAATGAATGGTGAATGAACGTGGTTAAATATGCATAATTTCGAATGATGTTAATTGTTAAAAGACATAAATAATAGTAGTTTGTTATATTATTGAGAAGGTATGTGTGAGGCTTTTGCACCTGGAATGCATGGATTGCCTGTGAATTATGTATGATGTTGTGATCCTGAAATGGAAAAGCATCGGTGCTTGTGAACGAGGTTTTAAGTATCAGCCGATACCAAGAAGTATCGGCCGATGCGACTCGGCATCGGTCCAAGGCGATATCGAGTATCAAGCCAATACCAAAGGTTTTTCTGAAAGTATTGGATACTTCTCATTGTTAGCCGATACAAAACAGTATCGGGCTGGGCCCGATACCCAATCCGATACCGAGTTTTTAAACCTTGCTTGTGAATGTTTTTGAGGTTTTGAGCATACCATGTTCTTATGCAAATATTATTTGTATTCATCACATGAATGGATGGCTTTCTAAAGTGATCTAGATGGGGTATGTCTTAAGCTGCTAAGGCCAAACTGGGCTCATTGTGTAGTTTCATTTTCCCCAAGTTGAAGTCCTGAAATGGAAATTACTTGAGGGTATTCTTGAGTTGAAAGACCTTAAAACCTTATGGATTGACCATACAGGGGATCTAAGATCCAAAGATGAGGAAAAATATTAGTCTGGTCAGCTGGTGGGTGTATGGATCAAATTCGCATGCATTTGGCACTTGTGGCATCTCTGAACAAATTGGATGCAATCCCAGTCCATCGTACAAGCCTGTGCCCATTCATGCGTGTCCCATAGACTCCAAAATGCGTCTAGATTATCATATCTTTGGCCTTTTCATCTAGACATCTGAACAGAATGGTGTTGGTTGATCTCTTGCCATCTCTTTGGATGAGCCTGTATGATCATATGTGGGATTTCATGTCATATCTTCCTAACTACATTTCATAAGCCATTGTGGGATGATTATAAATATGAGAAATGATAAACTTCTATTTTATTGTCAGATTGAATAATTTGTGTGGAAATCACTTGTTGTATGATGATAATTCAAATGCAACTTTACCTTGTGAAATAGATTATTGTGGAATTTCCTTACTGAGCAAATAGCTCATCAAATGATTTGTTTCATTTGCAGGTAAGAACCTGGGAAAGAATATTGTCTCAAAAATGAATAGGGAGATGCGAGGATGATTGGGCAAGATGCCCCTTTAATGTATAAAATCTTTTATAATAATTTTACATTACATGAATAATATGTGTTAGTCGTAGCTCATGTAATATAAAGTCTGTTTACTTCTTGAATCTATTTGTTTAATGTTATCTTGTTCATTCCACTGGATGAAGTTCTGAGAACCAAAACTGAATCGAGGAGATGCAGTTTTGAGAATGCAGGGAAACATTTATGGTTACTCAGGTCAACTCTCAAATTGTTTGTTGAAAAAGATTGCCATTGGCACCTGATTCAGGCTTTTTGCGGTTTCCATGTTTTGTAGAGTTAACCGGAGGAGCTTTGCCAAAACTATAATCCAATTCAATCTCAGTATTAACAAAATATAACGTCATTATTCCATGATCCAATCAGAATCCAATCCAATCCATCCATAGTTAGATCAAAAACTTAAAACAAATGAAAACATGGGATAGCCTTCAGCAAATAACCGTGGACCTACTTAAAAATCTTTTGTAAATGTTTTTTGAGGGACCCACTTAAAAGAAACACTAACCATGGGAAACATCTCACTCCAAGAGCACGATCCAATGCAGATGAAAATTGCAGACGATTCCATCCGGTTATTAATACTAGCAAAATGCACAAGGGAGAACGTAGGAGGAAACAGTTACAAAATTGAATGTAAGTTTAAAAAAAAAAGTTAAGGCAGTTTGACCATTTTATTTTTTTTTATTAATAGATTTTCTAAATAGTTTGTAAGGGCTGTTTTGGAAAGCTATGCGTTTTGCTTTGGCACGCTTTCCAAAGGGCACCTCCCATTATATATGACTTGAAATCTGTTGGAGCTCTTGGCTAGAAGATTTGATGGTCTAACGATGATGTATGTGTCCACATAGGTACATGAAGTCTATGTGTACACACCTTCCATCATTGGACCAGCAGATCTTCCGGTACCAGGAACAGTGATATGACCTTGTTATATATAGTATAGATAGATTACTCATTAATATGACCTCGTTATATATAGTATAGATAGATAGTCAGTCATCTGCTTCTCTTTTCCAAGAGGTGATAGATAGTCAGTCATCTGCTTCTCTTTTCCTCGAGGAACAACACTTGCTGCACCAATATGCAAAGATCCTGCGACAGCAGGAGACATTCTGGGCGCAGAGGTCAAGGGTGAATTGGCTGAAGGAAGGGGATCAGAACACATCGTTCTTCCACAGAACCACAATGATCCGAAGACAAAAGAACATCATACTTTCTCTAAAAGATGAAGCAGGGAATGAAGTAACATCCACACAGCAAATAGAAAAGATGTTCTTGTCTCACTTCCAACTACAATACAAGGCACAACATAATTGGAGTAATTTTGAATTGCCGGGGTTGATTCCAAAAAAAGTTACCATGGCTCAAAGCAATCTTCTAGAAGAGGTTCCTACACCTCTTGAGATTTGGAACGTTGTTACGTCTCTCGGCCCACTTAAAGCCCCGGGACCTGACGGATTCCAAGGTATCTTCTACACTACCTATTGGAACATTATAGGGGCTGAGGTAGTCTCCACTGTTCAGGATTTCTTCAGGTACGGATGTCTACCTTCTGGGATTAATCACACTTTTATTGCTTTAATTCCTAAATCCCTTCATCCTCGTTCGGTTAACGACTTCCGTCCTATAGGCCTCTGCAATTTTTTGTATAAAATCATTTCCAAAATCCTTGTTAATAGAATCCGGCCTCTTCTACAGGACATTATCTCTCCTTACTAAACTGCCTTTGTGCTAAATCGGTCAATTAGAGATAACATCCTTGTCAATCATGAAATTGCCCACTGTTTTAGAAAAAAATCAAAAAAAAATTTAAAATATAATCATATCAGAAAATCAAAAAAACCTAGCAATAAACAGAAAAATACTTCTGGTCGTAATGGTCTCTTTGCTCTTAAGCTTGACTTTTCAAAAGCCTACGATAGGTTGAGTTGGTCCTTCCTTGAAGTAGTGCTCCAAAGTCATGGATTTCAACCTAAAAGTGTGACTCTCATTATGGAATGTGTTAAATCTGTTTCTTATAGTATACTTGTTAATGGAAAACCTGTGGGTCATTTTAATGCTGAATGTGGTCTTCGTCAAGGGGATCCTTTGTCCCCATATTTGTTTATTATATGTCAGCAAGTGTTATCTTTGGCTATCACTCGTGCAGAAATGGACAATAGAGTTAGAGGTGTTTGCATCAGGAAAGGGAGTATAGCTGTGTCTCATTTAATGTATGCTGATGACGTTTATATATATGGTCATGTGTCTGCTCGTGAAGTGCATGTTACTGCTAGGATTCTTTATCGATACTGCCTTGAAGCTGGTCAGGCGATCAATTATGGAAAATCCTCCCTTCATTTCAGTCATAACACTTGCACTATGGACAAGTCTAACACTATCCAAACATTTGGGATACATGGTCAGTATACCCACGGTAAGTATCTTGGCTTGCCTGTGTGGAGCAAAAAGCCGAAAGCTTCTGATTGTAAGGAATTATTGGATAAGATGGCCTCCAAACTAAATGGATGGAAAGCACACTTGCTTTCACAAATGGGCCGTGTTATACTAATTCAATCGGTTTTATGTGCTCAACCTACTCATCACATGAACTGTTTTTTGCTACCTCAGGAGGTGCTGAACAAGATGGACAAGATGGCCAGGCAATTCTTTTGGACTAAGAGGAATGATACCCAAGCTCTACACTCAATATGTTGGGAACGCATCACAACACCATGGAGAAGTGGTGGCCTTAACATTAAAAGACTTCCATGCATGAACAAGGCTTTAATCCTCAAATCAGCCTGGCATCTCACTACAAACCACCAAGGTATTTGGTCAAGACTCATGAAAAGTGCATACTTTCCTAACTCGACTTTTCTCAATTCAGGTTTTGGTAGGCAGCATTCGTACAGTTGGACTCAGCTACACCACATGGCAAAATGGATAACTAAGGGGAGCACTTGGTTGATAGCTAATGGGCAAGACATTAGCATTCTAAAGGATCAATGGATTCATGGAAGACCAGGAACCTTACAATTGGATCACAACACTTCCCAATTTAATCTCAATACAGTTCAGCAACTCATATGCCCAAGAACCAATACTTGGAATACAGCTTTGCTTCATAGATTCTGGAACGCCGAAAATGTTAAAGCCATTACAAATACCCCAATATTCTCTGCTCTTGGTAATGACGAAAGGCATTGGAGCTCCACGGCTACTGGAAGGTTTAGTGTCGTGTCTGGATATCGGTTAATTTTGGGTCACCAACTTCAAGATACTCATCCCATATGGCTCAAAATATGGCACTTAGACTGCCCTGGTCGTATCAAGCTTTTTATGTGGAAATGTTTACATAATGGTCTCCCAACCGCTGTGTTTTTAAAAAATAGGAACATTAATGTTGATACTTCTTGTTGCTTTTGTGCAGACTCTCAAGAAACTAATGAACACTTGTGGCTCACTTGCCCCTTCTCTCGAGCAGTCTGGTTTAAGATGTTGGGAGGCACAGCTCAAGAAAAAGGGCCTCAACACTCGTTCTTTCATTGGTTTGTTAACTTAGTCTCTATGAAAGATCTTCCTATCAATTTTGATTCCAAATCTTTCCTTGCAGGAATTGCAAACTTTGGTTGGATTATCTGGACACATCGAGTTGCCATTAAGATGGAAGCCAAGTCTCCCTCAATTGAAGCCGCATGTGCCATGTTACATCGACTTCAGGAGGATTCCAGATATCTTATCTCTCGGTCTGTTTCCAGCAACAAAACCAGAATCTATTCGGTTATTAGCTGGCAGAAACCACCCTCAGCGTTTATCAAACTGAATTTTGATGGTGCTTGGAGATCATCCACGAACAAGGCTGCTGTTGGAGGAGTCCTCCGGAATTCTGTGGGTAAATTTTTGGCAGGCTTTGCATCTGAAGTTCACACCACATCAGCAATTGAAGTTGAAGCTCATGCGGCCTTGGAAGGCATTCGTCTGGCTGTTGCTACAGGAGCTACCAATCTTGTTGTTGAGGGAGATTCACAGGTCATCATTGAACTTTTACAAGCTACTTCTCCCAACTATCCTTGGCGCATCAAAGGCCTTATGTTAGAAATTAAACTCCTTTGTCAATCCTTCTCATCTATCACGTTCCGTCACTGCTTCAGAGAAGGGAATGCAGCTGCTGACTCTTTTGCCAACTTTGCTTTGGATTATTTTTCTTGTATTCGGTTCTCATTCCTACCCCCTTCCCTTTCCCTTTCCCTTGTATTATTATCCGACACCTTGGGACGTTCTGTTCCAAGGCTTGTCCCCTTTAATATAAGCATTTTACCACCAAAAAAAAAAGATTACTCATTAATCTCTGTACTCTATATAAAACGAAGCAACCCCTTTTACGGTCTCGGACTAACCACAAAGGGTATGGGGGTAAACATGTACCTTTGAAATTCGAATCAGATCGGGCCGGTGTAGACCTACGTCACAGTGGGGCCATCCTCCTGACTGAAACTCTGGAAGTTGTTGAGATGAGAGACATAAAGAAATAAATTTATCCTTCCTTCTCATCAGCTGAAGGCGACGAGAGAGAGAGAGAGTTGACATTGATCGATATATGGCTTCTCAAGAGGAGAGATTGCTGTTGGAAGATGGACCCTCACAGGTTTGTGTATCACTAATCATTCTATCGTAATTTCTTTTTACGATCTGATCTTGGATATCTAAGATACTGACTTGATGTATAAAATTCGATTCTGAAAGAATACCCTTCGCGAATCCGGGGTTTAATGATGGAACTAAAAGTAGTATTGAATCAAATTCCATGCGGTCCTCTTCTCAGATTGCTTTAGAGAAGAGAACCAGTTGGCTGACCGTTTAGCTGACTTTGCTTTAGACCATTTCTCCTGTACTTGGATATATTCTCTTCCTCTTATCTGTTATTATCTCTGGGCTGATGCCTAAGGTGTCCCTTTTGTCCGCTCTTTTCAGAATTAATACAATGTGTTGTTTCCACCAAAAAGGAAAAAAAAATTTTCTGAAAGAATAGTTATCACGGCCTTTTAGGGTTTTCAGTGATTTTCGCCTTTTTCCAAGTGACAAAAACCTAGTGATTTTCATAGTCATCTTAGTCCGTCATGAAAGTTCTCCCATATGAAATTATGAAGGACTTCCCCTGTGATTCTCCACATGATGGACTTAACAAGGTTATGTTTGAAGAATTTGTTACAGCTCCTTGTTTTCGAATTCAATTCTTTGTGAGTTTTTACTCTTATAAATAGTTCAATTGGATGCAACTTTGAGTTTTGGAGCTAATTCAGATGTAAGTGAACTTCCGCATACTCACTGGCTTGAATAGCATGGGACTGATATTATTAAGGGCATGCCCTCACCTTGTTTTGGAAAGGAGAGAAGCTGTGATGATTTGGTATCAGAATTTATGTGCTCTATGTTCCTTAATGCAAAAGGGAAAGCCTGTATGTTATCCAGCCCTGAAAATGTTTAGTAATCCAAATTTGTAGTTTCGTTCATGTTAGATTCGTTTATTCTCTCTGTGAGAAGTTTCCACCTGGTTTCAGCTATTGCCCAACATGGAGGTCCAGTCATTAAGAAAAAAATTGGTTTTGTGGGGGCGTGTACGGGAAGGATGGAAATGAATAGAAATAAAAGATACTATATGCGGGTGCCATTTTTCTCTTCATGTCTATGTGTCAAAACTTTTACATGCCTCTCTACTAAGTAGGAGACACAATTTTGACATCGGCCTCAGCTGTTGCCAGAAACAAGGAGGGCCAGGTCTCTAAGGCTTAGAAGGTATTCTTTGGATAGGGAACAGAGCTGAGAGATTGACAAACGAACTGGTGCTACCATACTTTTCTCTGTATCTCACAATATCTTCTTGCTGGAACTTCTTGATAGAAAGAAATAAAAGAAGAAGATGAAGATGACATTGTCTCAATGCCTTCTAACATAGTCTCACTTCACTTTCTCTTCTCAAAGATCTCCTCTTGTTGTTATAGTCCTCTTATTGTTTGATTCTCTTTCTTTGTCTTTTTCAATCTCTTTTCTTCCAAATCCTATCTTTGCTCTCTCACTATTCTTTGCTTCTTTTCCCAGAAGTTCTCTCTCCCCTCAAATTCTTTTTTTTTTCTTTCTTAAAGCTAGCCACTTTTTATTGAGGGAGCTAAGCTCTTTTAAATTCCAATGATGGACAAGGAGACCTTCCGATTTTAAATTCAAATTTCAACTACTTTTAGTTGAACTTAAAGACTCTTTTTAAATTTGAATTGAAATTTTAAAAGAAAAAAATGTCTTTATTGTTTCTCTTTAAAAAATATTCCTTTACTATTTCTTTCTCTGTGTAAGGTGGCATTTCATGGTCCCATGGGTTAACCCATAAAGCCAAGACCCATCTGACACCACTAGACCATAGGTCAGCATATTTTATTATTTTTGCTGCCATTGTACAATAAACATGCCCTTGGCAGTCATACCTCAAGGACAACTGAAAACTCCCTTAATAGAATCTCTTTTGAGAAGTTAATCTCTTCTTCGGCAAGTTACATAAGTGTCAAATCATCATGTAATAATCTCATCAAGTCTCATTATTGACAAGGCTTATGCAATGATGTGAGTCATATCATGACATACCTTTGCCGAACCAGTTGCAGGTACCAAGGTCTCAAAGTCTCAGTACTACATTATTTTTATGTGCACAAGTGCATAGGCACCATATGCCAAATGTAAAAATCTTCTTTGGCCATATGCCAAAGCTTTGACATTCTGGTTGTATTCTGTTGCAAAAATAGTGCAAAGTACTAAAACTCCCAAGGTAGCTGCAAAAAATGCAAAACTATGCATAGCAGGGGTGTGGGAGTGTGCCTTTAACCATTTTTTTTTTGGGAGTATTTGAGACTCTGTAGAAATGCTGGATTTGCTTTGTTTTGCTTGTTTTGACGATTGAATCTGTTTTGCGCAAGCTGGGACCATAATTTTAGGATTTTGTACCTTCTGAGTTCAAAGTGTAAAAGTGATTTATCAACTCCATATGATATGACAACATACAAATGATAAAATCATTGGAGATATCTTAGTACCCTCTTTTCCTTTGGAGTATGAAATATATATATATATATATACATGTATATATATATATACATGTATGTATGTATATATATATACATATATATATGTATACATATATATATCTATCTATCTATCTATATATATATATATATATATATATATATATATATATATATATATATATATATATATACATGTATGTATGTATATATATGTATACATATAAGATGAAGAACTAAGAATTTTCAGATGACCCATGAGAAATGGGTAAGACGAACATACAGAAAGGAAAGAGAAAAGTAAAGAAGCTAACAATAACCAACAACAAAGTCCCAACACCACTGTACACTACCATCAAATTTCCATTCCCACCATGGCCCAGGGCCAACAGTATCACTTCTTCCTATCCCTTCAAACCCTGCAAAGGTTATAACCCAATCAGCCACCACAATATAAATGTACCTCTGATAATTTGGAAATCCAAGTTTGTCAATCCTTGAATATATTCCTATTCCTTGCTTTTCATACTAACCACAAGGTAGCACGGAATGCAGCATGACACATGGTTTTTTCTTTCTTACCAAGAAACGGAAACTTCCATCAATGTTGAAGGTCACAAAAGCCTACTAGGAAACACCCAATCCACTTCTATTTTCTGCAATAAGGTGACCCAAATAAGTCTAGGAAAATCAGTCACTGATAAATGATCTACTATCTGCTCACCTTTGGGGCACAACAAGTGAGCATTAGCTAGTAGAACCTAAGATCTTCTCTGTTGTAAGACATCTAGAATGTTCATTTTGCCAAGACCATATAAAAAGCTTTAACCCTAATTGGTGCTGGAGCTTGCCAAAGATATGGAACAGAATAAGGAGGATTAGAAGTGGAATTGACAATGTGATATGTGCTGGTGAAAGACACTTTTTCTTTCTTCTTAATACATACTTACCCCTTTCAAAAAAAAAAAAAAATTGTGCTGGTGAAAAGACCTTGATGTAAAAGCTCCAGAAGCATAAATAGACCAAAGAGTTGGAAGTTCTAGAATGAGGTTAGTATTCTTAAGATACTCAAACAAGGCTATAGATCCTTTGCCTCTCAATGGCGTAACTCTCAATGAAAGGACAAGTTCCAATTAAGACCTAATGTGGACCAATAATAGATATCTTGAATAAAAGGGGCACGAAAAACCTCTAAGTGGAACAAGTAGGGATGGATAGACTCAAGTTTCGAATCTCCCCACCATATGTCATTCTACAAACTAGTGTATTCTCCAGCATTCAAGTGATATTTGTTCAAAGGTGAAAAAAATGGGAATAAGGCCGTTACCACTTTCCAAGGACTAACACTATGAGCCTTTACTTTTTCGTCTAATGTCTCTGCAGTTCCTATGCATTCCAAACTTACTTACCAACATAATGCATCATATAGCATCTCTTTATTGACTAAATTTCTAGAGCCATTTCTTTAGTAATGCTGTATTTCTGAGAGGATTTTGCCCATGTTTGGACACCCCTCCCCCAGGAGGACAGTTTTCTCGATAAATAATACTCCACTTAATCAAATGCATCTTGTCCTCCCCTCTCCCACAAAAAATTTCTATGCAACTTTCAATTGCTTTTGACAATTTAATTGGGGTTATAAGGAGAGATAAATAGAACAACAAAAGGTTATTTAATGAAGCTTTAAATCGGTGTGATACACTGATACGTCCAATTGATAAGTAGGATTTTTTTTCCATGAACTACCTTTCTTTTCAATTCTTTCAATAATTGTCCACCAAACCTTCCGAGAGTTGGGATAGAATCCAAATTGAAGTCCCCAATATTTTTTAGTTAAGTCCTTTACCTTGCATCTCAAGGTTGAATATTCCTCCCCTGCCCTCTTTTCCACATTTATTCCTAACAAGCTAGTTTTTGCCAAATTCACCTTATGTCAAACATGAGCTTAAAACATCCGAGAAGGCTTGTAGTCCAAAAGATATTTTCTTTAGATGCATCTAAAAGCAACATTTTGTTATCCGAAAACTGCAGGGGAGATGTTGGGAACATTATCTTTTCCTATCAAAAGTCCTTTGACTTCCCTCCCAACCCTGCTTCACAAAATTAGCCTAGTCAACATATCATTGACCGTGGTGAAAAAAAAGCAAGACAATGGATGTCCTTGCCAAAGGCCTCTAGAGGAAGGAAAGTACCCCACCGCTTGCCCATTGATAATGAATGAGAAGCTTACATTCCTCACACCACCCCTAATCCACTTGCACCCTCTGAACCCAAAAACCATTCTATTCCAGCACCACCTGTAAAAATTCCCAATCAACCCTATCATATGGCTTGTCAAAATCAACCTTGCTCACCAGACCTAGTTTTCCTAACCTCATACCCTCCTATACACATTCATTGGATATCAATGAGCTATTCAGGATTTGTCTAGCCAAGATGAAGGCGCTTCGATTAAGGGAATAAGAGATCTCATCACTAACCTAAGTTGGATGGATTATATCTTTGCTGTGACATTATATAGATTTGTTGCAAGGCTGATTGGTCTAAAACCATTTTTGTACACAGCACCCTTGATTTTAGGGGATAAGTACAAAAAAAGGTAGTGTTGGTAACTAAGCATTCCACCCAAATGGTATCATTTCCCAATCGTCCTGAAATAATGCCATGGTAAACCATAAGGACCTGGAGCTTTATCTCTATCCATAGCCATTCAGCTGGTCTAATCTCTCTTCTAAAATGCTCTTTCCAGCCATTACACTTTGTTGGTGCCCAACCCAGGCCGGTTAAGCTTCCTATATGGAATTGAAAAACATTGATCAACTCAATATATTTCTGTATAGAAGGATGTGGGTGCCTGCTGTTACTTCTCCATTAACTTGAAGCCTAGAGATCTCATTCTTCCAAGTCCTAACATTTGCATTTTTATGTGATATAATTGATTATAACTGGAAGTCCATAGAAAACCTTAATGCTAGGAGAGCAAATGCTCTCTAAAAATTGTGAGATGGGCAATCGTGAGGTGAACCCTTTCTACGAAGGAGTTGTTATAAAGACTTAACATTAAAAATCTCTATATCATTAGAGCATCTCATACAAGGGTTTAGTGATTAGGGATCAATAAACACATTGCTTAATAAGGTGAAAAGAGAGGCCAGTTTACTATTATTTGCAACTATGGGATCCACTTCATTGTTGACTTCCACTACTACCATTAATGGTAGAATTTCTCTTAGTTGTTCATTGAATAGGAGAGTCTGTATAGATTTGTGAGGTATGACAAGAGAAATAGAAATAAGAGAAAATGTAAATGAAAATCAAATTTCATTATGCCAAAATTAAAAATTGCATATTTGTTAACGTTTCAACATTTTCAGCTGTTTTTTGAAGTCTCCAAACTTCTTAAGTATGTTAGTATATGATTCTTTAGTTGTATGAAAAGTCAATTTGAGAAGGCAAGAATGTATTCTATTTAATTTGTGGCTTCGCTCATATTGATATTGAAAAAAATAAGCTCATCACCAATTCATGTTGCAGATTTTTGATTCCCCAATTTCACTTAATGTATGTGAATATGTGGCAATCCTCACTAATTAGGTGAGCCCAAAGGTCTGAGTTGTTAGCATCTTATATCCTTTGGAGGCATGAGTGTCATGGGATTTGATGCCTATGTTTGAGCCTTGGTGTGTTTTTTTGTGAGCCTTTGCTTGTGGCAAGCCTTGGGTTAGTGAAAAATATCTTGACATCATTTAGGACAGGACACCGTTGCATTTGCAAGCGGGCCCAACACCTGTAAAACTAATATGTCCTAATGTGAAGGGTGTCAGGACATGCCTCGAGAGAGCATAGGAAATGCTTCCTAAGGAATATGCTTCATGGGCCTTTTAAACCATAAATATAGGCTATACAGCAGATATTTGTCATTCTTGTATACGATATTGTCTTGGACTCTTGGTCAAATAAAAAGGCTAATTTACTCGTATCTAACTCTAAATCTAGATGAACTTAGAATGCCATTATTAACCATCTAAACTATATATCTTATCATGCATATGTTGTGCGGTGAAGAATGTTGGGTGGCAAAAAATCAACATGTTCAAAAAATGAGTGTTACCGAGATGAAATGCTAAGATGGACTTGTGACAAAACTAAAAAAGTCAAAATAAGAAATGAAGACATTCGAAAGTAGTTAGGCATAGCATGCATTAGGGACAAAATGGAGGATAGTAGGTTAAGGTGGTTTGGTCACGTGAAACAGAAACCAAGAGATGCACCTATAAGAAGGTGTGAGAGTATGCATATTGAAAGGTCTAAACAAGTAAGAAGCAGAGCTAAAAAGACATGGATAAAATCCATAACAACACTTACAAAAAATGTAGATTAACTGAAGATATGATTTTTGATAGTCGGATAGAGAGACAAGATTCTTATCACCAACCCCATTTTGGTGGGACCTAGCTTATGATGATGACGATGATGAAATTACATCTACATTTTTGCTTTTCTTTTGAATTCTGGTAAAAAGTGGAAAGGTCCACTTTCCAGAAACAATAAAAAGTGCTCACAAACTATGTCTAACCAGTAACCACCACTTATTTCTTGTATTTCACAGAATGAAAGCAAAGGTTTATATACGGGAGATGGATCAGTTGACATTAATGGAAATCCTGTTCTTAAGCAAAAAACCGGAAATTGGAGAGC
Organism: Buxus sempervirens; assembly: GCA_947561395.2. NCBI lineage: Eukaryota > Viridiplantae > Streptophyta > Magnoliopsida > Buxales > Buxaceae > Buxus > Buxus sempervirens. Next base: position 39,099,687 of record OX387185.1, on the reverse strand, counting down.
ATGCCCCTTCATTTTAGGTATCTAATACATCTGATTGATTTTATTTGACTTTTAAAGTTTGTTTCTGTTTTAACTACTTAAAGATAATATACAGGTAACGAATGCTGTGAGCGTTTGGCCTATTACGGAATTTCAACAAATCTTGTTTCTTATCTCACCAAGAAACTACATGAAGGAAATGTTTCTGCTGCAAGAAATGTTACCACTTGGCAAGGGACTTGCTATGTTGCACCTCTCATTGGAGCTGTTTTAGCAGATTCATATTGGGGAAGATATTGGACGATTGCAATATTTTCCATGATTTATTTTATTGTAAGTAAAGTTGAATGTCCTTTAGTTTATTTTGTTGGTTCATAAACCTTTCAAGATATTGATTTGTTCATTATAAGAGGATGATTTCCTTGTATTTTGATGATGAATTAAGATATGGCTTGGAAGCTTTAAGAGAGTTATAGTACACTAAGCCAATAGATAGTCTAGGACTTTACTTAAATTTTGTTCCTTATTTAGGAGACAGAAAGATTAAAGATGGTTTTTCCTTGTTGAACTGTACTTATTTTGTTTTTGTTTTTGGTTTTTCTGAACTAATAAAATATTAACACAAGAAAGGAAGAAAGAACAAAGTAGAGATCACAAACAAAGACACTTGGGCAATCAAATATCAAACTGTTCCCCCACAAACAAACATAACATAATGTCCACCCCTATGGCTATTGGGATCGCAGATGTTTAGTCATGGAGAATGAGGAAATCATTCCCCATTGAGATGATCAAGTTGAGATCTTTTATCCTTGATCTGTCCTACTTTGCAGTGGGCATGAGGTCTTTCTTCCCAACTTTTATGTTTAGCGATTCCATTTAAGTAATTAGTGGATGTTAATCTAGAATTTATATCTATACTACTAATTAAATCATGAGCTTCCTTAGGTTCTTTCCCAATTTCACGTTAGAAAATATAATCCTAAAAGATAGTTTTCTTATTTATGGTCAATAGAAAATATCTTTTAAAACAGAAATAAAAAAGAAGTTTTATTGTAATAAAATAAACATCCTTCTAACAATCCCTTTCAGTAGTAAGACAAAATGGTTTAATCTCTAAAATCCGTTACCATTAGTTATATGCATGGGAAAATCGTTATATATTCTTATTTCAAAATCTTAGTCACAAATAAATTTTTTGTTACCTGATATTCATATATAGAACAAACTAAAATCACTACGAAGCACAAATAAAATCTAAAGAAATAATTAAATACCTTCTAAGAGTCATTACCAATTTACCTAAAGAATCCAATTTTCAAATTTTCCAATAATATAGAACTCTATTAATCTTCTGAAAATCAATCTCATGAGATGCGAAAGTGAAATATGTATTATATGTATTAAAAATACTAATATCTTAAAGCAACAATTAAAAATATATGTTAAGAAGAATACTTCTCCGTTTTTAGCTAACAAAAATCAGTAATTGTTTATACTTTCTATATTCAAAATGTTTTTTAAGAATTCCAATATTGATAATATATTTAAGGATCTTCTTCTAATATTTTAGAAGTGTTTAATAGAAATTTTAGTAATTAACAAACTCTGAATATCATATTGAACAGGATAAATAATTCCCAATGGATTTTCAGATCTTCTATTTTATTTAGCATTCTGAACTAATCAAAGTTCTCAAGATTAAATTTTATGAAAGGTGTCAACTATTTTATGATGTATCTTTTGTGTTATCTAGGAAAAATAATTTGTTTTTTTGTAGTAGAAAATTATCCAACAATAATTTCTTATTTTGTTCACAGAATCGACTAGTTGCATCTTTCCTAGATTTTCTGGATTTTCATTGACAACATTGACATGTTTTGGCTTGCCATGTAGGGAATGGGTACATTAACCTTATCAGCATCAGTTCCTGCCTTAAAGCCCCCTGCCTGTGTGGGGTCTGTTTGCCCACCTGCCTCTCCAGCTCAATACTTAGTATTCTTTTTTGGCCTGTATTTAATTGCACTGGGGACTGGGGGGATCAAGCCTTGTGTCTCGTCCTTTGGAGCAGATCAGTTTGATGATACTGATATGACAGAGAGGATAAAGAAGGGATCATTCTTCAATTGGTTTTATTTCTCTATCAACATTGGTGCTCTTATCTCAAGTAGTTTCCTTGTGTGGATCCAAGATAATGCTGGGTGGGGTCTAGGATTTGGGATTCCTACGTTGTTTATGGGTATTGCCGTTGCAAGTTTCTTTTCTGGCACCCCACTTTATAGATTTCAAAAACCAGGAGGGAGCCCTCTTACTAGAATGTGCCAGGTCTTGGTTGCATCTATACGCAAATGGAATGTGGTCGTCCCTGATGATTGCAGTCTCCTGTATGAACTGCCAGACCAAACTTCTGCAATTGAAGGAAGTCGAAAACTGGAGCACAGCAATGAACTCAAGTAATGTTCCTATTAACCAATGGACAACCTCAAAAACATCTCTGAGTTCAAGCAGCTATTCCCATCTTTCATGTTTTCATTTTTATTTTCTCCTCTTGTCAATCTGCTTGATTATAATGGTTTTTCTTGCACACAATTGTTTAAATTTTTCTTTCAAGGCTGTACGTATGCTACTAAGATGGAAACAACTTCACCTTTATAAAGACCATGAAACATCGAAATATCTTTTCTTGCTTTCATGTGCATATGACTTATCAAAATTATAAATAAATAAGGCAATTGGTAAACATTTTACATGTTTAAAGAGATTATTTACTTTCTTTATTTTGATTTGGTAAACCTTGTTAATTGTTCATGCATGATGAGTGGAAAAGTTTCAATCAAGTATTAGTTTATCTGGAATGTTATCAGCAAAAAAGAAAAAAAACCAATAAACCTTATCTCTTTATCCGGAAAATCAAACACAATAAGAGAGAGAGAGAGAGAGAGAGAGAGAGAGAGAGAGAGAGAGAGAGAGAGAGAGAGAGAGAGAGAGGGAGGTAGGGAGGGAGGGAGAGGGAGAGAAACATGAGAATGAAAGAAAAGAAGAAAATATCATATGAAGTGCTCTGCCCCTTAGAATTTGCTACTTTTCATTTCGTATGTCTACTTTTTTTAGCGTTCCAAACTAGGTTTAGAGCCAAGGTACTCTGGAGTAGTTGCTACTTTTCATTTCTTATGTCTACATTTTTTTGTCATTCTAAATTAGCTTTAAAGCCACGGTAGTGTAGAGCAAAAAGAAAAGAAAAAGGAAAATATCGTATGAACTGCTCGCCCCTTACAATTTGCTACTTTTCATTTTGTATGTCTACATTTTTTTAGCATTCTAAATTAGGTTTAGAGCAACGTTAGTCTTGATTGGTTGCTTCATTTCTTATGCTACATTTTTTCATCATTCTAAATTAGGTTTAGAGCCATGGTAGTCTGGAGCAATGCTCCAGACAAAGTTGCCTGTTGAGGTAGGTAACTCACACATAGAAGCTTATTTAGAAAGTCCTACTTCTCCAAATTTACTATAAATCAACCCAGGTCAAATACTAAGTTTTAGATCCTAAAAAACAATTTGCATGTGGCTTCATGGGCCCACCTAAGGCTGTACCGCTTTCCTTAACTAAACTTACAAGATATTATAAAATATTTAACAGCCATTAATAAATGTAACATGGTCTTATAAACATATATCACAAGTGCTTGTATGGTTAAGATATTGTCTACATGACTAATATGTAGGATACTCAATCAAATGGATGGGCTGGATTGTGACATCATTCTTCCACATGGCATATTTTAATAGAACAGAATACCTTTTTGCCTCTAGTTTTATTTCTTATAATAGTATGCTTTTACCACTTTCATATACTTATAGGGATCAGTTAGCTATTTGGAAGGAAATCAATATCTCTTTGGCAGTATATTTATGTCTCATACAGAAATATTTACTTTATCCTTGCAATATTCAGTGTCTCATCTGATGCAGGTGCCTTGACAAAGCTGCTGTGGTGTCAGATCTTGAAGTTAAAACAGGGGATTTCTCAAACACTTGGAGGCTATGTACTATAACACAAGTGGAAGAATTAAAGATACTTATTCGCATGTTTCCTATCTGGGCTAGTGTCATAGCCTTTTCTGCTGTCTATGCTCAGATGTCTACCATGTTTGTAGAGCAGGGGATGGTTATGGATACCACCATTGGTTCCTTCACAATTCCTCCTGCATCACTGTCAACTTTTGATGTAATTAGTGTCATTGTATGGGTTCCTCTTTATGACAGGTTCTTTGTTCCTATCGCAAGAAAGTTCACAGGTAAGGAAAGAGGCGTCTCTGAATTACAACGAATGGGTATTGGCCTCTTCGTGTCAATACTTTCAATGGCAGCTGCTGCATGTGTAGAGATCAAGCGATTGCAGATTGCAAGAGACCTTGATTTGGTGGACCATAAGGTTGCAGTTCCCATCAGCATTCTCTGGCAGATACCTCAATACTTTTTGGTGGGGGCTTCGGAAGTATTTACCTTCATTGGGCAGCTTGAGTTCTTCTATGACCAATCTCCAGATGCCATGCGCAGTCTGTGTAGTGCCTTTTCACTTCTGACAACTGCATTGGGCAATTATCTCAGTTCCTTGATTCTGACCATCGTGACAATCTTAACAACAAGGGGTGGAAGACCTGGGTGGATACCGAATAACTTGAACAAGGGGCATCTTGATTATTTCTTCTGGCTTCTTGCTGGTCTATGCTCTTTGAACCTGCTGGTGTATATATTCTGTGCTGCAAAATACAAAAGTAAGAAGACTAATTAGGAATTTCCCAGGTTGATAGTGGGATGATGTCCATCCTTGAAGAATGTTACCATACAAATATTGTACATTTTCTTCTGCATTTTCAGAAGTTCCATCCAGGTAAAGAAGTCTGTAACTACTAAATTGATTGTTGATGGTTCAACAGAATATTTTTCACTTTTCATCCTAACTCTCTGGATTAAATTTACAGAGTTTGCAATAAGTTGAAGTTAATAATTGATTACCTTCTTATTACTTCAGATTCTTAAGCACTCTGCATTGGATTTTATTTTTTGCATTTTTTTTCTTTCTTTCTCTTCTTGCCACTTGAAACTGACAAGGCTAGGAAAGACTAGCGAACAGTTCTCTAAATTAAATATGAACTGAATGCCCTAGAGTGAAACAATATGAAACATTTGTAGGTATGGATTACAATTAATAAAGTAAATAAGGTTTTTCATAGGATCAACAAAAGTAAATTATAGAGCCTTTTCTCAAGTTTGACTCCATGGCTAACTAGCTTAATTAGTTTTTTCTCAAGAAAAGAAAACATGGGTTGTTTATACTTTATTTTGAAATTTATTGTTGGCAGGGTAGAGCTTTTGGATTTCGCATCTTTACATTGTTCTATGACTCTTGGTAATGGAGATTTTCATCTCCACCACATTTCTTTAATTTTCTTTACAGGTTCCAGAGACCCGGAGGGAGCCCTTTGACAAGATATTGTCAGTTTATGGTTGCCTCAAATATGTATCTAGAATGCTGATTGTCCACCTTACTGGTTCTGTTTCTTGTCGATCAGAAAAGAATTCTAACTGCTTAAAGGGATTCGAAACTTGAGCCATCCAGTAATTCAGGTAGTAGTTCTCCATTTTTTTGGCTAATATTATTTCATTCTCAGGTCCTCTAAAATGCAGGTCCATCGATCACACAGCTCTAAATTCTAATAACCAAAAATTAATTCAGCAGTAATTTCTTTATGCGTAGAAGCTGAAGCACTCTGTTGGGGGAAGAAAAAGTAATATCAATCTTTAAACACTCATGAGACACTTCCTTAGGTGAACATTTACACGTTAATCAGATATTTGCGAATTCATTCTGTTGTGAAGGTAGGAATTGCTACACATTACAAGGGGTGGGGATTGTCATTCTTGAAAAAGATTATTGGAATCTTGATATCAAGTCTTGCTGTGCCTAAGACTACAGTAGTTAAGAACAAAAACTAACAGTTCAAAAGACTAATGATAGGATGGACCGTAAAACAGACATCCTCGGTCCAAAACCTTCTGCCGAAGTTCTCAAGTTAAATGATACACGGATCTTGCAGGTGGGTTCATGTATTCGGGCTTACTCCCCTAGGGTGCGTCCAAAGGGTCCAGTCTAGGGTAGGTTCTACTTTACCAAAAGAGAAAAGATACCAATATATATATATATATATATATATAACATGCCATAACTAATAACTTTCTTTCCTAAAAAAACCTTTTTAATATATTAGTGTATGTTTATCTTTTTCTCTTTTACCCTTTCTATGGGGACGTTTCTACTCCTCCAAATAGGTTTCTAATTCTTTACTTCCTATTTTGTTAGAAAACTCCTCCAAAAGGCATCATTGTATCATTAAATTGATTATTAAATTTGAAATCCACATTATTATAGAGATTTTGACCTGACATTAGGTTTTTCATTCATCTTGACTATCATCATAAGTTAGTTCCCATCGAAGTGGGATTGTCAACACGAATTATTTCTCTATCCTTCTTTATTGAAAATCATATCTTCAGTTTTTTTTTTTTTGGAATTTAGGGTATTTGGGCCCACTTACGCTCAACCAACTAATACCCAGTAGAGTCGCCAGTTATGAGACATGAAAAATCACCTAAATGACTTTCTAATCATCACACGGGCTTCATAGAATATTGGAGTCACCACCATTCAAGTTAAAGTATAAATGGACACCACAGTGTGCATAAAAGGTAAAAATAGAGCTAAAAGTAGCTCTATTTCATGGTTAAATCTAGAGATTGGGTAAGGGGGTTAGGTTATGAGTAGGGGAGAGTGTTAGGTATCCCTACTCATCCACACGAGATGGTTGTCGTATGCTATTCATGCTTGAAAATTGCTTGTAAACAAAAATTAATCAAAAGTACTTAAAAAAGACAAATATGTGTGTGATTTCTCCATATGAGTAGTCCTATAGATCCCGGACCCTTTCTATGGATGTATCACCTCTAGAACTTTATGATTAAGTAAAAATCAAAACAAAACTTGAAGAAAGCAAACTTAAAACAAACATGGAAAAATCAACTCAAGATTAAACCATTTAAGCTTGGAAAACTAAACCAATCATAAGTTATTCAAATCAAATTCAAATTTAATGAAACCAAAGCCATTTGATAGCTTATATGGAGTAGGAGATTCAATGAAAATTTCAATTAAATCCGATTAAAAGCAGAAGAGATATGCTTGTTTTAAATCTGCTGTTGTAAATGGTAAAAGCAGTGAGTGGCAAACTTTGAAAGCCTATTCGTGGAGATGTGCTCCATATAAATCCTTGAAAATTAGTATGAATGAAATATGAAGTGTCATCTTTCGAATGGAATAGGCCTCACTCAAAACTTCATCCATTTGTGGTTTATGTGCTCTCTCAAACATGCTTAGAGGATCACAGATTGACTCTGTAATCTGCTACTGAGCAGTTCAGAGTCAATCAAGCACACAGAACTCAAATCAAAATGAAAACTCATGAAATCACTTGGATTTGAAAGTAGACTCATAAAGAAAAACTCAGAAGTTGAAAGTATTAAAATTGGAGTTAAAATGAGCCTGTGGTGCTCAATCAAAGTGACAAGTACAACAGTCTGATCTGATCTGACTCATCAACTTTAATCAGATGGTTTGAAAATTTGGCTCCATATAAATTTCTCAAATTTAACAGAATTAAACTAGACATCTTCACCTTTCATATGCCTTTGAAATCACTCAAAAATTCATTCGAATGATGAAGTTATGAATGATCCAAGACATGGTACAGGTTCTGCCCAGATTTGTAAAATTTTAGTAAAACCAAGCCAAAACAGTGGGTGTATGTGTTTGATCCACATGATCTGATTTGAAATCACTTGAAATGAGTTGAAAAACACTCAAAAAGATTTAGGGCATGGATTTGGCTCAAATCTCTCATTAATTGGAGAGGAAGAGCCAAATCTACCCAAATTGGTGTAAAATGCCCAAACAAGAGAGATTAGACCATGAGGTTCTCTCTAGAAGATTAAAAACACTTGAATCAACTCACAAAGTCCGAAGAAATTACTCTAAGGCCGATAATCTGAAGTTTGAAGAGCTCTTGAAGAAGAAGGGAAACTCTGCCCAACCCTCCATTCAAGCAATCAAGGTGAGCTTCGAAGCTTTATTCTTCATTTCCATTTAACTTTCAAGCACTCTCTCCTTCTATCTTTCTGTAAATAAGGCCATGGTTGTGTTTGGAACACCAAACCATGCTTAAAGTACCTTAAGCACCCTATCTAACAGTAAAACGTAAAGAGAGAATTAGGGAAAACAAGTTTAGGAATGGAACCTTAAGCTTAGAATCACTTTTGGATGAAGTAATTGCTTTATTTACATATCTTCAGTTAATCTATGTTTTTGTAGGTTTCTCACTATACAAAGTTAAAAGGACTTCAATGTCTCTTGATCATTTGTGATGTCTAATTCTTTGGAGTATCTTCTAAAAATTTTAAAAAGACTATTATATCCTTGAATAATTACTCACTAACTTCGACATACATCCATCCTCTAGTACTAATACAAACAAATCAATGTATGTAAAATATTCAAGGGGGAAGGTTTTCTTAGTTGTCGGGTAGGGTAGCACGCAAAAATATATTTGATGAACAATTGGAACATACTTAGATGATTAGAGTTGACTGAGGCCATCCTCCTCTAAAGGACATAGCAAACATGCATCTTGAAAAGCATCAATCCATAAGCGGCATCATTTGAAATATAAAAATAGAATTTAAGTCATACTTTAGCAAGGAAGAAGCTATTGGAGATTATAAATTTATCTAAATTCACCAAGGTGCATGGCACTCGGCATACAAGAAAAATAAAAATAAAAAAGGCCTTTGGACGCAAAAAAAAAAAAAAAAAAAGACTTGTGTGGTGTTTTAGCAACACTGCCACCACCGCACCACTACTATCGTAGCCATCACCTTCGTCACAACCACCATTGCCATCACTAGCTTTTTCCTTGCTAAAGTGGGTTTCACATGAAAAAACATTGACCATAAGATGCTCCACATAACAACATCTCACAGCCAAAGCAAGGACCAATTCAGGCTAACACAAGAGAAGATTTCATTCTGCCTCCAATGTAAGTCATCGTCTTCAATCACTAGATATTTGTCATGTATTGGCAAGTAGCAAACCAAAAACCAGAAAAATAGGTCATTAATCCATATCTCACGTTGCAAGAGAATTTGCAAGATTGCATGGCCGATCATAATTCTCCCTCTCTTCTGCTAAAATAGTATGCAATTTTTTCCAACATTTGTACATACAATTTGGGAGAGATGCGCCATGTGTAGCATCCAACGGTTAGCATTTTTTTCTTGATGTAAATGTATTGATGCTTTTCTTGTTAAAAAAAACCTCAACAGGTTAATGCTACATGTGGCAACATCTCCCTCAAAACTGTATAGGCAAATGTAGGAAAAAATTATTGAGAATATCATCTCATTAAGGTTTTGTATGTAAGTTTTACGGGTAAATTTTTTATCTCTACATAACCATGGACATTTGAATTAGCATTGTTTGAGTCAAATGCTGTTACGTAGAGTATCTCACAGGTTAGTTTTTTAAAGCGAACCGGAACAAAGACATTTAAACTTGAAAGTAAAGAGAAAACACTTGACCATTCTAACATCAGTAACCAATGTAGCAAAACTAACAATAGGAGCAGCCAACTTTACAATTTATAGGAGCAACTTTTTTGCCACGTGGAAAAATCATGGGGATGAAAGATATTTCCGTCTAGCTATATGGATGGATACGCTACTCGATAGTGGTTTCCGTGAGTTCCTACTCTGGAAGGTGGGAGGCAGAGGTGCTGTTCGGAAATAAGCGTCTTCAGTTCTTGGTCTTTACTAGAGAGTTCCAAGTTCCAGATTTTATTTTTGCTTTGTTGCTAACAGAAACCCCAAATGCTCTGAACGCCATTAATGCAATATTTTCCACAGTGCAGGTTGTTCAACTGAATTGTTTTTTGTAGGTTTTTTCTTCGTTTTTGATTCTTCAATGGATGCATTTACAGGTTTAAATCATTACATTTTTGAAATTGCTGTTGGCTGCTTGAGGAAATTGACCGCGTTGAGTGAAACCCCAGTTCTTTCGGTGTTCACTTCCTTTCGGGGGATGGTTCTGCCGATACTGTCGGGGAAGAAATAACGAAATCTTCTATCCATTTCCATTGAAATGCTTTCTGTAGTTCAAAATCAGCATCGTCTTTTCTTTACACAATGTCGATTTCAGTTCCATTTCCTACCAAAGGCGCGCCATTTTCACCGCTCTGGAGATCTTCACTCATCGCGCATTGTTATGGAGACCCAGGCCATAGCTTCAACCGCACTTCCCACCTCTGAAATCCTCACCATTCGTAAATCCCTCCTTTCTCGCCAGAGAAAAGCGGTTGAAATCGCTGAAGAATACTTGGACCGGCTGCGGCAGACAGAGCCGCAGATTCGAAGCTTTATCCACGTTTCAAAGGATGTGACAAAGCAAGCGGAAAAAATTGATCAGAAGATTGAGAGGAATGAGGAATTAGGTCCTTTGGCTGGGGTTTTGATTGGAGTGAAGGATAACATCTGCACTGTAGACATGCCCTCAACAGCTGGTTCACGGATCCTAGAGAGTTATCAGCCGGCTTTTGATGCCACAGCTGTAAAGAAATTGAGGGATTCTGGAGCAATTATTGTTGGGAAGACGAATATGGATGAGTTTGGCATGGGAAGCACCACTGAGGGTTCTGGTTTTCAGGTTAGAGTTTTGTGCTTATCTTCATTTTGGCTTGTTAGAGGATTTCTGTTTGAAGAAGAACCCAAATAGCTGTTAATACATCTACTAGTATAGGTAACAAAAGTCTAGCATATTAAGTTAATTTTTCAGCAGGATTTAGTCTGTAGTTGTTTTCAGCATTTTTCTCATGGTTTGATTGCTCATGGTTTGAATTTCAATTTAGAGGGAATTTCACCCCCATTGGAATTTGTAAAATTTTGATATAATATTACTTCACCCTATTTCTGCAAAACGATAACCAGGAAAAATATGAAAAAAAATTGAATCATTGATATGATAAATATCAGTTCATCTCAAAAAGAGAAATTTTGAGGAAAGTTTCACTATTTGGAGAAAATTAAAACATGAATGTACCAAGTTTCAGTTTTATTTTGAAATTTGGTGCTCATTGAACCAGAGTCAAGCTTTGAATTGTACTTTTTTCTGATTGAGGATTGAAACACTATGAAGAGTTCATTTGGTCCTACCTTAGGTGACTGCTAACCCATGGGATGTATCTAGAGTGCCTGGAGGATCATCAGGTGGCTCAGCTGCAGCTGTTTCTGCAAGGCAATGTGTTGTCTCCCTGGGAAGCGATACTGGTGGAAGTGTTAGGCAGCCTGCATCCTTTTGTGGTGTTGTAGGATTGAAGCCAACATATGGGCGCGTATCAAGATTTGGGCTAATGGCATATGCATCATCGTTGGACGTCATTGGTTGCTTTGGTTCATCTGTTGCTGACACTGCAATTCTTCTCCATGCAATTTCTGGTCATGATAGACTCGATGCCACAAGTAGTAAACAAGTAAGATTCCCTATTTAAATATTGTTATTACATTTGAAGGATCATTCAAATTTTTTTCTTTTGGACTTTTGTCCTTGAAATCTCCAAAAACGTGCCCAAAAAAGAAAAAACATACTGGAAGCACTCAAAATGCCTATAAAAAAGGAAAGTAAAAAAGATGCTAGCTTAGAAAGCAGAACCAGCATTAAATTTACATAAATACATAAATAAAGAAATACATATATACATACATTTTGGAGGTTTCAAGGACATACATTCAAAACTGTTAGTGTTGGACAATTTTTTTTTAGCCAAGAAAAAAAATTGTCGAGAAAAAATACATATATATATATACCATCCATTTTTTAGCCAAGAAAAAATTGTCGAGAAAAAATACATACATAAATACATACATATATATATACCATCCATTTTTTAGCCGAGAAAAAATAAAGAATATAAACTTTCCTTTGTGTGTGAATTTCTTTAATATCTAAATTCAAAACTGTTAGTGTTGGACAAATCTTTTTTTTTGGATTGATTTATCATTTATAGTCTTCACTTTGATGTGTGGTATGTATCATATGGTTACTAGACAATTACTGACTGTACATCAATATGCAACTATACTATTTACAACTGATGAAGATTTGTCAGTTTGGAAGTTATGAAAGTAAACTAAGAAGTTTTAGGTTATAAGACCATCTAATGTTTCCAAATAGCATTTCTGCAATAAGTTTACCTGAGTTTATATTTTCAGGAAGTCCCAGACTTTGCATCTCAGTTCATTTCCACAGAATTTTTGGAATCTAAACCATTGAAAGGGTTAAAGGTTGGAGTTATATGTGAAACTATTGGTGATGGTGTTGATACGGGAGTGATATCCTCAATCCATGGTGCTGCTTCACATCTGGAGGAGTTAGGATGTGCAGTGACAGAAGTATTCCCTCATTTTGTTTAAATTTTCTAGTTTATAGCTTAAACTGAGCATTGAATTCAGAAAATTTATGGCATTATTTTTACTTCTCTCATAAGTTTTTCCAATTGACTTTTCGCAGATCTCATTGCCATCATTTTCTCTTGGGTTACCAGCTTACTATGTTCTAGCCTCATGCGAGTCATCTTCTAATTTATCACGTTATGATGGTGTAAGGTATGGCTTGCATATTCGTCTCATTGCTTATGTTTACTTCTTTTCATCATGTAATGGTTGTTTCGTAGGTAGTGAGTCCCAGTACTTTGTAACTTTGTATAATCTTGTCTACTACATGCCAGGTATGGGAAGCAAGTTGCAGGTAATGAGCTTAATTCTCTTTATGGGGATTCCCGAGCTAATGGATTTGGTCCTGAGGTATTCAAGTTTTTAATTGGCCTTTTATATCAGCTCCAATTATGAATGAGATGGATGAAAATGTTAGATGCTGTTGTGCTAATGCTTTTGATGAACTGAGTGGATGGCCAAAGTAGTTTTGCTATTCAATGGCTTCATAGAATGTTTGTGTATTTTTTATAGGTCAAAATGAGAATTCTAATGGGGACTTACGCTCTTTCTGCTGGCTATTATGATGCATATTACAAACGTGCTCAGCAGGTATGACAATATCATGTCATTTTCCTCACTCTGTAATTTTCATTGGTCAACATGAGAATTTCAGGGCACTTATTCTCTTTCTGCTGGTTATAATGATGCATATTACAAACATGCCCGGCAGGTACCACAATATCATGCCATCCTCAACACGCACATCCTTCCTCACTCCACCCCCCACCACCCTATGCCCCATGGGTCCAGGGTTCTAAGCTGATGAGGATTGATGTGGGTGCCTGTTAAGCCACCTCTGTTATTTGTTCTTGTGGATATTCACAATAAAATCCCTTAAAGCACAGTGTTTAACTATGCTGATATATGAAAGTACACCCTTTTGTTTCATATCTCAAATTTTCACCACATAATTGCACCTTAACATGAAATTAGCCCCTTTGTTCTCATGAACTTTACCTCCTATATCGTTTATTGTGGGATTAATAATGTGGGACTTAATAAAACAACATGAAGATATTTGGAAATCTCTTATTATGTTTTCTTATTGTTATTGTTGTGGACCTGTGGTCTAAAAATCATTATTTTGTGAGATCTCTTTGTGTTTTTAGTGGAAACTTAAGATATAAATAGTGTTTTAGGTGAGGACCTTGATTCGGAAGAGGTTCAAGGCAGCATTGGATGAAAATGACATTCTAATTTCACCTGCGGCTCCATCAGCTGCGTACAAGATAGGTATGCCATTTCTGTCATATCTTTGCAATATGTGCATTCTTTGTTCCATGTAATCTTTTAAACAATTGAAGTATCTGTGTTGAATTTTGACTCACCATTCCTTTACTGTATTATCACTTTAAATTTTCTATGTATGTATGGATAAGGACTATAACATGTTGAAAAACTCATCAAAGCAAGGTATCGGGAGTGGTGGATTGGCAGGGGACCTGACTTTTGGCATTTTTGCTGAAACTTGAAAGTAGCTGTGCTCAGACTTGAACCCATGTTCTCATGATGGCAATCCATGGCTTCTACCATCACACCATGTGATGCCTCTCTCTCTCTCTCTCTCTCTCTATATATATACATACATATATATTTATTTATATCGACACATATGTCCTTGTGTATACTGTATAGTTATTGAGATATTCTATAGAATGGTATGCATGATGCTTTCATTGTGTGGAAGCATTTTTTTTTTTTTTTAAATATACACTCTCGAGTCCACAGATCCCTTTTTTTTTTAATTGCTAAATATTCAACTTGCTGCATGTTTGTATCCTGACACTCATGGCAGTACCAGTGTAACATGGTGGACGCTATTCTTCTATGGAGATCTAATTATTCTCATGATGTTTTCAGGTGAGAAGAAAAATGATCCCTTGGCAATGTATGCAGGTGATATAATGACTGTAAGTGTCTTTTTGGTACCATTTTCCTACCCAAAGCTCATCCGATTAACTCTATGTATTCCATCTTATGCTTTCTCTAAGTTAATACATTGCCATATGATGATCTTTATTGTTCTCCCTAAACTTTTCCACTAATGATGGCACACCGTGCATAAAGCTAAATTGATTTGTTGATGGCTTTGGTTATTTTTATTATTGATGTGACTCGTAAACTTAATTCTATGTGGTTGGTACAATTTTGGATGGCTCTTGTACTTTTATGTATAGGAACTAGAGTGTTCCTCCTCCAAGGATCTAGCTTTTTCCTACTCATTAAATTTCTATCAAATCTTTTGGTCAATTTTTATCTCAATATGAGTTATGGGTAATCAATCCTATTTTTCATAATCATATGTTTGATGCATGAGATATTTTTGAAGACAAAGTTGATTAAAATTTGGCTTAAGCTAAATAGATCAAAGTACCTTTATTCAAAATTCAATGAAAAATGATATCTTCCTTGTGGAATAGAGTTATGTTCCGAGCAGAATAGAGTGATATGGGCCGTTATGGCATGAAGGGCTTGAGTTACATTTAATGAGAAAAGAGCAAAAATCTATTTTTGCAGCTTACTGATAATTTTGAAAGTTCAATTACCTTTCATTTCTCTCAAAATCTCTTGGGAGTTTTATGCAATGTTTTTAATCCTCAATAAAAAAAAATTAATTAAATTTTACTCCCTGGCACTTTATGTTCTTTTCTCCCAAAATCAGAGGTTCCAAAATATCCATAAAGGGAAAGGCGAAGGAATCAGTAAATGTATTAAGATGGTGTGAAAAAATGAGCTACATTGTGATTTTGCAATTCGAAACCCAATTGCAGACCCTAAGGATAATTTCTCTGACTTGAAGCATTTTACAATACATTGAAGGATGTAAGACTTTTTAAGGAATACCAACCACCAACCTCCACCCCCCAAAGTGTAGAAGCTTTCACCTTGATGGTTACATTGAAAAAGAGATGTACAGTGGACTCTTTTACTCACAAGGTATGCATATTCTGAACAGGTGCGTTAAATGTGAGTATGAGATGATTTCCATCATAAATCCATTTATTTGCCAAGAGAAATATGCAGCTTTATTACATATATCTTTAGGGTGCCTTATGTTTGCTTGACAGTGATAAAGGGAAGTTTTGCTCTCCAAGTGATTGGTCCCTTTCTAGGGAAGGGAAAGATTTGTTTTCGTGCCATTCTCTTATTATGTGGCTGCCTGTTGAGGGAGCTTAATAAAAGGGTGTTCACAGAATCACAAGGAGATTGAGGATAATGGTAGGATTATGTTTGGAGATGTGTTCTATGATGTTTGGTTGGATTTTAGTGCATAGCATTTCCAAAGGGTGAATGGGGAAGACTTCTTGCATAGATGATGAGACCAAAATTTATATGACCATCCCACTTACATTTGCCTTAGTTTTTATGGGACTGCAAGGTTTGTTATGCTGGTTTTGATGCTGTTAATCTCGGGGTCTGTCACTCCTGCCATTGGATTTTTCATTCTGCTATGCCAAGAAATTTTAAAAGATGTAATATATATATAACACACACACACATACATACCCTAAACCCCCTTCCTTCTCTCTCTCTCTTTCCCGTTTTTCTTCTCTCTTGCCTCTCCCCCACCTTCATTCTCCCCTCTCTCCTCCGTCTCCCTCTCCTGCGTCTCTCCCTCTTTCTCTCTCACCTCTTCTCCATCTTGCCTCTTCCCCTCTGCTCTCTGCTCTCTCTCTCTCTCTCCCATCTCTCCTTTCTATTCCAGCAACCCTTTCCTCTCTCTCTCTCCTTCCTCTACTCTTTTTTTTAGCATGAAGAAGTTAACAGCACAGGCAGAAATTCCCTCCTATGCTGTGAACAAACCAGATAAAATGGGAGAAATTTCATAATTTTACTCACTAAATGGGCGGCACAGGTAGCACATTCTACACATGTTACCCATTTCTATACTGAAACTTGTGGTGTAGCTTTCCATCGGCACGGATGTAATTTCACCATGTTGCATTCATTGGGGATTCTCATCCCATCTACATAGTATTGTTAAAATGGTATTGCTGAAAACATGGATTGAGACACTGAAATTTCAGAACAGACTTCGTACTGCCAACCAGAAGTCTAAGCTATTTATATTGGTTAAGGAAAGGGGCGTGTTGAATCACCTCAAGGTAGTGATCTTTGATGTGTATAAATCTTAGATCTGAAGTATTTCTTGTTTCTCATATCTGCTTTTGTCAAATTCCTGATTGCAATTGTGGCTTTTTTTTGGGTGATTTTTAATTGTTAACATCAATGCATCCTCATCCGTGAAAAGGCTTTAGCTATCATGAGCTTTCATAAGATTTTTCTATTTTCAGTTTTTATATTGTGGTTTATGTAACACTGTTCTTAATATAGGTCAATGTCAATTTGGCTGGGCTGCCAGCATTGGTTCTGCCATGTGGATTTGTCGAAGGTGGACCTTCCAGTCTTCCTGTCGGCCTTCAAATGATTGGTGCAGCATTTGATGAGGTATGAATTGCTTTTTCTACACACTAAGGACTATTTGATAGTGGAAGTTCTGTTTTACTGAAATGTGAAGAATCAATACCATTTGTCTTCTCTCCTTTCGAGATGATACAGAGTGTTGAACCTGTTGAATTAATTAAATTCTTGGTCTAATCCATTGATAATTGGTAAAAGAAAAATCACTCAAAAGATGTCGATGATCGCTGATTCGGTCCAATTGCAGTGTACTTTAATGTTTATTGAGTCCTTATAAGTAAAACTAATACTAAGAGGCTGTTTGGAAACGTTTTTAAAAACTGTTTTTTTTATTTTTTATTTTACGACAGAAACCAGAAATTGTGGTTGGTGAGGACAGTTTCAAATTGATTAGGGGAAAAAACAATCCAGAAACAGCCCTGATTTTTTAGAAGATGGAAATTTCAGCTTTTAGAAATAGGAAAATCATGTTTCTAATTTTTCGGTGGGATTTTTGTAATCTCCTGTTTGGTTAATATAATTGCTAAAGGCTTCATTTACTATCACCACTACCGCACCATCATCATTACCACCCCTATGGCTGCCATGCAATCAATACCATCATCACAACCACCACTGCTACCACCATCCCCACACTACTACCACCACCACAGTTACCTCTAACACCATTTCATTGTTATCACTGCTAACACCACCACCACTACAACCAACATTGATATGGTTAAAAAATTACAAATTTCGCCAAAATTTCACTGGGTGTGAAATCTAGGGAAAATATTTCCCTGTCCTGGGGAAATTTCGCCAAATTTTTATCGGCATGCCGCCACATTCCCCAATCTGGGGAAGAATTTCCTTGATTTCGTCAGCATGCAGCCAGATTTCATTGCCATGCTGCTACATTTCAGAGCATGCCAAGGCAAAAAGCGAAAAGGGTTTGTAACCCCCTTATTTCGTGCTGCCGGACTGAAAAAAATTGTGGCATGTCGGCGAAATTGTAAATCATAGTTGACACCACCACCACCACACTACACAACTACCGCTACAACCACCACTATCACCACCATCTCCACCATCACAACACAAAGACCACAACCTCCACACCACCGTCATTACAAACGGCTCTTGGGTCATAATCATCAGGCTTACCGAACACATTTATATTGATTTTTAAAATCCAACTGATTTTGACTCGTTATTCCCAAATGTGTTTCTCTTAAACTGTTCTCAAAATCTCAAAAACAATTTGAAATGTTTTAATTTTTAGTTTTTTTTCCCTAAAAATTGTTTCCAAATGGCACTGTAGTTGTGCTTTCCTGTACCTAATATTTAATCTCATTTATATTGCTTATGATTTGTCACTGGTCTAATGAGTCACTAAGTCATCACACCTTTTCTTTTTAATTAATACATGCATCAGTGTTGGGTTTTGTTATGAGATCCTAGAATCTCACATTGCTCGGGGAGGATAAAGTGAATGTCCATTTATGTAGGCTTTTGACTCCCTCAAGAAATGAGGCTTTTGATGGTAAACCCCAAGAACAAATCTGTGAGGCCTGATGAGCCAAAGCAAACAATGTCATTGTTGGTGGGATCAGGATATTATAGAGTGGTAACATAGCTGGACCCCGACTGAAAGTTGTGGACCTTGACGTTGCCTAGTGCATTTGAACAGGCTTAGGTTAATGAGCTGGCAGGCTACTGCACGGGACGTCCAACCTTTAAAAGGGGTGGATTGCGGGATCCTGGAATCCCACATTTCTTAGGGAAGAGAAAAGTAAGGTCCGTATATGCAGGCTTGTGAGTCCCTCAAGCAATGAAGCCTCTTGGGTTGAAACTCAAGAACAAAACTGTGATACCTAATGGGCTGAAGCGGACAATTTCATTGCTGGTAGGATTAGGGTGTTACACTTGTTTATCAGTTCTTTTACCCTGCTGTGCTTATCTGAACTTGTGATCAAGCTCAAAATGTCATAAGCAACTTTGGCCCATTAACTATATGAAGGATGAGAAAAATGGAAAATGAACCACCTGCAAGGCATTAAAGTAAAAGGCAGCAAGAGTTCTGGTGCAACTCAAGCAGGTTTGGTTGGGTTCTGGCCAATCCCAGCCATAAGAGCCAAAAAATCATCTTTAACATCATATTCTCTGTGCATGTGCATATATAAATTATGTACAAAACCAAATAAATAGATGCACAAAAATACATTTACTGACGTTTAGTGATCTTTAATCAAATAACTGTCAGTGACATTCAGATTAATTATAAGTTACCTCTTGGAGTTAAGCTTTTATTTTTAATTTCTTTTTTTAGATTCTGTGTTCAGATGAGAACTTGTTTATTTTTTCATGTATGCAGGGAAAATTGCTCAAAGTTGGGCACGTCTTTGAGCAAACTCTTCAAGGTTGCAGTTTTGTTCCCCCATTGGTAACAGATGGATTTTCATGCTAAATATACATCAAGCTTCACTCGTAGCTGTGCATGTTTAAAGCACTTTTTGAGGGCCCTAGAAGTAACAAAAAAAATTTTTACCCAGTCTTGAATGAAAAATTTTGAAAGCAAGTTTTAATCAAAAGCAGTCCTTGTCATGATTCTAGCCATTTGGCCTTCAATTTGATGTGAATACAGGCCTTTATAGTAGTTGTTTGAGCATCAGTCAGCGGATGAAATCAATGATTTCTAGTGAACCCAAAATTTCTAGTATTGTGATTTTTATCATCTTGATATGGACGATATATCAACCCATATTAAATTATTGAAAGGATCAGTTTTTTCTCGTGTATTTACAAAAACATGCTTTGAAAAGTCAAATGTTAAAAAAATGTAAATTTTTTCGAATAATTGCTTTTTAGTCTGAAATCATTGTAATACTTTTCAAATTTCAAAAATTGTCCTTAGTTAATCGAAATCAAATGAACGTACAACGTTGAATTGGGCTTTAATCGTGTGTTGATCATGCATCTATGAATTTTGATCAATTGGATATTTTTCTATTAATCATAAAACAATGATTTAAAATTTCGGTTAATCAAAATTTCAAATAATTGAAGGATATATGTTAGATCTTCAAAGATATCAAACAAATCATCAATGGATATGAATATGATCTTCATAGGATCCATACAATATTATATTGATCATCATAGAAACAAGCATAAGATACAAGTTAAATCTTTGACAGAGACAAGTTCAATCATCAATGGATACACATTAGTTTATCATGAATATTTGATTAATTGAAACTACCACTCGATTAATCGACAAATCTCAATGCAAATTGTTCAATTGGTGTAATTGAACAGTGATTTCGATTAATCGCAAAGTATACGATTAATCGAGCTATAGTGATTTCAGACTGAAACGCAATTATTCAAGAAAAGTTGCACATTTTTTAAAATTTGACTTTTTCAAAACATGTTTTATAAATACGAGGGAAAGCGGGTGGTTTTCATAATTTTCTCATTTTTTTATTACAGATACACTCGGTTTTTTATACGTTTGGTATTGTTTCTCAAAAATTGATGCAAAAAGTAAGAAAGCAATCAAATTGCTTTTACTTCTATGAAGATCTTTTCATATAACAAAACAATTTTGCTTTACACATATTGCTTGGGTTTGCTGGAATCTTATGTAAACTCTGGGTGTGAATCAAGTCTCTCTATATGTAGTGTTTGGCTCCACTTATATGTTAACTAGAGGGTGGCACGTGCAATATTATCCCTATATAATTAAGAAACTAGATACCAATAATTGTACATAGACAATTGAAAAATTAGATATAAATAATTGTTTAAAACATCCAAGGGCTTAAAAATTATTGAAGGATATTCTTTTTGAAAGAGTAAAACCACAAAAATAATCAATTTTGAATTATAATTGATCATTCTAAGTTTGTTTTGGAAAAATTATTCTCTTTTGGGGATGTTCTTCTAGGGATAGCTTATCATCACTCCCCGCTATATATGGTATAGATTTCGACTGAAATTACATTTGTCACATGGCAAAAATTATTCATTGAATTTATATGCTCATCCAATAATTGGAATTAGAATTTAATCATAATTTTTATGAAATTCTAATTCTAAATTTCAATTTCTCTTTTCATTCAACCAAAAGGATTCCAATTCTAAATGAATTGGAATTTGAATTAGAATTCTTCACTGCCGTGTCAAAATCTAGAACATGTTGTAGTAAGATCATTCAATATGTCTTAGTGAGATAAAATATTTTAGTAAGGATGGATGGTTTGGATTGGTTCTATCACTGCTTTAACGTGATAAAATATTTCAAATGGCACCTTCTCTTAATTAATTTTAGTCTGATGGCTCATATTAAACATTTCTTAATGACCTAATTCCCTAATCAAAGATTATGTTTTTTCTTTCCCATTTTAATTTCTCTTTTTCATTTTACACTTTTGGGTGCACCCACTGGTTTATGCACACATCAGTTTTAGAATAGATTTTGCAAGCACATTAAGGTTAAAATTTCCTAGACTAAGTGCCCACAGCCAATAGGAAAAGGTTCAGAGATGTCAAATGCCATTCCATGTGGTTCAGCATAGGGCTGGCAATGGGTCGGATATATATCCGAATCCAACCCAAATCCGATCCGAAATTACCGAATTCGGATATAGGATTTAGATTCACGGTTCGGATACGAATCTTGAATTTCGGATCCGAATTTTTTCGGATTTGGATTCGGATATACATGTATCCGATCCAAAAAAGATCCGAACCGAAAACATACTTATAATATATATAAACTTAGCCCAGACCATAGTTCAACCATAATTTAAAAGGGTTAAATTATCATTTGATCATTAAACACTTGGATTTGTGTTAAAATTTATAGTTAAATTTACTTTAATTGTTAAAATTGTTTTTTAAAGTTTCAGGTTCAAACAGGCTCGAATTCGGATTTCTGATCAAATTCGGATTTCGGTTTTGAATTCGGATTTAGGATCGGATATCGGATCGAATTCGGATTTCGGATATTCATTAAATTTCGAATTCTGATTTAAGTATTAAAGATCCGTCGGATATCGGATCGAATTCGGATATCGGTAAATTTTTTTCGGATCGGATTCGGATCTTAGCAGATCCGTACCATATTCGACCGATTGCCACCCCTAGTTCAGCATTATCATGGATTTCTCTTGTACTTACCAGTGAACTTTGTGGCATCATATGATGTATAATCCTGCAGCAGGCAATGCCGTTGTCGTGAGTGTAGCATCACTGCTTGTCACACTTTTTTTTGGTGAAAAAACACAAGCCGTGAGATTCTGCACCCCAATGGCATTGTTTAATGCAAGATGATGTAGCAGACAATTTCAAACCCTAACGAAGCATCTAATACTAAAGATGTTTTATAAGTTTCAACAGTTACGTTTATCATTAGATGCCCATCGTGGCAGTATCTATCTCAGATGAGTGCAAAGAAAAATGTAGGGGAAATCAATCCCTTGTGTAATATGAGTTTTATTGTAGGGCCGTCAATGGGTTGGTTAAAAAGCCGAATCTGACCCAATTATCCGAATATGGATCTTGGTTTATATCCGATTATCCGAATAATTGGATCTGATTATATTCGGATTCGAAAATGAAACCGTGCATATTTGAGTCGATAACGATCCATTCATTCTATATATATACATATATATGTTATGTATTTTTAGACTTTTTTAAGTCTTTTTATGTATTAGTATAGAAGGAATTAAGGTACCATATGTTATGTATTGATTTAGGTCATAATATAGGATAGATTTAAATTAATACATCCCCTATTTGATCCACTAACTTGGGGTTTATAGTATTTTCTTCTTCTTTTTTCAAATATTATCAAATCGGATTCGGATATCGGATAATCGGTTGAATGAAATTCAAATCAAATTCGGACTCATATATAAAAGATGCATCGGATTTCGATTTGAATTCAAATAATCAGTACTAGCGCAGTGCATGTACAATACTACACGTAGAGGGAGGAAATGGTTTTGGAACTGTCAAGACTTTAAATGAATAGGCATAGTTTTGACTATTTTAACCTTATATTAATGATGTCTTTACAATGAACGGTAAAGGCTTTTTTGGAGAAGTCATACATAGTGTTGCAATGCTTCTCGATGAGCTTATTCTCATTATATATAGTAAAGATTCTTTATTGGATCGCATTTGGATTTTAGCAAATCCATACCAAATTCGACTCGTTTACAGCCATAGTTTATTGTGAGTTGAAAAGCAAGGATGAAATGTGCTATAACATTATTGGGAAAATTGATTTTTAGTGACAATTTTTTTAAAATATTTCAGATTCAGTCACCAAATTTTCGATAATAACACGTTAGTGATACATTTTGATATTTGAGGAGTATAGTGTTACTGCTCATGGACAACAATGCCCTTAGTGTGTATTTATTAGGGACATATAAATTCCATTTAGCAAACTTGTAAATCCAATTTAAAGACTTGTAAATCAACTTCACTAGACTTGTAAACCATGTTATGAGACTTGTAAATCCAATGTGTAGACTTGTAAATTAAGTTTAGGGACTTGTACCCCATTTTTTAGACTGATAAATCCACTTTATAGACTTTAAACCCATTTAATAGACTTGTAAATCCAACTAAGAAACTCGTAAATCTAGTTTATAGACTTGTAAATCCAATATGAGGACTTGTAAAGGATAGGCACTGAGAGCAATTTTTTTTTCTATAAAAGGTAAAATAGCATCCGTTTTCAAATATCCTAAAAAAGTATCACTAATGTCTAATTATCCAAAGTTAGATGGGTGAATCTGAATTATTTTTAAGATGTACACAGGGTGCACGTGCAATACTGAAATATAAGTATCTGGAGGGAACAGTTTTGCAACTTTTCAGTCTTTCTACAAGTTGGTAGAGTTTTGCCATTACCTATTCTCGTGATTAAGGTTTACAATTTCGGTACAGGGACCCCCGGCGATGCGTTTCGCCGGGGGAAATCGTTTAGGGTGCATCGCCAGCGACTCACCGAAATTTCGACGATTTGTTACCGGCACGGAGCGGCGTGCCGAGCGAAACGGAGCGGCATGGACAAAACAGGAAAAAATTATTTTTTGTACGCGAAACGGAGCGGCGTGCCAACGAAATTTCCACCGGCACAAAAAAAAAACCGATTTTTTGCCTTTTTAATTTTTCCGCCGTTTCGGTGGCAATTTCGTTTTGGCCGATGGGCGGCACACCCACCGCCACCGAAACACAGAACCTTGTTCATGATAACTACAATACCATTTGGCGTGCTGCCGAAATTTCGTTTTGGCCGGCACGCCCACCGGCACCGAAACGAAAAACCTTGCTCGTGATAACTAGAATACCATTTTGCTGTTGCTGAGAAAGCAATTATATTTTCAAGATTATAATTGTTTTTATATGGGGCAACTTGAAAAAACTCGTGACACAGCCCAACAGCAGTGCGCGCGGATCCTCTGTGAAGCGCATCGCCTGTGAAGCAAAGGCATCCTCTGTGAAGCGCAATCCAACGGACTAGAATAAGCGAAGGTTATAATAGTAATTTTGATCCAAACGCTTAAAAAACTATTAAAACTCTCCTCGGCTCTCTCCTCGGCAATCTCCTCGTCTCGATGAAAACGTGCGAAACATAGTATTTAATTTTGGATCCTCTCCACGTCCGCAACGTGCGAAACATATTATTTATTTTTGGATCCTCCCCACGTCCGCGCTTTACCCGACATTGCGCCATTTCTGGACCTTCTTCGTCTTCGTCTTCGTCATCCTCATCGCATACGAAAGGGACAGGATCATACTCCATTTGCTTCACAGAGGTTTCCCTTTCTTACAAACGCGCGCGCCCACTTGACGAAAGAAAGGGACCACCACCATCACAAGAACTTTGTAATTGAGGGACCACCACGACAGCCACCAGCCTCATTGAAAGACGACTGTAAGTCGTTATTTAATTTTATAATATAATGAGTCAATGACCAAATGTATCATAAGGAGCCATGGGTACCAGGCGAAATAAGCCAAAGGTACTGCTCCAAATAACGATGGGTACCTTCCGAGTTAAGCTTTAGGTACGCCCGAAGAGCTCCCCAAAAAACATTTTCGTAGTCAACAAATAAACCTAAGGTACCCCACAAATCAGATTAAGGTACCCCACTCTTAGCCCAAGGTACCACATATAAGCCTAAGGTAGCTCCCATATAAACCTAAGGTACCCCATGGTAAGCCAAACCCACTCACGAAAATTAGCCTAAGGTACCCCCTAAACCTACAGTACCCACAATATAAGCCCAAGGTATCCCCAATATAGGTCTAAGGTACTTCCTGAAATCGTGATTCGGCGATTTGTCCTGAGACCTAATCGCTACGAAACAGAGACAATGTTTCACTGCTTACAGTTAATCGCAAATCTGCGATTCGTCGTCTGATTAATCGCCGCACCTAATCGCCAGGTCACGATTAATCCTGTACTTAATCGTGATGAAAATCTTGGGAAGTAAGGCTTAGATTCCTCTCCCCTCCCCAATTAATTCATAATTGGTGGGTTACTCAAGGCTTAGGGGGCTGGTACCTAAGGCTCACTTGTTTGTACCAAGGCATTTTTGGGGTGTACCTAGAACATTTTGGGTGGGGGTGGGGGGGGAGGACATTTGGGGATACCCAAGGCTTATTTGTGGGGTACGAAAGCCTTATTTTGTTGGGGGGTACCGAAGGCTTAATTGGGTTTTGGTAAGCCAATTTGTAGGTGTACGTAAACCAATTTAGGGGACCTATTTGTGGGTACCCAATTCTTATTTGTGGGGTACAAAATGCATATTTGTGGGGTACGTAAGGCGTATTTCAATTTACATTTTGATTTTATAGATGGCACATGTAAATAGTCACATTGCAAAGTTTTTTTTATCAATTTATGTATTTATTTGTAGATAAATGGCACCAAGCGGGGAAGGAGTTCGCAATAGATGTAGTCCTCAACGACTTCAAAAAATTATCAAAAGGTTGAACGAGTCCCAGAAGCTAGCTGTTAGAGAAATTGGGCTGGGAAGCCTTCTGGATATGACGATTAAACACTGTTATAAGGGCAACATTGTGTCCTTATTGGCTTCATTTGATCCCGAAAAATGTTGCCTTGAAGTAAGTGGAAGGACGTTTGAGATATCACCTCCTGATGTTCAGCGGATATTGGGGGTGACCTCTGCCGGGGAGAGTATAGAAATCGATGAGGTGGAAAATGACCTCACAGAATTAAAGAAAATGTATTGTGATGATAAAGGTAAGATACCTTTAGGAGAGCTGGAGAGAAGACTGCAAGAGAAGGAGACGGCGGATGAAGATTTTTTGAGGCTTTTTGTATTGCTTGCATTGGGCTCATTTTTATGCCCTCAAGCTAAGCCGGAGGCCAGCACAAAGTTCTTAAATCTCATAATGGATATGGAGGGACTCCGTACCCTCAACTGGTCGAAGTTGGTTCTTGATTGGCTCATTGCGGCAATCCGCCGATACAAGGAGAAGCACCAAATATATGTCGGTGGTTGTTTGGTTTTTCTAAAGGTAAATTATTGTTATACACACATTTCATATATTTGGTATGCTTAAATTGTAATGGAAGAAATGTTTAATCAATCGCAGATGTTCTATTATGAATGCTTGCGCATGGATGGGAGCGCGATAGAGTTGGATGCAACAGCTCCTCTCATCACCGTGTGGAATGATGAGGATGTGTTGGAAAGGGAGAAAGAAGGAAAGGAAAAGGACATGAATATTCCGGAACATATTGACTATGAAAATGTTCCGGAGTCCGATAAATCAAAGGGGAGGAAGAAGGTATATTATATTGTATTGTATTTATATTTTCGAATAGGGGGTACTCAATATGAATATTCATTATACGTACATGGACATAAATTTTACTTGATTATGTGTTTTAGGAGGATAAACTGAGGGCAGCGATAAAGAAGCTAACAAAGGTAGTTGCTGCCCTTCAGCGTGAGGTAGCCAAATCCTCGAGATTGAAGGCTTTGGAGAAGGAGGTAATGGAAATCGGTTTTTGTCATTATTCATTATAAGTTCCAGATCTTATAGAAATGCAAATGTTTGTGGCTTGATTTGTTTAGGTGGAGAGATTGAAGTTGATGATAAGCAATCTTGGAGTAGGGCAAGCTGAACTAAGAGAGATGGTTCTCGAGCTTGTTGGATATGCTCGTGACTACCGAAGCTACCCTACCCCTGAATGTCCACGTGAACCATTTGAGGTTCCAGTGAACGTTGCTTCCGCACCGGAGGGCCCTTGCCCGGTGTCGCCGATGGAAGATATTGAACCTAGGGCGGAATGTATCCCGGATCCAACAGCGGGAGAATATGAAGGTTCAATCGTTCCATTTCAACCCGTTGAGGCTCCGAGATTGAAACGAATGAAGATTCCCGGCAAGGCAAAAAGGAGTCCTTTTACAACCATCACTGGGGAGAAAAAGAAGAGGGCCAGAAAGAGTAAGCAACCGCTCGATGCCGAGAGGCCAACGCAAACGGTAAGTAGTATATAATTGGATGTCTAATTGCATGTCAACCATTCATGTAAAACTTTACCATAGTAGATTGAAGAGCAATATTGTCGATGTAATGATCATTGTGTGACCTACATGAAATATATTTCAGGTACCATCTTACGATGATGATAGTGCGGAGGCTAGGTTGTTGCCGGATCTGAACACTGCAGATCCGTCCATAGAGCCATTGGTATGTTTGTTCTCAGTTTTTCTAAAGGAATTGTTTTTGTTTTTCGGTTAGAATTAGGTTGACAGCCATATATTCATTTTTTGGAATTTTTAATAAACTTGTAGGCAAGCGAACCAGCGGATGCATCTTCTAGTAGGACGCCTGTGGATGCTGGAAGCGCGGTCTGCAACTATGCATTCCGTGAGGACCTCGATCCAGAGTAAGTACTTTCGCATATTTATGTTTGACGCGTTGTTGCTTTGTAAATTGTTGTGTATGGTTTGACTGTTTCTTTTGTGGGATATATATGTAGCGAGGTTTTGGTGAGATTCTTTGATGTCTTCATTGCCCGCGGTGAGTTCGAATGTTTGAAGCCTGAGAAATGGGTTACCAACTGGGTAGGAGTCTAACAACCTAAGTATCTTGTCAGATCGCATAAATATTTGGATTCTTAGATTTTATTTTTTTCTATGTAGATCTTGGATTGCTACATGCGGATGCTGAATTTCCAGGAACAGCAGGTTGGAGGCCCATGTTACTTCTTCCTGTCAGATATTGGGGTAATTATTACGACATTCTTCAAAAGAATTTGACACTGTCTGTAATACTCCTGTTGAACCTATATTATAACTTTTCAGACTTTTTGCGCGACAGAAGAAAACCGAGAACTTACCAGACTTAATGATCAATTTGATCCATCGTACCTACTGAATATAGTGAACTACAAAATGGTAAGCTTAACTCACCATTGTTGCTGGGATCTTTTAATAGGGTAGGGCTAATAAATATGTTTGTATGCAGTTGTTTTTCCCTATATTGGAGCAAGAACATTGGTACATGTGTGTTGTTGACATGAATAAAAAGAAAGTCTTTTTTTTGAACTCGATGAAGGTGTGGAGAACCCGTGAAGTTCTCACTGGAGTGGTAAGTGATCAGCGTAATAATTTCTTGTGTCACTAATGTTGTTATTAAGTATCAATTTTTATATTTCAGCTAAAAGCAGTAGATATTATATGCACCTGGCAATGGGAAAAGCAAGTTTTAGTAAGCAAATTTCCAAGGACGAAAGCAGATGCTCTTAAGCTTCCTCGGCAAGGCAACCCGTACGTTTTCCACCTATTCCTTCTTTTCTATACTTACTACGATATGATATTAATAGCATTAACTTGTACTCGCATCTTTTGTAGCAATGACTGTGGAATCTTCGCCATGAAGTTCGCCGCTTTCTGGAGAGGAGAACTTTCTCCTCGATTCACGCAGGTACGCTACAACTCCTAACCTATCCAGTTGTGTTTTCAAAAGCTCCAAATGATCACATTATTAATATAGTTTTGTTAATTTTGAATAGAATGATATTCCGGGTTTCAGAAGAAGCATTGTGAGTGAGATGATCCTCCACGAAGAAAACACGATGAAGGATGATATTGTGAAGAAGAGTTCTACCTAGGGGGAGAGTTCGATGTATTAACATTTTTATATTATACATGCGTCACACTACAAACTAAAATTTTAATTTTTGGGGAATCTGTATGTATTTATTTGAGGACAAGGATGTTCCTGTAATGAATGTTGTAGCTGAATCAAGCATTCACTTGGATTTTACTTTTATGGCATGTTTAGTTTTTTATGATGTTTCACGATCATATTTTTGTAAAGTATTGTGTACATAGGACATTGTATCCATTGAATAAAAGCTTGGTTATTTTGATTGCTTAAGTTCTGCCACAGATTCGTCAAACTCGTTGATCGTAAATTATGCCAAATTTTAAAACAAGTTACTATACATTAGGTACTCCCCCCCAAAACAAAATGAAGGTACGGTTCGTGTGAAGTTTAAGGTAACCCCGTAACCGGCACAATGTACCACCCCCACCCCATATAAGCTTAGGTGTCACCTAGTAAGAGTTGCGTACACGCCGAAATAAGGCCAAGGCGCCCACGAAATAAGCCTAAGTTACATCAGCAAATAAGCCAAAGTACCCCTAAGTAATACCCAGGTACCCCCAAAATTAATATTAAGGTAACCCATAAGTAAGCCGGAGGTACCCCCAAGTAGGAACTGATAATGAACAAAACGCGCGGACGTTAATCATTAACGCGCGGACGTTAATCATTAACGCCCGCACGTTGCAGCTTTAAAGTGCACAGTACGCGCGAGCGTTACCAGGAAAGATTCGCGCGTTGATTATGCTCCCACTATTTTGTACGTGTGGGTACCTTCGGGTTTCTAGTGGGGTACCTCAAATTTACCCTTGGGGTACCTAAGTGTTACTTGGAGGTACTCTCCCCTTAATTTGGAGTATTTTTTGTGGATAAATTAAGGCTCGTGTGGGGGGTACCCTGGGCTGATTTGGGGGATACGTAGGCACGTTTGGAAGGGTATCTCAAGATTAAGATTAATATAAGCTGACTTTTTTTGCATTCCCCGTCTTCCCACGGCCTTCGTTGCAGATTTTAATCATTTCGTATAATACCTTAGTCTTGTAGGTGGAAGTTCATTACCATAGGCTAATATAACCAGCAACTTCGACTGGTTGTTTTGCATGTACACGCATTACGACGTGCTATACCCAATGTGTGTGTATTGGGGAGATAGAGGAATATGACAAATGAAAGCTAAGACCAAACAATATTTGCTTTGCATGCACTTATCGCAACGTTTTACAGGCACATAAGTAAAAAAAGATGGTCAAATAAGATGCATTCGATACTCAGATGACATGAAAAGAGGTTCAAGACTATGGGGCAGGCCCTGCTGGATCAGGAACTTTGTGTGCAGGCTCAAGGGGTTCAAGCAACAAATGTTCATCTCGAATGTACTCCGCATCACTTGGAGGAATATGCTCTCCAACGACACCTTGAGAAGCTGCATCGACAACTGTCCTCCGTTCTCCCTTGTCCCTATTCAGCCTGTGAAGCTCCTGATTTTCCAATTCAAAGTGCTTCATGGCCCGGCTGTAGTCTTGTTGCATCTCCAAATATATCTCGTTCAGCCTAATCTGCTTCTGATGCACTGCTTTTAGTGTGTCATCAGAATTCCATACTGTTGACCTCACCCAACTCAACTTGCTATCAATTTGTGCAAACTTCGGCTTAATCACTTCTCGTACATCCTTTCTCACAGAGTAGGTGTCACTTTCTACGTTCTGAAGAAGATGTTCCATCTTAGCAACGTGGCGATCAGTTTCATGCTTGTTTGTAAGTTGACCATCGTACAATTGTTTTATCTGCTGCTTCATCGTCTCCTGGTTCTCAAGAAGTAGCTTGGTTTGATTCATCAACTCACATTGCATGCCCATAACCTGTGAAAGGATTGATGCGAGTCCACGAGGAAATTGGGAAGAAGTTGTTTGGTCTATAGGAGCAGCAGCAGGAGCAGGCGTCGATGAGGATGGAATATCATGTTCCACAGGTTGATCATGTGTAGCAGACTCCAGGAGAGGAAGATCATGCTCATGTCCTATAGAAACATTGGGGGGAGGAGATGGAGGAGCAGGAGCATCTTCACCAGCAGTGGGAGGAGATGGAGGAGCAGGAGCATCTTCACCAGCAGGGGGAGGAGATGGAGGAGCAGGAGCATCTTCACCAGCAGGGGGAGGAGATGGAGGAGCAGCAGCATCCTCACCAGCAGGGGGAGGAGATGGAGGAGAAGGCGCATGGACCCCTGAAACAGGGGGAGGGGGTGGAGGAGCAGGAGCATCTTCACCAGCAGGGGGAGGAGATGGAGGAGAAGGCGCATGGACCCCTGGAACAGGGGGAGGGGGTGGAGGAGGAGGATGAGACTTGTTGTATTGCCCCTTGGACTTATTGTATGTTGCAGTATTGATAGGAGGAAGGGGAGCAAGTAACTCATACTCGGGGAAGTCAATTTGATGCATCTTGACTATCTTTGCAATGGCACACCCGAGAGGAAGTCCACACCTACGTTTGGTATCGAGCAAACAGTCAAGCATAGTCGAAATCATGATGGTGGGAACATCAATTGAATGCCTGTTGACCAATGCATAAAGCAAGAGTGCCCTCATAGGAGGCACAGTTGATCTGTGACTCACCGGCGCAACGTTAGAGCATTGGATTTTGTATATGAATGAGGTGTCAAATGTAAACTTGGAGGAATCCAGAGCTTTGCCCTCATAGTCCCCCTCCCTCTCAGTGGTCAGTAAAAAAGCAGCCACTTCATTGAGCAATTGTGGTAAGGGAGCATCAACATACGGGAAGTCAGGATTCTCAACTCTCGGAATACCTAGGGCCCCAGCGATGGTATCAGAATCTACATGGATGGGCTGCCTTCTGAGAGAGGTATCGAAGGATGGACCGTCTGCGATGTTGTGGATGTTTGAATAGAATTCATATACTAGGTGTTGGGATGGGAGCAGGAAGTTGGTGAAGAGGTTATCCCATCCCCTCCCGGTAAATGCTGAACTAATAGACTCGGGGAAGTCTTCTAGAATAACCCCTCTTTCAAGCAAGATTTGTCTGTGGCTGACATCATTCTCGTACAGCTTCTTGGCCTGCCGATCGATGAAGATTGAATTATCAAATGAATCAATCCTGCGTTTCTTATTGGCTGTCCTGGAGGATTTCTTAGGTTTAGAAGATGAGGCTCTGGTCTTAGGGGCCATCTAAGATTTCAGAAGAAGAGAGGAAGAAAAATAAATATGCACAAAACAACACATAGCAAACGATAATGTTAGACACAGAAAAGATGAGTGCTACCGAATGCAAATAATATAGAATGTGAATAATATGAATAATTGTGTGGAAAAAACCCACTCCCTATATACATAAAAAAAAAACCCCAACACTTGAGGAAAAAGTGCAGGCGTTATTCACGCGTCAGGGAGATAACAATAGGGATGTGTACTTGTCAAAGGCTTATAGGAAAAGTGAATAGTAACTTGATTGCAACCGATAATATAAACCATTCCGACGAAGATAAACCAAAATGTACCTCTTGAAGACATTAGAATAAACACATAGATCGGAAACCCTAAATGAACAAATTAATACCCTAATCGTAACATATAAAATCAAAGCAGTAAAGTTCGTAAAGCATCTCGTAAGTCCTACGAACCAGAAATATAGGCTTTGGAACTCTTCCAGAAGAGAAGTGGTACCCACCCTGAGAAGACTTTATCGCAATGAAGATGAAGCGCTTCGGATGGCTTTGATTCGCATGGACGAAATAACGCGCCAGACCTGTTTCTTTGTAAATATAGGCAAACGCCCGAACGCACGCGCCCAGCACGTGCGCGCGTTGATATTAAATATGTACCAAAACATAAGGAATTCTTCAAAGGGTACCTTCGGTTTATGATTGGGGTACCCCAGGCAAAATGTGGGGATACCTCATGCAAAAACACGGCGGTACCCAAACCCGAAGCGAACGTCCGAGCGTTCACGAGAACGTGCGCGCGTTGATATTAAATATGTGTCGTCCCCAGAGCCTCTTAACTTTTTTAAAGTGTCCCAACGGGTTTTGTTCACGAGAACGTCCGAGCGTTCATGTATGTACATTTGTATATGTGTGTACACATGATTGTACACATGTGTGTACATGTGCACACATGTACATGTATATATGTGTACACATGTACCCAGGTCTGTACATGTGTACACATGTACATGATATATGTGTACACAAGTACATGTTCTTTAACGTATACATGTACGGACATGTGTGCACATGCACACACATGTCTACATCTGTTCAAATGCATGTAAATGTACATGTATGTGTACAAATGTACACACATGTACATGTGTGCTCATATTGACATGTGTAAGCGTGTACACATGCACACACATGGGCACATGTGTGTACACACACGCACATGTGTACACATATACATATGTGTAAATGTGTACACAGATGACAATGTCCATGTGTACATTTGTAAGGTACATCAGCAAACAAGCCAGAGGTGCCCCCAAATGATAACTTACGGTAGGGACAATTACGAAAACAAGTACGTCATAGGTACCCCACATAAAACGTGGGTACCCCAACAATAACATGACGGTACCCCACACGTAAGGCGAAGGTACCATATATAAGGAATTACAAGGAAACATTAACGCGCGGACGTTAAGGTCCAACGCGCGCGCGTTAAAGCTATTAATGCGCGTCCGACAGCTGTCTAATTCGGCAGGAACGTTCGCGCGTCCATGACCAATGTCCGCGCGTTGACGTCTCTTCCACTTTCCTTCTACAGGGTACCTTCGCTTTTAAAACAGGGGTACCTTTGTATTATATCCTTGGGTACCCCCCTAATATTTGGGGGTACCTGTGTCCTACCATAATTTACGCTCCTGTGCTTGTACATACATGTGTACAAATACATGAAAGCAGCCGATACACATCAAAAAATGTAATAACACGTGTGCACAGATGACAATGTCATAGGAACCCCAACTAAAACGTGGGTACCCAAGGATAGGGAATGAAGCTACCCCATACGTAAGGCGAAGGTACCCAATATGAGGAATTATTAGGAAACGTTAACGCGCGGACGTTAATGTCGAACGCGCGAGCGTTAAAGTTATTAATGCGCGTGCGACAGCTCACTTCTTCGACCGGAACGTTCGCGCATTAGAGACCAACATCCGCGGGTTAACGTCTGTTGCCCTTTCCTTCTACTGGGGTACCTTCGCCTTAACACCTGGGTACCTTCATATTATATTTTGTGGTACCTTAGGTTTAAGTGGGGTACCTGTGGCCTACCCTAATATACGCTTCGGTACATGTGTCTACTTGTGTACACATACATACAAGCAAGCCTATACACATCAAAGAATGTACTTACATGTGTGTACACAATTACACACATGTGTGTGCGTGGGTATACGTACATGTACACAAGTACATGTTTACAGGTACAGAAATTTGTAGACATGTACAGACATGTGTGTACATGTACACATGTGTACATGTGTTAACATGTATGTACATGTACATGTGTACACACATGTACATGTGTAAACATGTATGTACATATACATGTGTACACACATGTACCTGTACCTGTGTACACACATGTACATGTTTACAAATGTACACACATGGACACATGTTTACACACATCTACATGTGTGCACATTGGTACATGTCTACTCATATATAAATGTACATGTTTAAACATATATGAGTACACATGTACACACATGTCTACATCTGTTCAAATGCATATAAATGTACATGTATGTGTACAAATGTATGGTTAGGCACAGTTACGAAGAAAAGTACGTCATAGGAACCCCAACTACTACGTTGGTACCCAAGCATAGGGAATGAAGGTACCCCATGCGTAAGGCGAAGGTACCCAATATGAGGAATTACTAAGAAAAGTTAACGCGCGGACGTTAAAGTCAAACGCGCGAACGTTAAAGCTGATAAAGCGACAACGGTCTTCTTCGGCCGAAACGTTCGCGCGTTAGAGACCAACGTCCGCGCCTTAACGTCGGTCCCCCTTACCCTCTACTGGGTACCTTCGTTTTGAAGCCGGGATACCTTCGTATTATATATTGAGGTACCTTTGTTTTAATTGGGGTACCTGTGGCCAACCCTAATATACGCTTCTGTGCATGTCCATACATGTGTACATGTGTAAACATGTATGTACATGTACATGTGTACACACATGTACCTTTACCTTTGTACATACATGTACATGTTTATACCTGTACACACATGGGAACATGTTTACACACATATACATGTGTGCACAGATACACATGTGAACATGTCTACTCATATATACATCTCCATGTTTACACATATACACATGTGTACATGTGTGTGCACGCATATATACATGTACATGTGCATTTATATATGAGTAGACATGTACCAATGTTTACACATGTATATGTGTATAAACATGTGCCCATGTGTGTACATTTGTAAACATCTACATGTGTGTGCACAGGTACAGGTAAATGTGTGTACACATGTACATGTACGTGTACCCACGCACACAGGAAAATGTGTACTTGTGTGCACAAATGTAAGAACATTCTTTGATGTGTATAGGCTTGCTTGTATGTATTTGTACACATGTACCGAAGCATATCTTAGGGTAGCCCACCGGTACCCCACTTAAACCTAAGGTAGCACAAGATATAATACGAAGGTACCCCGGGGCTAAAACGAAGGTACCCGAGTAGAAGGATAGGGCTACAGACGTTAACGCGCGGACGTTGGTCTCTAACGCGCGAACGTTCCGGCCGAAGAAGAGAGCTGTCACACGCGCAATAATAACTTTCACGCTCGCGCGTTCGACATTAACGTCCGCGCGTTAACGTTTCCTAGTAATTCCTCATATTGGGTACCTTCGCCTTACGTGTGGGGTAGCTTCATTCCCTATCCTTGGGTACCCACGTGTTAGTTGGGGTTCCTATGACATTGTCATCTGTTCACACGTGTTACTACATTTTTTTGATGTGTATCGGCTGCTTTCATGTATTTGTACACATGTATGTACAAGCAAAGGAGCGTAAATTAGTGTAGGACACAGGTACCCCCAAATATTAGGGGGGTACCCAAGGATATAATACGAAGGTACCCCTGTTTTAAAAGCGAAGGTACCCTGTAGAAGGAAAGTGGAAGAGACGTCAACGCGCGGACGTTGGTCATGGACGCGCGAACGTTCCTGCCGAATTAGACAGCTGTTGGACGCGCATTAATAGCTTTAACGCGCCCGCGTTGGACCTTAACGTCCGCGCGTTAATGTTTCCTTGTAATTCCTTATATATGGTACCTTCGCCTTACGTGTGGGGTAGCTTCATTCCCTATCCTTGGGTACCCACGTATTAGTTGGGGTTCCTATGACATTGTCATCTGTGCACACGTGTTATTACATTTTTTGATGTGTATCGGCTGCTTTCATGTATTTGTACACATGTATGTACAAGCACAGGAGCGTAAATTATGGTAGGACACAGGTACCCCCAAATATTAGGTAGGTACCCAAGGATATAATACAAAGGTACCCCTGTTTTAAAAGCGAAGGTACCCTGTAGAAGGAAAGTGGAAGAGACGTCAACGCGCGGACGTTGGTCATGGACGCGCGAACGTTCCTGCCGAATTAGACAGCTGTCGGACGCGCATTAATAGCTTTAACGCGCGCGCGTTGGACCTTAACGTCCGCGCGTTAATGTTTCCTAGTAATTCCTTATATATGGTACCTTCGCCTTACGTGTGGGGTACCGTCATGTTATTGTTGGGGTACCCACGTTTTATGTGGGGTACCTATGACGTACTTGTTTTCGTAATTGTCCCTACCGTAAGTTATCATTTGGGGGTACCTCTGGCTTGTTTGCTGATGTACCTTACAAATGTACACATGGACATTGTCATCTGTGTACACATTTACACATATGTATATGTGTACACATGTGCGTGTGTGTACACACATGTGCCCATGTGTGTGCATGTGTACACGCTTACACATGTCAATATGAGCACACATGTACATGTGTGGACATTTGTACACATACATGTACATTTACATGCATTTGAACAGATGTAGACATGTGTGTGCATGTGCACACATGTCCGTACATGTACACGTTAAAGAACATGTACTTGTGTACACATATATCATGTACATGTGTACACATGTACAGACCTGGGTACATGTGTGTTCTTGTTTGCACACATGTAAGTACATTGTTTGGTGTGTACCGGCTTGCTTGTATGTATGTGTACACATGTATGTACATGCATAGACGCGTATATTATGGTTGGCCCCTGGTACCCCAATTAAAACTAAGGTACTGCACTATATAATACGAAGGTACCCCGGTTTCAAAACGAAGGTACCCGGTAGAGGGTGAGGGGAACAGAAGTGAACGCGCGGACGTTGGTCTTTAACGCGCGAACGTTCTGGCCGAAGAAGATCGTTGCCGCTTTATTAGCTTTAACGCTCGCGCGTTAACTTTAACGTCCGCGCGTTAACTTTTCTTAGTAATTCCTCATATTGGGTACCTTCGCCTTACGTATGGGGTACCTTGATTCCCTATGCGTTGGTATCCACATATTAGTTGGGGTACCTATGACGTACTTGGCATGTGTACACATGTCTGTACGTGTACCCACGCACACACATATATACCTGCGTTTATATGTGTGTGTGTTCCTGTTTGCACACTTGTAAGTACATTTTTTGTTGTGTATCGGCTGCTTGTATGTATTTGTACACATGTATGTACAAGCACAGACGCGCATATTAGGGTAGGCCACAGGTACCCCAGTTAAAACTAAGGTAGCCATTGATATAATAAGAAGGTACCCCTGTGTTACAGGTAAGGTACCCCGTAGAAGGAAAGGGGCACAGACGTCAACGCGCGGACGTTTGTCTTTAACGCCCGCACGTTCCAGATTAAGAGGACAACTGAAGCGCGCGCTTTCTGAAGGACCTTTCGCGCGCTATTGTATGGGGTACCTTCATATGTTTTTTTGGGTACCTGCGTTTTATGTGGGGTACCCATACAGTACCTGGCTTCTTAATTGTGGCAACCGTAAGGCATTATTGGGGGGCACCTTTGGCTTTTTTCCTGATGTACCTTAGAATTTTTTGAGGGGTGCCGTGGTCGTATTTCTTGGGTTACCTCGCTACAACTCTGTGCTATTGGTTCTCTCTTCATGGGGTCACGTTTTGGAAAACTTTGCACAGTACCTTGGGCTTAAGTCTGGGGTAGCATGGCCTTCTTTAGGGGGTACTCAGATTTGTATGTATTGAAGGTTCAAAAATACGTGCACATATCTTACATGAGTCACATTCATAACGTGACATGAATGTTATAAACTCTCACATCATTCAATACCTTTCCCATGATTTCTAGACACATTATTATATCATAAAAATATAATATTTTCATACAGCAAGTCGCTGTTTCATCAGGGTTAGGTCCCATGCGTAATCGGAACATGGCGATTAAGCATGCGATTAATCTATTGATTTGTACGACTAATCGTGCGGCCGTATGTATTATTTGTATGCGCACAAGCGAGGGTTTATGTTTGGGTGTATAAATAGAGGGTTTCGCTCCACTTCGTACTCACGAGTAATCTAGGGTTTCCTACGCATGGGTCCCCTTATTCCACTGTTCTCCTGCTGCCTCTCGCCTCCAAATCACGATTAATCTACGGTATACGCACTTCCTGTTTCTTCCAGGGTTCTCCAAGCCTGTATACTCTCCAACTCAAGGCCAAATATACGGGGTTTACGGTTTGGCTCCACCAAGTTTCCACTGTGAGTTGTGTCGAACATTGTTTTGTTCTCTGTCATTTTCTCAAATCATGCCTCGAACAAAGAATTCTAGCATGCGCCATAAGAGGAGAAGGGATAGGACTCCTGCACCTGCAAGTCCCTCATTATCTTCCGGCTCTCATTACAGCCCTTCTGAGACAGAGGAACCCAATCCCTCTCAGTCTACCATCCACAGGGAGCCTTATTCTCCTGATAATTCATCGTCTGCACCTTCTGAAGCCGAGCAGATTCAGCAGCGACCCTTGATTGTTAAGAAACCGGTTCTTAGATCATGTTTAGAACCATATGGTATTGTACAGATTCT
Source organism: Buxus sempervirens (assembly GCA_947561395.2). Classification (NCBI taxonomy): domain Eukaryota; kingdom Viridiplantae; phylum Streptophyta; class Magnoliopsida; order Buxales; family Buxaceae; genus Buxus; species Buxus sempervirens. The sequence goes on along the minus strand of OX387185.1, from coordinate 39,060,342 downwards.
GGAAGCTGTTGGTTGGTCCGGCATTCTAGATTGGGGGGATGCTGCCAACTCCTCGACTGTTGCTCAACTTTATGCCGGATCCCGTAACTTGTCCACCCCTCCTTTTTGTGAGCCTGCATTTGAGATCAAAGTGGCAGACTCTACATATACTGTCACACCTGACTTGATAAGTGATCTAATGGGTATACCTAGATCAGAGATCCGTTTCCTGAACCCACCAACGCAAGAGGAACTTGCTGAGGCCACTCAATGTCTGTGTGGGATTGATGCACCATGGAAAAAGACTGTGCTTCAAGCTAATCAGCTCTTCCCTGCGTATAGAATACTCCATCTCATCTTCACATTCAATGTCTATCCTAGGTGCGGTAATAAGTTCGAGCTGACCAAGCCCATGGTCTTCCTTCTCTACCGTCTCATTACTCGGACGCGCCTTTGTCTGCCCACATTCATTTGCAGACATATATGTCAAGTTGTCCATTCATCTCGTCCCAGAGCCCTTCCGTTTGCCTATCTTATGACCAGGATTGGGATGAGGTTTGGTTTACGTGGACCTCCTGATTCCATGGTTATTTCAAGGCAATTTTCACAGATGAATCTAAATCAAATGCAACTTGCACCTTTGCACCACCACTGTCACGCGGCTCAGAGATCCGAAGAATCAATGGCGCACCAACAGCAGCCACAACAAAGAGAGGAAGCAGAGCCAGCACAACCTTCGTCATCACATCCTCGTCCACCCACTTCTCAACCCAGCTCTTTCAAGACATATTCACGACGTGGACCGTCGTCAGAAGCCTTTCGTAGGCTTAGCCAAGATGTTGGAGAGATTCGAGAGGATTTTGGCAGTCTACGACGTGATTTTGGAATGTTTCAGGAATCTATCACTCATGAAGTTGGTGGACTAAAGAAGCTGGTCAAGAAAGCCGTGAAGATAGTGACTCATCTCTTCACTTGCTCCACTCAGCAGACTCCATCCCTCCCACCACTTCCCGGGTCTGATGACGATGACATTGCACCATAGTGTCCTGATTTTAGACGTACTTCTATGTTTTGGATATAAATGTCTTTATCTCAACGCAACTCAGATGTGTAGAATGTACTCATTTCCCATAGTAAAAGTATTCGTAATTACAGCATCATAATCCTCTGTTGTTTCCATTTGATATAACTTTGTCCATCAATCTACTCCGAATCAGTTCCTTCTTTGAAAAGATGATTGGCGGTGCACCGTAGGCCTCATTTGGGGGCTACCTAAGGCATCATTGGGGGGATTCCTTGAGGACAAGGGCATAATTACAGGGAACAAAGTGGTACGTTAGGAAGTAGGAAGAATTTCCTTATAACGCGCGGACGTTACGAACCAACGTTCGCGCGTTGAAATCTCAATCACCAATTCGTACTGCAACGTTCGGGCGTTGATATCCCAGGTACGCGCGTCATGCTATTTGTGCAGCGGGTACCTTGCGCTTATTTGTGGGGTACCTAAAGCATGATTCTGGGTACCTAACGCGTAATCTACGGTACCTAAGGTCCAGATGGGTGGGTTCTTATTGTTGTTTCAGGGGATACCTTAACTCTTCAGTTGGGGTGTACAAAATTTATATATTGGGGGGTTTTGGGAGCCATTATGGGTGGCGCCTAAGGGTTGATGTTGGATGTACCTGTGTTATTAATGGGGGAACCTTATTTTTATTTGGGATGTACTTGCAAGAGGAACAGAAAGAAGCTCTGAAAATATTAACCAATTAACAGAACTAAATAATTAACTCAAAATTGCGATTCTCATTCCACTGGAAGTATACATTTGGTACATACACATCCTTGTACAATTAGAAAAAATGAACACTTACATTGCACTACAAGAACAATATAATTACAGGACTAACACTGTCAACACATTCAATACACACAATTCACTCCCCCTTTCTTGTCGTACCAATATACAAAAGAATCACAAATCTCCAGGGAAATGATCTAAATCTCCTTCTTGACGATATACGCTCCCATCTCGACTATAAACTCCTGGAGATCTCCCTACAGTAGAGCTTGAACAGGAGCCAAATTGATTCTGGCCAACAGTATTGCTTGAGTTGGATTCTTGGAATATGTTTGGACTCATTGATTCCTGTCATTAATGGAATGTCATTGCAAAGCATTGAAAGTCTTCAAAAAGTATTGAAGAGTAGGATCTTCTAGAAAATATACCCGCAGTAGCTGTGTGTAAGTACCAGGTTGTTGGAATGGAGACAAAATTGCATATTCAGCCATAGGATATGTTCTCGATTGCATTCCCGTCACCACTCCATCTGTTCGAAACTGATGAGAGGCCTATGGAATACATAAAATTCATAAAAAATAAGAAATCCCCCATAAAACCATAATCATGATATGATAAAACAAATACATTATTATGAGGTAAGTATTATACCATTGTCTCACTCCATCCAGAGCTTTGACTTGCATATTGTGTTTGTGGTGGAGTTTGAGTCTGAATTGTATTTGCCGTTTGAGCTGGTCTGTCATGGTTCCTCTTGCTCTTTGGAGCCCTTTCTGAAAAATGTTTTGGTCGACGTCCACTACGACCTCGACCCGGCTTCCTCTTCAGTCCAGCAACGGTGATTTGGATATTTTCAGATCAATTCTCTCCTTCATTCACATCCACTGTGCTCGGAGGCTTGTTCTTCAGCACATTTCCAACTTCAGTCATTAAAATGGCCAGCCCATTCGCAGCACATTCATATGCCTCGAAAGTTTCGGCAGCAATTGCTGATAATTTAACGGCATTATGGCAAAGTTCTCTGTACCGTTTAACCAAGGACAGCTTTGCCACTTCCTCATCTGACATACGACTATAACTTGGGCTGCAACCCTTTGCATCCTTTGTCCACCGCTTTAATATGTATTGACTTGGGATCCTCTTAATATTTCGCATGTCAAGTACTTTGAGTGCATGGCTACACAAAATCCCAACAAATTCAAACTTACGGCAACTGCATTTCAACATATCATCCTCAGTGTTAACTGTAACAACATGCCCTCGAGGATTATCAAATAAGCTAACTTTATAGATTTTGGATGTCTCAGTATGTGAAGTCTCATTAACAACAAGATTCTGAGCTTTTGCATATTCCGATTGAAAAATCTCAAACAGCTTCGGTGTGTATACCTCCCTTCCATGCTTTAATATGATGATTTCCGCCATCATTCTTGGAATACGCTGGCTCATATTATAATTGTCTTCCTGTTCCTTGTAACGGATATCATCCAAAAGCCTTGCAAAATGCTGGAAAAAACACGAGACGTCCATGTTGTACTTCGTGTATTTCTTTAACCGGCTGTTGAAGCTTTCACTCAGTTGGGTGCTCTTCATGTCAGCACAAAATGTAGTTCTTCCATATACAAGGGCCCATTTCTCCTTTATCTTAAATATGCCCTTCAGCCACTCATTGTCTTGGAGATCGTATTTTTGAATCATTGCATCCCACGCTTCCAAGAGCTCAGCCTCTTCCTCGTAATCATATATACACCGATTGAAATCAGATGAAAAGGAGGTTCTCGTTTGGAATATGTGACCGAGATGCTTCAATGAATTTTGGTGCAAATGCCATACACATAACCGATGATACGTGTTCGGCAAAACAAAAGCAATTGCAGCTGACATAGCTGCATCTTGGTCTGTCAAGATGGTAACTGGCCCTTTCCCATTCATTGCCTTTATAAATGTTTCAAACAACCAAACAAAGGATGCCTTCGTCTCATCATAAAGCATTGCAGCTCCGAACACTACCATTCGTCTGTGATGGTTGACTCCAACCAATGGTGCAAATGGCCTTTGAGCTTCGTTTGTCCTATAAGTTGTATCAAAACAAACAACATCTCCAAAATTATTGTAGTCTTCTTGCATCTTCCGATCAGCCCAGAAAAAGTTTGTTATTTCATTGTTCTCATCAACTTGTACAGCATAAAAGAAAGACGGATCGTCAATCAGTTGTCCTTCAAAATAAATTAATAACCTTGATCCGTCTCCTACTTTCATTGCTCTCCGTCTGTCACGAATCTGGTTCTTATGGTCAATAGGTAGGAAGCCCAAATTCTCTCTTCCGCCGGCTTCTCTACCCATGAACTCAAAAGCATGCTTTGGTCGTATGCCACTGCTTTCTGCTAATACAATTTCTGCTAATTGCGCCTCTGTAACTTTCCTCTGTGAAGGTAGCATGTGGACCTTACTTGGGGTAACAACCTCATGATTATGCTCGTCCTCAAAGCTCGCTACAAAATACATGCCATTGTCTTGAGCTTTCACACTCATGTGTGCCAAACAACCCGTACGTGTTTCCTTTCTAGGGTTCTTCACATCTTTATCCCGTTTGTCTATTCCCTTCTTCCCTTCTTTATAGCAACAAAACTTCCTACACAACTCCTTACCATCTTTCCGACTTTTCCAGCTCGTACTCTTTCGAATACTGAAGCCCTTCTGTGCTGCATAAGCATTGTAAAATCTATACGCTTCATCGGTAGATGGGAACTCCATTCCCACGGATGGCCTAAAATTTTGAGTATGCCCTTCGCCGTCATCGAACCTTAGTGCTCTTACAACTCTAGGCACTGTATTTATATCCGCTATATCATCACTAACCTCATCTCCACTTAATTGCTCACTTCCACTTGTACAAATGACTTGCTCCATTTGTCCCTACAACATAAAACAGATATTCCACTTAGAATATCATACTAATAACAATATATAGTACCCATGAACATCACAGGGTAACCATTCTCTTCAACCATGTGCCAAGTTGGTGTATTTTGACGGCTTATTACAAAACTTGAGTACGTCGGAATAATTTCTTAGTACCTACACACATGGTACCTACGAATTATTTTTACGGTACGCCAAGGGTACGAAGGTGGTACATAAGTTTTGGACCTTCTTCATTCCCATAGGTTTGGTTAAAATAAGATAGAATATACTGGCAACAAATAAAGTCAAAAAAAAGACAAAACATGTCCGCGCGATTAGCCCAGAGATTAATCGTGAGATCCGCGATTAGCATCCACGACTAATCGCCAGTCAAGATTAGGTCTCGCGATTAATCTCAAGATTAATCGCGACTGTCCCGATTAACTCTCCAGAGAACATGAAGTCTCTGTTTCATCACGATTAAATCCCAGGATTAATCGGTGCCAGACGATTTGGGATACCTACGACAATTTCTTGGGTACCTATGCCTTATTTTGGCTTAATTGGGGGTACCTAGGGCATTATTGGCGGTTTTTTGGTGGGTACCTACAGGTTCTTATGGTGTGTACCTAGGCTTAATTGTGGTGAACCTCACATTTTTTCGGTGGGTACCTAAGGCTTGTTCGGGGGTGGTAATGGCTTATTTGACAGCTGTTTATTTCTGGGCGTACCCTGTCGATGTGTGGCGGCGCGGCATTGTTCGCCCGACCATCATTTCAATTTATTTAAGGTTCCACCATCTTCGGGGGTTGACATTAATGGAAAAGGCCAAAAATCTGTTTATGTACCTGGTTTACATTGGTTGTTGGAGTCTTAAATAGAAACCCATAATGGTGGAGTGAGTGGTGGTCCCTTCTTCTTTAACACTTGGAAGTGGAACTGTGGTAGCTGCCTTCCTTTTCTTCGAAGTGAGAGTAAAGACAGCACCTTTCCCGCCAATGTCGGAGTAAACACAGAAATGTCTGAGTAAGAACAGAGAAAGTTCGGACGTGGACAAGATTATAAGTTAAATAATATAAATGTTTCGCGCGTTTTCGTCTTGCCGAGGAGAGAGCCGAGGAGAGTTTTAATAGTTTTTTAAGCGTTTGGATCAAAATTACTATTATAACCTTCGCTTATTCTGGTCCGTTGGATTGCGCTTCACAGAGGATGCCTTTGCTTCACAGGCGATGCGCTTCACAGAGGATCCGCGCGCAACAGCAGTGCAGTACAACAGGTCACTGCCATCTGCTTCTCTCTATAACGGCTACTTTCCGGAAATCAACACCGCACAGCGTCCATGAAAGGCCGACGACGTTTTAAGTTTCCCATCAAGGCGAAGAGCACCCTCTGCATTATAACCGTCGCCGGCTTCGCTGGTCTGACCGTCAAAACTACGAACCCTAATTTCATTTCCTTCATCGACGACTCCCCCTTCGCTTCGGTTGCCGTAGCAGAGAAGATTCGGGCAGGTCTCAGCTGCGTCGTTCGCTCGTCTCGTGCTGTCTTCACTGTGGGATTCTATCTCTTATTCATCTATTTTCTATAAAATTATAGCAGTTTATGTTTGAGATATCACATTTCTTTTTTAGATTTGGGTTTTGGTTTTCTTTATTGCAGATCGCTTCAACTGTTATTGATTATAAATATTCTTTATATGGGTTACCCTCCGATTCCGAGGAGTATCTCGCTAAATTATCGGAGGTGCGTGTTTTTTTGTCTCTTTAGTTGGTTGAGAAATGCTGTTGGGATTCTGTGTAGATTAGGAACAAACATGGAGTTCTACCAAATATAAATTGAGATTTTATATAGAGTTCGAACAAACATGGAGTTCTACCACATATGAAATCAGGGTTTCATTACGTGTTATGGAATGGGTACCTCTTGGAAAGCTAAACAAATTCCAAACGAAAGGCTAACCGTTGTTCCAGAATCCCTATGATTTCTGGAAATCGAATTGGTGAAGCCCGCCTATGATCTCATCCAATGGTGTGCCTGTGACTAGTATTTACATATTCACACCCAATTTAGCTGAATGATCAACGATCATGTTGGCCGACCTGGGAACACCATGGAATTAGGTGTTCAACCTACGTGCCAAAGATTGTGCCAACTGAACAAGATGAACAGATTTCCAACTATAAACTTCCCCTCTGCTCAACTTATATGATTCCCTATTCTGTATATTAATTGGTCAGAATATGGAATGCCTTTGGAAAGCAAAGCTTCATGTATTAATACTGGGCTAAACAGAGTTTTTGTGTTTCATCCCTTAGGCTGGTGAGAGTTGGAGAGCACTTTCATCTCAAACTGATCTATATGACGCATGTGATTTCTGTCATTTTAATATAATATGAATGTTGACAGCTTGGTATTCGATTTGCATGCATCATATCACTTCCAAGTCTTTTGAATCTTTTACGTGAAAATACGTATGGTCATGTGAAATGGTATGACAGCTTGGTATTCAACTTTCATGCATCAATCACTCACAAGGCTTTTGAATCTTTTAGGCGAAATTATTTGTGGCCGTGTGAACACTAAAAGCTAAGTCTTTTTTTTTTTTAAATGGTTAAAGGCTAAGGCATTTTTAGTGAAATTACTGTGAACGTTACATTTTAGAATCGAGCTTTAGATATGTCTAGTGGAAATCTATTGAAAATTTCATCAGGTTTAGTATTTCTGCAGGATGCGATGACAGGCAAGCTTTCAATTCTTCAGTGGCCTATATTTTAGGTCATTGACATTCTTGTGCTAGTATCTGTGAGAGAGCTTGGTATCTGACTGTTCTATTGAGCTTATTTCATGTGTATACTTGTACACACGTATTCTGGGTTCCTGAAAACTCTAGTTGACTTAAAATGAATCGAGAATTGTTAGAGGAAACAATTATAGCCAAGGAAACTTATCGCCTAATGCCCATCATCTTAAAGAATCTTCATCTTTATTGAAGGATTTTAATAAATAATGTTGGATCTAGTAATATTGGTATCTTCTGCGTTGATCTCTGGAAAACTTAGAGTTTGAATATAAGGCAAGGTTATTTCCAGAAACATATATTCTCTCTTAAGTGTACTGTGTATATAGTTGGGGAGCAAAATCCGGATTTTTATACTTGTCGTCAAAATTTTATCTTCTCTTGGATTCAGGTTCATCAACGCTCAGCCAAGAGGATTTTGAGACTATGTGAATCCAATAAAGGTTTCTATGTGAAAGCTGGTCAATTTATTGCAGCCATGCGGAATATTCCTAAAGAATACTCATCAACCCTTTCCTCTTTGCAGGACCAGGTATTTATTTGTCGGTGTTTGTTCTTACAGACACATATGCGGAATGCATCTGACTGCTGGTATCTTATGCCTTAGGTAGTGCCTTGTCATTTTAAAGTTATAAAAGAAGTACTGATAACCAACCTCGGACGTGATCTTTCAGAGATGTAAGTTCTCTGCCACGAAATTAACTTAATATTTTAGAATTTTTTTTTAAGGAATCATTTTTCCTTTCATCATGATTTAGAGTGGAGATATCAATGATACTTTGTGCCTATTTATGTTTTCATGCATATGCATGCATATAGGACTTTTCCAAAATAATTTATTTTCCAGATAAGCAACTATTATCAATAGGGAATTTTAACCTCTTTTCCATATTTAAGTGAGCTTTCTTATTTTCTTTTTATATTTCCTCTGTCTTCCATTTTGATTGTCCTTATTCGGGCTCTCGGGGGGGTGGTGGTGGGGGTGGAACATGGAACATCCCTTCTATTATGGCTTTGGTCTTTGATCACTATACTTACTTGACTTCTTGGAAGAATGATTTGTTGCATTACTTGTGATAAATATCATTGTTTGCTCTTTGTTGTACTTATATGACTTTGGTCTTGTAGTGTTATAATTGTGTAAAAAATTGAACTCCATTAATATTTGTCCCTGAAATAATGATATTTTGTGCCAAACAACTGATCAGCCTATGTATATTTGATTTCTGTTCGAAACGCTAACATCAGATCTCTTTTGACTTGAGTTTCTACATTCAAATATCAGATTTTTATCAGTTGATGAACAACCAATTGCTGCAGCCTCTATTGCTCAAGTACATCGTGCATTGTTGAAAGATAATCAGGAAGTAGCAATTAAGGTTGGCTAATGACATGATATTTTAGTTTTGATTTTTCCCACTTATCATACTTTTCATGGCAGTATAAACCACTTATGTTTGCTTAAATGTTTTTCAAAGTAATTAGAAGCACATCCTTTTGCCTTTGCTTTTGCAATTCTGGAAGATGGCTTTTGACAGAGAATAACCTTAGATGGAGAGATCACTTTCTTTCTTTGGTAAAGTAGCTCAAATATTAGTTGATGATCTCGTGTACAGACCAATCTTTGTTTCAGCATCCAATTCAAGGTTCTAAATTTTCTGAAATTTCCCAAAGTTTCCCTGTACTAAATGTAGTGGAAGGTTAAAAAAAATGCGGTATGGACTTTACATCTCAATTCCATAACAGCACACCACCTCTGTCCCAGGCCCTCTGCACCCCTCCCTACATCCTAAAAAATATGTGGACTATATTTCACTAATGCTGGGTTAGCAAATTTGGGAATACGATATGTGATCATTTTTCATTAAATCTAGTTCCATATTTAGATTTTGTTTAAAAAATAACATAATGAATTATGATCTTTGAAAATGCAACTTGAAATTTTGGAAATAGAAATTTTTTTATCAACAAAAGGCAGTTTTGTGATTGAATGGTAATGTTTCAAAAATTAGAATTTTTGTATTCAAAAACTATAATTGATACATTGAAGACACATTTCTCAGCTGATATGTAACATTGGCTTAGTTTCTAGTACGTTTATATAGCTAAAATGATATGTGTTTAATATTAAACCATAAGATGACAATAAAAAATATAAGAAAGATTAGAGAACTGTGCAAACAGATTTTACGTGGTTTGGCGTTGTGCCCACGTCCACGGGAGAGAAGATGATTTTACACTACTCTAAGATTAAAGTAGGGTCACAACCTATATCTCCAATCTGCAATTACAACCCCAGCCCAGTACATTAGAGAAAATTACTAGCATACCTTACTGTATGTATGAGCCATACTCCGCTAACATTTTATTTATTTTCATAGTTCTTTATACTATTTTCCCAATGTTTACATTTTAGAATCAAATTATGGTATAGCCATGATATAAACTTTTTTTCAGTTTGACACAACCTTTTTAATACTTAAAAAGGAGATCTCAGTGATGTTTGGCCGAAACACTCTCTTTCTCTTCTCTATTCTTGTTCTTCCTTTTCTTTTCTATTTGCTGCTCTTATATATCTTCTTTATTCAGTTTTTCTTAGTTATAATCTCAATTAACATTGTCTTGGAGCAGATCCAATGATCTGTGATCTGTTATACTTATTTATTTTTATTTTTCTACATCTCTCTTCTATTTTATTTTATAAACTAGAAATTTCTGATCTTTTTTTCTAGGTTATTTTGATTTTCTATTTGTGCTATGCAACTAACTAATGGCTGACTGTGTTTAGTGTGGAATAATTATTTCTTTTAAATGTAAAAAATGGAACCAAATGGAGATTTTGTGCTTCTGATATGGTCAAAGTATGGTCCATGGTTTCTGGCATGATGTCTTTGAGGTTTTTTGATTGCTATTTAATGTTTCTACCTGTGGAGCCCTATACTACAATTGTGATTACTTAGGGGCTGCTGTGATAATTGAGGACTGTTTCTATCTCAGTTTCTTGATACTTGTTAATTCGTAGAATTGATGGCAAGTGAAAGTGATCCCAAGGATCAGTTACTGCGTGTCTGATTATGTTGGGCTTCACATTGCCATTTTTTAAATTGGATGGGGAAAACTTACTTCCCAGGCCTATAAGTTAAAGTCTTCCTCAGAGCTAGACAAAAGTTGAAATTTTTTATTGATGATCCTCAAAACAAATCCAATCATGTGTATGAAGTATGCCTTTGAGATAATTCTTTAGTTATTGGACGGCTGTAGACTGGTAAGGAACAACTTTTATGTGCTAATATTATGTTTCTGGAGATTTTAAAGGATTGGAATGTTGTTTCAAAAATGTATTTTATGGGAAAGTTTGTTTGAGAGGGTTGACAATTTTTTGGAAGGATTCTTGTGCTATGACAAGGGAATAAGTTTTCAGTGAAAATTATAGTACCCTTAAAGGAACATGAGATGAATCGAACATGTGTTAGCCATTATCCAGTGACATTGATTCACAAAGGATACAGCAAGGAATTTCAAGTCATTGTGGTATAGATTTTAAAGGATTGGAATGTTGTTCGAAAATGTATTTTATGGTAAAGTTTGTTTGAGAGATTTGACGATTTTTTGGAAGGATTCTCGTTCTACGAAAAGGGAATAGTTTTTGAGCAAAAGTTATAGTACCCTTCAAGGAATGTGAGTTGAATTGAAAACGTATTAGCCATTATCCAGTGACATTGATTCACAAAGAATACAATGCAAGGAATTTCAAGTCATTGAGGTATAGATATTAACAGCGAGTATGAACTTCCATATGTGAACAACTTTTTACTCATCCTTACGTCCAGTAGGAGTCTTGGATCTGCATTTGGTCAGTCCTTGTATATGCTAACTGTAGGCGGATTCTTCTTCTAGGAGTCTTTGATCTGCATTTGGTGGAAGATGCAGGGATGGTCATGGCCATGGTAGTTTTCAAAAGTCAGAAAGTATTCTCGTTATGGATATGTTTGATACATGTTGGTTTATGTTGAGAACGCTCCTTGGGCTAATACATGATTGTTGCTTGTGAGGGGGAGGCCCCAGAAGAAACATTATTTTGAAATTCAATAGCCAGCAATTGGTATGATTGAGATTATTTTGAAATTCAATAGCCTGCAATTGGTATGATTGAGAATTGGATTGAATAGGATCCTACCCCTATGGGATCTTCAGATTGTACTACATGGGGTTAGATTTGGATTATAATTGTGGATGCTTTTTGGCAAACCTAATTTGTAGCTACAAAGAAGAACACAATAAAATAGAAATGAAAACTTACATTATTATATTAAGTTGAGTTTAAAGATGATCCTAGATAAATTTTTTTTTATATTTTATACTTGGAATGACCCCATGTCACATGTGCATGTGTGTGTGTGTGTATCTTTTATACATTGAATTCCAATTTTCAAGTATGTTACACTCCAAAATTTCTATTCGACCTTTTTTCTATTAGTACATTAATTGAATTTCTTAGTTCCTCCATAACCTTCTATCATTCTCCTTATGTTTTTTAAGCCCTTAAGATAGAGGATGGTTGGGAGTTAGAAAATTTTTGTTATTTGGATAATTATCATCATGCTAGTGCTGTTTTTCTACATTATTTGAATCTCAATACATTATTTGTCAGTTGGGTGATCATTCTCTTAGGGAATTAAAGTTTTAATTTCCTTCATTTTATCATTGTCTAATGTATAAATTGAGGCTTGTTGATTAGGCAAACATCTTCATGTGGCCTTCTCTAGTTAGTAGTTGTAGTTCAAGTGCTTTTGAATTAGTTCATATTGATGACTTTAATATAGTTCATGATGATCAGAATTTGTTCTTCTTTTATTTTTTTTTCCTCTTTTAATATGTGTTGTACGCTCTGATACAATAACATCTAAGTGAAAAAGATTATTGGTTTCCTTGTTCAAAATTGAATAGATGATAGTAACATTTCTTTTCTATTTCAGGAGAATACAAGATCATTATACTTATAATCTTATACTCCTCAATGTAACGACACCCTGGTTTAGGGAACCAGATGAAAATAGACACTGCAACTATGTCTATTTGTTTAAAAATTTATTTTATGAAAACTATATACCTTTTCTTTTTCAAGAGATGTCATGTTCATTGCACTTGGATCATTACGAATTCTTCGTCATTCAGTCTTGCTATTAACTGTTTATAATTTGTTGTAATAGGTACAATACCCCGGCCTAGAGCGACAAATGAAAATAGATACTGCAACCATGTCTATACTCTCAAAATTTGTTTCTTGGGTATGGATTATTGTTCTCAAATGATTGTTGGGGTTAAGTTGCTTTGTTATTTTATTTTATGTTTTTACTTGAATCTTCACAACAAACTATTTTAAGTGATATCCATCACCGACTGGAAGTGGATTTTGTAAGTTACTTGAAATATTTATGCGTTTCCTTAAAAGAGCTCATCTTGTTGATTTTTGAAAGATAAAAATATTTTACATACTTCCTCAAGAAAGTGAAAAAATATAGAGTATGACAAACTAGTTATAGCAATTATGTTTCTCTTCTTTTATTTTGGTCTCTTTTATGCTATTACCTTCTTTGTCCTTCGTCTATGGGGCCATGGACCACTAATTAAGTTGTCTTTATTGTTTTCATTGAAAGTTCACATGGTCATTCTGTATATGGATTTCAAGAAAAAAAAAATCTTTCTTGTCTAATCTGTAAATTGCGAGGATTTTTGCAGTGGCTTTTCAGTTGCCTTAAAAATAATTTTAATTTTCTTCTGCAGATTTTCCCCGATTATAGGTTCAAGTCAATAGTGTCAGAATTTGAGGGGGCAGTATCGCTGGAGCTTGGTGAGTAGTTTAAGTATGGTATTCTTTTCCTGAAGTTGTCCAAATATGCTTAAAAATCCACTGGTAACTCTAATCTCTTATTTTGGAGTAATCCTCACTTTTTATTCTACCACTAACTGTGCTTGATAGAAACAGTTGCATACACGTATTCTTCAGTTTTCAGAGATGCCCTTAAAAAGTAAGTCTAGTGTGTGACCAGTGTCAGGTTTGTTGTATCTTTTCTTTCCCTATTCTGGTAGAAAAGTTATGCATGGCTTTTGTTAATGTCATACAGATTGTTGCATGTACGTATACATGTGTACGTGCATATGCATACCATAACAACAATAACAAAGTGCCTTATACTACTTGGGACTGACAGCACAAATCCTATTCCTCCATCCCAATCAGTCAATAATCGTATCTTCAGTAAAATTGTGAATATTGAAATCCTTTTGACTGAATCTATCTATGTTTTTTCTTTTTTATTTTTTTTTCCTGCCCATTTGGAGCCTTCAATTCATACCACCTCACACCTTCTCATAGCTGCTTATTAAGATCTTGGCCTTCCATTCCTAAACCATCTTAACCTGTTTTTGTTAGCTTATCTCCAATTTGGGAAGTTCTAAGACTCTGTCAAATATGTTCATTGCTTGTCATATCTTTCCAAGCCTTCTCACATATTAATTTCAACATATACTCATCTCAGCAACACATCATCTACATTTTTTCTTACTCTGTCGCCTAGTATTTTGATATATTCTCATAGCTGCCTCTTTAGGTCTTTCCCTTGCATATGTAAACCACCTTAACTTATTTTTCTTATCTTATATACAATTCAGGCAGCAGTAAGACTCAGTCAACTATGTTTGTTGCTTATCATATCTTTCCAAGCCTTCTCACACATTCATGTCAACAAACTCCTCTCATCAATACATCATATACATGTTGTAACTTTGTTGCCTAGTATTTTGATCTATTTATGATAGCAGGTCTAATGGCTACCCGTTAAGATTTTCTTTCTAGCTTTTACTAGAATACATAGATCATATAACATTTTCAAAGCATCTTTCCATTTAAGCCATCATCTCTAATTATATGTGCAACATCATCATTAATATACCATTTTTATTTACAATTAATCCAAGAGACTGATTATTTTAGGAATATCTGGATTCTTGATTCTTAATATTGCTTCACATCGCCAATCGGGATTGCGATGTTATATGGAATGTGGTGCTCACTGCTTTCTCATGGACAATTTGGGTGCAAAGAAACCGGAGAATTTTCCAAAACAAGGAAAGGAGATTGGAAGTGTTGGAGCAAGTGATTCTAAGGGGGCATTTGGTGGGCATTTTAGAATCTGGATTCTAGTAGAATCCGATTCCATAATCTAAAAGTTGTGTTTGGTTGGGATCTTAAGGGCGGATTCTACTATCTAATTGTATAATCAAGCCCATAATCAGTATCTACTTTTTTGTGATTATAGAGATTTGGTGCTTAAATTTTCAAAATTTGTGATTCTAGAGATTATGTATAACATATTATAATAAATAATAACACTATAAGTATTATAATGTAATATATTAATATTAATATATTAAAATATAATAATATATTAGTATATTATATTTAATATCGTAACATTAATATTTCATGTTATATTAATTTATTAATATTAATATAATAATAATAATATATTATATATTAATAATATTATATTATAATATTAAATATTAATATTATAATATATAATATTTTTTAAATTTAATATTGTAATAAAATTATTATAATATTGTAATAAACATATTTTATAATCATAATATTATATTAATTATTATAATATATAATAATAATATATTATACATTAATAATATTATAATTATATAATTATATTAATATAATATTAAATATTAATATTATAATATATAATATTTTTAAAATTTCATATTGTAATAAATTTATTATAATAATATAATAAACATAAATTTATGTTTATTATAATAAAGAAAAATTATATTATTATAATTTAATATATATTATAGAGTATAATATTATTATAATTATTATATATATTATATAATATTATAATAGTATTATATAATGTTATAATAATATTATTATAATACACATAATATAATATAATAATGCTGTTATATTATTATATAAATATATAATAATATTATATAAATTTATATATTATGTAAAAATATACATATTATATAATAATATATACGATTTTAAATAAGACTTTTATTTTTCTATATATATTATATTATTTTTTATGCAATTTTTAATACAAAAACTTCAAATTTAATCTCAATAATCAATGTCAACCAAACAAGATTCTAGATTTTGGTTTAAAAATCTAAGTTCATAATCCTACTTATCCAAATAGGATTTTTAGATTCTAAAATCGAGGAAATATAATCTGGAATATAGAATCTAGGTTTATAATCAGAATCCAGATTATATAATGCCCACCAAACGCCACCTAAGCTTCATGTTTTGGTGGTAATCTTGGTCCTCTCTTACCCCTAGTCCTACTCCGGAATCTAACCTGGATTCTTTTCTTACTTGTAACTGTTTCTCAGAGTTAGTGGGTATTTAGACAATGGGCTGACTTGTTTTGTCCCTATAACTGTGGTACACTGTTGGCGTACTCTATACGTATCTATTTCCCTATTAATATATTCTCTATTATTACTGATAAAATATATATATATATATTACGTGTACGAAGGCTACACTCTATACACTTGGCCTTAATTTAGTGTAGGACGATTAGCCAATTCTCTCCAAGCTTCACACAGAAGTTGTGAATTTGCAATGGGAAGACACCACCTATTATCTTGGATTATATTGGAAACTAAAGCTCCATTTCCTAAGCCAGATTCATATATAACTCTCTGTCCAATATGCTCCAAAATTGGTGGTTTTGAGTGCCATTTTTCATGCCACAAACTTGTTCTTGCTCTAGTTCCTATAATGACCTTGATCATCTTGTAAGCCTTCTCTCTCTACTTTGAAGAATTTTCCTCCAGTTTGAAGGTATAGGCATACACCAGAAGTTTCTGTTTTTGATTAGGTGTTTCCTAATCCATTTGACTGATAAGTTCTGAGAGTTTGAAACTATGTGCCAGATTTGCCTGACTATAGCTGATTGGTTCCGTCTTGATAGACTTACCAGCCTAGTATGATATGACTAACTGAAGAAATTTTCCTGCTCTACTTAAGCTACTGTTATTTCCTTCCTTTTTTGTGCAAGCCAGAAAAAGGGGGGAAAAAACCACACCCAAAGGGCCTCAATTCTTCTACAAAATTGAAGTGCCATGATACAGTTAGAGGGAGAGAGAAATCAAGCAATTTAACCAACAAATCAGCATATACTGGGAATTTTATTTAAATGTTTTTTTGGGAATAAGAGGATGTGGACCTACTTGCATACAACAGCCTTTTCCTGACAAGGTTTTGGTTTCCATCAACCATGTTTAAAGAGAATTACTTGTGGGAAGGCTCTAAAAGATTATTAGATTCAACTTGGTGTATTTAGGTATAACTTTTAACTGAGTATAACATTGTACAACCTTACTCTGATAATGTGCCATCATAATCTCCAATATAAAAACGAAGGAAAAGCCAACTTAACACTATATTGTCCAAACCTACTAATCTTTTATGCTGGTAAATCTTTTCCTTAGCTAAATTTGGTGCTTGAAACATAATTATAGATACTTTTAATTATTATTTCTGTTCTTACATTAGCAAACATCAATTGCCATTTAACTTTGGCCTCCCAAGGTGTTTCCCTGAGATGGTTTCTTTTTGAAAGTTGTTTCTGTTGTCATTATTGAACAATATTAAAGCAATTATGCTAGGAATTAATTATTCCCAACTGGTTGGATTGAAGAATATATTTTTGTCGTGTAAGTTGAAGAAATTCTTCTTCTTCTTCTTCTTATTATTATTATTATTATTTGATAGGTAATGAGTGTTATATTGAGTTAGAAGCAGTAAGTATGTTTTTTTTCTGACCATACAGATTTTATTAAGGAAGCTAGGAATTCTGAGAGGACGGCGAAGAACTTTAAGAACAACAGAATAGTCAGGATTCCTCGTGTATTTTGGGTATGACCGGTGACAAGGTCCTTCACATCGTCATTTGGATTCAATTAGAATTAAGGTTTATCATGATATGTTGCTTTTGTTTTTCCTCTCCTGATCATAAAAATTTATCTAGGATTTGACAACAGATCAAGTTCTGACAATGCAATACTGCAGCGGATGCAAGGTATGGCTTGTCAATCTTCCCCATTCCTTGTTTCTTAATATATGACTTACGGAACTAATTAGTTTCAGACAGTGAAGTACTTTCTAACTAAATAAATTTATCAATAATAAAAGTTCATGGTGAAATTTGTCAAAAGGTTTTTATACCAGTGATTTAAAATTTCTTTTTGATTCATATATGTGTGTATGTATGCACCTTATTTTTCTTTAGTTTTTTTGTGTTCTCACCTCTAAAAAATTTAAGATATAGCATCCTTCTGTGTGTGCTCTGAGCAGGTTATTTTAATGGTTTCAGGTTGATGACTTGGAAATTTTGAAGGAGTCGAGGATAGATTCAGTGAAGGTTGATTGATCTAGGTTGATTGATGAGTATGATTGTCTTTTGTCTTCTAGCATAATTTAAGCAAAATTCATTGTGAAATTGTAGTTGCCTGTTGCTTGATTTTAAGCATATTTCCAGATATATATACTTTCGAACATTTTTATGTGAATCGGTGATGTTTAGCCTAAACATATACTGTTAAGTACAAATATAATCTTGGTTAAGAGCAAGAACAACAACAAAATTCCTTATAGCAAGTTTAGCAACTTGTTGGGCTTTAAATCCTAATCCACCATATTTATCTGTCAAAAACTACATCTCCAATCATATTTATGTGTATTTAAATCCTTTTTGACCAACTCGATCTAGGTCGTTTTTGGTCTTCCTCTTGCCCTCTTGGATACTTCAACATGATCCTCTCACACCTTCTCATAGCCTTAAGCTGTATGAATAGGTCTCCACCTTTTTTAGCAAACCTTACGCCGCTTTCCTTTATACTTTATTTTGGCAATCCGTATGCAGTTTCAAATATGTTCATTCCTTTTGTTTCTGAATCTTCGCATTTATCAACTCAACATTCTTATCTCTATGAGTGTGCTACTTATTTATTTCCTAACATTCAGCTTAATGGTGGCAATGTAATGTGTTAGCTTGGACTCAAACCATTTACTAAGCGAGTTGGAGATGGTCCACATGAACCCAACATTATAAGAATAACTAACGCTGCGCATTTAATTTGCTCAACTCTTTTAACAAGGTAGTGAAACTGATAAATAATCAAACTACCTATGGTATTGGATTGTAAAGAACTATTAAATATTTTTTACACAATTTTTTTTTTATCAATAAGCAAGGATGTTATATATATTGATAAAACAAAATACAGTTACACAAAATGTGTACCAGGGCAGACACTTATCTACTGGTCTAACTTAGGAAAGCCCACTCGGACATGGGTGGACACATACACTTCATTTACATCTTTTTTCCTAGCTCATGAAAGCTATTACATAACAAGAAATCCTCAATGGGTATGTTAGCTCCTGCCGGTTGACCTGCCAACCAGCTGTGCATTGTCCTCAAAACAGCTCGCTCTAGTACGTACTATCTCTCTGCTCTTGGAATTCTTAAAGATCCTCTTATTCCTTTCACCCCATATTACCCAAGCAATTGCTATGGGGGCTAAGTTCCAGCTTATATCTCCGCAAGGCTTTCCTTTTCTCCAAC
Organism: Buxus sempervirens; assembly: GCA_947561395.2. Lineage (NCBI taxonomy): Eukaryota > Viridiplantae > Streptophyta > Magnoliopsida > Buxales > Buxaceae > Buxus > Buxus sempervirens. Next base: position 39,041,195 of record OX387185.1, on the reverse strand, counting down.
CCCAAGCTTCTAGAGCTTGTCTAAAATTCTTTGGATGTACCCAAGCTACTCCTAGTCTTTGGCATATGCATCTCCATAACCTTGCAGTCCCTGTACAGTGAAGTAATAAGTGGCCTACATTTTCTTCCTCCTCTTTACATATTGTGCACCTATTTGCAAGCTGCCATCCTCTATGCTTCAAATGATTCACTGTTAATAACTTATCAAGTGCAGCAGTCCATACAAAAAATGCACCTTACTTGGTATTATGTTTGCCCAGATATCATTAAACACCTTCATCTCCAGATTTGAACCTTGAAATTGATCAAAAGCCTCCTTTACAGAGAACAGTCCAGATTTACCTTGTGCCCATATTCTTGTATCTTCTCCCTGTCCCACTGATTTGTTGTATAGTTCACACACTAATGCTTCATAGCCTGGTAATTTCTCAATCCATCAGATTTCTCCTTAAGTTGATGTTCCACACAATTCCAGCCTCCGATCTATTTACACATTCACAAACCAAGGCTTGTTTATCTTTGCATATGTTGTAGATCATGGGATACCTCACCTTCAGTTTAGACTCACCACACCAAATATGCTCCCAAAATCTGACTTTCAGACCATTGCCCACCTTATATTTGTATTCCTTCTCTACTGATCTCATTAATTTACCAATGGGTCTCCATAGACTTAGACCAAAAGACTGATTTGAAGGGATAGGAAACCAGTCTCCAGGAGTAGCACCATACTTCTGATTTACAATATTTTTTACACAATTTTATTATGTATTATCTAATATATATAATTAGATATAATCAGTGAAATTGGGTTGATTCAAAATCTAACACATTTCTTGGTGGATTACAAAACCTAAGGCCTTACTTGCTCAATATGTTAAAAAATGTGAATCTGTCCAAATATTGGGTCGTTTTATGATGTTGGCCTCATGTCATATATTTCCATGTACCATGACAAGTCTAATAGCTGTTTTGTAAAATTTTCCTTTTATTTTGAGTAGAATAATAGACCACATAATACTCCAGAAGGTTTCTCCAATTTGGCCATTTATTACTCATTTTTTATGTAACATCCTTATCAATATTACCCTCTTTGTGGATGGTTGATCCAAGCTCAGAGAAGGAAGTGATTGTGTTGAGAAGAATCTCTTTTATCTCAATTCTCACCACTTTTCATTTGCTATCACCATGGTTAAAATATCAAATAGAGGTATAGCGTCTGTCATTCAAAAAACTGAAACATATTGAGATATATATTATATATGATGAAGCTATCATGAAATTATGGAAACTTTAGGATACTTATAATAAAACTCATTGGGATGCAATGCTAAGCTTAAAAAAATGAATGGATGTCAATACCATATTATGCACTCACTAACTTAGTGTATATAAATGTGAAAACAAACCAATATGTGAGTATGCACGTGGAAACTTAAGAAAATTACAAAAAAGAAAAGCTTTTTAAATGTAATGAAAATCTAGAATATAAAAAATAAAATAATAAAAAGCAGAAATCACTCATATCCTAGAGTGCGTCAAATATTACATAGATGAAGATGTAATCAATTTCAAGATATGTAAACTTCCAATCAAATATCAAGAAAAGAATGTTGATCTTTTGAGCATATCTTAGAATAAAAAGTGTCAATTTTTATTATTTTTTACAGGCAATATAACATGTACCAACATAAGAAGATTATTACTTTAAGTAATTGTGCATGTTAGCTCAATATCACTCTATTGATAATCTCCTAGGGCACATTATGCAAACACTAAATGTGTTGATAAATAATTTCCTAGTCCATATAGTTATCAATATGATGCGCCTTATAGTCAATGAATTGCTTTCCCATAAAATTCAATATGCTGCCCCATCTACCGATATGACAGAGATTGTGAGGATGATCTCTGCTATCCGTATCTAGAACCAGGGTGAAACTGATGAAGATCCCTTGTAGTTGTAACTATATTTATAACAAGGCTGATATGACAATGATCCGTTATGGCCATAACTATGTCCCTATGATGGAGAGCCCAAAAGACGTCCTAGGATCTAGATATCGTCTGCTCTTAAATATGCCTAAAATGCCAGCATTCATCACATCAACAGCTTTGTTCATTTTGTCCAACACATACGGTTATTAGATATGATGTCTTCGTCATCTATGACATTTGTCTTTGAATAGATCACAATGAAAAGGTCTCATGGTTGTATTCTTGAGTGGCATGATCATCATATTGCCGCTCAATAAGGAAATCCCATGGCTAGATCCATTTTTCTCTTGAACATCTTATTGTTTAAATGAACCACCATACTCATAACTATCATAAAATGCATTTCCTTCACCACCATCGTCTTGTCATCATTATTACCATCATCTCCATCGTCATCATCATAATCACTGTCACGATGCGTAATAGAACTTTCATCCTTATTCCTTATCATCATCATCATGTTTCTAGGATTTTTTTCATCTCTCTTAAACACCTTCTCATCATCTAACCCTGTAGTGCTATGTTCCTCACTCTTGTCTTTGCCTTAGGCTAAGGCTTGCCTATGTATCAATTCCTTTATTAGTCCTTGCATTAGCACTAGCGCTACTTATTCGAACGGGTCCTACTTTACCCAAGGAGTAGGACCCAAGATACAAAAAAGGAAAAAATGGAAAAGATTAATCCATTCCCACTATGTCATCCACATGGGATCCAACAAAAAAATCAGGTCGACATGCTCCTGCCTTTGCCAAAAAATCAGTGAATTCATTGTTTGATCTAAGCACATGCTTGAACAAGAGGTTCAAACTAGAAGCTAAAGATCGTGCTCATTGAATCAAATATCGCAATGTCCAAGTTCCTTGAATCTCCTTTGTCATCCAGTATAATTTCACAGCAGAATCCCGTCTAGTATGAAATGATGTTAGCCTTGCATCCTAGCCAAAGAAAGACCCATGATAACTGCTAGGGTTAGCTTGGGCCCTATATGATTGCTGAATAGGAAGATGGTCTATTCCAAGTGGTAGCAGTTAGCTTGGGCCCTATATGATTGCTGAATAGGAAGATGGTCTATTCCAAGTGGTCCCTAAGAACTCCCGAGGCTCTTGGGTTACCCAAAGAATACCCATCCATGTTCAACATAAGTACCCCAGCCTCTAGGGATATCCACATTGCTTCCCTCATGACAAATGAGAGAGAAGAATAGGAAATGGCATGCCATTCCCCAAATATATTGGACCTGTTGATTCCCCTGAAAATCTCCATCCAAAAACCTAGGATACCATTGTTGCCCTGATACACTCCATAACTGCCTCTTACGGTGATTGTATCTCATCAAAGATCTCCTATTTCGTTCTCGCCAAAAAAACCACAAAATAGCCTAAAAGGCCACCTGATATAGTACCCTACAGATTCAAAGAAATGCTACTAATTAAAGAGGTCGAGAACTATGAGAGGCAAGACCCAAGAGCAACTAATTATTCCCAAAAAAGTAACCTAAATGCTGGGGGGATTCCTCTCTCCTTCTACATAAAAAGCACACACTAGAGAATAAGGCCATCGACCTTTTTTTTTATGATGAAGCACATCTTATTTACCTTAGATAAAAGCACAGTCCAGACAAAAGCTTGAATTTTGGGGGAGACAGGGTGATACTATAAATTTTTGGGAGTAAAAGGTGATAAAGGAACAATGGCATCAGATCTAAAAGAGTTAAAGAATAATTTTCATGAAAATAAAGGCCAGAAGAGACTAGGCACCAAACACAAGACTCGGGAAAATCAGAATCAATGGGTATATCTTTCAACTGAAATATCAAGGAGAACAACTCCCCCATTTCAGCTTCTTTAAGGATTGTACTAAAGGGGAGCTTCCAAGACAAGCCACCCAAACAAGGAAAGAGTGCCTCACTTACCAACGCCTTAGGATAAGATGCTAATTAAAAACGATGAGGGCAACCAGAAGAAAGGGTTTCTACGCTCCACCACAGATTGATCCAAAAACGGATAAAGGTTCCAGAGTTAACAAAAACGCCTGGGAATAGAAAGATAGGGCTAACGCCACCTTCGACTTCCAAGGGCTAGTATGGGAAAGCCTGATTCTCATATTCGCATCCAATGATCTGGTGCCAAAAAACTCGTTCTTTCACTATGAAAGTGCCATAACCATTTAGTCAATAAGGCTAGAACTTGGAAACAAGATGTCTAACATCTAACCCTCCCTTCTCTTTAGATCTACACACTACTGCCCAATTGACTAGATGATCCTTCTTATACTCCCCACCCTCCTATAGAAAATCCCATTGGGCTTCTCTATTGCATTAGCCACCTTAGATCGCATCCTAAACTAAGACATGTAATAGATGGGAAGATTGGTTTGGACTGCTTTAATAAGAGTAATTCTACCCCACCCACTCCCCAAGAGAGGTAATTGATTTTCCACCCTGCCAGTCTCTTTTCAATCCTTTCTAAACTTCCCTACTTGTTAAGATTTACCTCAGAGGGACTCTGCAAGTAGGGGCGTTTTGGATTGTGGGGGGGGCCTTAGAGGTCCGGATACCTTGGTATTTCCTCCTTCTCTATGCTCTAATTTCTAGAGGTACACAATCGTGTACTCTAATTGTATCGCATTCTACATTTATATTAATATATCTTATCTTATTACCGATCAAAAAAGAAAAAAGAAAGGATTTACCTATAGATTATTCAAACATTCCTCATCAAAATATGTTCCAAGTCGATGGGTTTGTGTTTGTTGTCGTACACAAACACAAGCTTTTCTGGGTTTGCATAACATAAATAATTACACAGTTTAGTGTCGACAAGAGACAATACACTTTCATTTCTCTCACATCCACTAAATGAAGCCACTTGTGACACACAAAATGCACTCGTCCTCAAATTTGGGGCATCAATGCTATGAAAAATGTATAATCAGACTGTCATTATACTAAAAGAATTTAGATCATAACCACATTTTAATCGTTACAAGTTACAACAATTAAATACATCCCAATATATAAATATCCAAACCAAATACGACAACATAAATCTTGTTCTTCCATCTGAATTAGTCTTCCGTTCATCTCTTTTTAGTCTTCCGTTCATCCTATTAGATCTTTCAATGAGTACCCCTCACACCTTTTTATAGCTGGCTCCATAGGTCTTTGCTTTAAATGTCCAAACCACAGTCCACCTTCACCTATTTTCCTTTATCATATCACTATTTGAGAAAGATCTTGCCATTCTTGAATATTTTTATTACTTATCTTTCCTATTCCAATACATCCATCTCAATATCTACTCTTAGCAATAGTTATCTTAAGCATATGTTGTCTTTTGGTTGCCTAACATTTTGATCCATACATCATATTAGGACTAATGCTTATCTTGTTAAATTTTTTTTATTAGTTTGTGTGGGACACATCAATTATATAACACTACAAAAGTGCCTCTCCATTTAAGCCATCCAGTGCTATTTCATGTGCAACATCTTCATTAATCTCACCCTCATGAATAATTGACCCAAGATAACAAATTTGATTATTTTTAGGAATGTTTGTATTTTGAATTGTTATCGTTGCTTCAACTCTACCATTATTTGTAGTAAAGATATATTTCATATACTTTGTGTTATTTCAACTTATTTTAATGCTTTTTGATTTGATGGTATTCCTTCTTAACTCCAATTGTGTTTCTACTCCTTCCTTAATTTGGTTCACTAAAACATTTGACAAATACCAAGGGACCTCCTTTGGATATATCTAGTTAATTCATCCATTATTAAAGCTAAAAGATAGATTCTCATAGCTGACTCTTGATGTAAACCTATTGTTATTGAAAACTCATGTCATATTATTAAAGCAATAACCTATTGTATCATTAATACCCTAGTTAGTGCTCTACTGCATATCTCTTTAATAATTTTAATATATCTTATCAGTGCCCCTTTTTCTACCCAAACCCCATCATATTAACTCTTTTGAGACTCTATCATATGCTTTTTCTAGGCCAATGAAAAATATGAAGGTGTCTCGTCCTCCCTTTGAACTTTCTATGCTAGTTCTCTAAGTAAGATCGCCCCAAGGGTTGACTTCCCTAGCAAGGATGTAAACTGATTTTCGAATGCTTGGGTTATTTTCTTTTGCCAAATGCTAAATCACACTTTCCCATAATTTCATATTAAGGCTCATAGGTTTAATTCCATGATAGTTGATCCAATTCTAGATATCTATTTTATTCTTATGTATAGGTACTACCATGCTTTTCTTTAAGCATGCAGCATATTTCTATTCCTCCAGATTCCTTTACATAATTTAGTCAACCACATTACATCCATCTCTCCCATGCACTTCCACAACTCAATTGGAATATCATCTGGTCCTGAAGCCTTTCCTATTTTTATATTAGCTAAAGCTTTTAGGGTCTGTAATTCTTCAAATTTAGTAGGGTTTTCTTGACTCTCTAATAACTACTCTTATAAAATAATTTTACCATTATAATTTTTGAAAATATTCTCTCTATCCTTTTTTTTATCTCTTCATCTTTTACTAAGATCCTCATTCATTATTCCTCTAGGTTGACCTAAATCTGATGTCTTTTTTCCTCTTAACCTTAAAGGTTTAGATATGAACCCTTGCCCTCTTTTGTACCTAGCTTATTATGCAAGTTATCAGATGCTTGTTTTCTAGTGCTACATTGTCTTTTAGTTTCTTTTTTAGTACTTTTTTTTATAATTTTCTATGTCTTTGTGCCTTTTTTTTATTTGGGGCCAAGTCTTAAAATAAGTATTCCTCTTCAACAGCCTTTTGAAAAGTCTCCTTTGGGGATTGAATTTACTTCTACACTCCTACAATCTTTTTTCCTATTCTTTTAGATTAACTAATGTTTCTTCTTTTAAGTTCCACCACATAATGTTTGGGTTACTTCAATATGTTTTACTTTATTCCAACTACTACTACAAACATCCTTCACCATCATCCTATGTTGTCCAGCAAGACTTTCTCTTGGAATGACTTTACATCTTTGCAAGTTGTTCTTGACTCATTTAATTTCCCCCACTATTAACTTATGCAGTGAATTTTCTCCTAAAATGACTTCGATATCTTTGCAAGTTGCTAATTCATTCTTCTAAGAGGGAAAAAATCAAAATGGCTCTAATAGTTACTAACTTGAGATTTTAAGCCACTTCAAACTCAAAAATCACTTCTCATCTCATTTACGTTTCCAAAGCTCCATTCCCATATACTTTATCATGCAATTGTCGATAGGTCGGAATCAGAGATGAATTTGACACAAGATATTTGAATCAAAGCATCAATATATTCAATGGATTGAATGGGGGACTAAACTGAATTCCAGACCTCTTTAAATTCGAGTATGGACTTCTTACCTCTTCTGAATTCATGCATAATTTGTATGAAATTTTTAGTTTCATTTCATTCATTTAATTTAATAGATGAAAGTGCTTTGTAACATTTAATTCCTAACTAATCTCTATGTAAGAGCTCTCTGTCGCAGGCCCACAGCCATGCACAAACAAAAATAGGCCTACTATGGTTCATTTCAAGGTTTGCCTTTTCGGCCACTCAGTGACGAAAAGCACTACTGAGATGGCCACCCTAGCGTTTCGCTAGGGTTTTAAAAATCAAATTTGTACCCCAGAATTTTGCTGGGGTGACAGCGAAACATAGCGAAGTTTTGCTGCGTTTCGCAAAACCGTCACTTAAAGAGTGCATGCGCTAGGCACGTGTGCTCGGCACCTCACCAAATAAAGGTGAGGTGTCGTCGAGATTTCGCCATTTCTGGAGAAATCTCGACAGAACGAAGGGGAAGGGGAAAAATAACCAAAATTTGATTTTTTTTTTTTTAAATTTCTTCGATCTTCTGCTTCCATTCTCTTCTAAATCAGACACAAAGAAGGATTGAAGCTGAAAATTGCAATCTCCACACACTTTTGGAGTGATTTGAAGCCTTCAAGGGTTTCAAAGTGAGGTAATCATGTTTTTTCCCTTATTTATGCTTGTAATTAGCTTAGATTGTAGTGATTTTTTTATATGTTATGTAACAACACCCGATCTATCGAAGGGTGTTGTTACTTTTTTTTCCCCCAAAAATTATAATTTTTTACATTATTTGACACGAAAAATAATTTAAAATTAGGAAAGATATATAAGATCTACATTAAATGCTAAAGAATTATGTAATAATTATGCTAAAAATAATTATTATAATACTAGAAGTCTAGAATAACAATATAATGAAAATGTTTTAGGATTTACAATATAATACTAGAATAACAATAATTATAATACTAGAATAATTATGCGAGAATAACAATAATTATAACAATAACAATAACAATAATTATAACACTAGAATAACAATAATTATAAATTATAACAATATAATTATGCTAAAAAATATTATAATACTAGGATTTACATTATAATACTAGAATAACAAAAATTATTATAATGCTAGAATAACAATATAATTATTATAAATTTATAATACATTAAATCCTAAAATTATGCTAAAAAATTTACATTAAATACTAATAATTATTATAATACTAGAATAACATATTAAAAATCTAATGAAAATGTTTTATAATACTAGAATAACAATAATTATTATTTATTTATTTAATACGAAAATCATTAAAAAATTAAAAAAAACTATTAATATATGAAAACAATTAGTAAAAATATGGATTAAATATTATATGAAGCGTGGACACCCAATTTATAGATGGGCGTGCAAACTTTTATTTTTTTGTAAAAATGAATAATTAATTGTTTATTTAATACGAAAATCATTAAAAATTAATTAAAATATGTAAAAAATTAGTAAAAATATGGATTAAATTTATATGAAGCATGGACACCCAATTTGTAGATGGGCGTGCAAACTTTTATTTTTTTTGTAAAAAATGAATAATTAATTGTTTATTTAATACGAAAATCATTAAAAATAAATTAAAATAAGTAAAAAATATGGATTAAATTTATATGAAGCGTGGACACCCAATTTATAGATGGGCGTGCAAACTTTCATTTTTTTTGTCAAAAATGAATAATTAATTGTTTGCAAATTAGAATTGACAGGTAACCTACTGTTTTCAGGTGATCAGCTAGCGGGTGATGGCATAGAGATCTGGTGGTGGTGATGATGCCGAGGCAGGCGGACGTAGAGTAGATATTAGATGGCAGCATGGTACCCGCTATCAGGGAGACAGAAATAAGACAGTATGTAATTACTGTCATAAAGTATTCAAGGGGGAGGTATATCCAGACTGAAGATGCACCTGGCAGGTGGTTACATGGACGTTGCCAAGTTTAGTAGAGTGCCACCTGAAGTTCAGAAGCAGATGCTTCAGCACCTAGAGGGTGGTTCGAAAAACAGAAAAAAGAAGCATGTTATTGAGGAGGAGGTCAGATGGAGACTAGCAGAACCTTCACGGGTACCCTCAGACGATGATGATGATATTGTCTACCCTAGTGAGATAGTCACAAAATCTGAGAGGGCAGAGTATAGAGCAGGGGTTCGTGCATCCCTGGAGTCAGAGTTTGATCGGAGAAAGAGACAGGTCAAATGGAGACTAGCAGAACCTTCACGGGTACCCTCAGACGATGATGATGATATTGTCTACCCTAGTGAGATAGTCACACAATCTGAGAGGGCAGAGTATAGAGCAGGGGTTCGTGCATCCCTGGAGTCAGAGTTTGACCGGAGAGAGAGGCAGAGATATGGACTTGAGAGAGGCGGTCATTCTGGGGCTGGTTCAGCTTCTATGAGGCGTTCTCATTCCACGAGAATGCCTGATTATCCTGTGGACCCTGATACACATATATCATCAGATGCGAAGTAGAAGAGGCTGAAAGATGTTTAGAGTGGAGGGTCTGTTAGAATGAAGATGGGTAAGTCCATATCTCGGTTCTTCATATTTAACCATATTCCTGCGCATGCAGCCGCCTCTTCGCATTTTAAGAGTATGGTTGACGCTATTCAGGAGTCTGGGGTTGGAGTCCTACCTCCTACCCCGAAGGAGATCATGGGGGTGTATTTGGATGATGAAGAGAAGGAGATGTTGGCATTTATTAAATCTTTGCGTTCATACTGGAAGAGATTCGGGGTTACTATTATGTGTGATGGTTGGACAGGCCCTACGAAGCTGTCAATCATCAACTTTATGGTCTACTGTAGAGGCAAGGCCGTATTTCTGAAGTCTGTAGATGCCTCAGATAAAATCAAGGATGCAGATTACATCTATGGTTTATTAGAGGGGGTGATCAGAGAGGTTGGGACGCATCTTGTAGTACAGATTGTTACAGACAATGGGAGTGCCTTTAAGAAGGCTGGTGAAATGATACAGGAGAGGTACCCCATATACTGGACCCCTTGTGCTGCACATTGTATAATAGACCTGATGTTATAGGCCATTGGGAAGAGGAAGAAGATCGTGAAGACATTACGAGATGCACGGACCTTGACTACATTTATTTATAATCATAATTATGTGCTAGCGAAGATGAGAGCAGTATGTCATGGAGACATAATCAGACCCTAGATTTGGTACAAATTATATTGCCTTGGATAACATCTTGCGACACAAGCAAGGATTGAGGTCCTTATTTACTAGTAAGGATTGGGGTACTTCCTCTTAGAGCCGCACTGAGATGGGGAGACGAGTAGAGGATATCGTTCTTCGTGGCAGCTTTTGGGATGGTGTGAAGGAGGTTTTTTGATATATTGGAGTCCATTTACCGGTGCTACGGATCGTTGACACAGATACGTACCCAACCCTCGGTTCCGTCTATGAGAGCATGAGGGTGATGAAAGCACAAGTTCAAGCTGCCACAGAGACGTCCTACCAATGGGTCCACAAGATCATTGATGATTGTTGGATTAAATCGATGGATCATCCCATACTCTTGGCAGGTAATTAATTTATAATATTAATTAAGGTTTGTTGATTTTTTTTTTGTACTTACACTTCTTTTGTAATGCTAAATTGCTAATATGTCATTTTCTTTTCAAACACAATAACAACACATTACTTTAACCCGAAATATCACTACAAGGACAAGCTTGGGATGCGCTCAGATATGTGGACAGCTGTGGACATGGTTTATTCCCACCTCGATCCCAATTCTGGCAGGCAGGCAGATTTCGGCAATGAGGGAAATTCTATATAAATAACTACTCTATCAATTGTAATTTGGAATCTTTTCCTCAATTCTTACTAAATTCTGAACATGCTCTTGCAGTTGATCATGTTTAGAGATGCATTAAGATCATTTGGAATGACACCTGCCATTGCCTCGCGGAGTACGATGATGCCATGTAAGTAATGTACTACATTTTGGTAAATTTTTTAAATTCACTTAGAATTTCTAAATTTATTTTTATGCTTATTGAAAATCATTACACTTTTCAGGCGAGTGGTGGGCCATGTATGGAGTTTCTGCACCTACTTTGTCGAAGCTTGCGTGTCGGATTCTCGCTCAGAAGTGAGTCGTATTTTGTCGAGGTATCATGTGGAAGATGTTACATGTTGGAAACATACTCGAATTGTATACGCAAGCTTCGACAAAGTAGGAGCAGAAACTCCGTACATGGCCCACCACTCGCCTGAAAAGTGTAATGATTTTCAATAAGCATAAAAATAAATTTAGAAATTCTAAGTAAATTTAAAAAATTTACCAAAATGTAGTACATTACTTACATGGCATCATCGTACTCCGCGAGGCAATGGCAGGTGTCATCCCAAATGATCCTAATGCATCTCTAAACATGATCAACTTCAAGTGCATGTTTAGAATTTAGTAAAAATTGAGGAAAAGATTCCAAATTATAATTGATAGAGTAGTTATTTATATAGAATTTCCCTCATTGCCGAAATCTGCCTGCCTGCCAGAATTGGGATCGAGGTGGGAATAAACCATGTCCACAGCTGTCCACATATCTGAGCGCATCCCAAGCTTGTCCTTGTAGTGATATTTCGGGTTAAAGTAATGTGTTGTTATTGTGTTTGAAAAGAAAATGACATATTAGCAATTTAGCATTACAAAAGAAGTGTAAGTACAAAAAAAAAATCAACAAACCTTAATTAATATTATAAATTAATTACCTGCCAAGAGTATGGGATGATCCATCGATTTAATCCAACAATCATCAATGATCTTGTGGACCCATTGGTAGGACGTCTCTGTGGCAGCTTGAACTTGTGCTTTCATCACCCTCATGCTCTCATAGACGGAACCGAGGGTTGGGTACGTATCTGTGTCAACGATCCGTAGCACCGGTAAATGGACTCCAATATATCAAAAAACCTCCTTCACACCATCCCAAAAGCTGCCACGAAGAACGATATCCTCTACTCGTCTCCCCATCTCAGTGCGGCTCTAAGAGGAAGTACCCCAATCCTTACTAGTAAATAAGGACCTCAATCCTTGCTTGTGTCGCAAGATGTTATCCAAGGCAATATAATTTGTACCAAATCTAGGGTCTGATTATGTCTCCATGACATACTGCTCTCATCTTCGCTAGCACATAATTATGATTATAAATAAATGTAGTCAAGGTCCGTGCATCTCGTAATGTCTTCACGATCTTCTTCCTCTTCCCAATGGCCTATAACATCAGGTCTATTATACAATGTGCAGCACAAGGGGTCCAGTATATGGGGTACCTCTCCTGTATCATTTCACCAGCCTTCTTAAAGGCACTCCCATTGTCTGTAACAATCTGTACTACAAGATGCGTCCCAACCTCTCTGATCACCCCCTCTAATAAACCATAGATGTAATCTGCATCCTTGATTTTATCTGAGGCATCTACAGACTTCAGAAATACGGCCTTGCCTCTACAGTAGACCATAAAGTTGATGATTGACAGCTTCGTAGGGCCTGTCCAACCATCACACATAATAGTAACCCCGAATCTCTTCCAGTATGAACGCAAAGATTTAATAAATGCCAACATCTCCTTCTCTTCATCATCCAAATACACCCCCATGATCTCCTTCGGGGTAGGAGGTAGGACTCCAACCCCAGACTCCTGAATAGCGTCAACCATACTCTTAAAATGCGAAGAGGCGGCTGCATGCGCAGGAATATGGTTAAATATGAAGAACCGAGATATGGACTTACCCATCTTCATTCTAACAGACCCTCCACTCTAAACATCTTTCAGCCTCTTCTACTTCGCATCTGATGATATATGTGTATCAGGGTCCACAGGATAATCAGGCATTCTCGTGGAATGAGAACGCCTCATAGAAGCTGAACCAGCCCCAGAATGACCGCCTCTCTCAAGTCCATATCTCTGCCTCTCTCTCCGGTCAAACTCTGACTCCAGGGATGCACGAACCCCTGCTCTATACTCTGCCCTCTCAGATTGTGTGACTATCTCACTAGGGTAGACAATATCATCATCATCGTCTGAGGGTACCCGTGAAGGTTATGCTAGTCTCCATCTGAGCTCCTTCTCAATAACATGCTTCTTTTTTCTATTTTTCGAGGTGCTGAAGCATCTGCTTCTGAACTTCAGGTGGCACTCTACTACACTTGGCAACGTCCATGTAACCACCTGCCAGGTGCATCTTCAGTCTGGATATACCTCCCCCTTTGAATACTTTATGACAGTAATTACATACTGTCTTATTTCTGTCTCCCTGATAGCGGGTACCATGCTGCCATCCAATATCTACTCTACGTCCGCCTGCCTTGGCATCATCACCACCACCAGATCTCGATGCCATCACCCGCTAGCTGATCACCTGAAAACAGTAGGTTACCTGTCAATTCTAATTTGCAAACAATTAATTATTCATTTTTGACAAAAAAAATGAAAGTTTGCACGCCCATCTATAAATTGGGTGTCCACGCTTCATATAAATTTAATCCATATTTTTTACTTATTTTAATTAATTTTTAATGATTTTCGTATTAAATAAACAATTAATTATTCATTTTTTACAAAAAAATAAAAGTTTGCATACCCATCTATAAATTGGGTGTCCACTCTTCATATAATATTTAATCTATATTTTTACTAATTTTTTTTCATATTTAAATAGTTTTTTATAATTTTTTAATGATTTTCGTATTAAATATATAAATAATAATTATTGTTATTCTAGTATTATAAAACATGTTCATTATATTGTTAATATGTTATTCTAGTATTATAATAATTATTAGTATTTAATGTAAATTTTTTAGCATAATTTTAGGATTTAATGTATTATAAATTTATAATAATTATATTGTTATTCTAGTATTATAATAATTATTGTTATTCTAGTATTATAATGTAAATCCTAGTATTATAGTATGTTTTATCATAAGTATATTGTTATAATTTATAATTATTGTTATTCTAGTGTTATAATTATTGTTATTGTTATTGTTATAATTATTGTTATTCTCGCATAATTATTCTAGTATTGTAATTATTGTTATTCTAGTATTATAATGTAAATCACAGTATTATAATTATTGATATTTTAGTATTAATGTATTATAATATTTTTTAACATAATTATATTGTTATTCTAGTATTATATTGTAAATCCTAAAACATTTTCATTATATTTTTATTCTAGACTTCTAGTATTATAATAATTATTTTTAGCATAATAATTATTACATAATTTTTAGCATTTAATGTAGATCTTATATATCTTTCCTAATTTTAAATGATTTTTCGTGTCAAATAATTTAAAAAATTATAATTTTTGGGGAAAAAAAAAGTAACAACACCCTTCGATAGATCGGGTGTTGTTACATAACATATAAAAAAATCACTACAATCTAAGCTAATTACAAGCTTAAATAAGGGAAAAAACATGATTACCTCACTTTGAAACCCTTGAAGGCTTCAAATCACTCCAAAAGTGTGCGGAGATTGCAATTTTCGGCTTTAATCCTTCTTTGTGTTTGATTTAGAAGAGAATGGAAGCAGAAGATCGAAGAAATTTAAAAAAAAAAAATCTAATTTTGGTGATTTTTCCCCTTCCCCTTCGTTCTGTCGAGATTTCGCCAGAAATGGCGAAATCTTGTGACACCTCACCTTTATTTGGTGGCCCCAGCTAATTTCTGGGGTTTTGCAAAACGCTGGGGTACCAATTTGATTTTTAAAACCCCGGCGATTCGTTGGGGTTTTGTGAAATGCAGCGAAATCGCCGGGGTTTTGCGAAACGCAGCGAAATTTCGCTGCGTTTCGCCGGCACCCTAAGGAATGAACATACATAGGGAGAACAAACACAGGGAATGAACATCCTGGATACAAATAAATGCCAAGGCAAAAGCTTTTAGGTGAAGACGCAACTACATAATTAAGAGGGCCCATATAATATTTCAACACTTCCTCGCACGTGCGTCTTTGCACAGGAACATACATGGGGAGGACAAACACAGGGAATGAACTCCTGGATACAAATAAATGCTAAGGCAAACTCGCCCCCGGAAGTTGAACATAAAACCTCCCGCTCTGATACCATATAGAACCCCGTTCCTACTAAAAGCTTAAGCTAATAGGTGAAGGCGCAACTACGTATTTAAGAGGCCTCATATAATATTTCAACACTCCTCCGCATGTGTAATTTCGCACGGAAGAATACATGGGGAGGACAAACACAGGGAATGAACATCCTAGATACAAATAAATGCCAAGGCAAACTCACTCCCAGGAGTTGAACACAAAACCTCTTGCTTTGATACCATGTTAAACGACTATTGCACCTAAAAGCTTAAGCTAATAGGTTAAGGTGCAACTACATTTTTAAGAGGGCCTATATAATATTTCAACATCAGGAATGCCATTAATTAGATCATTCATGTTAAAATATTGTGTTTGGGCCTTTTGATATACATATTTGTGCTTTCACCTATCAACTTAAGCTTTTAGGTGCAATAGTTGTTTAGCATGGTATCGGAGTGGGAAGTCTTGTTTTCAACTCCCGGGGGCGAGTTACCTTGGCATTTATTTATATATAGGATTTATATGCCTTGTTATCACGGCCAAACTTTACGCTTGCAGCAAAACGACCGTGCGGCGCTATGGCTTTCCCCTAGCCATAGCCAGCCTATACCATCCAAGTACCTTTCCAACATGTAACATCTTCCACATGATACCTCGACAAGATACGACTCACTTTTGAGTCTTGCACACCAAGCCTATCTTGGCCAGTCCACAAGTCACTTCACAGCACCTAACTGGTGCTCGCCCTACTTTTAGTATTCCCTTGTCATCATGGCCTGTCCAGCACCCTTGAAGTGCTACCAAGGTCCTTGACCACGCCGAGCATCCAATGCATCCCTACACAAGGCCACACACATAGAGTGTCATGATACCATCTCGAATAGCACTGGAGCTCCATCAACTCCTACCATTGTACACTAAGCCTATCTAGCCCACAACACACCTCCCACAATCTTGGAACTACCCACGACACCAAGAGAAGCAACCCACATCTCATAGCACCAATGATAAGCTAACATGGCGCTTCATGCCTAGCATTAGCAACACAAGCTTCATTGACAAGGCATTGCCCCTCAACCTTGCCTTCCATGCTACGAGACACTTGTAGCACATGTCTGAACCCAAGACATGCTGCCACGAAAGCCCATACTAAGCACCATGGCCTAGCGATAGCCCATCAGTCAACCATGCCCTGGCCATGCATAACAGCACACACACGGGCCAGCGAATATGCTAACCTCCGCCCCAAAATAGGAGCGCAGTACTATCGAGCAGTCTGCCCTAGTAGCGACCCAGGATATACTATCGTGTACTAGGAGACCTTAGACATCATGGGGAGTGCTTGTCTGGAGCCAAGCACTGCCACTCCTTCTTAAGGAGGATATTACAATTTACAGCTTTGTCATTCTACCTAGAGGAAACATCAACCCTGCTGGTACTATCATACTTGGGTTTTTTGGAGTTCTAAGAGGAGTTTTCTCAATCCGTCTAAACTAGTAGCTTCGTGACATCATCCTCTTCATTCTAGACTCAAACCGGACATCCAACTCTTCACCAATTCTTCTCCACACCTCCAAACCCTTCTGTGGCCGACACACTAGAACTACACCCTCTGAGCATTTTCACTGTATGGACTACCATCAGGCACACCTATACCACGCAGAAGTATTTCAGAGTTGATCCCCAAAAGCTCTTCTCTTGTTGGTCACGCCCGACCAAAGTCAGCCTTACCAGCCCGAGCTATGTTTCAACCATGGCACTATCATGGGCCAAGCACCATGCAAGTTGCTTGCCCATGACATTGTGTTATATCCTCCCTTTGAATGTTCCCGTGTGAGGTCGCACATGCGGGGTAGTGTCAAAATATTGTGTTTGGGCCCTTTGATATACATAGTTACGCCTTTACCTATCATCTTAAGCATTTAGGTGCAACGGTTGTTTAACAATTCATTTCTTCTCAAAATTGTTTTTTAAATATCTTCTTCTAATCTTAATAAAGGTGTGTCAACACTGATAAGTTAAAAATATCATCTTAAAGACTTATTAAAATATTATTAGCATGTCATTGATTCATTTAATGCCTACTTTCATGTCATCCCCTTCTTTCTCCAATGGTAGAGTCTTCAAACCCCATCCTCTCTCTCATCCACGTGGACATCCCCTTCTTTCTCCAATGGCCTTTTTGGGCCCCACATTAAAATAACTTATCTTACTCTCTCTCATCCACGTGGACAAAGCCCCTTTCTCTGATGGCCCTTTTGGGTCCCACGTCAAAATAACTTATCTTACGTACACGTCCACATGCTCCCTTTCTCCAATATTATCTTTAATTAAATTATCTAATTAATTGTTATCATTTCAGAGTCCTAGAACCCCAAAGCTATCTTTAACTAAATTAATAATAAAAGATATACTTCTCTAAGCAAATGCAAGGAGATTGCCTAAATTAAAGTGCAAAAGGGCCCAACGAATAATCCATTACCGATAAGGATACCTAATTAACTCTAAGGAGACCTAATTCTCACGTGATAAATTGGTTTTCATTAAAAATGATCCATATTCAGTCACCTAAGCAGTGATACTTCTTTTAAATAATTGAGAATGAGTGTCATTTTATTGTTTACAATTGATGTCTTCCATAAATGCCGTCATTATTATTTTAGTCATTAATTGTCAAAAAGTATCATTAATCTAAATTGATAGAGATTACTCCATCATGAGACTAATTCTCAATTATTTTAAAAAATTATCATTAATTTATAATTATCAAAAAGCAACCCATTATTTAAACTAAATATATGTATACTCATTCTCAATTATTAGCCAAATCAATATTTTGTCCAGCAATATATGTCTACTGTCAAAATTTTTAAACCAAAAATATTTTTTCCTTATTTAAAAAGTACAATTTTTTATTACTTTTTTCTATGTTTTTGTAATTTTTTTAATTATTGGTCCATTATTTAACATATATACTGTCAAAATGTCCTACTCATAAATTTAAAGAAAATAATATATATTTTAAATTATTTAATAAAATATTATGTATGAAAAATATATCATCTCATGCTTAGCACAGGTAAATCAACTAGTTATCTATAATTATTATTGCTACATTTCTGTTGTATACGTGTATTACATCAATCAATCAATAACCAAAATTCCTTATCCCAACAACCTGTCATTGACAAATACCTACACTATATACACTTTATTTTATTACTTCCCTTTTGTAAGATCAGTTTATTAATTATTTAGATATGTTGAGCAGTTATTTAGATATGTACATGAGCAGTTAGCCATTATACACTGAATTTATAGGACCTCCTGCAGATCTTTTTGGCCTTATATGGTAATTTGTTTCCTGCTTGAGCTATTTGCTAAGTTTGTATTGTAGGTTGCCAAAGCATTAATGGAAGTGTTTGCTGAAATGATCTTCGTCCATGGCTTTTTGCATGGTGATCCACATCCGGGTAACATATTAGTATCTCCAGAAGGCCCTCTTGGCTTTTGTTTAGGTATGTCTTTGAATGGTTATTTGATCTATAATTTGATTGAAGGCAAAGAAAATCAGGAAAAAAAAGAGTACTTTCATAATTGGATTTTACACTGTAATTTCCTTTTATAATAGGCAGTACAGATCTTTTCCTCTTGTTTATGTTTAAAATTCTCATTAAAAGGTAAATCTTTTGTTATGAATGTGTATGCAGTTATTCTGGATCATGGAATTTACAAAGAGCTAGATGAGGAGTTCAGATTGGATTATTGTCAGCTTTGGAAGGCTTTGATTCTTTTGGACTCAAAGAAAATACGGCAGATAGGTGAACGCTTTGGTGTCGGAAAGTATGCCAAGTATTTCCCGCTCATATTCACTGGGAGAACTATTGATAGGTACTTTGTTTTCATTTATTGATGGGAATGCAGGATAGAACTGTAGAGCCACAACCAAAAGAATAAATAGTATGGAAGTTTTTATTTGCACCATGTAGCATGCTTTTCAAAGTTCATGTGATCTTTAGAGATGGAAAGGGTTTATATCATCTAGTAGTCCACATGTAGAGAGAATTAAAACATATCTTTGGCCTTGCTTATCTAAAGCCAGCTCCAAAAAGCTTCTCAAGAAAGAAGAACTTAATTTCACACTCGCGTACACAAGTAAATCTATACTATATATAACTAGAATAGGCCCCTTGGGAAGCATGCCAACAACCATGCATGACTTCCCTGAAAAGCCCTTACCGTTCATTGTAAAGCCATCATTAATATAGGGTTAAAATATTAAAAACTCTAACTATTCATTTAAAATCTGGATAGTTGCAAAACTGTTCCCCTCCCTCTACATGCTACTACTACTGCATGTACACCCTGCTAGTGGAAAAAAAGAGAAAATAGGGGAAGTCTGTATTGCTCTTTACTTCACCCCGTCAATGCACCTCACAAAGCTCTGATTAGGCTTCAAGTATAGTGTGCAACATAACAAAACAATTCTAGTTCATCACAATTTTCTTACTTACGTGACTACTATATTTAAAGACCTGTTTTTATACAGTATGTGCGAAAGACTAAATTGGAGCATTATGGTTGGCAACACATGCACTAATTTCTTCCATTGACATTTCAAATCATTGTTTGGGTATTTGCTAAAACTATTATTGTCAGATCCAGCTACTAAAGTGATTATGCAACCACATAGGGAATTTTAAATTGGGTTTTATGTAAGGGACACGCCCACATAAAGGCCTCTTCACACTTTTGCAACCGCATAGGGCCATGTACATTTGCAAAACTGTAGCAGCAGAAAAATAGTAGTTTTTTAATTGTAATATAGCCATTTTCTGACCATTATAATTCTTTTTTAGTTCTATAGTATAGGCCCCCCCTTCTGATTTCTAATTACAACTCACTCTGTTCTCTTATGTACTCTTCCGTACTTTTTTCTATCTGCTCTTTTTGGCCTTTTGTGTTACGATGGAGAAGTGCGGAGGCAGGAATAAAGCATTAATATATTTTGTACACATTGTATTTACTTTATTAGAATTGTACAACTAGCATGGATATCTAGTTGTTAGTAAGTTTCCTATAATATAGCTTGTACAGTTTACAATAGGAGATACCTTGTATAAAAGAGAGGAGGATGTATCGAAAAGGGATCTTTGGAAGGAGAATAGAAAATTATTGACATGGCATCGGAGCCTACTACTTTTTGAAATTGACTTCTTCTTGGATTTTCCTCTATTACGAAGCTTTCTCCTTGTTCGTGCGTGGGTGGTTGATAGAGATTGTGTCAACATCTGCTTCTATCTTGGATTTTCATTTGTTACGAAACATTCCTCTTGTTCGTGCTTGAGAAGATCTCGACGACTTCGATTTTTCTCTGATTCGAAACTGATTACAAAGCATTTTCCTCAACTGAGAAGCTTTCGGCGACTGAGAAGAGAACGTCGACTCCTTCTACAACTGAGAAAGCTTCTGCGACTGGGAAGAGACACTCGTCTCTTATTTTGGCATCGCCTGTCGTCTTCTATGATTGAGAAGAGGCTGACGACTCTCGTTTTGGAATATCTCTCATCTAGTCCGTTCTCGTTCTTTTGGTTATTCTCGACTTAACAGTGAGTCATTCACATTTTGGTGATTCTCGCAACCTTCTGATCTGGAGACAAACGTCTGTTCTAGTGCGATTGATATTGTCTGTTTTGCTATTTGAGGAGTGCGATTGATATCGTCTGACAAGTGCGATTGATATTGTCTGTTCTGATATCACAACTTGTTTCTTTATCTGAGAAGTGCGCATCCGACGCCTGCGACTACTCACAGCATCTTTCCTTCCTGTTTCTTGCATCTGTTTACTTCTCTAATGTCTAGTGAGAACGTTTGCTTCGTTTCAATGGGAAGAATTTTTCTGCTTGGGAATTTCAGTTTCGTATGTATGTGAAAGGCAAAGAGTTATGGGGCCATCTCGATGGGACTACCAAGGCTCCAGAAGATGCCAAGGCTCTTAGTCAATGGAAGAGCAATGATGCCAAAGTTGTGTCCTAGATTTTGGCTTCTATTGAACCTCACATGGTTAATAATCTGCGTACTTTTTCCACAGCCAAGGAAATATGGGATTATCTTCATCGCATCTATTTTCAGGATCATATTGCTCGACGTTTTCAATTGTAATTGGAGTTGGCGAAATATACTCAAGGCAACTTATCAATTGATCAATACTATTCTGGTTTTCTAACTTTGTGGAGCGAATATTTTGGTATTGTAACTGCTAACGTCCCTAAGGAGGCATTGGAGGTGATACGTACTATACATGCTGCTATTCAAAGAGATCAGTTCTTAATGAAATTACGTCCGGAGTTCGAACTGGTACGTGGAAGTTTGCTGAATCGTGATCCAATCCCATCACTTGAAATTTGTCTGGGTGAGTTACTACGTGAAGAGCAGAGATTGAGCACTTTGCAGGGAATGCAATCTGAAACTGGATCTTCGGAGGTAGTAAATGTTGCCTATGCTGCACAAGGAAGGAAGAAGGACAAATCTGCGATTCAGTGTTTTAGTTGCAAGGAATTCGGGCATATTGCTCGTAATTGTAGCAATAAATTTTGCAATTATTGCAAACAACCAGGTCACATCATCAAAGAGTGCTCAATTCGTCCTCAAAATAGACGCACTTAGGCACTCCAGGCAAATGTCATCAATTCCACATCTTCCAAAACAGCACCATCTTCTCTGACTCTTGAAATGGTACAGCAAATGATTGCTGTTGCTTTTTCTACCTTTGGGCTTCAAGGTACGTCATCGAAAGTATCTCAAGCTTGGACTGTTGATTCTGATGCATCCAACCACATGACAGGTAGTACACACGGTCTCACAGACATTCAACCATATAATGGCCAGGAAGAAATTCAAATTGCCAACGGCAGTACCTTACCTATTACTGCTATTGGTAATTTGGGTTCTTCAATATCTAATATTTTTGTGTCACCTGGTTTATCTACCAATTTAATTTCAGTTGGACAGTTGGTTGATAAAAATTGCGATGTTCATTTTTCTCGTAGTGGTTGTCTTGTGCAGGATCAAGTGTCAGGGAGGGTGATCGCGAAAGGGCCTAAAGTGGGACGACTTTTTCTAGTGCAGTTTGATATTTCTAGTGCAGTTTCTTTAGCATGTAGTACTGTTAGTTGTAATAGTGAAATTTGTCACAGACGTTTGGGGCATCCTAATGCTGTTGTCTTATCTCATCTTATTAATAATGGATATTTGGGAAATAAAGATCAGTTTTCTTCATCTTCAATTTCCTTTGATTGTACTACTTGTCGTATTAGTAAGAGCAAGACTTTATCTTTTTCTTAACATGGAAGCCGTGCAACTAAGTGTTTTGATCTTATTCATCCAGATGTTTGGGGTATCAGTCATGTTATTTCTCATGAGAAGTATAAATATTTTGTTACATTTATTGATGACTACAGTAGATTTACTTGGATATTCTTTCTTCGGAATAAGAGTGATGTGTTTTCTATATTTCAAACTTTTGTTGCTTATCTAGAAACACAATTCTCAACCAAGATGAAAGTACTTTGATCTGATTCAGGGGGAGAATACATGTCAAAGGAATTCCAAACATTTCTACAACACAAAGGGATTCTCTTTCAGTGATCTTGCCTTTACACTCCTCAACAAAATGGAGTGGCTGAAAGGAAGAACTGCCATCTGTTAGATGTAGTCCGGACATTACTACTTGAGTCTTCTACCCCACTGAAGTTTTGGGTTGAAGCTTTATCTACTGCGGTCTTCTTGATTAACAGGTTACCTATGCAAGCAATTGGATATGAAAGTCCATACTTTCGATTATTTGGGGTTCATCCTGAGTATAGTTCTCTTCATACATTTGGGTGTGTCTGTTTTGTATACTTACCTCCTTCAGAACGTCATAAACTTGGAGCTCAAGCTGTGAAGTGTGCATTTTTGGGATACAGTCTCTCTCACAAAGGATATGTTTGCTATGATCCTATTGCTAATCGCATTCGTGTATCTCGCAATGTTGTTTTCTTTGAGAAGATTTATTTCTTTCAGACTCATGTGATTGATGATGATAGTCTTGCTCAGCTGCCACGATTTGATAGATGCTCAGACTCTGTTTCTCGATTCAAGCCTGGAATGATATATCAGCGTCGTTCCCCACTTCCATCAACCCCTTCAGCGGCTGCTCCCTCACCTGTTCCATCACCTGATTTTGTGGAACCCACTATTCGATGTTCAAGTCGGGTCTCTAAGATTCCCGACAGGTATGGTTTCTCTCACACTTCTCTTTCTGCAACTCTAGATATTTTGTCTGTGCCTACTTCTTATTCTCAAGCATGCTGGCAGAAAGCAATGCAAGATGAGCTTGAGGCATTTCAGGAGAACTGTACCTGGGACTTGGTTCCTTGTCCTGCTAATGTAAAACCAATTGGATGTAAGTGGGTGTACACAGTTAAGTTGAGATCTGATGGATCTTTGGAGAGATATAAGGCTCGTTTAGTAGCTCTTGGAAATCGACAAGAATATGGAATTGACTATGACGAGACCTTTGATCCAGTAGCTAAGATGACAACAGTACGGTTAATTCTTGCTGTTGCTGCCTCTCAATCTTAGCCTATACGACAAATGGATGTGAAGAATGCCTTTCTTCATGGAGATCTTAAGGAGGAGGTATTTATGACACCTCCTCCGGGGTTATTTAATGCTCCTTCCTCCACAGTTTGTCGTTTGAAGTGATCTTTGTATGGTCTAAAACAGGCTCCACGTGCTTGGTTTGAGAAATTTCGTTCAACTCTACTTCAATTTCATTTTAAGCAAAGTGATTTTGATTCTTCATTATTTCTCCGTCCCACATCCGTGGGTATTGTTCTTCTTCTTGTCTATGTTGATGACATTGTCATTACTGGTTCAGATCCTCAACTTTTGAGTGGCTTGCAGACTCATCTTAGCACATCATTTTATATGAAGGACCTTGGGTCACTTCATTACTTTCTTGGTCTTGAGGTTGAGTCTACTCTGACAAGGGTTATTCTTCATTGGCACAAGTATACACAAGAATTGATTGGTTATGTTGGTCTTCAGAATGCAAATGCTGTTCTCACACCTCTTGATGTGAATTTGAAGCTACGTACTGATGAGGGCGATCTTCTCTCTGATCCTTCTCTTTATCGTCAATTGGTTGGGAGCCTAAATTATTTAACCATTACCTGGCCTGACATTTCATTTGCAGTTCAACAGGTCAGCCAGTTTATGTAGGCTCCTCGGCATCTTCATATGGCTGTTGTTCGTCATATTCTTCGTTATTTGGTTGGTACTTCAGGTCGTGGCTTATTATTTCCTGTTGGGCAGACTCTTCAGTTAATAGGCTATTGTGATGCTGACTGGGCTGGTTGTGCTGACACTCGGCGTTCTGTTACTGGATGGTGTATGTTTTTGGGAAATTCTCTTATTTCCTGGAAAAGCAAGAAGCAAGACAGAGTGTCCAAATCCTCTACAGAGTCTGAATATCGATCTATGTCTTCAGCTTGCTCTGAAATCGTTTGGCTTCGTGGTTTATTGACGGAGCTTGGTTTTCCACCTAATGCTCCCACTCCACTTCATGCAGATAATACTAGTGCTATTCAGATTGCTGCGAATCCTGTTTTTCATGAACGAACCAAACACATCAAGGTAGATTGTCATTATATTCGAGAGGCCTATGATCAGCGCCTAATTCTTCTACCTCATATTTCCACAGATCTTCAGGCTGCTGATATTTTCACCAAAGCCCTCTCTCGTCAACGTCATCAATTTCTGGTTGACAAATTGATGCTTATTGATCACCAGCATCAATTTGAGGGGGGATGTTATGATGGAGAAGTGCGGAGGCAGGAATAAAGCATTAATATATTTTGTACACATTGTATTTACTTTATTAGAATTGTACAACTAGCATGGATATCTAGTTGTTAGTAAGTTTCCTATAATATAGCTTGTACAGTTAACAATAGGAGATACCTTGTATAAAAGAGAGGAGGATGTATCGAAAAGGGATCTTTGGAAGGAGAATAGAAAATTATTGACAGTTCATTCCTTCTCTCTCAAGTTTATTACCGTCTCTCAAGTATGCAAGTCCAAAGTGATTAACTTTTAATTAATTAATCAGTAGAGTGTTGTTAGGTAACATCTATTAGTTTGAATTATTTCTCTTAACTTTCCATTTGATTCTTAATTTTTCACAAAATTATACTATGCTATACCTTTGTATTAGCATATCTTCAGCTGTGTCATCTAGCAAAACCTTAAGACCCGAGGCAATGCCCTAGGATGGAAAAATGCAGATTATGTACCTGGAAGTGACAAGAATAACGCAGGGCATTTACTTCGCAGATTGATCAGCAAGGGATGAAATAATAAGCAAAACAACGCCTTGTCACATGCATGGTTCTAATCCCAATGTATGTCCAAGTGCAACTGTTGAGGTTAGAAGGAAAATCTCAGAACATTTATAAAAAAAAAACCTTCCATAGTACAACCTCAAAGTGGATATGATAGGTTTAGTGTCTCAAATGGAAGAAAGGAGAATGAAACAAAAAATTGACCACATAGTTTGTCTCTTCTCTACTTCTTATTCTATATATAGGTGAGAATATATTTGTATGTACAAAACTATCGTTGATAACAAAAATATTGTAACAAAGACAATGGCATAAATGCCTCTTCTAAGACTCCCTATTAAATTGGAGCAAAGATGCTTATCATATGCAACTTTTTTATGACTTCTGGTGGTCATTACCAGGAGGAGTACAAATGTTAAACTTGCTCATAGCTTTTGAAATGATATTCCACCTATATGTTTTGTCATGCTGCGTGATGAAAAATATTTTTGGCAACTTTATTATCACAACATTAGTTCAGGGAACTTTGAGTACAACAACCCAGCTCCAAAGATAAAAGTTTTTGAGTAGTAATAGTTCAAAATTCATGGGACTTCATGGGACATATATTTGATATATATAACACTTTGATTCTAGTCTCGTTTGAAAACTGCTAGTTGTTTCTTACTTCAAGTGACAAGTTTACCTTCAACCCTAGTACTGTAATGTGGTGTCGAATGGACGATCAGTAACTGAACCTGCTCAATCATAATCAGTATAGCCTTCAATCTTCGAATGCCCATGTCTCAAGTACGAAATCCTTCTACTAAAGATGAACAATCTTGAGTATGGAAACTGATTGGTAATGCTCAAATCAAAATTAATGCTAGACAAGTGATGAAAAAAATAGTTGAACTAACCTGAAAGATGCTAAAGTGGACCGGGATCATTAATTGGGTGAATATCCTAATCATTTGATTGATGGTTAATCACAATTAGAATGTTTGTAGGCTAGGCTTCTGGTAATCTGGTGATAATAATTGCAATTAGATACTAACTTATACCCTTCATGAGGAGTCTCAACCAATATTCTATCTCCTACTACTATTAGCTTTAGCTATATCCTCTGTGGTCTCTCACAAATAAATGCACACACTATCCGAGGCTTCCTAGATGTAAGACATAAGTAATAAACAATTGTTAGAACACAATTTATATAAAAAAAAATTGCTTTTTCAATTTATTTTTCTTAAACTATTTTATCATTTTGTAACTTGGAAGTTTAATTAACAACCGTATGAAACTCTCATTAGGGCTTTCAAATTAAACATATATGATATATAATTTTTTGGTATTTTATAATTTTATAAAAGTTTTAAAATACTTTTTAGCGTTTTCTAAATTTTTTTTAAATTATTTTATTACAATATAATGAAAATGAAATAATTATTGTAGCAATAACTAACCAACTTTTTATCATATAATTCTACATTTTTAAAAACAATTTACATACTTAATATAGACAAGACAAATAATATTTTATTAATCCAAATGCATTTAAAAATCATTTTCTTGCCAAATAAATACAAAAATATTTTTGTCCCAAAAAGGTAACAATATCCTTCTATATATTGGGTGTCATGAACAACATATCCAAAAATGAAATGATTTTACAAAGTTTAAAAGCATCAAATTTGCAAAAAAATCAAGTTTTACCGACAAACTCTCCTCTAAAATCCCAGATTTCAACATAGAGCTAGTGGGATAGAAGGGCACTTAAAAATAAGTGAATCGGCTTCAATTTGAAGAAAAATGGGATTTTTCTTCAAATTTAGGAAAAAAAAAAGTTGCATTCCACAAGGTAGTTGTTGAATTCTTCCCAGAGTGCATATGGAACTTTAACTCCAATATTCTCCCAAGCTGCTTTAATGGCATTGAAGGCACCCAAAAAAAGCGTTGGAAAAGGCAAGAGGGGGGTTTTAAAGCCCTATTTCGAGTAACATGCCAAAAACATGTGGCATTTTCACACCTGTAAACGATATATCATCAGCATGGTGTAACCTCGGGTAAACATTCATTTTCCCCCAGATTATATTGTTGCCTAGGCACCAGTTGGAGACTTCTCACTGGCTTGCCAGTGATAATGTAAACATTGAAGATGAAGCAAGAAACTTTATTCTAAATTATCCGTGCTGCATTTGTACAATGTCAATATCATAACATGTCTCTAGATATGCAAAAGGAAATGTTTAGGTATCCTACTTCCAATTATCTTACTCTTTGGCTTCAAAGTGCACTTTTAATGTAAACATTGAAGATGAAGCAAGAAACTTTATTCTAAATTATCCATGCTGCACTTGTACAATGTCAATATCATAGCATGTCTCTATATATGCAGAAGGAAATGTTTAGGTATCCTACTTCCAATTACCTTACTCTTTGGCTTCAAAGTGCACTTTTAGTTATCTCAATTCATAATTTTGTGATTTTATTTTAAGACTACTACCAAGGTGAATGTGCAGTACTGAACTTACATAAATTAAAAGTGTAGGAAACGTAGGGGATAAGAAACCATTTAAGGGTATTTTTTGGAAACTAAAAATAAAAATGACAAAATTACCAATACGGATATATAAGACAAAAATAAGGAAAGAAAAAGTATATGTTTGGTATGCTTCCCAAGGGGGAGCCTCGCATTATAGATAGTATAGATTATGTAAATTGATAGTGTTTTGGTTTAAATAATCTGTGAAAGTTCGTAGATTGTGTTTATTTTGTTAACCAATTCACAAGTTATTGATATTGTGGTAGCGTTAACCTGTGTTTAATCGAACAGTTTGGATGGAGAGAAAATAGTAGATAAGAAAATGAAATAGGGAGTTATTTATTTATTTATATATATATTTTTTTGGCGATTAAGTGTTGGGGATAAACAAAATGGACAAGAAAATTGGGAAGAAAATAGGCCAAAAAATATTTTTTGGGCTTAAAATTTTTTTCCATAAGTGAGAAGTTTTGAGAAAAAGGATACCTAAAGGTTTCATAAAGATTCTTTCTCCATCTATTTGACATTCTCTTTCTCGTCAATCTCTGCACTAAATCTCTCCATTCCCCACCATGTGAAACATGGCTGACACAAACAATGGTGAAAATACCGGCGATGCAACCTGACAACAAGGGGCATATTTTGCTGGTGCTTCAAGTATATATATATATATCTCCCCCCCGCCCCCCTTTTTATAACAATGTTTTCTCTAAAAAACGAACATGGTATCAGAATCTTCATAACTCACAACTCACAAACCAATCAATATTTGTCTGTTAAAAGATTCTTACTTTTAGTTCTAATATATCAATTTTACCTTTTCTTTTATTTTCCTTTCTGATTTTCTATGCAACCAAACAGAAGAAAATTTAGATTTCCTTTTCATTTTCTTTTTTATTTCTTTTCTTTTCCACTATTTTACTCTCAAAATCTGAACAGACATATGAATCATTGCCTGATTCTATTGCAGTGAAGTCATACTTGTTGGAGTCCTATGGCCACTTGAATGAAGTGATGCAGAAGCTTGTCTTTTTATTGTTTGAAGCCTTTTCCTTTTAATTTTGACCTTGTACTTACTTTCCATTTACTGATTGTCAAAATGAAAAATGTTCGTCAGCATGCTACTGATTGGATAATCGGCTTCAGTATCTTACATTCTTTGGAGGTTGTCGTTTATGTTTAACTTGAATCAGCGGTTAAGATTCACACTGGAGCTTGGATCGACAGAAGGACAGATGAGTGCAACCAGGCTTTCTTGTGGTTTGACATGGGTTACTCTATAATTTGATTTCCAGCGTAGAAAAAATTAATTATAATAAAAAAAATAGGACAAAAAAAATTTCTGCTTTCTTTTTCCTTTCATCAATTTCCAAAAAAATTCAATCTTATTCTTGTTAACTAAAAGCATTTAAGGGGTTGCCAATTGAATTTTCTGGACCACCAGCTCAAGGCTTAAGCCAACTCTGGCCCAAGATGAGGCCACCCATTATGGTCTCCATTTCCCACCTGAAATTGTCCTTCTAATGTCTACTGTCTGGTTCGTGCAAGGTGTTAAAGCATTGATATACAGTTATTTATAGTAGTAATAAAGTAAATTATATAACTTGGTTTTTTCATGTGGCATACAGCAAATCAGCACTTGGTAGAGAAATGTCAGTTGAAGACAGGATGAATATGAAGCAGGAATTGAAGTGTCTAAAGATGGAGGACATTTTATCATTTATGGAATTTTTGCCATCTGAATTCCTTGCAATATTACGAACAGAGTAAGAACAGTTTCTTTGGACAGCTGATGATGCGTAGGATAAATAACTTTACCTCAGCTTTCTTTTCTTCCATTTCAGTGGATTACTGAGGTCTATAATTCGCAAGCTGGGTGCTCCAAGAAAGGTCCGACTATTGGCTTATGCCAAGTATGCAGTATACAGTCTATCAACAAAATCAAATATTGAGTCTGGTAAATCTCAATGACCATAAAGCTTGATAGGGAAAGTATTTTTTTTTTCAATTTCATCAATATATAATCATAATGTGGCAAACATGATTGTTGTTGTTGTTTGTGCCACTGTGAATCAGTTATCTAGCCACCATGATCTGTTTTTGTGCAAATAATGCTGCAATTGTCTTTCTTGAATCTGCATTGCAGTCATCATACAAGGTCCCCTGCTCACTGCAGAATTCCAAGAAACCCTAGTTTTTATGTTTGAAGGAGTGGGAAAGTAAAACACACTTAGTTGGGTACGCTTGCAAGATAATTTTTCACTTGTGCATGTATGTAATGCCCCTCCTTATTTTTGAAAGCTTATGAAGCCTTCTTTTGTTGTGAAGCATCATGAAGCTCTTTTTGTAGAAGCCTTGTGCTTCCGGCTTAGTGTTATGGTCCATGGAAACCCCAACCTCAAACTGAGGGGAGGTGTCGTTAAACAGTATTATCTTTGTGGAGAACCATAGCATTTGAGAAAAGAGTTTTATACACCCCTATTGGTATATCTCTCATCTCTCTCTCCTGCTCTTAGTATTATCTTCTCTTCCTATTGTCACATATCCAACATCAAGAATACATGCAAGAGGCAAGGAAACCAGCAGATAACAGCAAGGTGACACCTATTACATCTTTTGGCAAACTCATGAAGATTTTCAGTCCTTGGCTCTTTGAGATGTAGTACTGAAGACAAAGGGTTCACTATGATATATTCATATTAGGTAAAAATGTTCACTATGATATATTCATATTAGGTAAAAATGTTCTATTAATAGTATTTTATATTACATCCTTGGATTAGTATCATCAATGTCTACATCAGATTATAGGTGATTGTATCTCAATATTGTCACTCTTATAGTATATTTATATAACTATAGAACCTGTAGAGAAGCGCTCTATAAATAAAAAGTTCAGACATACAAACCTTGAATTTCCTAGTCCCATTGCCACTTTACAAAAATTGCAATCCATAATCTCGATATTTATCTTTTTTTTTCTTTGGTAAACTTTTGATGCCAAAGGCTCCCTACAAAATTCAAGTTTTAAAAAGGTTCAGACAAACAAACCTTGAATTTCCTAGTCCCATTGCCACTTTACAAAAATTGCAATCCATAATCTCGATAGTATCTTTTTTTTTCTTTGGTAAACTTGTGATACCAAAGTCTCCCTACAAAATTCAAGTTTTGAATTTACTTTGTTTTGGTCTACTGATACAACATTGTTTACTAATATCATCAGCAAGGTCTTCCCCTTTGATATCCATAATCGAATTAAAAATACAAGGACTTATCAATGAACAGTGATTTTAGCCGATTGTTCATGGGAATCAATTGGTCTCTGAATGATTACACTGGTTCGCAGCTGAGTCATCCTCTATCTTTGATTCTAGAAGTCCTTTTGACCTTGCCTCTCTTAAACCATTCACCAAAGGTAAGGTACAATGTTTATTGCATTCATCTCCTTAAGAGGCTTTGAAAATGCATATACGATATCCCTTCTTTGCCCTTTGAGTGCTCTGTGTATCCTTGAAGCCTCTGTTCTAGTAGCAAATAGTAATAACAACAATAAACTGCCTTTCCCTCTAAAAGGAAAAAAATAACCTTATCACAACTAACTATGTGTCAAATGCATGAATTTCCACTCCATCCCATTCTATTAAAAATCATATCTCCAATCCTCTTATGTTATGCCCCAGATCCTAGTACACTAATTTATGGTAGACATGAAGGATTAGAACACAGCCTCACTCAGGGGTGCAACCATAACTCTAATTCAACATTAAAAAACAAGTGTCATGTAATAAAAATAAAATCATAGTATTTATGTCCAAGTAATCAAACCTCTAGATTGTTTTGCATAATTAAAATATAGCATAAATCAAAGATCTTCATGTCACAAATAACTAAGTGACAATTAAATGTTAAACGAAATCATATAATTCAAGATCCTAATTGAACTAAAAGGTACCAGCACTATCAATTGTGTCAACCAGAATAATCTCAAACATCTTTCCCTTATCCGTGGTCTTGATGTTTGTTTGAAATGATGTAACAACGCAAATGTATCCAACGTGTATATATATATCTATATAACTTGCTTAAAGAAAATGTTAAAACAAAAAACTAAAAGCAAAAATGTAAGTAAAGAAACAATAACAAGGATCGAGTAAAGGACCCTATAGACTATTAGTTTTGGCCATTTGCCTTCGTAGACAAAAGAACTGCTCCTCGACAATGACGGTTCCGACGTTTATAGTTGCCAAGATTGGATTGGTTACCGAAATAGGTAGGGTGTCCTTAGACGATTTGACATTGTAATAAATGAAAGCAATAAAGAAATAAATAAAGCAATAAATTAATTTGAATCAACAAGAAGCATGATACCAATCACCGACTATGTAGGAGGTTAAAGATCAGATCATAGTTTCTTGGACTTGGTTAGAAAATAAACGTAGAAAGTAGATAAAATCAAGATCTGTAAGTCCCAACACTGACCATAAAGGTGGTTTCTGTCTAGACCATGAGATCTTGGTGCTTTTGTGTGTGCTAGAAAGTGTTTGGAGAAATAAACTTGAACTATTTATTCGATTTAAACTAAAACAAGTACATGAGATTGAAAGTACAACATTGAAATTGAAAATACAACTTGATACTAGACATTAAACTTGAGGATGAGGCAGGGGCTAGGGCTGCTTGTGAGGATGAGGCTAAAACTGAGGGGGGAACAACCCTAAGCAATCGATCCAATGAGTCTCCGCTGTCCTTCCCCTTCTCCCCCTCCATTACAGCATCGACATCTGTGCCCATATCTGTAGTTGCACTGGCGATGACTGGGCTAGGTCCACCATTTGGTTAGTCTATCTCAGCAATATATCTAACCCACTCTGAAAATGGATCCTCGTCAATCTCATGGCTGAATAATACCTCCAGAAGATCCTTGATGGGCGTAGTATGATGCTCAATCTCTAGTTGCTTCGTCCGTATCTTCATATTATAGTGACAAAATACGAGCTTCTGCAATCTCGCGTATGCCAATCTGTTCTTCTGCTTCGTATGAATAAGAGCAAATGTGCTCCAATTTCGCTCACACACAGAAGAAAACGCCGTCTGAGCTAAGACCCTAGCAGCTAGCTTGCGCAAAGTAGGCGCATCGTACCCACACATCGACCACCATTCACCTGTGATCCGCAAAAAGAATAATATGTCATCAGAAAATATCAAAATAGAAGTATATAAAGTTAGAGGCTAATGACATTATTTGTTATGAAGTTACATACACGGCATCTTTGTGTCCCTCAATGCAATCGCCGTGATCGATCCAAATGACTCCAACGCATCTCTAAACATTATCAACTGGGAAAACCAAACTTAAATATTAGTATTTATTATTTAATGAAAGGTCATTACAATGAGGACTTATATTTAACAAGTATTATATTCCTAATCCATTCCTACCTCATTTCCGAATTGGTCAGCCGCATCCAAATTAAGGTCCAACTTCATAAATACCTGATGCACCGCGCTACATAACTCAGGATGTGTGCCAAGCTGGTGCTTGTAGTGATACTTGGGGTTCAGATAGTGTGCTGTATCAAAAGAAAATTTTAGTATAATGACAATTGACAAACTATAATATAAATGTAAAAAAACATAAACTTATTCATACTTACCAACTAAATGTAAGGGATGCAACAAAGACTTGGTCCATCTTGCGTTAATAATCTTGTGCACCCATTTGTACGACCGAGGTGCTGCATTCTTAATCTGGGCCTTCATGACTCTCATGCACTCATATATGGACCCTATCGTGGGATAGGCATCTGTATCAACAATCCTCAATACACGGTATATAGTCTACAAATATCCCACGATATCTCGGACATCATCCCAAAATTTACTAGACAATACAATGTCCTTGACTCTCCTACCCACCGTCGTGCTGTTATGAGAGCAACTAGACCAATCCTCACTAGTAAAAAGTGTCCTCAATCCTGCTCGGTGCTTCAAAAGACTATCCAGGACAATGTAGTTCGTGCCGAATCTGGTAATACCCGGCCAAACGATGTCTCCACC
Organism: Buxus sempervirens; assembly: GCA_947561395.2. Classification (NCBI taxonomy): domain Eukaryota; kingdom Viridiplantae; phylum Streptophyta; class Magnoliopsida; order Buxales; family Buxaceae; genus Buxus; species Buxus sempervirens. Next base: position 39,006,742 of record OX387185.1, on the reverse strand, counting down.
ACATATCTCTCTCATTTTTGCCAGTACGAAGTTGTAGTTCTAGACAAATGTCGTCAGGGCTCGGGCATCTCGTAAAACATTGCCTATAGTGCTCCTCTTTGCAATTGACTCCAACATCAAGTCGATGTAATGCGCTGCACACGGTGTACAATATATACTATACTTCTGCCGTATCATCTGCCCAGCCTTCTTGTAGTTACTTCCATTATCCGTCACAATTTGGACCACATACTGTGCATCAACATCAGCTATGATCCTCTCAAGTAGCCCTGCTATATAGTCCGCATCCTTGATTTTATCTGATGCATCCACCAACTTCAAGAACACTACCTTCTCTCTATAGTATATCATGAAGTTGATGATGGATAGTCTAGTAGAACCTGTCCAACCATCACACATAATAATCACCCCGAACTGCTCCTAGTGAGGTAAGGTCGTAGGAATGCAATAAAATCTCTCATCTCTCTCTCCTCCTCATCCAGATATCTGCCCATAATGTCACGGGGTGTAAGTGGCTGGACTCCTGGACTTGCCTCTTGAATAGTGTCAACCATGTTTTTGAAGTGGGGAGATGCCGCTACATTTGTTGGGATGTGATTAAAGAAGAACTTTGATATGTACTTTCCCATTTTCTCCTTCAGTGATCCCTTGCTCCAAACATCCCTAAGTCTCTTCTATCTCGATTCAGAAGAACGATATAACGAGAGCTCTGTAGGGTAGTCCGGCATCCTCGTACTCTGTGTCCGCCCTAAGTCAGGCTTAGCCCTATGCCCTGAACCTCCAGCACGAGTACCATGGTCACTTCCTGAATAACTACCCCTCTCAAAACCCAATCTGTGGCTCTCCCTCCTCTTGTACTCATCCCGTAAAGAATCTCGAACATTGGCTCGAAATGCGGCCCTTTCTGCCTCAGTCACCATATCAGCGGAGTAAACAATATCATCGTCTGAATCCTCAGCCCCGGCAGGTGGTCGTACAGGCTCCCTTAGTCTACGTTTGATCTTATGCTCTATGGCCCTCTTCTCCTAGCGGCCAGTCGTCCTTAGATATAGATGTTCTTGCATTTGCTTTTTCACTTTTGGAGGTAATCTTGGACAGTTTACTACATTCCTGTAGCCATGTGCTAGGTGTTGCTTCAGGCGTGAAATCCCACCACCCTTAAATTGTTGGTCACAATAATTTCATTCTGTTTTATTTCTGTCCCCATCCACTTTCTTACAGTGCTTCTAGCCAATATTTACCTGCCTACAACCCTGCTAGTCACCTCTACTGCCAGTGCCAGAACTAGAAGCCATACCAGATCAATATAATAAGTAACAATCACAACAATCAACAATCACCTGCACAATGAACAAATAAAATACCAACTACAGCTGAGTTACAAAACAAACTTATAATGTTAGATACATTACAAAACAAATTAATAAGGCATCATAAACATAATTTCTTATTGTTATTCTTATATATTTTTCAGATTTTTAAATAAATTTAGATTAGTTTATAACATTATTTGTTGTATTTTTATATATTTTCCCTATTTTTAATTAATATTCGTGGCAAATAATTATAAACAATTAATTTTCATACAAATAATTATAGGTGGCATTTATAATTTTATAGTAATTTTTACTAATGTATAACATTATTTGATGTATCTGTTGTATTTTTTATATTTTTCCCAATTTTTAATTAATTTTCGTGACAAATAATTAAAAACAATTGATTTTCATACAAATAATTATAGGTGGCATTTATAGTAATTTTTACTAATTTAGAACATTATTTATTGTATTTTTTATATTTTCCCAATTTTTAATTAATTTTCGTGACAAGTAATTAAAAAAATTAATTTTCATACAAATAATTATAGGTGGCATTCATAGTAATTTTTACTAATTTATAACATTATTTGTTTTGCTTTTTATATTTTTTTCCTATTTTTAATTAATTTTCGTGACAAATAATTAAAAAATCATTATAGGTAATGACACCCATTGATAGATTGGGCACCGATGCATAACATATCCAAAAATCAACTCAATCTAATACCTTTAAGCCTATAAAATAGAAGAAAAACATTTTTACCTTCTTTAGGATCAAACACAAACATCATAGAACTTCCAATCCAACTCTAAATCATGTCTAGCCTACTTCTACAACGAAGAACTTGAGATTTGATGAAATTTGGGACGGATTTCACAAGAACGGAGAAGATTTGACGAAGAAATCTCATGAAGAAGGTTCGGCACCTTCATTCTCTCGGCACTTCGTCGTCGATTTAGGCGAAATTTTTGCCTAAATCAACACTTTAAAACCCCTGTTTTTGCATGTGCGCGCGAAACTTTTTTATAAAAAAAAGCGTTTCAACGAAACACATCGGTACCTTAGAAAAGAAAAAGGCTAGCGACATTTCACCCTCAAAACGTGCCGCTAGCCGATAAAAATTGATTTTTCGGCGCCAAAACTAAAAACGCTGATATCAACCAAATCTCAAAATGGCTTCAGCAAAGAACATGCCAATTACAAGCACCAAATCAATCACAATTTTTAATGCAAAAGAGCCAAGTGTAAGTATTGTTAGCAACTCTAAAGACAAAAGCAAAATACAAGAAACAACTATTAGCAACATTAGAAGAATTAAACAAAAATGAGTCAAACGATGAATAAGTGAAAAACTAAATTTCAGACTCTGAAGATTTTGAAATCCAAATTTGAAGAATTACCAACAAGTGCTACATCATGCCACGTCATCAATTGCCATGTTATAATTTTGCCACGTCATCGCCATGCCAAGTCATCAAATCAAAGCCATGTCATCAAGTCAATTCTATGTCATCAAGTCAATGCCACATCATCAAGCTAAAGCCATGTCAACAAAATAAAGCTACATCAACAAGACAATCGCACACATATCAAATAAGTTTTGTCCATTTGTACACATGGGATTTTTTTCAAAAAGTGAATAGTAACTTCTATCATTCAAGTTACTATTCCGGACTTCAAAGTTTTATTTAAGTCCATGACCATCCCGTGTCTATCAATAAGCCATTCTTCTTCCTTCTAAAACAAGTCTTTCATTTTGAGTTCAAGCCTTATTCTTCTCTTATCTTCCCTTCTCATTTCTTCTTTCAATCATCAAGTTCAAGTTTTCAAGTATCCAAGCAAGGTTCAACCCCAAGCGTCAACCTTTCAAATCTCGTAAGTCCTTAAACACATCTTCTTCTCAAATCTACATTCATCCAAGACTTCTACTTTTCTTCTCAATCCTCCATTCTCATATCTCATTTATGTTTACTTTCAAGTTTAATGTCTAGTTTCAAGTTGTATTTTCAATGTTGTACTTTCAATATCATGCACTTGTTTACTTCTCCAAACACTTTTTAGCACACAAAAGCACCAAGATCTCGTGGTCTAGACAGAAACCGCCTTTATAGTTGGTGTTGGGACTTACAGATCTTGATTTTATTTACTTTCTACATTTATTTTCTAACCAAGTCCAAGAAACTGTGATCTGGTCGTTAACCGCCTACATGGTTGGTGATTGGTATCATGCTTCTTGTTGATTCAAATTAATTTATTGCTTTATTTATTTCTTTATTGCTTCCATTTATTACAATGTCAAATCATCTAAGGAAACCCCGCCTATTCTGGTAACAAATCCAATCTTGGCAACTATAGACGTCGGAACCGTCACTGCCGAGAAGCAATTCTTCTGTCTGAGAAGGCAAACGGCCAAAACTAATAGTCTATAGGGTCCTTTATTTGATCCTTGTTATTGTTTCTTTACTTACATTTTTGCTTTTAGTTTTCTGTTTTAACATTTTCTTTAACAAGTAGTTATTTTCTTCGTCGTAAATATTTATCTATATATGCAGCACGAAGCATGTAAATCACAATTATGATTATCACATATAACACGGTAATAATCATAAGGAAGGATCATTCAATTTAAATGAAACATAAAAGCACAGATGCAAATCATACAAACAAGTATTAGTGTAAATGTTAATTCAAAATAGATAAATAACTTTTATTTTTGGTTCTCAAATCTATTTGTTCTAATAATCAAGCACGTTGATCAGCCTATTAGGGATTTATTAGGGATCAGGCTGTCCCTAGTACCCATGTCCAGACTATGGGATTTAAGGCCTTTGAACCCACAAATTGCTGTTGCCCTTGATTATTTCCTTTGATGGACTCAAAACGCAGAGAAATCCAACTTACCAAACAATTGAGAATACTTTGTGAAGGAATGAACAATCCTAAGCCACTCTAAGGTTCACCCGATTAGCCATTGCCTTAGACATCATGGACTAGGTTTATAATGTCACCACCTCTGTGCGTGCCCATCGCCCCTCTAGTGTTTATTCCATACTAGATCATTCCCTTACATATCTATAAAAAAAAAAAAGAATATCAACTAGTGTGAAAACTGTCTACTGTTTTTTTTTTGGAAGGGGAAATATAGTGAAGGGAGTCTGGGGTTGAAGGCAGGATTCAATCCTAGGCCTCAGGTATAGTGAAAACTGTCTACTGTTACGTGCAAGTATCTATCAAAATGTTGACTTTTTGAGTGAAATAATTTTAGGAGTCAAATCACTTTGTTAATTATTTTAAATCTTTATTATAAGTATGTACATTGTTAGTTGGCCTTAAAATGAAAATATAAGTATATCACAAAGATATTATTATTGTGTTTCAAATCTTTAACTTTATAAAATATATCGGTAATTAACAGGAATTTAGGCAAAAATCGAAAGGTTAACTTTTTATTGATAATGAATTTGGACACAAAACTACTTTTATTATCAGATTCAAATAAGGAGGTAAACCCTTATATAAATTTAATAACTTAAGTATTACTGAAGTACCATTTATGAACATTAGGTGGTCCTGAGTGATTGTTTTATTCCTGGGTAATAGTTTTCTGAGTATCCACCCTGATAAGATGTGTTGTTTGACTGATAAAAGGTATCTTCGACTAATAGAATATGTTCTAAATTACTCCCTTTGATAAGTTGAGCTAGCTTCTGCAGTTCTCTTGACATTCCAAGCAAGCTTCAACAGCAAAACCCAAAAATATGTTTTATCAGTTTAGTATTCAAGTTTTTCGACTGGTCTCTCAATATGTCAAGCAAAACTTGACAGTCAAACCCAAAAATGGATTTTCTCAATCAGAGATCATGAGACATTAAAACAAATCCTGAGAGTATTGTTCAGTATGATTCAAATGTATCAACATAAACGTCAAAACTATAAAAAAAAATGATGAAAACATCAACGGAAACAGTTAGATGATATTGACAATTGGATATCATAACTATACTAAACAAGACAGTGCTTACATAGTTTTAGATATAAATTTCCTCATTATGGTTGTCATTTCTGTAATAAATGAAACTATTCACATTAGAATCATAACGAATTGAATAAATCCTACCAGTTACCAGTTCCAAAAATCCTAGAATAGAAGGAATTCAGGGAACTCCTAGTCTTCTTCTTCCTTAAATCTCCCTTATTTTTCGTTATCATCTCTACAAGTTGCAAGATGTGAGAATAATTAGGGTTTGAGTTCTAATCTAAATCTCTTTCTTAATTAACCCAAATTACAGTAATCTCCCTGGCTAGAGATTTAATCTCAGCCTTGTATCTATATCAGATCTGAAAAATAAAAGAATTTATCTAGGCCATGCTTAGAGTCTAAAAAAAAAGCTATTGCACTCACAGGTTTAGGGTCTTCGAAGTGAAGTAAGCTTTAGCTAGGATGAAATAGGAAAGATTGTATATATGGTATTCCAATTGAAGAATGGAAGTGCATCGGAGAGATTAAAAAAATTTGTCAAATGCTTAGAGGAAAAGCATAGTAGTACCTATCTATATGAATGATGGAGATATTCAGAATTGAACTAATTACTGTGGAATTAATCTTGTAAAAGCCATAATATGAAATTATTGGAAAAAAATTGTCAAATGCTTGTAAAAGAATGATGCTTGTTAAAATCTTAATTTGAATTTCTGCAAAGTTTACCAGAGAAGCAATATTCTTAGACAATTAGTAGAAAAGTTTTGAGAGAAGGAAATCTTCGAAAGTTTTGTGTTCACCTAGAATAAGCATATGATAAAGTCTCAGTAGGTTTAAGTTGGTGGCTTTTGAGCGAAAAGGAAAAAAGAGCTCAAGGAGATACATTGAGACTATTAAAGGTATGTATGGAGGAGTGATAACTAGGCTAAAAGTAATGAATATCACAATAAATGAGTTCTTAACAACAATAGGTTTGCATCAGGGTCAGCTTTAAGTCTGTTTTTTTCATTTAACTATGGATGAGTAATTACTCACTTTCAAAACAGTAGGTGTTCTATGTAGTTTTGGTGGACCAAACTAGAGTGAGAGTAAATGCAAAATTGGAGTCATATTTTGAGTCAGAGGGTTATAAAATTTAGTCTATCTAAAACCTAATATATTGAATTTAGCATTAACCAAGTAATAGTATGGGTGAAGTAATAATAAAAAATGAGAATCAAGAGATAATTAAAAGAGATCAATTTCTTTAACTTGGATTAATTATTCATAACAAGGGGGTATCGATGAGGATGTTGCATATAGAGTTAAGGCTAGCTAGATGGATTAAATTGAGAGGCACTTATGAAATGTTATGTGATTGTCCTATTCAAATTAAAAGGAAAATTTCACACAACAGACATTAGTTTTATTTTGATATATGTGTTACAATGCTCAACAATAAAGAAACAGCATATACATAGGGTGAGAGTTGCTTTGATGTCAATGTTTATACGGATGTTTTGGAAGAGAATGAAAGATAAAGAATCAACATGTCCAAGAGTGGTTGGGTATCGCCCAAATAGGTTTTAAGATAAAGGAAAATAGGTTAAGATGGTTTAGGTATGTAAAACAAAGGCTTAGGAAGTTAGCTATGAGAAGGTGTAAGAGGGTACTCGGTGAAAGATCTACGATAGCACAGAAGACAATTAAAAAGGATTTAGGTACCTAATTTTTGCAAGGATGTGGTTTTTGACAACATAGGGTGAATAAATGAGATTTATGTTAGCAACCCAACTAGTTGTGAGAAGATATTTAGCTATTTATTGATTGATACCATCACTGTGTTCCCATTTAAATTAAACTCCCATGTCATATACAGTCATGGTAGCTTATTTGGAATATTTTGATTTTAACTTATCCTTAATAGGCTTGCATTTGCTCAGTAGGTTTGGCCCATACCACATTTTCTGCAAATAAAGCTCATTAGATCACCTTTCTTTGAATATATGTCACCATTATGTCTAGAATTAGTGCAAGAGAACATATTTTTGTAGGCATAAGGCCTATTTTCACTAGGAACAAATTGATTACATTTTTAATTGTTCTTATATATCATCACTGATATCAATATATTTTCTTGGTATTCCTCTTGCTCAAAATCCTACTAATTTATTCTTTACACACTTCCTTATATATTTCTGCTTTAAAAATAAAAACCATATGAAGCTCTATCTTCTCATTGTACTTCTATACTAGTTTTAAAAGAGATAGCTTCAATTTTAGGCCTTTCGAGTATAAAACTAAATTGATTTCTTTTTCCCCCTATATAATTGATCCCTGCTTCTTTTCCCTTTCCTATGTTTTCATGATGTCATGCATAAGCTTAATTCCACTTTTAACGAGTATAATTTTCATCATCTCTTTATTCTTGTATATAAGTGTTGTAATCTCTCCAATTCAATTTCACACATCAATAAAACTGTCATTCTATCTAAGGTTGTTTCCTCATTTTTGTTTTGTCGAAATCCCCCCATCACTTCAAGTGTTTATGATTATGTACATAAATAATAATATATCCTCAATGCTAACACCTTCATTTAATTTATGACTTCTCATATATCATCTCCATTTATTATTTTGGAAAGCCTCTTCCACTTATAATTCTTCATCCTGTGCTCAGTCTTCCTGTCTTTAGATTTTGTAAGTTTATAGATACCCTCCTCTCTTTTATACCAACTTTGTTATTTAGGTTACCAAATGTATATATTCTAGCCTCACTTATCAATATCTTCAATTCCTTTCTTTTACCCTTCGTGTCTATTTAAATTTTTTATTCTTCATCTACTCTTAAATCATGGTTTGTCTCAGGTGATAACTAAATCACATTTTTCCACCATCATGTTTCTTTATGGGGTTAAAGTTTCCCTTTTGATTCTCATAAGGCCTACTTTTGTACTCCTTGAATGCAATTTACTATTGAATCAGAAATAAATGTTGACTTTACTTCTTCTCATATTTCTTTTCTTGTTTATTTGCATGGAAAATATTATAAGAAGAAATTTCTTACGGGAAAGATAACGAGCTTATTTTTAATTGTGAATCCTCCTTCAAACATGATATTTTGTTATTAGAGGACCTATTATATTATTTCTAAAATATGAAGGATATTGTTAGTTGGTGGCATACCTTCTGCAAAAAATTGGCATGACTTGGACCATTCACTCTGCTCTTGTTCAAACCTTTTCTTGAGATATACAAGTCACTTGAAGTTTGAATTTTTTGGGCCTGAAAGATATTTAGCTGAGCTTTCAAGCCAATTTAGTTTACAACCATAGTATGTACTGTGATGTTGACAACATACATTTCATTTTGATTGCACTTTCAGATCTTACATTTAAGCATGTGGGCTTCAGATTCAAGGCATTCATAAGTTATTTTCAATTAAGAATTCTACTTGGTAAGCATAAATGTCTTTGTGTACTTAATGAGTAGCTCGTGATAGAAGTACAATGTAATGACCTTAACACTTCCATTTTTTCAGAGACCCTGGAATTTCTTTCTTGGCTGGATGATCTCAGGCTTTTAATGAAAAATAAGTTTAAACATATGCTGCGTGAGGCTTCTCACTTCTTAGTAAGAGTAGTCTATTGATTTTTGCTGCTACATACCGTTGATTGAATTGCATAAAGGCTGCCCGAGAGTGCTGGTTTTTACTACAAACTGCACGTGAAGAGAAGAAAGGTTGTGTGACACAGGAAGTGGAAATAAATTTGTGAATGTGGATGATAATGCTGAATATGGTGTCTCTGGTAAGAGTTTCTGTCATATGAAGAGACCAAATTTTATCCGGCATCATTTGAGTCAGTTTCTTGTTTTCATTCTTTCAGTACTTCTGTGCAGCGCTGACGAGAAATACAGAATAGCTTTAGTAATTTGATTGTATGTAATCTTCAATCTCTGGGACTAAGTCTTCATGGTAATGAATCACATCATTCTGCGAATCCCATCATAAGAAAACTCTTTTAAGATTAGACCTGAATTGATGATACCAACAAGCTGGTCCTAGTTCATATTCGGAATAATTGGCTTCTAATCTGTGCAGGGAACAAAGGAAAATTTGTGCTGATCAGATTTTAATTGCTTTTACTTTGCTATATAAATTTTGGCAAATCCCACAACTTTTTATCTTGCATCAATACTAGCATGCTTAGACAAATTGGGACTCTATGGAAAAAGAATCTTTTTATGATGTAAATTTTAGCCTAATCGAACAGTGTGTGAATTGAAAAGATCCTTATTTTGGAACATGAATTAGCAGATATGGGCTAATTTGGATGATTTGTTTACAAAAGAAGATCTACATCTGAAAGTGAATCTGCTTTCTCTACCCTAGAATTATTCAAGAAAAACTAAGGCTGTTAAGTCTGTAATAGAGATTCTGCCACTAAATTTGGGCAAGTTCTTCAACAAAGTCCCTTAATGTTTGCCAGGCCAGTTCTTCTGCTTGAACACGAAGAAGTGGAGGGGCCACATCTCAAAGAAGGCAAAATTTGGAAATGCAAAGCAGCTTTTGGTTTCATGACAATGAGATGTCTGGATTGCAGTCCTTGCCCGGATTTTGGAGCATTCCTTTTAAGATCAATATGGGCATAATTATTTTCAGACTGCTTTGAAACTTACGAAATAATTGTGCTTCTGGTTAAGGCTTCATCCCCTTATTTCCCTGGCACTCTACATTAGAACTCCCACACCACTCCCCACCCAACTCTGGGCCCTTCTTGTTTTCAGAGATTTTCTTCTGCATATTTGCTGCTTTTTCTAACTTCTCTTTATCTTTAACTTCTCTGTTTCAGATCTCAAGAACGGCCAAGTTGGGTCTTCGATGGAAGTAAAGCAATCCACTAATATTGTTACATATACATAGACATGAGAATTGATGAGAAGCTCAATCTACTAGTAAATGTGCAGAAGGCCAAGTCAACCCAAAAACCTTTGGGTAGCACTTGAGAGTTCAAAACTCATGCACGACTTAACATTAGTGAAATATTCAATGCCTTGAGCAAGTCATCATCACCGCAGCTACCTCTCCTGCAACAGCACCACCGCCATGCTTACTAGGGCTGTAAATAGACTAAGCCATGATTGGTTCAAAAAGATATGGACATTAACAGTCCCAAGGTCCATTCACAATCCTATCTTTTGGGTCCAATTTTAGCCCGAGATTGTTAAATAATAAATGGGAAAATTATGAAAAATGGTGATTTTTGGCTGGTATTTATAAAAGCAGCCCATAAAAAAACTTATTTCCAAAAAAGGATCATTTTTGAAAAATAATTAAATTACAGGATCACTTTACTTGAGACACAAACGTATTGTACGTGGAATAGTTTTCTTATGTTGGATACAAACACATCATACGTGAGATGGAATACAAACTTTCTTTTGTGGGATACGAGTACATCATACATGGGATACAAACGCATCGTACGTAGGATACAAGTGTGCATTATATGTGGGATACAAGCGCGCATTATAAGTAGATACAAGCATTTTCTTTTTTATTTATTTACCAAGTAAAGCGACATTATTTTTAAATTTTTTTTTAAAAGTGATCTTACAAGTCAATTATGTCTGAAAAATGTTCATTTTCTTTAAAATGAGATTTTTGATAGGCTGTCTTCATAAATACAGACTAAAAAGTGACCTTTTTCATAATTTTCCTCCAGAATTCGAGCTGATTTTAGAGTCTCAGATAGCTAGATCTAAAAGTAGATATCTACTACAAGGTTGCACGCTTAAACGTCATCAATCATTAGTAGCTCATTATAAAATTCACTAATTACATGGCATTGATGGTAACATTAAAAACCATGATCGATCCATCCTTCTCCGTAACTTACACGTCATTCAATTAAGTTTTAACAACAGCTTAGAATATTAAAATTAATAAGAAAACAAGTCCAGCGTCAAAGTAGTCTACTCTAGTATTAGATTAGCGTAGAAGACTAAATAATTCTAGTCATAAAGTAGTCTGGTATGCGTATAACAGACCTTATGCATGCCCCATGCATGGCCCAACTCAATTGTGCCAGATACATAATTTATGGGTATAAGAGCTGCATCCACGGATCCACCAACATCTTTTCCAAGTGATGTGAAATTATGGGATCTCACACTCTAACCCCTGTCAAGGGTTACACGTCTCTGTGCAATAGCCAACCAGCTCCAATAGCTTGCCAACCCATCAACCTGAGCTTGCTTACAAGCACCAACTAATATCCAAGTCCCACATTTGTGGTGGGTATTCGACATTATTCACTTTGGACCACTAGACCTTGCAGTTTTGCTCTTGGATTTTATCCTAAAAAAGGCTTACATATATGAACCTTTACTTTCACCTCCCTAAACAAGCAATCTAGGATTCTGGGGTCTCACATAAGCCCACTCTTGGAAAACTTAATTGGATCCAACTAAGCTACCAGGCTATTGCTTCACATATATATAAACTTTTATTGAAATAGATGCAAATCATTGACATGGGTTTTCTCTCATTGACGTTTCCTCAACATGTCACCTTCAATCTTTGTCTCTGTGTCTCATCAACTATATTTGCCTGCTTAGTCAAATTGCACAAGGTGTGAAATGTGAATGAAACACAATCTCGCATGTTAATGAAATAATCAGCCTTAAATCTTACTTAAACTCATCTTCACTTTATCTTATAAACTACTCACGCATTCCGCGCCTTTCACTCACCCCATCAATGTAGACAGAGAGACACACATTCTTGGAAGTGTGTTTGACTGAGAAGATCTCAACCTCTGCTGCTTCTCTGTCCCTCTAACCAACAACGGCCCCATTAACTGAAATTAGGGCAAACAGGATCTCTCTTGTTCTCCCAGGCTTCTTCGGGAGAGAGATCACCGGATGCACATCCGTAATCGTGTTCGCTGATTGATTCGGTTGATAATACATGGCGTGATGCTCATTGGTGTTTGATCCATCGATTGATGCTTTACGGCCGTTTCCTATCCGAATTCTCTCATGGACTCGGTCTGGAGTCGCGGTGAGGTACCCGACGCTCGGCACATCCTCATCGCTATCTACTGCGCCTTCGGTTTCCTTGCCGCAAGGTTCTTCTTGGATAGATTCTTCTATCGTGTAAGGATTCTGCTGTAATTTATTTTGTTTTTAAAATTTTGATTGTGTTCTCTTTTGGGGAATGCAAAAGCTTGGATCTGTTGATTTTTTTTCCCTTTTAGACGACGTTGGAAATAAAATCTGGGGGAGGGGCGATGGGTAGTGGAGCTCAGGGTAATTTAATCATATATCGAAATTCTATGGTAACGGGGTAATAGGTTCTGAGTCTTGGAGGACTCGGGAATAAAGGTGATTTGAATGCCATTTTTTTTTCTTTTTGCCCTTTTTGTAGACTGGTTTCGTTAAGTTTATTTGGTCGAGCTTATTTTCTCATCAGGAATTGCGTCAGCGCAGCAGATAAATATGTAAGTTGATTAATTTCAACAGATTTATATATTACGAACCCATATCAGGAGCAGCTGCTTTGGTGTATGTTATTTGTGGATTGCGAGGTAATGAAGTAATTGGAAAAAGAAGAATTTTGGATCAGCTATCCACTAGAAGGGAGAAAGTCAGCAACAATGTCAGATCTTACTAATGTAATTACATCTTGAAGTCTTAAGGGTAGAGGTGCTCTGTGGTGTTGTGTAACCAACAATTTCTATACTAAAGGCTCTCTAAAGAGTGAAAATGCAACATTCATTACTTTGGGGCCAAATTAAGGAGGATTTATTCGTATAGAAAGTCTTTGGACCCATTAATTTGTTGGGATTTTGTAATGCAAGGTGCCTTTACTGGTGAAAGATAAATTTTTCTGTGGGATTTGAGTTACTACTTAATCCTTGGATTCATGGTCTTTATGGTAAACAGTGGGTATTTTGTAATATTGATATGGAAAAGGCTTTTGATTATTTGAATTGGAGCTTCTTAGTATATGTGAAGAAAACCAGGTTCTCGTGTGGAATGAAGACCGCAGGTTAAGTCTTGCATATCTACAGCCTCTTCATTCTGTATTTTTTAACGAAGTATTTATAGGGTTATTCAATAGCTTAGGATGTCTTGTATAGGAAGATCTCTTGCCCCTTCTATTTAGCCTTGTTTTGAAAGCCCTTACTATGTTAAGAGAGTAGAAGAAGGTCATATGGTTGAGGGTTTTCTCGTAGATGGATCCCCTAGTATTTCACATCTTCAATTTGCTGATTGTATTAATATTTTACTATTTTTGTGAGAGCTAAGGAAGAGTTTATGGAGTCTTTTATTGTTAACAAGTATGGAAGCTGTTATAGTGATTGGGATAGCAGTGGGAAGTGTGATTAGTGCTTCTTATAGGGTTTATGTCTGGGAGACAATATCTAGACTGCATTGGATCTTTACGAGGTTCATTTTTTAAGGTAGCAGGTCCATGGAGTGGACAATTTTGTTTTGGGTGGATGCTACTTGGGATAATGATTATAATCCCTTAAGCTCTCTTTCTGGTTTCATTAATCATCGCTTCTAACAGAAGGGATATAATATGTAAGCATATGGTAAGAGATTGTGGAATAGTAGCATGGTCACTCCTTTTATAGGGAGTTATACGAGTGTAAGTTTGATTCTTTGGGCTTAGTGTTGGAAAATATCTACAAAGTACCTCTTTTATAAGAAGGAAGATATTGGAGATGATGGTGTGAAGCTAGAATGGATGTTTCTCAGATCACTTTAGTGTTGGAAAATATCTACAAAGTACCTGTTTGATTCTTTGGGCTTAGTGTTGGATGTTTCACTTTAATAAAGGGCATACCCTTATTTGAACCAGCATAAATCATTTGGAATGCTCCGGTCCCCACTTTGGTTGTCATTATTCATGGGGACTGCTTCTTTAGAAAACTGTTGATCACCTCTTCATGCATTGTACAAATAGAAGGCAGCTGGAGGAATCCAACCTTTGGAAGTTTAGGGTTATCATGGGTCATGAGGAGGAACCTTGAGTAGCTTCTATGTTACTGTAATCTGAAGTTCAGCAGCAAAAAAATAATGTGTTTATGGAAACTTTGTCCATTGGGATAGGTTGGAGTGATTGGAGGAAAAATAATGAGCACATATTTGAAGTCAAATCCTTAAACCTCATTCAAGTAATGAGAGGCTTGTTTTGATACATGTTTTGCTAGTGTTTCATAGAGCTTCAAATGATCCAAGCAATTTAGGGCTCAGCTTCCATGAGCCAAGCTGGGCTTGCAAACAATCTTGAGATTTGATGGACCAGGCTTGTCATTTTTTAGTTCACTTTTTACTTTATAAATGCCTTATTTATGACCTAGATTTCTAACTGCTCACATGGCCTGGTAATATTGTTGAACCAAGAAAGCTTTTATGGGCTGATCTTGAGCAAAAAAATGTTCAAAGAGCCTGAGCCTTACATAAGGTTTGTAAGCCCAAGCCAAGTTAGGCAAAGCTTTACAAACCTGGGGTTTCATTTCTTCAAAATTTGGGAGTAAACATCTGTAAAATTCATGAAGTAATGAGATTCACCTTTTGATTGAATTGTCGTTGGCTCCAAACATCTACATGTATGTAGTCAAGAACGGCCTTGCTTTTGTGAGTACCTGGCTTAAATTGAAAATGGAAACGCTTCCCAGGAACACATTTTGCAAAAATGCAGTTTACATGATTTAATACCGTCAAAGAAATTCTTATGAAGTTCCATCATGCCATTCTCATTCATATGACCCGATTGCATATACCATAGGAGTGTATCATTTGTATTGGATTCTGAAGATGTTGCGGTAGCAGCTCCACCTATAACTATAGATATTTCTTCCAACCTTTTGACCATTCATCATGACCATAGCACCCTTGGTGATCGTTACAACTCCGCCATCAGATTATCTGCAGCTGTTGGAGTTAAAAATTCCCAATGAAATTAAATTTCTTTAGATTTGGAACATCTTGAATTACCCAATGTCATGACAACATTTTAATTTTAATTGTGCCTATTACAAATGTCCTAAATGAAGCGTCGTTACCCATCAAAATATTACAAAAGCTTACAAATCTATAGGTGTTGAACTTGTCATTTTGTGGGAACATGTGATAAGAGAATTTAGATTTAGAATCCGCAAGTAAGTGATTGGTACCTGAGGAAACAAAAACTATATCACCATCAGCATAATCTGAGTTGTATGCTTCAATATTCATTGATTCTGAGAATTTCTCTTACTTCTTTCTTTGATCCTTTTCTTTTTCCACTTTGGATGGTCTCTCTTCATGTGTCCCTTCTTAGGGCACTTAAAGTATTCTATGTCCTTGTTCGTTGCCTTTGACTGTGATCTGGAATTTCTCTTATCCGACTGATTTTACCTTCCCTTTATTTTTTTCCATGATCTTCATTACCCTTTGCTGCAAGCTCTTGAGAATTCTCATCGCTGTTCTGTTTTCGTTGATCTGCCTAAACTGCTGCATATACTTCCTATGCTTCTAAAGTGTCCTCTAGCAAAATTAGGGTTGCAACAAAGTTTTGTAAGAAATAGGGAGGTTAGCAGCATCAATGCCTTACCTTCTTCATCAAGCTTCTCATCAATTCTCAAGAGATCGCTAATGATGTGATTAAATATGTTGATGTGCTGTATAAAATTGGCTTTTTTGCTGTTTGAAAGGTGTAAAAATTTTACTTAAGATCTATCTTGTTCATCAGATACTTGGACAAATATTGGCTCTTCAATTTTGCTTAGACCCTTCAAGGAGATTCTTCATTCATGACATGATATAAATTCTCATTTGCAAGGGAAAGATGAATGGTACTAACCATCTTCATCATGAGTTCGTCCCATTTATCTTCACTCATCTTCTTTGGTTTCTTTTAATTCCCATACAACATCTTCACCAAAGCTTGCTGCACTGACATATCTGCCACCCTTCACTACTAAGGTCTGAAGTTCCCAGTGCGATTGAACTTCTTTATATCACACTTGATAATCAAAGCATTCTCTATCATCATTGCTAATGCCAACTGCAACCTGATACAAATTGTTGATTAAAACTGTTTTGATGTGAATATGGTGAAAATAACAGAAAGAACAAAAAGAATTTCACTCAGATTTATGTGGGTTTGTGTTTTGCCTATTTCTAAGGGAGAGAAGAAAGATCTCCATCATTCTTCGAAGAAAATAGCGTTACAATTTATATCTCCATATTTGTTCTTAGCTGGTCCATTGTACTACTTATACTTCTATTTACCTCATATATACACATACTTTATTATTGATAAAATATATATCTCCAATTCCCAATTATAATCGTAGCCAAATACATTGAGGAAAATCCCTTATAAACCCTTACTATATCGTGGAGGGCTTCACTCTGTACACACCCCAACTCACGGTTTTGCTTAGCACAAAACAATGCACCACCCAAGAGAGGGATCTATGCTTATGGGCAACGCGAAGCAGAGCGCTATAGGACCCTTCCGGTCATTCCCCCTTCAGACGTAGAGAACATTATCACTTTCTTTTGAATGTGACCTCTATCTCTAATATAAATATGCTTTTTTTGGGGCTCTGTGCACGCATTTTATTCTTTAATAAACTTTTATCTGCATCTTTCTTCTTTAATGAGCACTATATGCCAGTTACTAGTCATAAAAAAAATTTCCCCCAAGTGTCTACTCCTTTAGGCTGTGTTTGGAACCTTGGATTTATGGAGAAAAGAAAAGAAAATGCTAAAATTTTCTTTTCTCTTGTTTGGTTAAAACGAAGGAAAGTGAGATTTTCTCTCCCTCTTTCTCTCCAATGTAAAAAATTCTCTTTCTAAAAAGGTAGAGATTTTGAAAGAAAAGAAAATTCACCATCACTTATCACTTCTCACACCACCCACCCAACCCATTACTACCACCATAACCCACCACCCACCACCCACCACCACCACTACCCACCATCGCCGCCCACCACCACCACCACCACACCATTGCCCACCAGTACCACCAACACCACCCCTACTACCCTACAACCATAACCACCCACCACTGCCTGCCACCATTGCCCCCACCACTACCGCCTGTCACCATCACCCACCACCACTACCCACTACCACTAGCACCACCACCAGCCGCTGCTGCCGCCACTACTGCCCACCACCACCACCACCAGCTGCTGCCACCCGCCAGCGCCACCACCTACCACTGCTCGCCACCACAGCCCACCACCACCATCCTCGCCACCGCCATCACTGCCACTCCACCAACCCTACTTGCACCGCCCCCCCCCACTCACTCCCATCACCCCAATCCATCATCTTACTAAAATATATTTTTCATTTCTTCTCATTTTTCATCTCATCCAAACACCAGAAAAGAAAAGAAAATCAGTATTTTTCTTTTCTTTTCCTTTTTAGCTTTCTTTTATTTTTTCCTCAAATCCAAGTGATGCAGGAGATATTTAGAAACTAACAAATAAAGCTACAAGCTGTTTTAGAAATTTTGTTTCTAGAAAGTTTCTTATTTCTTAAGTTTCTTATTCCAATAGTTTCCTATGTAATATTAGGAAAGATTTTCTATTTTCTATTTAGGAAGTAGTTGTAGTTTCTTATTTTGATACTTTCCTATTTCAGTTTTAGGGAAGTTTCTATATTCTATTTTATTATTAAGAGAGTTGGAATGTTTCTATTTCAACTTTAGAAAGTTTCTATTATTCTTTTATAGAAAGTTTTGTAACCTCTATAAAAAGGGGAATAGTTTCATAATAGATTATTAGAGAATTATACAGCAAATAAATTGTTTAAGGAGAGATTCCTTAGTCTAAGCTCGAGGTGAGAAGCCAAGAGCTTGGGGGGTGAGGTGCCTTCCCTTGGTTCTTTTTCCTCTTAAGTTTTCTGTTCTAAATTCCTGGGTATCCTAGCTTGAGAAATCCATCCTATATTCTTAAGCTACATCACCAAGTCTCCAAACACAGCCTTGGAAGGTAGAACCATTTCAATGGGAAGCATCTTATGCCTGCTGTAAGTTCCCACAACATTCCTTGACATATCTTATTATGTTCTTCTAAATGATTTAAGTGCTCCATATAGTAATTATTAATAAAAAGATCTCAGTAGCTCTAAACAAGGCCACGAACCAGAGAACTCACCTTTGATATTCCTGGGATAAATCCAACTTTTTTTGAAAGGGAGAAGAACCTCCAAACAACTAAAATGACCTCACAATGATGAAGAGGCCACTAAACTTGCAAATGTCATATCAACTATTATAATATTAGGGTCCATACCGATTCCAGTGATGCTTTGAATGCTTCTACTTTCAGTGGAACCTTCTTCATCTAAGTGCTTACATCTCTAAAATGTCCTAATTTTCCTGCCATACTATCCTGGAAAGGACAGAAAATGAACCTACCACCACGTCACTCCTGGATATCCGACAGTTGACTTCCTTATTAACTTCTATTGCATGCTTTATTTGAATCTAAGCGTTGAATTGCAATTAAGTTTTCTGTTTAGTAAAAGATGTTTTTTTTTTTTTTTATAAATTGAAGAGGGGCTGTTCTTTCTTGTGCAATTTATCCTTTTAAAGTTGTTAGATGTATATACTGGTGTGAATGTATATGCAGTTGTGTGTGTGAATATTTTACATCGATTGCATACATATTCTGGAGAAAATAAAACTATTTTTCAAGTGTATGTGCTCTAGAATGAGTCTCTCTTAACTTATTTGACCTGGGTATCCTTACAGGAGATTTGACATAACTTCCATTGTCATACACTTTACAATTTGAGATCATGTCATACACATAAATCCCATCTAACACATTCACAAAAAGTTTGTTAGTCAATTTCCTTGAAGCCTCTTATTCTTATTTGAGTAATCCAATGGTGCCATTAGTGCTTAGCATTGAGTGAAAACTATGTTTATCTGTTGTTGATGGAGCATATTGCATTTATCTCCAGTACTTAATTTCACTTCTTCTGTATTTCTAACTTAAAATTATCTTTTCCCTTTCATTTGATTATTTTCAGAGGCTGGCCATCTGTTTGTTGGGTAAGAAAGCCAGTACACTACAAAATAGTGAGGCTATACGGGCAAAGATTGTAAAATGCTCAGAGTCTATGTGGAAGCTAACTTACTATGCCACTTGTGAAGCATACATTCTTATAATTATCTACAATGAGCCTTGGTTCAGAGATACTAAAGAATTCTTTAGAGGATGGCCGAATCAAGAGCTGAAGTGGGTACTATATTATTTTAAAATGGAAAAGGAATCATGATCTTTATATTTCTTGCCAATGACTGATGTATGGAAAAATATTTTTGTTTTGTTTCTGATAAGCATTTCTCAGATAGATCATTGTCATAATTTAATGATTTGTCTAGTGCTGCAAGTAGTCTTCCCTATCTAGATTTCATGATACCATGTAAAAATGCTCGTGGTAAGGGCCTATCTAGAAGATGACCAGATCATTTTGGTTTCATAAATTTAGGAGGAATATAAACAGCTAGGACATTGACTCCCTTGGTAATCTTTTTGATCAGCTGGAAATATAATATGGTTGACCATGCTATAAAATAAAATAAAAATATATATATATCAAAAAAATCCAAAACCATGGCTCTGTTTTTCATTTGTTTTCTCCAATTTGATCTGTGTCCTTATATCATCTGTGGATTTAATTTATACAAATTCAAATCAGAGTTATGAACTTAGTTATAGGTAGAAAATAAATTTTATTTTCATAATGAGGTTATAAATTTTGTTAATATATATATATATATGTGTGTGTGTGTGTGTGTATGAGATCCGTTTGTATCTTATGGACTACATGTTGCATAGTAATCATCTAGACAGCATGATTACACTATCAGATGGTTTGAATCAGGGAGTCCATCTAGATAGTTGTTCTTTTCATATGGATTCATTGTTTAAAAGATTTATGTTTGATAATTGGGACCATATTACCTGGTTCACTTTGCATAGGGACATTCTTTCTTTGATGCTTGAAATCTATACCTTTTGTGAATAAGTTTTAGTTTAAGACTTAAAAAAAATATAATATGCTTTTTTTATCCTCATTTCAATAACCTTAATTGGTAAATCTTTAAGATTGTTTTTTTAATCTAATTCACTTATATTATCAGGTTCTCCCTGAAGATTTTCTATATGTGCCAATGTGGGTTTTATATATATAGCATTGCTGCCCTCCTCACATGGGAGACTCGAAGGAGGGATTTCACTATAATGATGTCTCATCATGTAGTCACTGTCATCTTGATTGGGTACTCCTACATTTCAAGGTACTTCTGTTAATTAAAGTGTGCACTAGATCTTCGAGCAAGATAGTTTCATGTTTATGTTGTTGTTTTTAACATTTTTTAAGTTGCAAAAGGAATTTGTGGAATGGCTGATGTGGGACAACATATGAAAATATGTTTTATGATATTCTAGATCTTGGTATCTTTCGGTCTAGATGAAAGACAACAAAAAGCAATCAAATAAGTTAAGAAAATTCAAAACTAGAAAAAATAAAGATACAATATCTATCCTTGATTCTCATTTGGAGCCAAACATGTTGAATTAAGAATGCTGATAGAATAATGGTTCAAAATATTGTATTGAGGTAGCAGGATGGTCCCATCAAGAGTAGCAAATTGATGTGCATGCATGCACGAAGACTTTATATGGAAACTTTAATTAAATGTAGAGGAAAACTATTAAAACATTATGAAAATATATTCACATACTTTGGAGTACATTAATCTCACCACATATAATCATACTTCCAAAGGTCAAGCATCAAGAAAAGAAATAAAATCCCTTCAAAATATCAATTAATCAATTAATAACCAAATGCCTTATTTCAACTAGTTGGTTTTGGTAAGGTAAATCCTATTCCTCCATCCCAGTCTATCAAAATTATGTATTCAACCAGCTTATGGGTATTCAAATCTTTTGTAATTAACTCCATCTACGTTACTTTTGGTCTTCCCTTTATTCTTTTAGATCTTTCAAGTTTTAATGTGTACCTCCCACACCTTCTCATAGTTCCCTACTAGGTCCTCACTACCCAAATATCTTAACATATTCTTCTTCATCTTATCATTTATTTGGGTGATACGTAACCAATTTTGAACATTTTCATTCCTTATTTTATCTTTCCTAGTATTCCCACACACCAGTCTCAATAATTGCATCCTTTTTTTTGGGATAGTAATGAAGAAATGATATAAATATGAGGTAAAGAATGTGCTTGGTCAACTCAATAGAGTTACCTAAGAAGAGAGAACGAGAAGTCTATAATACCACAACCCAAAAGCCCTTGACTTCACTATATCCATCACATATCCCATATTATCATGAAGACTCACCTTGATACAAACAAAGATTGAAATAAATGAGAAGTACCCAACATCCACAACATTATCCACATGTGTACCCACAAATAGAGCATATTGCTGTGCTCTAACCTTGGCGAACCTCATCGCCTGATCTTAGCATGTGTTTGAAGAAAGGGGACATTAAAGTGGAGCGAAGAATGTCAAGCTGCATTCCAAAGCATACAGTGAATGTTGATTTCACCAAACACTTGGTCCCCATGCTGGGAAAGCCCTTACAGCTTTACTTTGCATCCACTAATGCAGCAACGGGTGCACAGTTGGCACAAGATGATGATGAAGGCAATGAGCACTTGAGCAGCCATATACAACCTAAGCTGAGTGGCATATGCAGCTGAGCTAAAATATCCAAAGCTATAGAAATATTGCCTAGCATTGATACCCTCGGCACAAAAAGTTCTTCATTACATTTTAGCCATCTAGTTCATTTGGCGAGAAGGTCAGATCCTACCGAGTACCTATTTTGCAAACCAAGCGTAACAAGAAGTGCTGCAAAATGGCTATTTCAACTATCTGAATTTGAGATTATTTGTGTCATGCCAAGGGCTATCAGAGGACTGCCTGTTGTCAACTTCTTAGCCATTTTCACTGGAAGTGACAAGCATGATTTACAAGATGTGATGGAGCCATTGGGTAGTTCACAGTTGCTGAAGGAGAGAGGAGATGTGCTTTGACAGCTCATATATTGCCATAGGAGGCAGAGACAGAATAATTTTTGTAGCTACTGATGGATAGAATTCTCATGTTCTAAAAATTGTGCAGAGTATAAGTCTGTACTCATCAGCCTTCACTTTGCCAAGAGAATGGGAATCACCTGCCTAAAAGTTGAAGGAGATTCAAATCTGGTCATCAGCCAGATGAATGAAGATTTTGCGCTAAAAGACATGGACTTAGTGTCATACCAAATAGTAGCGCAAAAAGTTTCAGAAAGTTTTGAGTCTATCACTTTTTGTCATACTTGAAGGACTGGCAGTTGGCATGCAAATGCCTTAGTCATACTTGCAAAAAAGTTGGATATATATCTGGGCAGTCTATACAAGAAAAGGTTGAGATGTTATTGCATCCAACAACCTGTATTGAAATACCAAAAGACGAAGCCAAAGACTAGCAGATGGCCCTTCTTCAAGCCCAAACAATTGGGTCAAAGACGGAATTGGACTTGAAGAAGTTGAAAAACTCAGTATTCCATGAAAAAGAGCTATATTTCAGAGGCCTTGACAGCATATTACTACATTTTCTGGGCCGAAGGAAAGAGAAAGTTGAAATAGATGCCTGAAGAACTTGCGGCTTGCATACCAAAGTATCTTTATACCGGAGTTTGTAGTGTGCCAGCTACTATTGGCTGGAAATGGACAAAGAAGCTGTCAAGTATGAATCATCTTGTCAAGACTATGGGAAGTTGTCGGACCCTAAGAAGTTCTTATTCCTTGATGCCATAACATTGGGAAAAGCCTTGTGTATACCATCTATCTCACGTCATCCTCCTAGTGAATGGATTTGAAGTGGCAATACTGAAAATGACGGCGGCAATACTTTTCAGGGAAAAAGTCTCATGACGGATGTATATTAAGGTGTGTTCCACATAATGAGAAGGATGAGCTCTTATGCAAACACATTCTGGTAAATGTGGAAGTCATTTGGGAACAAAAAGGCTATTTCAGCGTCTTCTGAGCTTAGGCTACTATTGGCCTAACATAAAGGCGGACAAATCGGTATGGCGGACAAATCGGTATTTGTCAAGAGGTGTCGTTTCTGCCAAATGCATGGAAATGTGATCCATCAACCAGGCCATTCATTAAACAATATTGTGACACCATGACCTTTCCACATGGGGCTAGCTAGACCTCATTGGGCCCATCAACTCTGCTGCCAGTGGACAAATATGGATCATAGCAGCAACAGAACAGTTCACCAAGTGGGTAGAAGCTATGCCTTTGAAAAAAGTGAATGGGCCTGCCATTGTCAATGTTTTGACAGATCATGTCATATGCCAATGTGGAGTGCCATATATAATCATCTCAAATAATGGGACTCCATTTGTCAATCAGCATGTACAAGACTTGATAGTCATACAAAACAAAGCATTGGCAATATATTCTATACTATATACAACGAAATGGCCAAAGCTGAGGCAACTAACAAAAATTTGATCTAGATTTTAAGTACAATAGCGCATGACAATCACAAGAAGTTGTATGATTTTTTGCCAAATGCACTATGGGCTTACACGATAGTAGCCCACTCTGCCATGGAAGGTTCGCCATTTTTCTTAGTCTATGGCAATGAGGTTATATTACCTATCGAGATCAAGATTAAGTCTGCTTGCGTTGCTACTGGAGCAGAACTAGACTGCACAAGTAGTGAATACAAGGGAATGGGATTTGCTGAGCTAAACACCCTTGGCGGAGCTACACAAGCCACCATGATATAGGGCTTTACTTATCCTCAATGTCTAGCAAGCTTACAATAAGTTGGTTCAGCTGAGGATAATCTATAAAGGACAACTAATCCTAAGAGTTGCCCTCCATGTGAAGAGCAGATTGCTAGCATCCAAGTTTGAGCTCAATTGGGAAGGGCCATTCATCCTGGTAGAGAAAGTTGAGTCAGGTTACTATTATCCAGCAGAAGTTGGTGGGAAAATTTTACATGATCTGATCAAAATTAAAATGGTTCAAAATCTATCATAATTGATCATGTATGAGAAATTTTAATAAATTTCCACATTTCAACCCAGAAAAGTATGTACTACATGAAAACAAAGATGAATTTATGAATGATCTATGAGAGATTGCAAAAGAAGCAGGAAGATAAAGGCTGCCAATGCTAGACCTTGGCATCAAAGCTAGCAAAACAAGTTGACAAGGCATGTATCTTACTTGTCGAAGGCTCCAACTCTACTCTAAAACTGGAAGTTGTAGACCACATCTCGGTAAGCTGGCTAACCATGCTCTCAATAGTTCTTTCATGTGGCAACTCACTTGGGAAGCTCTACATGAACCCAATTCTCTTTTGACAGCTTAGACTCCAAGGCGTGGTGCATGCAATATGACTAAAGGAGCCTGAAAAGTAAGAAAGAAGCATGAGAACAGCATCAGAACAACATGAGAATAGTATGAGAACAACAGGAGAATTAGGCATGAAGCAATGTATGAGATGTATAGATTTAAGACGAAAGACATCATGGAGCCTGTCAATGAACCTTGTCAAAAGGTATGTGATTTGATATGCCCGCGGTATTGTGCATGGCGGTGCTATGTAGGAGCTGCATTTCCTAAGGCACATACTATCATATTTATGAGATTCAAACTCCTGAATCGTAGGATTGTGTATTGCACTGTTTAGCAGGAGTCATATTCCTTATGGGAAAAAAGGAAATCAAGAGTATGAGATCTGATTTCCTACGGCAAGGTTTGTGCATGCCATTGCTTGGCAGGAGTCACATTTCCCTATTGTCAAAGGCATAGAAAATATGACATTCAACGACCTAAAGCCTAATATTGTATATGGCATTGTTTTGCAGGAGCTACATTCCTTTTGGCAAAGAGGAAGTCAAGAGAATGAGAACTGGTTATTTGAGATAAAATTTTGTGTATGGCCTTGATTAGCGACATACTTTTTATCCAAAAAAGTCATAAAAGCATGAGAATCTATGAGATGGTAGTATGTTAGTTATGAGTTTTTGCATGGAACTGTTTGGCAAGAGCCATATTCTCATAAACTAAAGACACCAAATAATAAAAGATAAAAAGAATGAGAATGCTTGAGATAGTGGTCCATCAAGCATGAGTTTGTGTATGGCATTGTCCAGGAGGAGCCACATTCTCAGGGGTTGACATCAAACAGTATGATATTGAAAGCATGAGAACATACTTGTCAAGCGCGGTAATGTGATCTTGTTAGATAGGATACTTAGAAGCCAACACTGAATGTGTCAGCAACAACCATGTTCCAAGCCAAGAGCAAAGTACAGGTTAAAGAAGAAAAACTGGTACGGAGCATCTTGTCCATAAGCCGACATGTCTTTGTAAACAGAGCACTGCTTACAAAGTGATTGGCAATCTAGCATCCCAGTGAGATATCTCCATAACGAGCAAATATCTCCTTCATGCATCAGCAAAAGGTAGTCCCCAGAAGTCTACCCATTCATTAGGAACACCATCACCAAACCAGGGAGTGCATGCAGAAATATCTTGTCATGTACAACAGTCATGTCCTTGTCGATTCCTCTAGGGGGCTGATGAGTTGTATAATGCTGTCAAGGACTTGCTATGGTCCTCTCCTATATGAAAAAGGGAGAGAGATTTAAAAAATAAGTCTCAATGAAAACAAATGAAAAAAGTGAAAAAAGGCATACTGTAGTAGCTGCCAATGCGTATGGTATAGAAGTAATGTCAGGAACAGGACGATGCATGTGTTTAGTCTCCGCTGTATCAAAGACAGCTGCCAAATCATTTCTGGTAGCTACAGTAGCATCAGCCAGCCCAGCAAGTTAGCGGCCTCCTCGCCAGGAGAATAAAGTCCTCAAGCAGGTGTAATCTGGTCAGGAGCATGATTGGGTGAGGTAGTTTTCGTCTCATAAGCAAAATGTAAGTTTAATGCCTCCATACCTTGAAGCAAAGAAGCCTCCATACCTTGAAGCAAAGAAGAGGGTCCAGCACTTTAGTATGGTTGGCCTCCTGGTGGAACACAAATATTGTCCGAGTATCTAAGAAGAGCTGATGGAAGCTCATCTAATGGATGCGTGATGCTCTGCCAAAAGCTCAGAAGGATGAGAAACTACAGCATTTGCTGTGCCATTAACATGAGGGCATAGCTCTTTGGCATAGTCTCTTGTAGCAGTATCATGTGAGTGAGATAAAATGATGTGCTGAGGAAGTCATCAGCATGAAATAGGCTCCTCAATAGATGATGAACTCTCAAGCTAGAACATAATAATGGATGAAGAGAAAAGGACTCAGATCATGAAGTAACTAGAAGTACAAACAGAGCATAAATCAGAAAAAAATATTATTTTATCCTATCCATGTAGTTGAAGGAAGGTATGTGGATTAAGGATTATGGTATTTAAATTTGGTAAATGCTGTTTTTGCTGAAGATTGTTTGTAAGTAGTAAATTGTGGAAGTAGATCCAATATGTAAAACTAAGAGGCTGTTTGGTATAACTTTTCGGAGTTACTTTTTAACTTTTCAGAGTAAAATTTCTTAACTTTCCTACTTTGAAAAGTTGAAAAGTCACTTTGAAAAGTTATACCAAATAGTTGGTAATATATGTGCCTTCAAATTGCTCTTCTTGCTTGCTTTCCATAACCATATGAAGCTGGGGGTGGTTATATTTAGCCATTCATTGAAAAGGTTGTGATCGGCTTCTCTTGTGCAAACACATTACTTCTATATTGGTCATTGACAATTAGTGGGAAATACTAGTAGAGCATGGCTAAGTGGTCTGTGGCTTTGGCTATTAATGTCACATGATGTTCTGTGTGTCATCTTTGTATTCCTCTTAGTTTTTCTTAAATATTTGTTCACTAGAAAGGACCACACACCCAGTGTAGGTATGCAAGGTGCTTAGAGCGGTGGATTGGAAACAAACCTAATCTTTAACAACTTTGGTACTAAAACTTGAAACTGCATTTTGATGTTGGCACTCCAAGGCTTTTACCATCACATCTCTTGGTTTTTATCAAAGATTGTTTAAAAGTTCTGAATTGTGGAAGTTGATTCGTACAAAAAGCCAAATCCTATTGACATATGTGCCTTGGAAATGCTCTTTATCGATTGCTTTCCATCTACATATTAAGATGTGTCTTGTGAAAGTTGGCTATTGATTGAAAAACGTTTGCATTAGCTTCTCTTGTGCAAACAAATTGCTTCTGTATTGGTCATTGAATAGTGGTGGGAAATACTAGAAGAACATAGCTTTGGTTATCAATATCATCTGTCCTGTGTATCATCTATGCATTCCTCTTGTTATTTGATGTGAACATCCAAAAAAACATATTCCCAATGTGGCTTGGTGGTTTGGAAACTAGTTTACAGACCATCTTATTTTGCTGACACTTGTTGTCATTTGAGATGAGTCCTTGTCTTGAGTCCCACGGTCTTCATTTATTAGCCCCATTTATGTGGGACAGACTATTTATTGCATTTATTTATACCAGATCTGATGGATATAGAACCATTCTTAGGTTCATCCTGGAAATTGATGAAACAAAGAAAACTGCAATTAAATTCATTTGGTCTAAAAAGAGAGTTGCTTTATATTGCTACATAACTCATATTTTGATGGAGGCTAAATAAAAACATATGATAGTTTTATAGCATCATACAATTAACTTCTTTACCTTCCATAGACAAATTTTGAGACAAACAATATGTGATTCTAATATGGCAGGAAATAAAGACTTCGAATCAACTAAAGCCATGCTTCAATATCTTTATCACCTCCTTAGTCTTACATTTCCTCCATCATGGCTGTACATGATTCATCTCTTTCTTCCATAACTCCATCATCCTCCAATTCTCTCCATCCACCATCACCCCCCTCTTCTTGGACTCCTCTTTTTTCTACATTGACCCATGCATCCCCTCTGCTTCATCGTCTTTGCATCACTAACTTCCCTCATCTTCACACATGTCTTCTTCTCAGACTACACATTCTCAATTGCACACATCTGCACAACCATCCTCTTTATCAGATTGCACCTTCTCAAGATGCTTCATCAACACCCATCTCCTGTTCTTCTTACATCAGGAGGAAGTTCCAGATGAGATAAGGTCTTTTTCATCAAAACAAAGAGGTTTACTGTTGAGTTATTCCATAACAGAAGATATTTGAAAGTTTACATTGGGCATAAAAGTAATATTTTTTCTTTTATGTAAAAACATACATTTTTTTTCCATTCTGAAAGATAATGCTGCTAATATTTCTCCACTCTCTGGGAAGTCTCCAGCTGTGCCTAAAAAAAATCACCCATGTACATATAAGCCTTAATAGGAAGATATTTTCTTCGAAAATTTGTAAAACAACAGATGCTTTACATTAATCTGCCAAGATTCTACTTCCAAGTGGAAAACAAATCTCATTGAAAAATTACCCCTCCACCAACTCAACTAAATGCACAAAGCATATATTTTGTCAAATTCCTTTCATCTGACCAATCCCTCCTACATCTGTGATTGTTCATGCACATCATTGGCCCATATACTCCAGGTAATACCCATTCAAATTATCTCATACCATCTTGAATAAGTGTTTGAAAAGGACTTCACCCTGGCAATCCTTTTCTGCAGCCTTCTTATCCCACATCACAACTGCAATCTCTGCTGTGCCTTCTGCCAATGAGTTCTACACATGTTAGCGCAATTCTGTTTAACGGAAAACTTCTGTACATAATCGAATTGCATCTCCAATGTAATTATAATATCTCTTATCTTCCATAGAATTATAAGACCTAGTCTGTATTGTGCTATAAATGGTATAAAAGGTAAGTGATATTTTTTTCCATAAAATATAAACACACATACAACGAGAGAGAGAGAGAGAGCTGCACCCAACTTTGTAGACCAATGCTTAGTCTAATAGAGATGCCATTTGGAAAATCAACAATGACATGGTCAACAACTTTGTACTATGCTCCTAAGGCCTGACATAATTAGCGCACAAGATATAGAAGTGATTGCCAAAAGGGTGAAATTAGTATGAATGCCATTGGGCTCTTTCTTATGGTTACGTATTCGGTTATGGGTATCAATCAGTCTAATGTAGAAACATATGGATGACAGCTTCATAGCACTTATGCTAGTCTCCAGTCCTTGGTGTTTCTCATGACTGTGCATGGACCATTAACCCTATTGAGCAATATGGATTCTATAAAGAGGTTTGAGACTAATGGGACTTTTATGTGTTGGTAAAATTATTTTAAATATACTTGGCAGGTTTAGAATACATAACGAACTGATGTTTTTTCTGCATGCTTGTTTTTGGTGCTGATGTATCATGCATTCCTTTAACCAAATTAAGGCAATTTATGTGATCTTATATGACTTTTTTGGATGTACTTGAGTGTAATTTATTCTTGTAATGTAATTGCTTGGATGTGTGTTGTTTTTTACATATTTGGATTTTGTCTTCTATTATTGTAGTTACTAGCAGGTTGCATGTGCACTGCATGTAGGAAGGGATGTAGAGGGAACAGTTACAAAACTGCTTAACTTTTAAATGAAGGGAATTGAGTTGTTATGACAATTACGCTCATTTAATTAATGAATCTTAACAATGTGAGGTAGGGTTTTTTTTGGGAAGTTGCACATTGCATTTGGCACACTTCCGAAGGGTTCTTCTCACGTTATATATAGTATAGATAATGGTGTCTTTACATCTTAAAATATTGTACTTTTAGCTATAAATGCATCCAAACTAGTTTTCTTTGAAGTTTCCATGCAAGAGGTTCATGGAATTTTTCGTCTGTGATTTCACTTATTTAATGTGTTTTCACGTTTTGAAATTCAAAATAAAAAATAAATAAACTGATTAGCCACACAAGGGCAAAAACAGGGACTCCATGTATTTACACGAATTTGTGCAATCTTCTATGTAAATATTTGTACATGACCCAGATTTTCACCATAATTGTGCCTCTTTCCTTTAGTTAATACTTGAATCCATTGGCAGGTTTTTTCGGATTGGATCAGTTGTTCTTGCTCTGCATGATGCAAGTGACGTATTCATGGAAGTTGCTAAAGTTTTCAAATATTCTGAAAAGGAGTTTGCAGCCAGTGTGTGCTTTGGATTATTTGCCATCTCATGGCTCATACTGCGATTGATATTCTTTCCCTTTTGGGTAATTAGGAGCTCAAGGTTTGTTCACATCATCCTTTTAATACATTTTGAGCTTATCAAATTTGGTGCTGCTTTCCATCTTTTTCTTACCTCTTTTTATTTCTTTGGCATTTTCCAGTCTTGAATTTGGTGAATTTTTGGCACTCTCAGAGGCTTATGAAACATCGCTATACTATGTTTTCAATACTATGCTATTGACACTACTTGTGTTCCACATGTACTGGTGGATTCTCATTTACTCTATGATAATGAGGCAGCTCCAAAATAGGGGACAAGTGGGAGAAGATATACGATCAGGTAAAGCTTTTCACATACCTGACACAGATTTTAACTATTAATATCCAATTTCAGACTCAACAAAACTAGAACTGAAAGACCTTGGTTCTTTTTAGGATCTAGTATATTGTGTGAAGGCTTAGGCTGATGCTGTGAGAATGCTCAGGGAAACATTAAAAAGAAAACAAAAACAAGAATAGCAAATAGCAAAAACTGTCATTTTATATGTTCCTTCAATGCTCAGTACATCAAGGCCATATAACAGAAAAAACAAAAAACAAAAAGCAAAAAACAAAAAACAGAAAAAAAGAAAAAAAGAATCCCAAATCTACAAGAAAATATGTGAATTTTTTTTCAACCATTAAACCACTCAAATGTAGGTTAATTTCAGAACTATGTATTTGATAACTGGATACAGTAAAT
The DNA here is from genome assembly GCA_947561395.2 of Buxus sempervirens. NCBI lineage: Eukaryota > Viridiplantae > Streptophyta > Magnoliopsida > Buxales > Buxaceae > Buxus > Buxus sempervirens. The sequence goes on along the minus strand of OX387185.1, from coordinate 38,975,494 downwards.
AGCTTTTTAATACGTCCGTTTTCCGATATTTGAAGGCAGAGATTCAGCTTTAGTGTGAAATTATTAAATACATACTACATCCAAAATCACCAACCTTTTGTCTCATACTTGCTGACAGTAATTACCATCTCTGCTTTTGAACTACAGATTCGGAGGACGGAGAATAGATTGAAGATTTTAAGCCACTTTAATGCTGCATAGTCCTAGCTACTATCACCTTTTCTTGTTTTTCATGGCTCATGCCGGAGGAAGTCACTGGGTATGGATGATCTATAGCCATGAGTTCTAATCTTATTCTGTGGAAAAGGAGCTGGGACCGTTAAGCACATTCGTGCTTGATCACGTTTTTTGTGTATTATAGGCCTTTCTTCTGTATAAAAATTTTCCCCCCTCAGACACCGAGCTTTGATTTTTACTCTTTCTACGAAAAATGGAAAATCAAGAAACCCCAAAACAGTTTTCCCTTCAACGTGCACTGTACTTCAGATTTCTCTCTCGAAATTCAGATTTCTGCAGCCTTCATTACATTACAGTTTAAACAGCCTGATTTTAGAATAGAAAAAGATTCATTGGCAACCATGCAAAGAAATGCAGCTCAATTGATGTGATAAATATTAGTATAAAGACTGATAAGGATTAGTAAGATTCAAACTCACACACAAGTTACATGTAACCCTCACAACTATTCATATTCTGTATCAAGGAGCAGGTACAAAGCTAATTGACATTGTTAACAAGCGTTGACATATGCATATATAAACAGCAGCGATTCAGATAAAAACATCATGATACAAGAAAAAGCTGATTATTGTGAAAAGCATATAGATCCAGGTCCCAAAAAACCATAGGGTGGAAAAGATTTCTGATGTCAGTCAAATTAAACAGTCTTAGCAAACCCCAACCCTCTTGCCATCCACAAGCTTCCTCCAAAATCTGGAGATATCTTCTCGAGTCTTTCTTGTACTCTTCTTCAGAATTTCAGCTCCTTCACCACCTTTGCTTTCCTCCAAAGTAGCTGTGACATGGGCAGCTTTGGTGGAGATCCGGCTTGGAAGAGCATCCAACTCGTGTAAGACCTTTTCAATATCTGCAATAAGACGCTCGGCCAGGCTCCGGCTGAAATCTTCTCTAATCACCACACGAAGGACTGCAACATGTTCTGCATCCGCTGGCATTGTGTATGCTGGGATGATCCACCCAAACTTCCTTAGACTCTCTGATATCTCAAACACAGTGTATTTGCTTTCATCTTTAAGAGAGAAGGCCAGAAGCGGTACACCGATATCCTTGGAGACGATCTCAAATCGACCTGTCTTCTCTAACCCTTTCCTCAGCTCTTTTGCATTCTCCATGCAGTTTTCCATGACGTCCTTGTATCCCTTCACAGGATTGCTAAAAGTTAACTCAGTTGCAAATGGTAAAAAGGAAGCAAGGAGAGTAGATAGCAAGCAAACATTGTGCAGAAGTAATATAATTAAAGGGTATCCAAGGAGATCAATCAATTGATCTCCACCAACAAAAGCAACCCCATCGCGTGATCATAATCACACAATTAAAACAAAGACAAGAAACACCGTGTAGAGGCAAGAGGTTCATGTCAGGTTATTGCTGAACTAAAACTGAGAATTATAACCTCCTTGAAAGTGCCACAATACCTCTTCTGAGAGAGGATGAAGCTAATAGAGCTTACCTCATAGCCTAGACGTATGAGCTGATAATACTGCGCAATTATTTGACTGGCACCTGACATAGAAAGAATATTTAGTTTTCTTCAAAGAGTTGGGAGCTACCAAATAGCCACTAAAGCAAGGTTAGCAAGGAAACAACACAAAGATGAGTACCTGTCTTGATTGGAAATGCAAAAATAAAATTAGATATTTGACCAATTAACTTCTTTTACAGCCATTAAAATCAAGATGTCATACTGATCTGAGCAATATCAAATTTTCAACTTGCTTTCGACCAGGTGTGCGTTCTGTACAAAGTTCCGATATTTGTATGAAACTTGGAAGAAATTTTGGAATTCCATATTTTAGTTCTATCATGAGGACCACATGAGAGAATGGACAGATCAATTTCTTTGAATGTGTTACGAATATGAGACCAAAAACAAGAATAAATCATCTCGGATCATGTTCATATTTCTTCACTGAATCATATTGAAATTTATTCTACTCACTCTGTGGAGGATCTAACAATCAAAATTTTACATGGGAGTATCATGAACCTCATGCCAGAAAATAAACAGAAGATTACCTTTGGAGAAGTTGAGAGTGAAAGTTGGCTGATCAGCTCCAAGGTAATTGATGTGGAAGATGAGCTCTTCTGGTAAGTCCTCTTTGGTCCTCCATACAACCCAACCAACTCCGGGATATACAAGGCCATATTTGTGACCACTGACATTGATGCTCTTCACTAATGGTAACCGGAAATCCCACTCGAGGTCAGGGTACAGGAAAGGAGCAATAAATCCTCCACTGGCAGCATCTACATGGATTGGGGTGTTCCATCCAGTCTCCTCATTCTTCTTAGTAAGCAGTTCATTTAGATTTCTAACATCCTCAAATTCTCCTGTCAAGGTAGATCCTAAGATAGCTGCAACACAGATGGTGTTCTCATCTACCATCTCCACTGCTTTGACGGGATCCATCACATAGTAGCCCTCCCTCAGCTTCACTTCCTTCAGTTCAACCTCAAAGTACCTGGCAAATTTCTCCCAGCAAACCTGCATGGCGTATTTATAATAAATTTGATGAAGTATGACAAAAGGGTACTAATTTTATCAATAGTTATAAATAAAGAAAACATTTAGAAGCATAAGCCACCATTAGAAGGGTCTAAAATCTAGGACACATTTGAGCTGAATAAGAGCCAACCAGCTTACAAAACGGAATCCTGCTTGTTTGCTAATCAGAAAAGGTTTAGGCCCATCTCACTCTGCAGGCTCTTGATGGTAACATGAGCTTCGCTCTAGCTATTCTGCAGACAACTGCTAATCAGGCCAAGCCCCAAAAATCTGGATCCTTTTTTACTTGGTAGAAACAAAAATATAGAACCAATGTTTCATACAGTCATTAATGAAATTTGTATCAAGACCTTAGCATGATGCCAATCCGTGTGAAGTTATATGCTGCGCTCATAACAACTTGATCTCATATCCCAATTCCAAATATAAGCCAGAGAATTCATGAGAACAAAAAATGGGAATAAGTAAATTTAATTTAATGAAATGGGAATTAAAAAAAGGGAGATTATTTCTCAATACAGCAAAAGAAAGCTATAGGACAACAGTTTACTCCCCAATCCCAATAAAAATCATTGCATCTAATACGCAGAAGGTATCACAGCTTACCTGCACATTAGCACCTGTAACAATGTTGGGCTTGTCATAAGGTTTTCCCTCAGCTTTTCTCTTGTTCTGCCATTTCCTCTTGAAAGCCAGTCCCGCCAGCATTATTGCCTCAGAAGACCCCACTGTCGAAACACCAATCGCAGCTTCAATTTCCCCAACCGGAGCATGGAAGAGGTGGGATATCATATTCACACACCGATTCTGCAAAATTGATCAAGTTAAGTGACAACCAGGAAAGCAAATCCAGTCTGTTATGTACAAGTCCCAGTTTTGACACTCCACAAAAATTACAAATGATGATGCATATGTAGTGCTCGTCAATTCAAGCAATAAAAATTCAAGGACCCAAATAGGCTAATTTTAAAATTTAAACATATAATCGTTTGACAACGAAATTTTATTTTTAATGGTCAAAGAGCATAGTGTGTCCACCACACTGATGGCCATTATGTGACACGCCAATCATCCCCATTAAACAGCTACATTTAAATTAGGGAAGAGACACTGATATTTTTCCTGATTCTAATCACCAAAATGATGAATAATGGTGACACATAATTATAAAGTTTCCTCCAGCTTTCTGTGCCTTGCAATCAGACTTGAGACTCTATTCATCAGTCGGCATCAGTAGGAATTTGTCATTTTTGAGTGTGACAAGTGGCATAGTAACTATGCTTCTTTAGTTTCTACTGTTTATTACTAGTTCATGAAAATTAAGAAGTCACCATTAGTCCAAGAGATTTATGGTTGCATGTAGACCAACTACTCACAAGACTCTCAAACTTATATCTTGACCTCGCAGCCATATTTTACAAGATTCTACCTTCATACACCATAATCTTCATGCCATGAGTAGCCACTATAAACAAAAGAAACACAAGCTCACATGATTTGAGCATGTATAATACAGAACATGGAAGTTCTTATAATAGGATAATACTATTTTTGGAATGTATAATGAACAGGGAGGTACTTAGTAGGCTAAAACTATGGTCCTTGCAGTGGTACATACATGAAAAATGACTTTAAAAGATAAAAAGTAAGATAAAATCAGTGTCAAAGGTGCATTTCTTTACTGGACCTTTTACTTTCACCTTTGTTGTGAACGAACTAATGACAATTTCAATGGCCAAAAAAGAAAAAAAAATTTTTTTTTCTTTTCTTTATAGGTGTGATTCCTAGCATCGTAGTTAATGTAACACGTAAAAACACATATATATACACAGAAGTAGACTGTCCAATTAGAAAACATGCCCTGTTAAGACATTCCAATATCTAAATGATTAAAATTCAAAGTTCTGGGTTTCAAATTTTATGAAACCTTTAAGAAAATAACTAAATTTTAGTGACATTTTACAATTTTCTTCCAAGAATGCATTTATACCAATCAATCAAATGACTTGTATAAGTCAATAATAAATTAAAATAAGAACAAGGATCTATAAAATTAAAAATTTTTATTGGTGAATAAAATTATTTTCTATTATGTTCCAATCAAAAGATCTTATTTTATTGACTTATAAAATAATTTTATAAGTCAATAAAATGACTTGTACAATTCATTTGATTGACTAGTGCCTTCTATCAACACTATGTACTAACTTGTATATAATCACTTCATACGCATAGAGATTAAAGAGGAGGATGAGATAGGATATACCTGAAGCTCAGTGGTGACAGGGTACTCGTCCATGTCGACATAGTTCTTGTTCATAGAATTCATGATAAGCTCATCACATTCGGGTTCCATCCAAGTCGTGACAAAGGAAGCCAGGTTCAACCTCGGATTCCCATCCAACATCAACTCATCGTGGATGATCTGATACGCCGCATCCTTCGGAATCGATTGTTTCGGCATCTTAAACCTGCAACATCAATGAATGAAATAAAGAGAAAGAAAGAATGAAATGAAATGAAATGGATGCTTGTCTGTTTACTCTCATCGGATCCAGAGAAAACCTCAAACGGTGAAGACAAGCAAAAACAACACAAAATCGACGACTTACTTGGGAAGAGGCGTACGGACATAGCGAGAAGCAAAAGTCGAGTGCAGATGCGCGTCGGCGTCCACGTGTGAGATCGTCGTTGTGATCACCATTTTCGCTTTGCTTAGTTCACAGTCACAGAGAGATAGAGAATTAGAGATGGAGAGTCGGAATCGAATAAGAAGATTGAAAGATTGATGACGAGATTGGTATCGCATAGGGCGGAGAGCTATCGCGCGCGATGCGGGCACGTCATCCGACGCGTGGCTTCCAGTAGTATTCCAAAGGAGCAAAACGCACTCGTATCTGTCAAGAGAAGAGTTTCCATGTTTGTCCTGGCAATAGTTTTTCTGGAAGAACCGCGGTGTTTCTAGAAAAATTCAGGATATTCTTGTTAACATGGCGTTTTATGATTGAGTGTGTCACACCAAAATTCTATATTAAACCTTGTGATTCAGTTTTGGGTAAATTGGTTTTTAACGATATTTTTTCAAAAGAATTCTGATTCAGTCGGCAAAATCTTGGTAATTGGTTTTTAATGATATTTTTTTAAAATAATTAAAAATCGGTGTCATTTCATTATTCTTTTAAGAATTTCTTTCAGAAATATCTTTTAAAAATACCTTCAAAGTTTCTTCCAAAAATACCCTGAACATGAAAACATCATTTATAACGAATGAAAAGGTTTTCAAATCTTTTGTAAAATGACACCGATTATTTATTATTTTTAAATATTATCATTAAAAATCAATTACCAAGATTTGATAGACTGAATTTGAATTACGTTGATAAATAATCACCAAAAACCAATTTACCCTTAAGTTTCTCGGTAAGCGAACGTAGCTTTTGATGGCGTCATCGCGCTTTTTGAGTGAGGAGGGGATAGATATCTTGGAGCAGGATCTACTGTTCACAACGTGGCTGCTTTCCATTGGGCAGTGAGATATCAGATAAAATACAATGCAAAAGTGATGTCATTATAAGAAAACTTCGATTTTTAATCCAAATTTCCTTCATTCAAGTAAAAAACACGAAATGATTGGTGGGATCCATATGCATTGTGTTTTTTTTTATGCGATAAGAAAAAGAATATTATTAAAAAACTTTAGTCCGTTACAACAAACAAAATAAACCGGGGGTGGGTGCTGCCAAGAAAGTCGTCCTTGACAATATCTTGAACAACCAAGGGGCAGGTGTTCTTCCAAAAGCAGGAGTACTCATCTAAGGCGAAGTTAGCAAGCCCATCTACGACGCCATTTGCTTCCCTGAAGATTTTTGTAATTTTAACAGCCATGAAGAAGCCCCTGAGATGCCAGGCTTCCCTGAGAACAGTGTCGATATCCTATGCTCCGGATGCCCTCTTTAGGAGACAGGTTACGATGGTCTGAGAGATGTGAATTTGTTTGCAATTTAACGCTAGAGCCATTTTCATACCCTCCACGATCGCGTAGGCTTCTGCAATAGCTGAGTTTGTGCATCCAATTTTGTAAGCCAAAGCTCCCAAAATTGCTCCATCTTCGTCCCTCAGAATTGCTCCAATAGCAGCCAAACCAGGAGCTCCTCGTGCCGCACCATCGATGTTTAATTTCTGCCATGAGGTTTGAGGGTGACACCACCTGACAAGCATCTCTTGTTTCACTCCACTTTCAAATTTGTTATTCAACTATTGTAACCTCCATGAGTCCTCCTGCATAGAAAAAACATGATTCTCATTAAGCTGAGGGATGGGCGTTTATTTTCAAAAATAAAATTGTTCTTTGCATTCTACACAATCCAGCAAATGGTTGCCCACTTAGCCACAAGCTCGCCCCTTTTCACCCCCTGTTGGTTCTCCATCTCCATTACAGCTGAGAACACCCAGTCCTTGCAATTTTGTAGTTGTGCCTGCTTCGGAAATCAAATACCCACACATCCAAACCAGAGGGCTCTACTGACTTCGCATCTTGTGAATAGGTGTTGGTTTGAGTCCTGTTCTTTATCACATAACACACAAGTTTCCCTAGGTACCCCAACTCTATTATGGAGAATGTCGTTAGTGAGATTACCATCTTGCATACACTTCCAAAGAAAAAACCTGATCTTTTGCGCGCATGGGATATGCCAAAGGTGTAGCCACTTCTTTTCATCTGCATGATTTACATTAGGGTGAGAAAACAGTTTATAAGCTGATGAGACTGAGAACTTACCTGCCGTTGTACCTCTATAGATTATTTTATCCTTGTTTGAGAATTTGTCAGTTGGGATAGTAATCAGTTGCTGGACTTCCTGATCAGGCCATAACGATTCCAGTTTATCAATTTTCCAGCATCGGCTTTGGTGATCGATTAATTCTGCCACTTTCCTCGTATCTGGGATATTGTTATCAGACCACATGAGCCATGATTTGGGCCTCCATCTAACATTAGAAATACTAATATCCTCACCATTAGCAATGCACCAGCTCATTCCTTTTTCCACTTCCTCCTTGCTACGACATATCTGCTTCCATAACCAGGAATTCCCTCTTTTTGCTTGAACATGAGGGAATTAATCACTTCTAATGTACCTAGCCTACATGATTTTAGTCCAGACTTTGCTTTCCCCAGTGACAAGGTTCCAGACAGCCTTTGCAAATAAAGCCTTATTTATGATCTTGCTGCACTTTATATTCAGGCCTCCCTCCCTCTTTGGAAGGCAGAGTTTCTCCCAACAAATGGTGTGGATTGTTTGATCCTTGTTCTGTTTGTACCAGAAGAAACTTCTAGCTTCTTGATCAATTCTGCTTGTGACATCTTCCGGGAGCTTCAAACAGGCCATAGGGTACTGAGCAAGACTAAGGAGAATCTAGTTTATGAGGGTAATTCTACCTACTTGTGTTAAAAGTTTTGCCTTCCACCCCGACAGCCGCATGTTGATTTTATCCATTAAACCATTGAAGAGGGGGGGGGGGGGGGGGGGGGGGGCCTCAAGGAAGGTGGGGATACCGAGGTACTTACCTGGGTGTTTCGTGGGCTTGAACCCAAACAATGTAGCCAACCTTCCTTTGGTTTGACCCTTGATGTTGGGGCTGAAGTACAGTTCCGATTTCTCTAAATTGAATTTGTGTCCAACCATGTCACAGAAGCTGTTGATGATAAGATTGAAATTCCTGATATCTTTTCCTATAGCCCTGCCAAACACCAGTAAATCATCAGCATACATCAGGTGGCTGATCCTAGTCACTTTAATGCCATGGATGTGATTTTCTAACTTAGCTTTGCTAAGGATAACCGATAAGATTTGCTGAGCCAGGATGAAGATATAGGGGGAGGGGGGGTCTCCTTGCCTGATACCCCTTGAGGGGTTAATATTACCACAGGGCTTACCATTCACCATAATGTTATAGGAAACAAAAGATATACAAAACATAATCAACCTAACAAACTTCTCATCAAACCCAAAAGCAAGCAAGGATTTCTCAATAAAGCTCCAATTGAGCCTATCATAAGCCTTGGTCAGTGTGCGCGCTGAAATCGCACGGCGGGGCGCACGTGTCGGGTGCGTGCCTCCTAAAAGATTGAATACTGGAGTCGCCACTGCCTGAGAGGTGCAGGCAAACACAAGGAAACCTAACCGAGTCTATTTTGGTCTGCGGCTTGAGATTCTGGCTAAGTGCTCGGTTACGGTCCAGGGAAGTCCGAAGACACCCCGATCCGCCACACTGGTATGACGGGTCCCTTGGGTCTCCCTAATTTGAGTCAACTATACTCACCATGTCCTAATCCAGCATGTATCAGATTAGTTTGGTAGGGACTTTTGTAGGTGTAAGTCCCTTTTTGTTTTAATTTTTATCTTATTAACCTTTTATCAAGTGGGTCGGGTATGGGCCATATTGGAAGGCCCATGGGTAGCCAAGCTGGGCTTTAAGTCAAGCCCACGGCCCATTAGGGTTATTGGGTAACCCTTATTGGATTTGGCTATTTTGATTTAGGGTTAATTAAACATGCATTTAATCAAAGTGGGTTAAATATTTTAAGACCCATTGGGCTTGGACTTGGTCCATGAGTAATTATCCAAATGGCCTATGACCCATTTATGAGAAACGGGCTTTGGTGTGGGCCAGGCTGATAGTGGGCCCTGTTGGAAGGCCCACTGAAGCTTTGATGGATCCAGATGGACCCAAGTCTAAAATGGGCTTGGAATGATCCAAAAGCCCAATGGGTTCAAGTTAAATTAATTTCGAGTCGGGTAAAGCGGGTTTGGATCAAACAAAATGGGTTTTGGGTAGTTTACAGGGCCCGACCACACTGAACTACTCTAAGTTTGCAGTTCGACCTAGACCTCGAAAAATGGCCACATCTTTATCGTGGTTCTGCTCGCTGGCTCCCAAGGTATCCGCCGGCTTCTGCAAGCTCCAGAGCCCTTTCTTCTCTTTTTTTTTCTTTTGAATGGTACATTCACTCATTTTGGCTTACATGGTCTCCCTTTTATTGGGTATTTCTCACAATGAAGAAGAAGAGAAACATGGGTGCTTCCCTTATTTCTTGAGATTAATCTTGAGAGCTTATGGTAGGGACTCTAGAAGTCCCTACCTTGGTATTTCAAAACCACGTATGCTTTTTTCATATGAAGGTTTGATCATGGCCTAAAAGGCCTATGCTATAGACTCATCAGATCATCCATTCAAGTGTACATCACACAATTGAAGCATCCACTTATGAGACACCTAAACATAACTAAACAGTAGCTAAGGCATACACAAGTCACAACAAATACACAAAAGAAAGAACCTAAGAAAAGAACCTTATCCTAATAAGAGCAAACTCGAAAGCCCAATCATGCCATGGATAATAAATGTAATAGTGAATATACTTTGATTATACTCATATATGTGCTAAGCGTGGATGTGGGTGGTGTACTTCCTAAAGAACTAAAATAGTGAATGGGATAGGTAAAAGAAAGCATGTGTGTGTAAGATGTTTTCATTGTGTATGCATGACCCTAAAAAAAATAACAAATATACTAAGAATCAAATAAGTGAAGGGAATGAGGGGGGATAATCAAGGATACGTCGGATACAAAAAAAACTAGAGGACAAACCCCTCTCTCAAATAAAAATAATTAGTCAATGAAATAAGAATGATAACTATATTTATTTAAACACCCTTTTCTTGTTTCACAAGGTTGCTCTCCTCCCAACTTTGAATAAAGCATCCCCCTCACCATGGGGATTCCATTTTTATGCAAAAGAGGGTAGAGTGATGAGAAGAAAACGAAAAGAAAGAAAGAAAGAAACGAACAAATTCATGACACCCAAAAGAGAAAAATGTTTAGAAAAATTTCATTTTTAATATGTATTGATCAAAACATAACAACTATTCTCACCTTTGTCTTACCTTCTCTTTTGGAACTTTGATGATCCCCAAATAGATGTTGATGGCAGCTTGAAGAGCTCTTTGGACTCCCACAATGGACTATCTTTTGTATTCTTGAGAGTAGAAGAGAAAAAGGGGATAAAGAGAATCGTTTCAAGGGTAAGATAGGGATTAAAGAGGACTTTAGAGTGAAGATGACAAATTGGGAGATTGCTGGTTTTGGGTGGAGGTGGTAGGGACGAAGGAGAGGAAAAACATGGAAGAAAAGTTGGTAGAAAATGGGTCATCCCCCAATGGAGAGAGCGGAGAGTTAATCCCCTTTTATATTACATGATACATGACTAGAACCTAAATATTTTGAAATTGTGCCTCTTTCTTTAAAAAAAGTCATGATTGTCTTAATGCTCATCGCCAACTCATGGACACCTATTCCCCATATGCAAGAATTCAAATTTTTTTATTGATTTCTTTTTTCTTTTCTTTTTCATTTATTTAAATTATTTATATATTCTTTCATATTATATTATTTTAATGAGAGATTTTTTTGGTTTTGACGCACATGCGTCCCTTATCTTTTTTTATTTTCTTTTATATTTAAATTATATACTTTAATTAGATTTTTAATAAAATTATTATTTACTTTATTGCTCTTTCTTCAGTATTTGCCACGTGTGCAGATTTTCCGAAACTTTGACTGCTCATATCTCTTTTATCTGATATCCGATTCCAGCAAACTTAATGGTTTAGAATCAGCATAATATGCTCTACCTACTGAGCCAAAGTTTAGCAGCAAATTCATATTTTTAGCAGAAATGCGAAACTGTTCCCTCGGAGGCAGTTTTGCTCATATCTCCTTATCCGGGACTCCGATTCCGGCAAACTCAGTTGCGTCGGGATCGTGTTGAGATGCTGTTTCTGCTGGTATAGAATTAAGCAGCTAATTCGGAGTTTAGCAGAAAGCCAACTTTTGCTATTTCCAGGTTTGACCGGCCCATAACTTCTTTATCCGGACTCCGATTCTAGCAAATTTAGTTGCGTTAAGATCGTGTTGGAAATCTCTATCCGCCGGTATAAAATTGAACTATTGATTCAGCTTTTAGCAAAAAGTCAAAACTGCACTCCGAGAACTGATTTTGCTTATAATTTCTTATCCGAGACCCCGATTCTAGCAAACTTGGTTGCATTGGAATCGTGTTGAAGTGCTCTCTCTGTTGGGGCCAGATCAAACAACTGATCTGGGTTTTAGCAGAAAGTTGATTTCTGCTATTCCCAGTTTTGATCAGCTCATAACTTCTTCATATGGACTCCGATTTGGACAATCTTGGTGCCGTTGGAACCGTATCGGAATCCTCTATCCAATGATATGAAGTTTGGTGGTCAATTCATGCCAGATCAAAAAGTCAACTTTTTGACCCTTCTGGGTTTGATTTTTAGTTTGACTTTTCATTTTTCTTCATTTTAGGGGTGCAAAAATCAGGTGTCTACAGTCAGGTCCAATTTTAAGGCAAAGAGACCCTGTTTGGTTTTTTTTTCTTTGAATATGTGAAAGAGTTCTTAAGCAGCCAAAATATTATCGTGAATGTTACGGGCCGGCACAAAGACACTTTGGAAGGGCAAGATAAGGTCAGACATGAGAGGCCGCATTCTTTCAACAAGGATTCTAGCTATAACTTTGTAGCAAATGTTGCACAAGCTGATGGGTCTGTAATCCTTGAGTCTTCTAGGGTTGTTGTTTTTGGGTATCAAGACAATATGAGTCTGATTAAGCTTTTTTTCAAACCATCCATTCTCAAAGAAATTTGTAATCATCTGCTAGACATCCTTCTTGACAATCCCCCAATTGGTCTGGTAAAAGAGACCTTGGAACCCGTCAGGCCCGGGGCTTTTAAGGGCACCCAGTTTCTTAACAGCCTCCCAAACTTCCTTTTCAGTAACAGGTCTAATAAGGTTAGCATTGTCAGCTTCAGAAATAGATGGGGCAATGTGGTTTAGGAGGAAAAAGTTATGGAGTAAACCATCATCAAGGTACATACCTTCGAAGTATTCAACAGCAAGATCCTCCATCTCCTTAATGTCAGAGATATCTTCATTCATGTCGTTTTTCAGGGAAAGGATTTTATTTTTATACCTCCTGTTGATGGTAGACATATGAAAGAACTTTGTATTGAGATCCCCCTCCTTGAACCACTTAATACGAGATTTCTAGAGCCAGAACATCTCTTGGGCTCTAAGTGCATCCATGTACTTTCTATGGAGTAGCTTCTCATTTTCAGTATCCTCGACATTTCCCGAATTCTCACAATTTTTCTGAGCGTCTCTAAACTTTGAGAAAAGCTCAGAGACCCTTTTATTAATGTCTCCCACCTTGTCCTTGTTCCATTTAGAAAGGGAGCATCTGAGTCTCCCAAATTTGTTCTGTAAATTTCCCCCATTCCTTTCCCAACTCTTGGCAACCACTTCCCTACAAAAAGGCTCTTCAACCCAGAATTTTTCAAACCTGAAAATCTTGTGAGACTTGAGTCTGTTGTTATTCAGGTTCAGGCATAGAGGACCATGATCAGACCACCCTATGATAGGGTCATGACGAAGGGTAGCATTTGAGAAAAGCTGGCACTAGTTAGTACTACCTAAAGCTCTATCAAAAATTTCTTTGATGTTACCCCTCCCCATTCTTCCGTTATTCCAAGTGAACCTCATGCCTTTGCAAGGCATATCAATCAGATTACAATAATTAATAAAATTGAGGAAGAAATCAGCTTTCCTTACCTTGATTTTGTTGCCCCCCTTTTTTCATGATCATACAAGACGACGTTGAAGTGCCAATGCAGCACCACGGAAGAAAACATCTGTTAGCAATGGACTTTAGAGTCTCCCATTGTACAGCTTGGATGTGCACATAGGAGCTTGCGTGGACGAAAGTCATCTCGCAGCTCTCCCCAATCTTCAACTTGAGGCACATGTGCACAAACCAGGCTGAGTGGTTATCCACAAAAACAGAGACCTCATCGTCCCATAAGATCCAGTACCCTTCAGCTCGGTCGACAACCGGCGACCACCAAAAAGTTTGGTACCCCATAGAACGGATTTGCTTCTCCGAGGACTTGTCACTCATTAGCGTCTCAAAAATCATAACAAAATTAGGTTTGTTAATGCGTAAACAAGTTACGCAAATGGAGTCTACTCGGGGTGCGACCCAAACCCCAACTATTCCAAGCAAAGATTTTCATGGTAGGCAAGGGAGTTGGGAGGACCCAACAAGACTCTCTGCAACCTAAGAGGAGGAAGGAAAGCGTAGTGAAAGGGGCTTGGGCTTTAAGAAGGAAAACAAATCAGGTTCAGAGCTGGGCTTTCTTTTTTTTGAAGGGTTTTGGTGTCCCCCCCTTCCATCCTGGGCTAAAATAAGGTCCACGTCCAAAATGAGGTTTGGAGCTTTTCGGTTTCTAGCCTGGGCTTTGGGCTTGGCAAAAGACGACTTTGATTTGGTCAGGTGGAGGGTTAAATGGGGGGAAGCATTAAGGGTAAAGGAGGGACCATCAAACTGGGCCCCAAAACTAAAAAAGTTAGATAGGAGAAGATTGCTTTCAAAAAGGCCCCCACTTGGGCCCCCTCCTTCAGCCTAGACGGCCCAGGACCCACATTTTACCATTGGTGTCTTGCATGTTGTCCACATCGCCTTCTCGAGCCACCCACTCTGTATGGATCGCAGTCTCATCAGGGTCAGCCGAGGAGATAGGCCGAACCTAGTCAACCTCTTTGGAACTCACTGAGTCGGCCCGATCCTGAGTCGCTCCGAGTCCTGGTTCGTCTTCCTCACCGAGGCTTTCAACAAGGGATTTTTCCTCCGACTCATGGGGATGCCCAGATGCTCCGAATACATCCTACAATCAGAATCAAAACCACCACCAAGCTTGCCGACAAAGGGGTTAGAGCAATCAAGAATGGTATGGCCGATAATACCACAAGAAACACAAAAATGGGGGAGATTTTCAAACCTGAAATCCAGCCAAATTTTGTTCTCAGATGTTACCTCGAACCAGACACCCGGGGGAATAGGGTGGTGAAGGGGGAGCTTGACTTTTGCAGAGACCGTTTCCTTGAGGAATTCCTCGTTGGCGATCTCCACCTCCAAGGCTATGCCAAACAGACTACGAAGATTTGATATGAGCTTTTCATCGTGGAACTTGCGAGGCAAGTTTAAAATATGTATCCATAGAAACATGCTCTCGAACTAGAACTCTCTAGCTTGGTCGGCATCAGGGATAGTCTCCATCAGTAGCAAGGCAGAACCAACAATCCACGGTTGAGCTGCTAAAACTTTTGTTTCTCACGATCCAAATTGAAAGCAACCAAAGATCTCCTCGGAGCCACTTTTACAGTGTTAACAATAAAGACGTTGAGCCACAGACGACCTATGGTCTATGGAGTTTCTGAAAGCGTTGGTTTGAGAATCTTCTCCACATAGTTCACAGATGACAAGATGAAACTATTTAGAGGAGATCCTGTTTCTATATTCTACTGTAGGGGTGTGCGCACCCCGATTTTGGGCCGCACGACGAGGTGCATGAAGAAGTGATGCTCGCCTCGGGACTGGTTTGGAGTCGCCACTGCCTGAGAGGTGCAGGCAGACACAAAGGGTACCTATTCGGGCCTAATTAATCTGGTCTGCGGCTTTATTAGAGATCTGAGCAAGTTCTCGGTTACGTCTAGGGAAGCCCGAAGACATCCTAGCCCGCCCCGTCGATTGACAGGTCCCGTGGGTCTCCTTGGTCTGAGTCAACTTAGTTTTCACCCAATTACTAAGCCAGCATGCACACTTATTTGGTCTGGTGGGGACCATTGATGGTGTGGGTCCCCTTTTTATTTGATTTTATCTTTTATTAATTAGTGAAGTGGGTCGGCTACGGGCCCTGTTGGAAGGCCCGCGGGTTGCCATGGTTGGGCCTTGGGCCCAGTTGGGTTATTGGGTAACCCATTTGGTTATTTACTTAAACTATACATGCCATGGGCTTAGTGGGCTTGGATTTGGCCCATTAGCCAATGGTCAAAAGGCCTGGGTCTGTTTATTGAAAACAGGCTTGGTATGGGCCAGTCAAAAGTAGGCCCCACAAGTGGGCCAAAGGGGGGTCTTTGTGGGCCCATGGTCCAAAAATGGGCTCAAGATAGCCCAAAATACTTTAGGGACTGGTTCAGGCCGGTTCAGGTTCACCTAGACTAAGAAATTACACTTTTTAAAATTATTTTACATTTGCCCGTGTTTTCTATACGGTCCGCCTTGACCGTGAATGAATTACGGTCTTCCTTGTCCGTGAATCAAACACGGTCCAGGCTGGACCGGCCTGAGTTTACGGACATCTCCATTTCTGCACTTTTGTTGTTGATTCTTCTCGGGATCAATTCCGGCTGTCTTCTTGGGATCTTCAATGACTTCTGTGGTGATTCCAGGGCCTTTAGGATCCTTCATTTCCTTCTTTTGGCTTGAAAAGGACATTCTTCTTCTTTGAATTTTCTTGAAGAAACCGGATCATTTCTTGTTTGTTTACCTCCAGATTTAAAAATAGGACATATGGTATTTACAGCGAATTGAACATCCTTAAAGAAGTCATATCCCAATCATGGAATAAAAAGGATCATTAGTTGATTCTTAGTGTCCAAAGGATCATTAGTGTCCAAAGGACACTTTCTTTTCTTTTTTTCTTTTTTTTTATTTATGATCAACTCCTTTTTAGCTTGCCATGACTTAAAAGGGAACAACAAAATGGTTAGTAGAAACTGTAGAATGTACAATAATTTGAAAAGAAATTAAAACTTATCACATTGTATTTAAATGGGTGAGAAAAAAATACTTACAATGCTGTTTATGACTAGTTCTAATGGTTCCTTTGAATTTGAGCAAATTCGGCAGCGCTTCCGCGTCCTCCGGAATTTTCTGGATTGATTTTGGCAGAGGTTTGGTGGGTTCTTGATGTTCAAAGGATAAAAAAGAAGATTTTAGGCATGGTTTTGATGAGACAGGGGCAATTTGGGAACAAAAGAGGTTTGGGTTAGGGGTGGTGGTGGTTGGGCAGGGCTTGGCCGTGGAGAGCACCAGGAGGGAGAGGGGAGTCAGCAAGGAGGAAGGCTTCTCGAAATGAGGGGGGTGGCCTCTCTATTTATAGGCAAAATTTTCGTGCCCGTATTTGAAGTACGGGCGTGCCTTGCCCGTACTTGAAGTACGGGCGTGCCTTGCCCGTACTTCAAGTACGGGCGAAAAACGCACATTTTCAAATCCCGCGAAATCGGCCGTACGGGACGCGTGTCCCGCCGTACAGCGACACGCGTCCCCTTCTAGAAGCTTGCCCGTATTTGAAGTACGGGCATGCCTCGCCCGTACTTCAAATACGGTCCAGCACGTTTTTAAAATGTTTGGATTTCAAACCTTTATTCAATTTGGTTTATTTAAAGATTTTTATCCGATTTTTTGATTATTTTATTATAAAACGAGATTCTTTTATTAAAATATTATTAAAAAATAAAGATATTTTTATTAAATGATTATTTTATTTATTTAACTCATTTATTCTGCTTTTTGTTGCTGTTTTGCCACATGGGCAGCTTTCTTTGAAACTTCAACTGCTCATAACTTTTCCGTCCGATGTCCGATTTCAGCAAATTTGGTGTCGTTGGAATCGGCTCGGAACCCACTATCCACTGGGATCAAATTGGGCAGTTGAATTGGGGTCGAGCAAAAAGTCAACTTTCGCTTCCCCAAAAGTTTGACCGGCTCATAACTTCCTCGTCTGGACTCCGATTGTGGCAAACTCAGTTGCGTTAGAACCGTGTCGAAATGCTCTTTTCAATGAGAGGAAGTTTGATGGCCAATTTTCTTTGGATCAAAAAGTCAAATTTTGGTCCTCTCAGGGTTCGACTTTTTACTTAAAATTTCATTTTTTTCATTTTTTGGGGTGCAAAAATCAGGTGCTAACAGCTGCCCCTCTTTGCCGGAGTCACCTTGGGGATGAACGGCAAAGAAGAAAAAGAACCTTATTTTTGCACCTTGCATTTTGGTCGACATGATCAACGAGCCTAAGTCCTCTTGATTTTCAAAGCAGCGGAAAAACGAAATGGTTTCCACTAAGTTTTTTGGAGCTTGCTCACCCACACTTCGCGGGCTTCCTGGAGCAACCCCTGATTGATTTCCACTTGGATCTCGAAGCTTGCTTACCCACACTTCGCGGGTTTCTTGGAGCAATTTCTTGATTTTAATTTAGATTTAAAAGGGATGGGATTGGACTTAAGCTCACCAATCTATTTTGGCATTGATGCAAGATGCTCAACAATGTTCTTTTCTTCTTGTTTGTTCCATTAAAGTTTTTCGGTGATTTCCAATTTGTGGCTTTCTTTTATCTTTCCGCAGATTTAGTGGTTTTTTTATTTTTTATTTTTTTATAGCTTAGAGGCTAGATGAGGGCTGATGATGGTGGTTCAGGAATGAAGGAGTCGGGAGGAGGCTGCCTTGCTGCCGTTTGTCATCCGGAGAACCTCACACACCTGACCTATTCTATTTACAAAAGTGGTAAATCAAAATTACAAAAGGGCCCATTCGCCCAGAACTTCTTTATTCTGCTTTCTTCTTCAAGTCTTGAGCACTTCACTGCTCTTTTTTCACAGCATGGCCTTCTCAGCTTGGGGAAGAGTTCCTCCATCAGCTGTCCTTGTGATAAGGTAGAGGTTCCCTAGTTTGGAATGACTCTACTGGGGATTGGTGGGAACCTCTATCGTCTTTTCTCTTTTTGCTTCTTTCACTTGGTTAGGAGCTTCTGCTGAGTATGGGCATTCTGTGCGGATGGGGGATCCTTGCCTTGGCTTTCTACTTGGCCTTTTCCAGTATTGTTTGTTTCTCTGGCTTCAAGGCGTTTCTTGATGACCTGCAAAGATCTCACAAAGCGGCGAGGTATCTGAAATCAAGAAGATAAGCAGAATAGGTCCTTTTTTTTTTCTTTTTGCAAGTGATCTTAAAAGAAGAAGCAAGACCAATGACCACAGAGATTTGCCTTATTAGCTCGAAGTGTTTTGGGACAGTGTGCTCAACACGTATTCCCATGAAACTCTTGACTTAGGCCAGCAAGGGTTTAAAAGCTGAGAGGTACTTCAAGGAATGTCCCCCCTTTCCTAGGTTTCGGTTTCTCTTATTTTCTCCTTTTTCAGGATTTGGCAATTGAGAGTTCTTCCCTGGGTTAGTGACTATCCCAACTTGAGGGTTCTTGGCCAACTTCTTGCATATCATGCCCTTCAGATCAGAGAGGTCTTGAAATTAGGACGAAACGTCAGCTTGGTTTTAAGTCTGGGAAATGAAAGGTGGCAAGGCTCACAATCTTTTCATTTTCAGGTTTTACTTTGTGTCTGGCCGAAGCTCGTTCTTCTTCTTTTGGATTCCTTCATCACAAATCTGCACAAATCTGATTGTCACTTCTTCTGTAATCAAAAAGGAATTTCTAATGGGACGAAATGAAGGCCGGTGTTTTAGTTTATGAAAGAAAAGGAATATGGCTCAAAGTTCTTTTGTAAATGGGTCGAGTCATGTTCTTCCCTTTTCTTGATGGCTTGGACTTTGACGTATCCGTTTTTCTTTCTTTCTTTTTCTTTTTCTTTCTGTGGCCTTTCGCTTTTTCCTCTATCATTTTTCTTTTGCTAGGGGCCGATTTTTGCTTTTTGATTTGCTTGGCCTGCCCCAGTGTGCATTCTGATTTTTTTTTCTTTGCTTTTGCATACTTGCCTCATTTCTTCTTTCTTTCTTCTTTGTCAAGCATCATATTTGGGGTATCTGACTCAATGGGTTAGAAAAGAAGAATGTTAGGCTCAAAGGATTTGACTAAGGATATGACTTGGGATGTAAAGCAAAATGGCCTTTCATCCTTTTACAGAAGTTATGACAACTTGATTGGATTGTTTCATGCAAATTAATTTAGGAATCTTACTCATCCTTTTTATTTCTTTTTCAGCTTTTCCCCAGTGTGGGGTGGCTAGACACAACACGGTATTTGAATAATACGATCAGGCCCAAAGTGTTTGACTAGCGATTCTTAAAATTCAGGATGGATGAAGGATGGCCTCTCATCCTTTCTCAAAGACATGATATTTAAGTCCGCCTTGGCCCTTAGCTAGTTTAGACATTTTCTCTTTTTTTTCTTTTCATCTTTTTCCTCTCCAGGGTTATTCTGCCCCAGTGCAAGGATGGGCTTGGAAGAAAAATCAAAGCATAGATCAGGAAAGGACTGCCTTTGGCTTAGTCAAGGTTCTCATGGGACAGTATCCTGCACCCAGCTGAAAACACCTTTGAGCTACTTGGCATTTTTCCATGATCATAGTCCTGCCAAAAGGGTATGGTCTCAGAACAATGTCATCACCGACCAAACACTTGCACATTTTTTTTATTTATTTATTATGCAGAATTAAAAGGTATTTACATCAAAAAGCATTAAAGTAAATTAAACTTCCCTTCAAAGGTTGGCCTTGCGGATCGCAACGGGCACAGCACTCCAGTTCCTGAGCGGTGTCTTGACTTCAACCACCTCCTCCGGTTCAGTTCCACCAATCGTGATCATATTGACGGATTCGTCTGGATCACTTTCATCTGGCGCTGCTACATCTTCCATGTCTTCATCCGGATCCTCCTCCTCTGATGAAGTATCATCTGAATCCTCACCCTGGCTTTCATATGGGTCAGGCAGATTCCTGAGCTCAGGAGTAGATGGTGGCACTCCTTCTACTGTAACACAAGGGAGGCCAAGCCACAGACGCATTTCAGACGAGATAGATTCCGGTTCAGATTCGGGTGATAGTGGATCCGTAAGGGAATAGAGATTCGGTTCCAAGGTGGCAGACATACAGTCAGGAGGCCCTTCACCATTCCTTTGAGGGGGGACCCTCGAGCTATCCACTGATGAATCTTGGGCAGGTGACCTGCCTTGATACCAGAATCCTGCAGAGCTACCCGCTCCTTCTCTTGCTGGAGGCGATAGAGAATCACTGATCCATCCACAGTTGTTTTGGCCTTGTGGTCCCGTGACCTCTTCACTACTTTCAGGATCATCCTCAAGTGCACAGATATAGGCATCCGAGCCCTTTTCAGTTTTAGATTCCTTAATGGGAGTAGGTGGCATGTCTCCATTATCTCCTTTCAAGATAACAACCGAAGCCAATGATTTGGTTCCATCTCGGAGATACACCCTTACTTTCTGACCTGGTTGTCCAATCAGCACTGACGGGTCAAATTGCCCCTGGCTTTCATCACAATTGCTCACAAGGTTTACTGGCCCACTAGTAGATGCCTTGTTATGGTCCGGAAGGGGATTAGTCTGGACCCCCACTGGAGGAGTTGTTGCTGGGGGATCGACGGAAATTTGCTTATTGTCGATCAAATCTTGTATATCATGCCTCAAATCCCAGCAATAGTTAGTATGATGACCAGGAGCTCCCATGTGATATTCGCAGCGCACATTAGGATTGTAATTGCGACTATTAGTCGGTTGGTGGGTTGGATCCTTTTTCTGCAAATATCCCTTTTTCAACAAGGTTGGCAGCAATTCTGCAACTGAGTAAGGGAGGGGAGTGAACACTCTAGTCATTCTTGCTTGGTGTTCCTCTCTGGTCAACCTAGGCCTTCTTGCAGTCTGTGTCTCTTGTCCAGGGTTCTGGTTATTAGGTGCTGAAAAGTGGTAAGGTCTGCTTTGCTGGACGTAGTTAACATTCTCGTCCTCTTTCTTCTTTTCCGGACCTCTCCCACTAGCAGGACCTCTTCTCTGCTTAGGAAATCCTGTAATTCTACCAGACTTAACTCCATCTTCTATCCTGTCTGCCACAACCACCAGGTCTGCGAAACTCGCAGCAAACTGTCCCAGCAGCAGTGTATAATATGGTTGCCCCAATGTTGAGATGAACAAGGTTACCATCTCTTTTTCCAGCATGGGTGGCTGAACCATCGCAGCCGTCTCTCGCCATCTCTTGGCATACTCGCGGATGGACTCACCACTTTTCTTGGCCATCTTTTGTAGTTCCATCCGAGTGGGCAAGACTTCGGTGTTGAACTTGAAGTGCTCTAGGAAAGTACTTGCCAAGTCATCCCATGTCCTGATTCGGCTTCTGTCTAGACTGGCAAACCACCTCTGCGCTGATCCTGTCAACGAGCGTTGGAAAAATTGGATCATGATTCTTTCATCATGTGCATACTGGCACATGTCTCCATAGTATGCTCTTAGATGTGACAGCGGATCTCCACTCCCGTCAAATTTCACAAAATCCGGACACTTGAATTTTGGTGGAAGCTGTAAATCAGGGAAGAACCCTAGCCTATCCAGTGAGGCTTCCTTTGGCACAGAACTTCGGTTCGCATTCCGTACATGTTCTTTTAAGGCCTGCACATCGGCTTGCATCGATTCTTGTGCCCGATACCAATCTTCTGCTTCGTGCCCCATTCCCATCACTTGTTGTTGTGGAATAACAGGGGGTGCCGGAATCCTTAATTGTTCTGGCTAGACAGGTAGTGGTTGAGGAACTGGCTGCTCTGGCGGATGCAAGTTCATCTGTGGAATGGCAGGTGGTGGCTGCTCTGGCATCACTGGCAGTGGTTGAGGTGCCAATGGCGGTGGTGGTACTGGCGGCTCCTGGGGAGGTACCGGCTGTTGTGGAGGTATCGGCAACTGCTGCTGCGGTTGTGCAAACTGGGGAGGTACTTGCAGCCTTTCCATTCGCTGCATCATGTTCGCCATCATGGCCGTCATGTGAGCCATTTGCTGGTTGATTCCTGTGATTATTGGATGATCTTCCAGCTTTTCTTGCTCCTGAGGAGGTGGAGGGAGTGCTTGTTCAAGTCCTTCAGCAGGATCCATTTGGAGTTTTCTTCTTGAACGTAGGAGGTACGGGCTGCGATACGCAATCGTGGTACCCTGTTAAGCAAAAAGACACAAATTAGTATAGAGAATTCATATTATATCAAAACATAATGCATGTTGATGCATGCCAATGCAAATTAGTCAAGACTCTTTGATTTGATTGATTTTCACTTAATTGATTTTTTCTTCTTTTGTTTTGAAACTTTTATTCAACAACCAAGGAGGGTAATTTGATCCCTTTTTAGCCGCCATTCGGAGACAAGGGGAGAGTCCCTGAGAATAATCTTCTTTTTACCGTCACTTCGGAGGTAAGGAAAGAAGATTTCTGAAAATGATTTCCCTCAACCGCCACTTCGGAGGTTAACCGCCACTTCGGAGGTAAGGAAAGAGGATTTCTGAGAATGATTTCCCTCAACCGCCACTTCGGAG
This sequence comes from Buxus sempervirens, assembly GCA_947561395.2. Taxonomy (NCBI): domain Eukaryota; kingdom Viridiplantae; phylum Streptophyta; class Magnoliopsida; order Buxales; family Buxaceae; genus Buxus; species Buxus sempervirens. The sequence goes on along the minus strand of OX387185.1, from coordinate 38,952,528 downwards.
GTTGACCGCCACTTCGGAGGTAAGGAAAGAAGATTTCTGAAAATGATTTCCCTCAACCGCCACTTCGGAGGTTGACCACCACTTTGGAGGTAAGGAAAGAGGATTTCTGAGAATGATTTCCCTCAACCGCCACTTCGGAGGTTGACCGCCACTTCGGAGGTAAGGAAATAATCTCTGCTGAACCGCCACTTCGGAGGTAATGATTCCCTTCAACCGCCATTTCGGAGGTTGACCGCCACTTCGGAGGTAAGGAAAGAAGATTTCTGAGAATGATTTCCCTCAACCGCCACTTCGGAGGTTGACCGCCACTTCGGAGGTAAGGAAATAATCTCTGAGAATGATTTCCCTCAACCGCCACTTCGGAGGTTGACCGCCACTTCGGAGGTAAGGAAATAATCTCTGGGTTTGGAAGCCACAGGAGCTGATTTTGATTTTGGAAATGGATCATTTTGGAGAATTCCAAGGAATGATAAGGGGTTTGGAATGGTAGGAACACAAAGTATTGATTTCCATCAGGATCTGGGAAACTACAAGAGTTGATTTCCCAATTGGCTGACTCTTTTTTTATTATTATTATATATATATATATATATATTTTTAAGATTTTTTTTTCTCTCTCTCTTTTTTTTTTTGTTTTTTTTTGTCCGATGGCCATCGGCAAAAATCAGACTTTTTCCTTGACTTTTTTTTTCACTTCCTTATTTTGGGTTGTTTCACAGCCAATTGAAACTTGGTTTAAGCACAGGGGATTGAAACCATTTTTCGCCCTAAGGCAAATTTAATGTATACTTAGAGGCAAATTTATTTATTTTTTTTTTGGTGTTTCTTTTTTTTTTTTTTGTTTTTTGAAATGAGTTAATCAGGCATGCTTATGCAGATGATCCTGAAGTGTGTGCACTTGATGCATGAAGATGCGTACACAAAATTAGAACTAACATTACCATTCTGCATAATTAAAAAGTGTGTGCATAGTCCTAAAAAGGTTGGTGCCCCTCGAGGCACGACTTCTAGACATACTTGTGTATGGAAGCACATCTGAATCCAGATTAGCCTTCTTTTGTCTGTTCTTTCGTCTGTCTTTGCTTTCAGGTGTCAGACCAAAAGAATTAATAATTTGCCGAAAAGGGCTAAAATTACAGGATATTCAAAATCTGAAAAATTTCATCTTAAGGGCTTTTGGGAACCCAAAAGAAGGATACAAATTTGCTTCAAGGTAGGTAGGCTGGAATCCTGGATCTAGGGTTTTATGCCCCTGTTCTGATCTGGCCTATTTTTGCCGGATTTTCTGATCTTGTCGGCTTTCATCTGCTCAAAAGGTCGACCTGGACTCAGAGTGCTCCCTGCGGACTCAATGGGTCAAGGTCCATGGTTCATAGGACTTAATTCATGGATCTGGGGTGGTTCCCCTGATCAAAATTTGGTTGGTTTCCTAAATTAGGGCTGAGGCAGCCCAAGATCTAGGGTTCACTCAATTTTATGCAAAAGAGCGGGGGCACTGCCCCTGATGGACTCTTAGATTTTAAATTGATTTTATTTTCCAATATTCACATCCATATCCATGCTGCATTCACAAAGCTGTGGCTTATCAGAAACAATAGGTGGGGAAAGGGTACCCAGCCCGAGACATTTGCCTACAAGGGTCTGAGCCAAGTACTAGACCCTCGCGTACCACAGCATGAAGCCAGTGGCGCTAAGGAATCCAGAAACCTGGGGAGATGGGTTTACCCTGCTTTCCCCGGCAAGCCACGGGAGCGTAGAGCTAATACCATCCCAAAAGTAAGTTCATCGTTTGAGAAGGGTGGCTGCTAGAGAGATCTAGGTTTTGGTGAAGAAGAGCAGCATTTCATCAAATCATTCAAAGCGGATCATTCATGCAGACCCCCTCGTGCATGTCACCCCATGCAGTTAAAAGATCATTCACGGTGTAGTGAAGTGCTTGTGTGTGCAGTGGGGCAAAGTGCTGTGTCTATTTGGGTGATTCTCGGATAATGAGCTGATAAAGGGTTCCTTAATGTCACTTTTATAGTGAGAGTACAGAACAACATGCAATACGATGTCTAGGTGGATCCCCAGGTAAGTGGAGGGTCACAGGGAACCGCTTAAATTCCACTTTCCTTAGGCAATTATCTCGTCCTTGTGACAGGATCCCCCAATATCACGTAATTGCAAGAGTTCCATACCTCACTAAGGTTGGACAAAAAGTACTTCATAAATCTGCTCATATCCCCCTATGTTGAGTCATTTCCTGACCAATGACCAATTGGGCTGAAAGGTCCCCAGCAGAGTCGCCAAGCTGTGCGCACCCCGATTTTGGGCCGCACGACGAGGTGCATGAAGAAGTGATGCTCGCCTCGGGACTGGTTTGGAGTCGCCACTGCCTGAGAGGTGCAGGCAGACACAAAGGGTACCTATTCGGGCCTAATTAATCTGGTCTGCGGCTTTATTAGAGATCTGAGCAAGTTCTCGGTTACGTCTAGGGAAGCCCGAAGACATCCTAGCCCGCCCCGTCGATTGACAGGTCCCGTGGGTCTCCTTGGTCTGAGTCAACTTAGTTTTCACCCAATTACTAAGCCAGCATGCACACTTATTTGGTCTGGTGGGGACCATTGATGGTGTGGGTCCCCTTTTTATTTGATTTTATCTTTTATTAATTAGTGAAGTGGGTCGGCTACGGGCCCTGTTGGAAGGCCCGCGGGTTGCCATGGTTGGGCCTTGGGCCCAGTTGGGTTATTGGGTAACCCATTTGGTTATTTACTTAAACTATACATGCCATGGGCTTAGTGGGCTTGGATTTGGCCCATTAGCCAAGGGTCAAAAGGCCTGGGTCTGTTTATTGAAAACAGGCTTGGTATGGGCCAGTCAAAAGTAGGCCCCACAAGTGGGCCAAAGGGGGGTCTTTGTGGGCCCATGGTCCAAAAATGGGCTCAAGATAGCCCAAAATACTTTAGGGACTGGTTCAGGCCGGTTCAGGTTCACCTAGACTAAGAAATTACACTTTTTAAAATTATTTTACATTTGCCCGTGTTTTCTATACGGTCCGCCTTGACCGTGAATGAATTACGGTCTTCCTTGTCCGTGAATCAAACACGGTCCAGGCTGGACCGGCCTGAGTTTACGGACATCTCCATTTCTGCACTTTTGTTGTTGATTCTTCTCGGGATCAGTTCCGGCTGTCTTCTTGGGATCTTCAATGACTTCTGTGGTGATTCCAGGGCTTTTAGGATCCTTCATTTCCTTCTTTTGGCTTGAAAAGGACATTCTTCTTCTTTGATTTTTCTTGAAGAAACCGGATCATTTCTTGTTTGTTTACCTCCAGATTTAAAAATAGGACATATGGTATTTACAGCGAATTGAACATCCTTAAAGAAGTCATATCCCAATCATGGAATAAGAAGGATCATTAGTTGATTCTTAGTGTCCAAAGGATCATTAGTGTCCAAAGGACACTTTCTTTTCTTTTTTTCTTTTTTTTTATTTATGATCAACTCCTTTTTAGCTTGCCATGACTTAAAAGGGAACAACAAAAGGGTTAGTAGAAACTGTAGAATGTACAATAATTTGAAAAGAAATTAAAACTTATCACATTGTATTTAAATGGGTGAGAAAAAAATACTTACAATGCTGTTTATGACTAGTTCTAATGGTTCCTTTGAATTTGAGCAAATTCGGCAGCGCTTCCGCGTCCTCCGGAATTTTCTGGATTGATTTTGGCAGAGGTTTGGTGGGTTCTTGATGTTCAAAGGATAAAAAAGAAGATTTTAGGCATGGTTTTGATGAGACAGGGGCAATTTGGGAACAAAAGAGGTTTGGGTTAGGGGTGGTGGTGGTTGGGCAGGGCTTGGCCGTGGAGAGCACCAGGAGGGAGAGGGGAGTCAGCAAGGAGGAAGGCTTCTCGAAATGAGGGGGGTGGCCTCTCTATTTATAGGCAAAATTTTCGTGCCCGTATTTGAAGTACGGGCGTGCCTTGCCCGTACTTGAAGTACGGGCGTGCCTTGCCCGTACTTCAAGTACGGGCGAAAAACGCGCGAAAAACGCACATTTTCAAATCCCGCGAAATCGGCCGTACGGGACGCGTGTCCCGCCGTACAGCGACACGCGTCCCCTTCTAGAAGCTTGCCCGTATTTGAAGTACGGGCATGCCTCGCCCGTACTTCAAATACGGTCCAGCACGTTTTTAAAATGTTTGGATTTCAAACCTTTATTCAATTTGGTTTATTTAAAGATTTTTATCCGATTTTTTGATTATTTTATTATAAAACGAGATTCTTTTATTAAAATATTATTAAAAAATAAAGATATTTTTATTAAATGATTATTTTATTTATTTAACTCATTTATTCTGCTTTTTGTTGCTGTTTTGCCACATGGGCAGCTTTCTTTGAAACTTCAACTGCTCATAACTTTTCCGTCCGATGTCCGATTTCAGCAAATTTGGTGTCGTTGGAATCGGCTCGGAACCCACTATCCACTGGGATCAAATTGGGCAGTTGAATTGGGGTCGAGCAAAAAGTCAACTTTCGCTTCCCCAAAAGTTTGACCGGCTCATAACTTCCTCGTCCGGACTCCGATTGTGGCAAACTCAGTTGCGTTAGAACCGTGTCGAAATGCTCTTTTCAATGAGAGGAAGTTTGATGGCTAATTTTCTTTGGATCAAAAAGTCAAATTTTGGTCCCCTCAGGGTTCGACTTTTTAATTAAAATTTCATTTTTTGCATTTTTGGGGTGCAAAAATCAGGTGCTAACAAGGGGTAAAAGTAGTGTTGGGTCTAGGAGGGATGGGAAGGCTCTTGGAGTTTCTAGTAAGATCTTCCATAGGATAAGCAAAAAGAGGGCAAGCCAAGACAGCAGAGACCAAACACCAGCAAACCCAAGCACTCATTGAAAAGCACCGCCACAAAAGACAAACAGGATAAAAGGACCACCTAGCGAAGGACGTCGGGCCATAAAAGGGGGCCAAGGGGAAGCAAAGTAAGGAAACCCTAAATAGACTATGGAGCAACTCTAAGGCGATTCCAAGGAAGTCTCTCGGTCTTTCACATGAATTGTGTCTTGGTTGAGGGTACGGTATAGTAAATTTGGTGTAGATGACAAGCCTCGGGCACGACCATTAATATCATCAAAGAGCTGATCTGTTTCTATATTGATATCTATACTATATACAAGAATAGGCCTCTTGGGAAGTGTGCCAACAACTATGCACGGTTTAACCAAAAAGCCATTACTATTTGTTGTTAGGGCATCATTAATAAAGGGTTAAAATAGTCAAAACTTTGTCTGTTCATTTAAAATCTGGACAGTTACAAAACTGTTCCCTCCTCTACGTGCAATATTGCACGTGCACCCCTCTAGTATTATTAAACACAAGTGACACAACTACAGGTATCTATTATTGCTTTTGCAAAAGAATTATGTGTTATATCTGTATATGTAATTGAGTTACTAGCCTTATTAGAAGGTTTAAGAATAGCTTATAGTATGGGAACACTGAATATTGTTATTGAAGGTGATGCTTTGCAGGTGATTGAAGGAATCAAAGGAAAGGCCATTAGAGCATTAGCAGTAGATTCCACAATAAAAAATGTTTAAAAGTAATTTTTAAAAAAAAGTAATATTTTAATATTTTCACTCTCTATTTTAGGAAATCTGGTCTAGGTTAAGGATCCCTAAAATAAAAAAGTTATAAACTTCTTTAAATTTAAGAAAAAAAATTAGGGAATCTGCTGTTAATGCTCTTATACCCTTATTATATACCACCTAGTTGTCTATACCCATGATACTCTCCACCTTAATATTTATGCACGCACCTTCTAAGGCGTGGCTCCTTTAGATGGTATAATCAGTGGGTATTTTATGGATTTTAATACTTCTCAAAAATTCTGGTGCATTTTTAGAACATTTAGATAATTTTTGAAGTAAAAACCTTAACTAGCTCAAGAAACTTATCGTGTAATCCTTCTTAGAAAAATTAAACATATCCACAAAGGTTCATATATAGTGAAGCAAAAAGTATTTTAGGTGTCATTAACAATTTAAGATTAAGGTTGTGATAGATGGGAATGTGTGCACATCTTCTACAACAAGGATCATGTAATTGCCATGTAATTGGCTGAATACAATTAAAAATTTTATTTTTTAGAATTTATAGTAAAAAAATTTTTATTTTAAATTTCAACTCATGAATCACACAACCTTTGCATATCCAACGGTTTTTAAGGATTTGCATCCATCGAATAAACCATAGTGATTTGACTAATCCAACCTCCATCCAACTAGGAAACCTTTGGATATTTTTTGTTATATGTATTGATTATTGTAAGCACCTCATTTTCGCACCCCTCTTAAAAACCAGAAAGCAAAACCCTAAAAGACATGCCAAAAGCCCTACGGAGCAGAATGTGACTTTCTGTCTGAGCCCAAATTGATTGTTATACCCTATCCTAAGGGGCAGAGAATCCCGATGCGGTTCCAACGCAATTAAGTTTGCGTGAATCGAAGCCCGGATGGAAAAGATATAAGCAAAACAGTCCCAGGGGCAAATCGGTCAAAGTTTAAAATGACTTAATAAAAATAATTAAGATAAATGATAAATAATCAAAAATTGGAGAAGTTTGATTTGTCCGAGTGGGCGGCTGAGTCACCTCAGCCGTCAACTTAAGCAAAAAAGGGAAAGAAATTCGCGACCGCATATATAGTGCGATCGAATTTTTCGGCCGCTGTTTGTGCGAGCCAATCACAAGAAGCAGTGGACGAAAAGTGCCCGCAATGTAAGTGCGGACACTTTTCGTTAGTCTACGCACTGCCCAAGTTTTTCACCTAATCATTGCTAAAAATACGTCGCGCGTCTGTAGACACCCCAAATTGCACTGTCAAATGAGAAAATATTAAAAACATGTAATTAGAGCTTAAAACAGGCCAAAAAAGCATAAAAATTGAATAAATAGGCTTTGCCCGTATTTCCTTCACGGGCCCATCGCGCCCGAAAATTATCTACGGACAGGCGCGCCCGTAGTAACTATACGGTCCCCATTGGACCGTAGTGCATTTACGGGCATTAAAGACACGTGCGAGTTTTGTCCTTCTCTCGATTTCCGAGCTTTATTTGAAGTCCAATATATCTTTAAACAAGTGAATTAAGTGTTTTATTCGCTGAAGCTACCTTGGTTGGCTATGGATGGGCATTATCTCTGTATTTCACTCTATCCTAAAGACCAGGCTATATCCTTCTGGACCAACCATGCCCCTGGGTGTGTCTATAAATAGAGGCTCATTCCTCTAGCTAAGGGCCACGAAATTTTGAAGTCCAAGGAATTCTAAGAAGCTCCAAGAGAAGAGAAGAACTCCTACTGCCTGCCTGCTCAATCCAGGTAAGTCCCCTATCCCTTTTTATTTTCTGTCTTCAATTCTAGAAATAATAGGATCATCTCTATTGCTGTAGAATAAGGCCATATTTATTTTGTATCCCTAAACTTGTCTCCAAGTACCTCAAGGGTCTCTCTAGCCGTAAAACGTGAAGAGAGAACTAGGGGAAAGGGGAACAGGTGGATCCCTAGAATAGAGCCCCATATTTGATTTTTTCTTTTTTCCATAGAATAAGGCCTGTGATTGTGTTTGTATATCCAAACCTATCTCTAAGTACCTCAAGAGTCTCTCTAACCGTAAAACGTGAAGAGAGAACTAGGGGAAAGGGGAACAGGTGGATCCGTAGGGTAGACCCCCATGTGCTCAAATCTGTGAGATGTGGCTATTTTGAATATCCTGATCATGTTTAATTGTTTTTATGATGAATCTGAATGAATTACATGAATCCATGATGTTTATAGCATGAGATCCCCACTTTTTGCTAAAATTTGGATTTTTGCCACTTTTGCACCTACAGCACTGTTTTCGTGATTTTTGTGATTTTAGGCTATGATCTTGGATTTATCATGATCAATATGATAGATCTGAATCCAGAAGCCTGAAAATAAATTATAGGGTTTCATGATGTGGCTTTTAAATTGTTTTTTCATTATTGAGAGAAGACCCTACAGTCTAAATTCTCCCCTTTTGGTGTTTTTCATCAATGTGGGTATTTTTGGTTTTGATTTTCAGATTTAATGTGAAATTTGGGCTTTATCTATATCCTGGACTATTCAAGTTCAATTTTGAAATATTTTATAAAAATCATCTTTTCTAGATTTCTAGAATTTTGACTTGAAGCCAGATTTTTGGATTTTTCATTTTAAATTGATTTTATTGGATTTCATCTCAATTTTATTTTGATCATGAAACCCTAGGAATGGTATGATCATGTTTGATAGTTCTGGATCAATCAGACTATTCATATGAAAAAACCATACAATTTTTGTCCTCTTTTGTGATTTTGTGTGATTTTATAGCAAGCTTTTTTTCTTAGAAAAACATGAACAATACCTGGCAACCACTTTATGTGGATGAATAGGGGTGCCTAACACCTTCCCCTGTTCATAACTTAATCCCCTTACCCATCTCTGGTTGTTTTTTTTTAGGAGGGATATTTTGCCCTAAAATTGCCTTTTGTGTTTATTTAATATTTTGGTGTCCATTCACACCTAAATTGAATGGTGGCGACTCTTTGTTTAATATAATCCCGTGTGATGATTGAGGAAATCATAATTTTGATTTTTTCCCATGTCTCACAGCGTCCGCATAGAATGTGCGGGCACGTTAAAACCGCACATACCATGTGGTTTTAACCAAACCGCATAGTATGTGCGGATTTCAACCTGTGTTCTATAAATAGCAAATTCAAGCATGGGACAGGGGTTGGTCCTTTTATAACTGTTCTTCCTTCATCCCCTTTGCATTATACACCTCCAAACCAACCAATCTCTTCTCAAATCCCCATTATTCTCCCCCAAACCTCTTCCTTGATATTCTTCTCCCCTTTTTATCAACAAGGGGACAAGAAGGAAGGTTGTTGTGGAGCCTAGGAAGGCTCCTAATTGCTACCTACATCCACTAGGGGGTTCTCACTCACCCAAATAAAAAGGTAACTTCAAGGTGAGCTTTCTCCTTACCTTTTGTTTCACATATGTAAAAATGAGCATGTTATAAATATGAGTACATGCAAGGCTATTTCAAGCCTTTCTTTTTACTGTTTTGATTTCCATTTTCTTCTCTTTTTCGTGCTATTGGAATCCCCATGGTAAGGGGACGATTCCATACAAAGTTGGGAGGAGAGGCTTTGTATTGTTGGTCGAAAAGTGATGGTAACAAGGGCTGTTCAAATTTTCATTTTTGAGGGGAGTATGTTCCCCATAGTCCAATCCGCTGTACCCCCAAATCTTTCCCTCTTTCCCTTCATTTAACTTACGTTATTTGTTGTCCCTCTTGGTATGCTCGTTAGTTTCTTTTTCATGATCATGCATGTGTAGTGGGAACAACACACACACCCACATGCAATGCTTAGAAGGCTCATCCAAGGGTCCGTTTTTGTTACATACTTGCACCACTATGAACACATATTCTTGCTTAGCACATTCACACAACTCATCTTGTCTCCATGTGCACCAAAGTCACCATAAGAAACATGCATGATTTTTCTAGCATCTCTATAATTGTCTGCTATTTTTGTAAACTTTAAAGCACCCATCCTCATGCATGCTCATCATTATTTTGTTTAGTCTATATATTAGCTTATGTGTTTGATCATGTTGGTTGAATGTATGTGTGGATGAATGGGTGAAAAGCTTGTATTAAGCCTAAATAAGGTATTGAAACCACTGTGGGTATGCTAAGAGACCTACAAAAACTCGCGAAGGCTTCTAGAAGGAAGACGAGCAATGTCCCATTGAACTTTTGGCGTTTTGGGTCTCTGGGTTGGATCCGCAGACAAAGTGCGGATCGGGCCTGTCCACGCTGTATGTGCAGATAAGCCCTGTTCGCACAAGGTCTGCGGACAAACCCAACAGACACCCAAATTTTATTCCACTTGGGCTTAGGCCCACTTGACCTGCCTTAATAAGATCCAATAAAACCTTTTAGGGCCTCTGGGTCAACCCAGGCCCTCATTTTGAGACTTGGGCCCAATAAGGCTTCGTGGGCCTTCCAACGGGGCCCACATCCTGACCCGCCCGAACCAGGGCCCATTTATTGTATGTTTAATGCCCAAGGCCACCTCCAAGCCCAATGGGCCTTAACCTGGGCATTAACCAAGAGCGACTTGGTTAATGCCCAGGGCCACCTCCAAGCCCAATGGGCCTTAAAAGACTCCAACCCACTAATCTTTGTATGTTTAATTAATCCCCAAACCAAATAACCAAATCCGGAAAGGGTTATCCAATATAACCCTAAATGAGAATTGGGCTTGACTTGAGCCCAACATGGTATCCAGTGGCCTTCCAACGAGGCCCATACCAGACCCACTTCACTTGTAAATAAAAAGATAAAATCAACCAAAAAGAAAAAAGGGACCCACACCATTCTAGCGGTCTCCACTCAGGCCTGATAAATATGCATGCTTGGTTAGGAAGCAGGGTGAGCTAGAACTAAGTTGACTCGAATCAAGGATAACCCGTGGGACCCGTCTTTTGATAGGGTGGACCGGGGTGTCTACAAACTTCCCCGGACTGCAATTGAGCCCTTAACCGGAATCGCAAACCGCATACCACCTAATAGACATCCTTTAGGCATCCAGGTATCTGTCTGCACCCCATCAGGCAGTGGTGACTCCTAATCCCCTTCTTCCCCTCACATTCATGCGCGCCCTCGCGGGTCGATGTATGCACAATTATTATTTAACTTTTCTAATGATTATTAATTTACACTTATGCCCCCTCCCTTTTCTAATAACTAGGGGAAATGCACATGTTAGCATTTAGCAAAAGAATTAAATAATTGGCTGCAATTAATTGGAAGATAAAAAAAAATATTGAAGGAAATTTCGGGGGATAAAAGTTGTTATAAGTGCAAGGATATATAAGTGTTGACCAAAAATTTGTAATCTTTGATCGAACACGATTTCACCCATTTGTGCGGGTTTTTATTTTATGGGGTGTGGATCCACTCAAGATCATTGATCATTAATTATATCCTAGGCTATAGAAACACCCTTTGATTCTAACTCTCAAAGTCTACTAATGGAAATTGGGTTGGTTTATTTTTATCTGCAGCTGAGCCCGATTTCATATTTGTTCGGGCTGCCTACGTACCCACTTATGGGATCAAGCCAAACCGTAGTTCAATTGGGTCATTTGGACTTGAATTTGGTTTGGGTCACAAGGATCCAGTTTAGGTTTGGCTTGAACCGTAGGGGAAATGGTTTGAATGGATTTCAATTGTTTGGATTATGAAGATCTGATTTGGTTTTGGTTTGATTTGGAAATTTGAACCGCAAAAGAAACGTTTTGGCTTTGGTTTATTTAGAAGTATAGGTTGTATAGGAACCGGTTTGGATCAGTTTAGTTATTTGGTTTATGCAGGGTTTGGTTTGGTTTGGCTTAATTCCATGACTCATACAATTTTAGTTTTAGGACAATTTCGGTCAAATTTAGTTTTAGGACGATTCCGGTCCGATTTAGTTTTAGGATGATTCCGGTCCAATTTAGTTTTAGGACAATTTCGGTCTAATTTAGTTTTAAGGACGATTTCAGTCCAATTTAGTTTTAGGACGATTCCGATCCAATTTAGTTTTAGGACAATTGTGGTCCAACTTGGAATGATTTGGTTTAACATGGGGGACTTTGGTTCATTTTGAAAAACTTTTGGTTCAATTGGAACTCATTTGGTTCAATTTGGAATATTTGGGTTTGATTTGAAAGGCTTTGGTTCAATTGCGAAAGGGGTTGGTCAGATTTAGGACGCTTTGAACTACTTTTAATGAAGGAAGGAGGGGTATTTGAATTTTGTATCATTTTTTGGAGTGAATTTTTGGTGGATCTGGGTTCCAGGAACATTCAGAAAATTTTGGGGATTTTTTCATATTTTCTGGGGTTGGATTTGGCTTGAAAATGGATGAAAACCCCAAAAATAAGGGTTTCTAGGTCAGATGGGGCAAGCGGACCGAGTCAGATGGGTGATGCAGCGCCCCTTTTTTCTTTACTTTTTTTTTTTTTTTTTGTTTCAGGCCGGGTGAAGGAGAACCCGTGCGGGTCGCGAATTGACCCATGCGGGTATTGTGCGCTCGGGCGGACGCGGGGCCTGCTTGGCCAGTCTTTCTTTCCCTTCTTTATTATTTTGGACTGGAAGCGCCTTGGGCTGGACCTGATGGGCGAGCGCGCGCCCGGCTTACGTCCAGACGCATTGGGCCCGCACCTGTGCACAACCCACGCGCGGCTCGTGGTGCCCAGGCACTCCTTGCCGACCCTGTATCGCTAGAAACCTACCTCCAACAGCCAAAATCGCCCATATTGCTGGAAAATCATGCCTGAGTGCTGCCATGGCACCTCAGACGCTCCCAAGCGAGACGAACTCGCTGGGAATTTGTGTCAGAGCGCTACCATGATACCTCACTCATATTTGTGCTTTTCTTCCACTTCTGGACGATTTCTAATATGTTGGATAAGTTTCTCCATATCTGAAACTCCTTTTTTCAGGGTTTCAAACCCTATAGGGGATGAGATAACGTCTAAATCAATTAACACCCCCTTTTTTAGGTGATTTGCTGGAAGAAAAGTGTCCGGAATATGGAACCCGAAAGATGTATCTCAAAGAATTTGTCTCTATTTCAATGACAGAGACATTCTTATCTCTATTTGGGACCTTTTGGGAACTTGACGAGAGATTTAAAAGAGATTCCATCCATAACCAAACTTACTCGTAGGAAGAAAAATATCCTTTCTTTTTCCTTCTTCGGTCTCTATCTTTATCTCCTCTTTTCTTTCTTGTATTTATCTCTCTCTTCTTCCTTCTACAAGTCTTCGTCCTCCTCCTTTGATTGTGAGAATTATCCCCGTTTTATAGGGAGGGGTAGTTTCTCAACTGCCCCCATATACGACAATATGAGTTTTATGTGGAAAGTTTTCTAACTTCCCACAACAGCCCACGTTTCTCCATATTATTTTTTTATGAAAAATGACATGCCAACAAGAAGTAAATAGAACTAAAAGTAAAGGACATTTTGGATAATATAAGATATTATATAAGTGTAATAGATGGTTATAAGTGTAAGTTAGTTAAGGGGATATGGGAATGAATATAATATAATATGAGGGGTAGTTTAGGTATCAAATGTCAGCCAAAAAAAAGGTGTGTTGGTTTTATATGATAGTATAAATAGAAGTTAGATCCGTTACATTTGGAAAAGAGTAAATACCTCCCTCGTCATCTAAACTAAGCGATACTATTAATAAAGCCAACTCTGGAGAATATTCCTTAGATTCTGGCCTTCCTTTTTTCTCCATAGAAATGCCCTCTTCAAATCAAGAAATCAATTAGTATTCCCCAATCAAAACCACCCAAACTTGCAAAGTAACCACTGGTGTCTATCTTTACAAAAAAAAAATCACCCAAAGGAGGGCCCATGTTAACCTCCTATGTCAACATGCAATAGTGCACGTGCGTTCTCCTATCAGATATATATATATATACACTAAAGCATAATACAGAAACACTACCTTCTCTCTCCTCCAAGTGGACATCCCCTTCTTTCTCCAATGGCCCTTTTGGACCTTACCTTAAAATAATTTATTTAAAATAAATAATTTCTTAAAATACATACATCTTACCTCCACGTAGACATAATATCTTTCTCCAATATTATCTTTAACTAAATTAAAATTATATAATTAATCCTTATCTTTTCAGACTCCTAGAAATCCATAATTATCTTTTAACTAAATTAATAATGAAAATAATCAAAAATATACTTTTGTCTTTTGCAAAATAATGCTAATATTCAAAACACAATAAAATAAAACTTAAGAACGCAACAAAAGATCATATGATTAACAATGAAAAAATTTTCAATTCCAAATATGAAAGTAAGTTAAATAAAATAAAATAAAAAAACGTTAACACAAAAGAAAACCGTGCAATACGGACACGGGTTTGAGTACACTGGTTTTTGGTGACATATTTAAAAAATAAATTGAATTCAGTCACCTACTTCTTGATAATTGTAAATCAGTTACACCTTTTTAAAACAATTGAGTTTGAGTGTTATTTTACTGTTAAAACATATTTCTTACAAAAATACCCTCATAGTCTTGCAACCAAGTTGTAACCTATTATTAAATTAAATATATGTATACTCATTCTCAATTATAAGCCAAATCAATATTTCGTCCAACAATTTGTGTACATTGTCAAAATTTTTAAATTAAAAAATAAATTTTCTCTAATGTTATCTTTAACCAAATTAAAATTATATTATTAATCCTTATCTTTTCAGAGAGTCCTAGAAACCCATAACTATCTTTAACTAAATTAATAATCAAAGATATGCTTCTCTATTTTCAAAAAAAAATTCTGAATTTGCAATTGCCGGTGAAAACGAAAAAGAATAGTTAATTTTTAGATATATCTTAATTTAAATATTTATTTTACTATTATTTAACAATAGTAGTGAGACATTATTTAAAGTGGCCCTTTTTGGGCACCACTTTAAATATTTATTTTAACAATAAAATAACATTAAAAGAAGGATTAAAATTTATTATACAGTAAAATTGTATAATTTTCACTAAAAAAAGGATTGGTAGCCAAAAAACGGCCAGCAAAATATTGAATCCTGCCGATAAAAGATTAAATGACATAAGGAATTGTTGCCATATAAAATCTTGAACCATAAATAAATTACTACTGTGCTTACACACAATAACAAAATGTCCAACTATTATATTTACTCATTGTAGCGGATATTTTAAATTATTTAAGAATAACATATTTAAATATATATGTTCCTGTGCTTAGCATAGGTAAAACAACTAGTATATATAGTAAAGCATAAGCATCAAATATTGGTTTCTCTTTCTTCCACGTTAATACCTTCTCTTTTCTCCAATTTCCGAATTTCATTTGTGGTTGGGCAAACTAGTTTCTCTTTCTTCATGTGGCTATTTTCCCTTTTCTCCAATTCTCCTTGTGAGTCCTACACAGAATTCTCAAACACTCGCATAGACAAGATACGTATTATTTTAAAAAATATGTTATAATAAAAAAAAAGGAAAGAAACATATAACAAGATAAAGATATATATACAAGAACAAGATTGGGAAAAAGCTTACAACAATAACAACTATTACTTATTTCAAATAAAAATCGATAATAAATTATTTAACATGTTATTTAAAAAAAATTTGTTAAACAACTAGTTTAAACAAATGTGTACTTACCTCTGCTGCTAATAAAATTTCACCAAACAATATTAAGTCAAAGAAGGAAATGACCTAAATAATCAATCAATTTTTAAATCCTTTTACAATTTCAAGGGTTGGGGATAGGTCATTTCTGTTATTGACTTAACATAGTTTTAGTTAAATTTTAATGACAGAGATAAATTGTTAAAATATGGAGGGAGGATTTGGACAACTATTCTAGAGGGAAGAGTACACTTCAACAAGGCTTGAGATGAGGGTTGGAGACAGAAAAAATATAAACTTCTTGTCATACATATGGATTGATTCTTCAGCCCTGCAGAACTCACCCTCAAACAAGAAATACCCTCAAACAAGGAATGGAATTCACCCAAGTTGATACAAAGGCTTCCCCATTTCCACCATTAACCTCATTATGGGTAGTAAATCATCCATTGAAACTAGTATCAAGATTTGGTCTCTCAAAAATAATGGCTTTTTAACTGTGAAATATGCTTATAACATCTCTCATATATGTTCCTCATGTAAATAATGACTAGAAATGGGTAAGGCACATCCCTATCTATCAAAAAATAAAGGACTTTGTCCAGCTAATAGCTTGATCCACCATCAAATGTGGTTAAGATTTTATCTAACTTCTTTTTAAATATTTGAATTAGTTTAAATTATCATAGTACTCTTGTTGTACAACCACATTTTGTGTAACTTCATTTTAAATATTAGAATATACAAAGTACATTCATCGTATTTTTTATATTCGTCATTCCGTATTTTCAGTTTTATCAAAAATCCTCTTTCTATAAGTTGATTTATTGCTGATGATAATGTTATATTTGAAAGTAACTCTTCCGGTTGTGTATCAAGGATGCCTCTTCGTCGAGGACGGATTAAGGATGATCTTTATCAGATTCCAATGATCTTTTATTCCACTACAAAGGGTTATCAAGCATTTCTTGATGAAGTATTCTTTTCAAATATTTGGCATTAACGTCTTGGACATCCTTCATTTTGAAGAGTTCAGTAATCTTATTTACTTAGATGTATGGGCACACGCTCCAATTATTTCAATTAATGGACTTTGTTATTATGTGTATTTAATTGGCTGTGGTGGTGGTAACTTCATAAAAAAAAGTATTTAATTGGTGAATTTACTAAATTTACATAGCGTACGTTGGATCGCAAGAATTTGAAGGTGGGAATTGGAATTGATGGTTTTGAATTTCAATTCTTGTGAAGTTTGGTTGACCAATTCCCATAAGAATTGAAATTCATGGAAAAAAATGTGCTCTATTCTCATGGTTTATGAGAATTATAATTTATATCTAAGAGGTGTTTTTTACAATTCTCATGCAAAATAAAAATTATTATCATTGAATTTTTACAAGAGGGCCTATTTCCATTTATTCTATAAAGTAAGAAATGAAGCCCATCAAAGTTTAATATTTAAATCTAGAGAGAGAGAGAACTCTAGAAAGAGAGTGGAATGCTCTAGAGAGAAAAAAACTCTAGATAGAGAAAAAGAAGGTTTTAAAGATAAAATTTTAGAGAGAGGAATGCTTAAAGATAGAATATGGAGATAATGTTATAGAGAACATTCTAGAATGAGAAGAGAAATCATTGCTCTAGAGAGAGAAAACGATAGGGGAATGCTTTAGAGAAAGAAAATCTAGAGAAAATTCTAGAGTGAAAGTTCTCTAAAGAGAATATTAGAGAGAAAATACTCTAGAAAGAGAAAATTGGAGAGATAAAATCTCTAGAGAAAAAATTGTAAAGAGAACCTATATAGAGAAAATCCTTTCTAGAGTGAAAGGAGAGTGAAAATACTCTAGAAAGAGAATCCTAGAGGGATAAAATCTTCTAGAGAGAATTACAAATAGAGAAAATCCTTTCTAGAGGGAAAGTTCTCAAAGAGAAAACATTCTAGAGTGAATTTGAAAGAGAGAAAACATTCTAGAAAGAGAATCCTATAGACAATATTTTAGAAAGAAAATAAAGAGAGAAGAACCTAGAGATAGAAAATCAACTTGAAAGAAATTCTGAAGATAAGAAATAAATAAAACCAACACATAGTTAGGTCTAATTATATATGTTTTGAAATATGTAAGCATTATGTAAAAAAGAAAAAAATTAAATTCCATAATGCCAACCAAACAATAGAATTTCAATATATAGGAATTGAAAATCTCAAGATTTATAATTCATAACATTGCAATTCACATGTATATTTGAATTCTTGTCATCCAAACATAGAGATATCCAATTTCTCAAAAAGCCTAATGCAACGAATGTTTTCCTGTGCTTCAAAAGGCATTTAAGAACTCTCTTTTTTTTAATGAGAAAATAAATCTTTTTTGGGGAGGAGTATGTCAAACATTACAATATTTCCTTTTACATAATGAATTCAGCATCCATTATCACCGTCGAACATTACAAATTTTCCTTTTGGATAATGGAATTTAGCATCATTTATCATGGTCCCACACACGAGAATACATCATTATTTACCATAAATGTTGGTATTTGCCGGTATTTATGCTAATGGTATAGGCCGGTACTGGTCTGTATTGGCTGGTTCGACTTGGTATGCGTTGATACTTAAAACCTTGATATTCTCCTTTTTTTTTTTCCTTTTTGGCAGTAATCTGCTCAAATTAAGTTACAAAAGATTGGTCATTCGGAGTCGTCCGATTAAGTTTGACTTTTTTTTATGTCATTATATTAATTCCCAAGATAAACTTGCCAAATTTAGTCCTCTCTGTGTTGTCACATTGAATGTACCAACTAGGAAATCATACACTCCAATACAGAATCTGCTGGGTTTCTGTTATTATTAATCTTTAGAACATTGCCATGGTAAGGGCACAAGTGCTTCATTTCAATCCCTACTGATACCACCAAATCAAGGGAGTCAAGTTTTGCTAGTTGAGACATCACAAATGGAAGAAGCAGGCATAGGAAACAATGGCTTGTCCCACAAAAAGTGTGATAAATCTCAAAAGAAGAGGAAGTACCGTCGTCACACCCCTGATCAGATTAAGCAGCTTGAAGCGTAAGAAGACCCTTTTTCTTTTCTTCCCTTCCCTCTTTTTTGTCTTTTTTTCATGTTGATTTCATGAAAATTTTCTTATATTGATAGGTTTGATTCTACTCTCTTGTTTAGCTAACTAGGCCATTTTTAATATATGAAATGCTTTCCCTATTGTTTCATTTCAAATTTATATCAGTCGCTTGATTGTAATAATTCTTGATTTGAATATTTGATTTTACCTTCTTGTTCTTCTTCTATGATGGCTCAGTTTTATAATATGTAACTAAAAGTATTTTGCTCTCTCTTTTGGTGATGATTATAATGATGGTTTTGTTGCTTATGGGGATGAAGACTATTCAAGGAATGTCCTAATCCTGTTGAAAAACAGAGGTTGAAGATAAGCAGAGATTTGGGGCTTGATCCTTGCCAAGTCAAGTTCTGGTTTCAAAACAAGAGGACCCAATTGAAGGTGATTAGTTCTTCCCATTGTTGCTCTTGTTTTGTGGGTGGTTGTTGATATTTGTATCTATTTTTCTGTTTTGGTTACAATTTCATCCGGAGTTCATCCTTTTATCCTGTAGAACCAACATGAAAGATCTGATAATTATATGCTCAAGTTGGAGAATGAAAAGATGAAACGTGAGAATGAGGCCATTCAAGGGGCACTTAAGAGTGTGCTCTGCGCAACTTGTGGGGGTCCACCCTCTGGGGAAGATAGGTCTTTGAGTGAACAGTTTCTAAGGATGAAGAATTCCCAAATGAGAGAAGAAGTTTGTTTTTTGATGAACTTCCACTTAGATGGTTTTTGTTTCTCTTCATCCTCATTTCTAGTTTTCATGTTTTCTTTTGTTCTTCTGGTGTTTTCCTTCTAATTCTTGCAGGTTCAGAGACTATCTATCACTATTAAAAAACATACTGGAAGGCCAGCTTCAGACTTCCTGTCACTTCCACTGGTTATGGACTCTACACTAGATGTAATCACAAAAGGCCTAGGGGGACCAGCTATGGATGGCCGTACAATCGATCTAGATATTCTTTCAGGAGATGCTTCTACACCCAGAATGCCATGTCTCACAATGGACATCCCAGAGCTGAACAGAAAGCTAATGTCCAAGGTTGCAACCAATGCCATGGATGAACTAATTAGGCTTGTGCAAGCAGGCGAGTTATGGATGAAGTCCACTACTGGGAGGGATGTTCTTATCTTTGAAGAATATGAGAGAAGTTTCTCAAGGGCTAAGTACTTGAAAAATTCTGATATTGAGGCTTCGAGGGATTCGGGTATTGTGACGATGAATGGATCGGCATTGATCAACATGTTTATGGATTCGGTTAGCTCGGTTTCCTTGTATTCTTACATCATATATTGAAAGAAATAGACACTAATCCTTAATTGAAGAGTTTGTCATTCATAAATGATTTTATCTTGCAGGACAAGTGGGTGGAACTATTTCCTACAATTGTCTCAAAGGCAAGGACAACCGAAGAAATTTCAGCTGGGGAAACTTATAGCCAAAGTGGCACCTTGAAACTGGTACTTCTATTATGAATAACATATTCCAGAAGAATATTATTATGATAGATAGCCTTATGCTTCAATGTTGGTGTTTGATCACTGGGTATGTTCTGTACACTAGGATCCATTAGGGGCTCTGTGAGAGCCATAGGGGGAAACAGGGATTCAGTGATGGAGCCCTTGATGCTCACATAATCAAACTATGAGAAAACTAATAGCATGTGTGTGTGTGTGTGTGTGTGTGGTGTTTTCTAGTTGAAAAAGGTCCTAGAGAGAGAGAACTTGTGATTCTAATTTCTCCAGAGGTACAGAATCATTTCCATATCCTCTGTGAACATAGGCAAAATGCTATTCTGAACTATATACTATTGCATACTTGCTGTTATCCATTATATTGAGTCCAAAAATGAGATTAGAAATCTTCTAACTCGAAATGATGGTGAAGATGTATGAAGAATTGCAAGTCCTTTCCCCTCTGGGGCCAACTCGAGAGTTACATTTTCTACGTTACTGTCAGCAAATCAAACATGGCCTGTGGGTGATGGTGGATGTATCTAATGATATTTCTCGCAATAATGATTTTTCCCTACCTACCCAATCTTGCCGTAGGCTTCCTTCTGGATGCTTAATCCAAGATATGCAAAATGGGTGCTCAAAGGTAATTACAATAACTAAGCATGACATCTACTGCTGTCGGTTTCATGCCATGCTCTACCAAGTCTTCAGGTTCTTACCATCTTATTGGAAATGTTTGATAGGTTACCTGGGTTGAATTTGTGGAAGTGGATGACAAAACCCAAACCCATCGGCTTTACAGAGATCTCGTCCATAGTGGGTTAGCATTTGGAGCTGAACGATGGGTTGCAGCCCTTCAGAGGATGTGCCAAAGACTTAGTCTGATGGGTGCAGGAGTGCCCACCCAGGACCTTGGGGGAGGTACTTAACCATGTTCCTCAATTTATTAGATGTCTAAACTCTTTATAAGACCATTGTAATGGTGATGTTGCCTGTTGTTTTGACTGTCCAGTGATTTCCTCACCTGAAGGAACAAGAAGCATTATGAAGCTTTCTCAAAGGATGATTAGCTACTTCTGTGCAAGCCTAAACACAACCAATGGCCACCAATGGAGCACAGCATCTGGACTGAATACTGTTGGGGTAAGAATCAATGTGCGCAGAAGCACAGAACCTGGTGAGCCAAAAGGTATGATTCTCAGTGCAGCAACCTCTATTTGGCTCCCAGTTGCTCCACATATTGTCTTCAATTTCTTCACAGATGGGAGAGCTCGAGCACAGGTACATGCTTTTAGAGAACAATGTTTAGTCAAGTGGTCATTCTTGAGACTGTTGAACAAACCACATCAATTGGAAATAATTATTGAGATTATTTTTATTTTTCTCAGTGGGACGTGCTATTCAATAGAAATTCTGTCCAAGAGATTGCTCATATTATGAATGGATCAAATTTGGGTAATCGAATATCCATTTTCCAAGTAAGTTTCTTCAAGCTGGATCTTCTTCTCTTCATTGGGTTTACCTTTCACTTTCTGTTTCTTATAACTATAGTCTCTCCTATGAACTATATCATCATGGGTTTTTTCCAACAGGCTTTCAACCCAGAACTGAACAACATGTTAATACTACAAGAGAGCTGTGTGGATTCATCAGGATCACTTGTTATCTATTCCCCTCTTGATCTCTCAGCCATCAACATAGCAACAAGCGGGGAGGACCCTTCATACATCACTCTACTTCCATCAGGATTCACCATATCCCCTGATGGTCACTCAAACCAAGGAGGTGGTGCACTTGGAGCATCAACTAGCTCAAATGAGTCCAGGAGCATGCACAAGTCTGGTGGCTCACTTATTACTCTGGCATTTCAGATACTAATAAGCACACTGTCTTCTACGAACTTGAACCTTGAGTTAGTAGCAACAGTTAACAACCTCATCAGCACCAATGTTGAGCAAATCAAAGCTGCCTTGACTTGCTCTAGTACCATATAATCTGCTGCAGTTATCTCTCTCTCTCTCTCTCTCTCTCTCTCTCTCTCTCTCTCTCTCTCTACCCATCATTCTTAAATAAATTGATGAGAATAATTTAGATGACCATGCTAACTGGAAGTATGCAATGGGCAGATTTATGTTGCAAGACTTGACTTTTTCTACAATAGGTTTGACATGGTAAGGAGGATTATCAAAAAGAGGGAGTCAAGAGTGTTGCAACTTAGGTGCCTTTTCCCTTGCTATGTGGACTCTCATTTCCATATATGCTTGCTATTTCTAATTCATAGAATATTTAAAAACTTTTTCTCGTTGATTCTTTAGCTTTTCAGGTGTCATTTATTTCTGTCTTTGTTATTTTTGGTGTTAATTTTATCATCTTCTCTTCTGTGAACATAGCTACATCATGCTCTGTTCAAGTATTTATGTCTATTAAAGTGACTTTATTTGTAATACAAAATTATGGGAAAAGGTAATGGAGTAAAGATGAAAAATAATTCAAGTATCAGAAAATAAACCCTAATGACTTTATTTGTGTATGTAAGCAGGTGGGGACAAAGTCTCCAAGTCAGCGGCATCCTATCAAATAAACCCTAATGATTCTTCATTCCTTTGTGTACCAATTAATTGAATCATTATCAGAACTAAAGATTTTATTTTCAAGAATTTGTAGTTTCTCATTTAACTTCTATACATCATGGTTTTTAAATCAAAACATGAAACTTTAAGCTGTTCTTTGTTTCAACCTTGTCATACCAAATTTACTAATGCTTGTTAGAGGTGTGATTTCTTATGTTCTGACCAACCATATCTTTCATTTTCTGAATTCTGATCGTTTTGATTTTTAAATTCAAATGCAACAAGAAAAGCTCATCAATGGCAACCTTTTTCCCAAAAAAGAAAATAAGGCAAGAAATAGAAGAAACAAAAGGTATGTTGTAAAGAAGTCTACTATAGCTTCAACCACCATTCCAACCATAAAGGGCATGAAACCCCTAGAAGGAGAACAAATAAATACGGAGTCTCAAGTTTTCCTGGTTCCACCCAATTAGTTCAAGTTCTAAAACTAAGATTCAGACTCTTCATTATCACAAGATCAATGTATAATTGATTTGCGTGTCTTTGTGTGCGCACGTTAAACAAAATTCAATTATAAATACTAATCCTATAACAAGCTTCTTCAATCATACCTGTCCGTATTCTTGGAGGACTTTAAACCCGCATCCTCTTCCTTCGCCATAAGCATCCTTTCCTTCGGCTTCCAATCCAAATCAAAAATAACAAGTCAATCCTGACGCCTCCTCTCTCCAACATTGATCTTCCTGATTCCCAAGCGGATCATTCTAGGGTCCGAAGCATTGGTCAAGAACCCCTCCAATACGCCATTGATTAAGATTCAAAATTCTAACTTCTCTTCACCATTTATTCCAAACTGTATTGCCATTCTCTTGTTATCGACTCTAATTGAGATGATTGATGGATTGTTTAGTATAGATAACAATTGGCTTACGAACCGACCAAGCCAGGTAACATGATGTAGGACGAGTGGGAACAAAGTCTAGATTAGTTAGTTATTTAATAAAAGTAGAATTCCTATTTTCTTGCATTAGGTATTTGAGTTATATTAGGAGTTTTTAAGAGGTTTTAGAGTTAGATTTTAACTTTAAGTTGTTTATTATGAGTAGGAGTCCTAATTTTAATAGGTTTCTATCTTATTTTGGGGTCTTTTAAGGTCTATAAATAAGGAGTAAAAGTTGTACACGAATTTTAGAGATTAATTTTTAAAAGAACTATAAAGTTTCTCTCTCATCTTCCTTGTGGATTCAAGGTTATTTGTTGGTGGATTCCAGTTTTCTAGGATTAACGAAGATTAATCCTTGTTTTCGTAACTTTCACTGCGTCATAACACCAGACAGGCCCCTCTCTTCTTTGGTTTAACGTCAGCAAGATAAGTAGCCGAGGTGAACACCGGCGGCGAACATGAGTTGGAATCTGTTCTCTCCCTCGCTGTAGGGAGGTCAGAGTCCCGACAAATCTCTCTTTGGGAGATCAAACCATAAAGGCATGGTTTTGGTTTCCGATCCGACCATACTGTCAAATGGTGGGGCCGTGGTTCGGTTATAAGCCTTCAAATCTAATACAGAAGGAGAATTGCCAAGATTCTGACGTGATAATCTATTATGCGCGAAGTACCCTCAAGTTACCTCTCTATATACTCACTATTCACGTTATCTAAAATTAGTTGCTCAATATGACATTTTATCTTTAAATTCAAATTCAAAAAGCGTCGTAAATACATTTCTACACCACCCCACATTTACATTACCAAATACCAATCAATGTTTTGTAATTTGCTATGCGCGTAGCCAGCGTAGTCGTCTAGTTAATATATAAAAGCAATTGCCAAGATTCTGGCCTACTAATCTATGCCAAAAATACCTTTTACTATTCTTTCTATTTACTCGCCATTCCGATTTTGTTTCAAAATCATGATGTGTAATTGGTTTTAACTTGATTTCCAATCAAATTTTTAACAAAAGCGTGAACATGAGTAGTTCTCATCCCTCTATAATCTCATGCTTCAAATTTCAATCCCTCAATCTATCAATACCAAGCCAACCCCTTCTCTTATTACTAGAGATAAACACGCTTAACCACTCAAATCTCAATTAGTTTGAAACTAATTTAATCCATATTGCTATCCATGTTATCTTATACTAATAAAATTCCATCCTTTCTTACTATAAATAAAATCCTATAAATTAGGATTACCTTTCCATCCTATTAGTTTCCTATAGCAAATAAAATTCCCGATTCCAATTATGTAGGGATTAATTAGATATTTATTAGTTTCCTTTCTTTTCACTTTCTTCTCTTTTCTTTTCTCATTGTCCTTTTTCGCATTCTCTCGACATCCAAACGGAGTCTAAGAAAAACAAGATAAGAAATGAAAACATTCGAAAGTGGTTAAGCAGCATGCTTTAGGAATAAAATGGAAGAGAGTTGGTTAAGATGGTTTGGTCATATAAAGCGGATACCTAAAGATGCACTTATAAGAATGTGTGAGAGTATGCATATTTAAGGGACTAATCGAGTAAGAGGAAAACTTAAAAAGACATGGATGGATGGAGTGTATAAAAAAGACTTACAAAAACGTAGATTAATTAAAGATATGATTTTTTGATAGAGCGAGATGGAGAGATAAAAGTCGTGTCGTCGATCCTATTTTGGTGGGATCTAGCTTATGATGACAATGATCAGTTTAAAATGTCCATAAACGTTACATGAAAAATGATATAAATTCTGGTTCAAGAAATCACATACCTGTCTTATAATGGTCATGGTCGCCGTAGCATAGACATTTGATGAGGGCCATGACCATGAATCAAACTGGTCAGGTTAACGATTCTACTCATAGACACATAGTAAATTAAGATGCTTTTGCCATAGTTTGAGATGAAGCATCATAGTTGTCATTGCTGATGTTGATGTATGCTTCCATAAATTTTATATCATTCCCTCGATCATGGGAACAAGATCTGGATGCAAAACATTATGCAGTACAAGAAGAATAGATACATTACATGGGCCATCTCTGACCTAAATTGAATCATGAGTTATTGCAAGTTTTTTAAGTATCTAGAAGTGCATTTTGGTGGACCTGTAAAACAAGATCTAAGATCCAAATTGACCAAAAGCAAAATGTGTCCTTAAATATTCTCTGGTATCCATTCATCAAGACTAGGGATGGCAATGAGGCTCTTTAAACGGGTAAACCACATTACTCCTAATGGTTAGGGTTTGATATTGTTAAAATCGGTTTGCGGCGGTTCCGAAGTATCTCAACCCACCCGCCCTGACTTTAATCTATTAAAATATTCTTTATATATAAATTAAAAAAACATATTTTATGCATTTTAGAATAAAACCGAATCAAACGCGACCTGCCCCATTACGAGACGAGGGAGAGAGAGAGAGAGAGAGGGAGAGGGGTTCGAGGGGGAATATCTTGGAGAGAAAGATCTGCCTCTCATTTCATTAGCCACTGGTTCTTTTATTTCCGGCAGATGACACGTGGCGCAACCCAGTAGACCCAGCTTTATCTTTTCCTTTCTTTTTTGTTTGACACGACTCCCAACTCCCACCGAGAAACTTGTGGTCGGCGTTTCCTTTCACTTTTCGTTTAAATTAATAGCGAGTCCAACCCACCCATTCGAGTGGTTCGGATGCATCCATGACCTTCCAACGCTCTCGCCCTCTATTATGGTGACACGTGACTATTCCAGTAAAACTCGGGCGCGAGGGAACCGCTGACGTGACTAAAAGCGCAGAAAATGTTACCTTGGGTCAGCTCGCCTTTAATCCAAAGTTCCAAACCTTGTGGTGGGAATTAGCTGTATCCCTTCGTACCTAGTTGTGGCGAGCACGTTCCTCATATATTTTTAAATTATCTATGCAGAGAAATTTTTGAGGTAACAGTGACCAGGTGTTTGTCCGACGACAAAATCGTAGGGTCCTAACAAATATTGTTCGAAAAGGTCTGTTTTTTTAAATGGGTCCCACATGAAACATTTATAAGTATGAAAAACACTCACCATAAGATTTTTATCTCACGGCCTTAATCCATCTTATTTGTGGTGATTTAACGAGCGCATTTATGGATGTGGCTTTTTACATTAAGCTTACATTCTTATAAATCAATTTCATCAAAAAAATTCTTAGAAATCAATTGCAAGTAATTATTTAAGGGATATTAATAACTTTTGAAATTTTTAAAAGAGCCATAAATATAAATAAGCAAGATAATTAACTGGGAGGGGTGCACGTGATGTACCACACGTAAAGAGAGGGGACAATTTTGTAACTGTCTAGATTTTAAATTTTAAACAGGGAGACATAGTCCTATTAATTATGATGTATCAATGAATCATAAGGGCTTTTCGAGGAAGTCAGTATAATTGTTGGCACACTTCCCAAGGAACCTATTCTCGTCATATATATATATATATAGAGGAAGGATAGATTAAGGGATATTGAAGTCTTTTAAGTGAAGGTGAGAAATCAAGTGTCGAGCCAGAATTTAAAATTTCCAAATTTCATTTATTTATATATGTGTGACAATTCTAATTGTCTAAAGTAGCACACACCAAACAAAATATCAACATGGTATCTAGATGGCCATGTGAATAATATATTAAGCATGTCAAAATCAATAATTGACTGAAGACTTATTATTTATGCATTAATTGTTAAACGTTTTAATTATCTTTTAAGTGCTGACACGTGGCATGACGTGTCTGGTTATAAATCACAATCTACTTTTAGATGGGGGCCACACCCGATCCGGTGATCCGCACTTATCCTTTCCAGGCCCTTCTCTCTCTTACGTTCATTTTTAGAGGCTACAGATATTTATAGGTTTTCTCCTCGACCCACCGAAATATCATACAAATCCTTATCTTTATCTTGTCAGGCGTCTCTTTCTCTTACCGTCTTACCCCCACAAAATTAAAAAGACAAAAAATAAAAACCTTTTTTAAATATGGTGAGAAGTGCGAACACGCCACGTGTCAGTGGTCTCGTTCGGTGTCAGCCACAAGATTCCACGGATTTCTCGAATTTTCCAATAATAAAACAAAATGAAATATTTGTGTCCGACGTGGAAAGCCCAGCTCTAAGCTTTAGGCCTTTCCGGCTTTCTATCATATCAAAAGCCCCAAATTCAACACTCTCTCGATTCCCTGTTTGCGGTGTTTGGTCTCTTCTTCTGCTCTTCTTCCTCTTCTTCTTTCTCTCTAACTTCATCTTTCTCTCTTCCCCGTTAACGTGTTTCGAAGTCACTCACCGGAGAACGGTTTTCCCGACTAATCGGGGGGAGAAATCTGCTTTCCCGGTGATAGTCACGGTGAAGGGATCGAGAGTTTCAGTACTAATAGCAAGGAAAAAGAAGGCTGTTTTGTTTTGTTTTTACTTTTTTTTCTGGTTAATTTTTTGGGGTTCTTGCCGCGTCCTGAGTAATCTGGTGTGATTTTTTTCTGGGTTGTTTTGTGGGGAGTTCCAGTTCGTGTTCGGCGTTGTATCGTCGGTGTTGTAAGATTTAGAAAAAGGGGCTTCTCTGTTCCATTTTGTATTGGATGACAGTAAACTTGTTGATTTTTGTCCTGAGATGAAGATATGTATTTGATCTTTGTTTGAAGAAACGAAGAGTGGGATAGGAGGCTATTTGAGTGTAATCGTCAAAAGAAGGCGTTTGTACTGTTATTAACGATCAGATCCTTCGGTTCTAGGGTTCTTGATTGTATAACTGGAAGTTGGGTGAAAGTGAAGAGCAAGTTTGAATGTTTTTGTGTTTTTTTGTTCTATTTTTCTCAGATCAAGATTCTTCTTTGTGATTATGATCTGTTCTCTCATGAATATATCGCCATTTAATGGCGGGCTTAATCTAGTTTTCCGATTCCCTATTGTACAAAATTTTTTCGATTAGGATCGGTTGAAAGCTGAATCAGGAAGTATCGTGGTGTTGATTAAGGTAAATTAATGAAAGGAAGCTCTATTTATGCGTCTTTGGGACGCCTGGTCTTTTCTTTCTGTGGAAACTGTTAAGAAAGAGTTTAGAAGTTAGCAGCTTGAGTTCTATTTATGTATAAGAACTACAAGGGAAAAAGGGAAACCCAGTGTATTCCAAGCCAAGTAAGAAGCAGAGTTTTGAAAGGTGATCTGCTTCTGTATCTGTAACGCTAAAAGGAGATCTTTTTGCTAGCAGAATTAAAAGCGATTTGCAGCTATGACTGTCGTGGTAAGCGATTTCAAAATTCTTAGTTTTCTGTTGTGTTTGTTTGCATGATTATGTGTATGTATACTTGCTCTTTCAAATGAGGGATGAACTTGTTTCCTTGTTAGTGCAGTAATATGACTATAGTTAACATCATGTCTAGAAGAACAAATACCTAGCAAATTCTTTTCAGGTCCTGTAAAATATGTTTTGTTCTTCATGGATTTGATGTTATAGAATTTAATATGTAGACTAATGCACTGTTAATAAGTAGGTATCTAATTATATGGACATCCTTCACATAGGACGAATTTAATGTGATTTTGAGATGTTTTAAATGGATGCACCTCTTTAATGGTTTTGCTGTTGAGATGATTCATGTTTGAATTCATATATTGGCAACCAACTACCTGCCAGAATTGTTTTCAGGTCCTGTGCCTTGGCATATTTAATCCTATTTTCACTTTGCAAAATTGATATCGTCAATCCAATCTGAACTGAATTTGTTAATTATCTGCAATTTATGGAAAAGCACAGAACAATGACATTACTGCTGCATTCCTGTATTTGCTTCCATTTATTGTCGATGTATTTAATTTAAGAGGTGATTGTTATTGAGAAAATGAAGGAGAAACTGTGAATAAAAATTGATGTAGGATATTATGCCATGATTTTTCTGTACCAAATTGCCACACTCTAATAGCCACAGAATGTGGGAGGGAATTGATTTGTTTATATCTAACTTGGAAGTGTACTGTGGAACTCTTGACATGATTAGTAGCTTATAATTAATAGTGATGATTTCTCTTGTGGTATCAGGAGGAAGCCTTTTAATTTATTTGCTTTGCTCTTTCTTTCATTGTGTTTAGGATCAAAGCGGAGGTTCAAGTCCAGATTCTGTTGATGGAGACAATAATCCAATGTTCTCGGAGAGTTCTGTATCAGGGCTCAGACTGAAGGAGATATATTCTTCTGTTGATGAACATGCACCCAAGGTTTTATTCTTTCCAAATCCTGTCAATCCTGCCGCCTTATCAGAAGTTATTAAATTGAATTCATTTACCTTTTTCTTTTACCCCTTTATCCATCTTTCTACTTTCTTTTTCAACAGGTTAGGAAACCTTACACAATTACAAAACAGAGAGAAAGGTGGACAGATGAGGAGCATAAGAAATTTCTTGAGGCTTTGAAGCTGCACGGTCGTGCTTGGCGTAAGATAGAAGGTATACTTCCTTGAAGGATGATGCTCTTTGGTGTGCATTTCTTCTGTGTATGTAGATTCTTAATTTATTTGTTTTCTATTTTCTTTAAATTCCTGCAGAACATATTGGCACAAAGACCGCAGTTCAGATTCGAAGCCATGCTCAAAAATTTTTCTCTAAGGTTTACTGCTCTTCCTCCGGTACCTATTTAGTACCATATATGTGCATGGGATCTTAGAAGTAAGTTAAACATTTACAAGCCCAAGGCGTGCAAACGTTCTTATATGGGTTTGCAGATGCATGATCGAATGTCTTTCTCATTCCATTTTTGTTTTCCTTGATTGTGCAGGTTGTTAGAGAATCAAGTGATATCAATGGAAGCTCCATAAAACCAACTGAGATCCCTCCTCCTCGTCCAAAAAGGAAACCTATGCATCCATATCCCCGTAAACTAGTCCGTTCATTTAAAAAGGGAATTTCAGTTCTGGATCAATCAGAAATGTCTACATCACCAAAATTTTCAGTTCGTGATAACCAGTCTCCAACATCAGTTTTATCTGCAATAGGTTCAGATACATCTAGATCCACAGCTTCAAATCCAAAGAGCCGCAGTCCATCCCCAGTATCCTCTGGTGTGGGAGGCAACTCCGAAAGAGAGAATGGATGTATGATATTTTCATCATCAGCATACGAAGAAAATGGGGTCTCAACATCAATTCCAATAAGTTCTACCTCAATTCCAGAGGAAAAGTCTCCTGAGGTAATAATTTGAATGTGCATTTAGCAGAGTCTTTATACACCTGTATCCTGATTAGAGCTTGTGCTGATTTTTGTACATCTCTTGTTTCTGTTGGTTCAACTGTTCAGAAGCTTGATTTGGGATCACAAGCCAATTATACGAAGGAAGGTGTAGATGTGGAAGAATCCACCACATGTCTTAAGCTATTTGGAAAGACTGTTATGGTCACCAATTCCCACAGACCAAGTTCTCCACCAGAGACTCACAAACCAGCCCCTTCTGAAAGCTGGAAAGAGGACCTTTACATGAACAATGAAAATACTGCGCAAAGGCCAACGTGGAATTCATTGCAAGTAGAAGTTTTAATGAGTGCAACCAACGGTGTTTGGAATCCCTCACCTGGACAGTCTCCAGCCTTCTATTATATGCCTTTAACAAAAGAAGATTTGAACCCAGTCAATGTTGCTGCTCCTGTGCCTCTACCATGGTGGCCTTCATATGGAAGTTTACCATTCCCTCTCCATCGATCTTCAAATCAGGCATCTGAAGAAATGCCTGCACAGTCTTGGCCAGAGGAAACCATGGAGAATGAAATCAACAAGGAAAGATCTTTGACTGGTTCCAATGCTGCCTCAGTGTGTAAGGTGGGTAATTTTAACAGAAATTGTAATGATGTTGGCTCTGAAAATCTCAAGACTCCTCCAAATGGGGATCTTGAACTGGTTTTCCAGTTGAAACAAAGTGATACATCAGCTTTCTCCGTGCGGACAACCAATTCCAGTAAGTTTGTGAAGGGTTTTGTTCCGTACAAAAGATGTTTAGCGCAGAGAGAGACTCATTCATCGTCGGCTCCCATTGGTGAAGAAAGGGAGGGACGACGAATCCGACTGTGCTTGTAGTTTCCTTTTCAGGATGAATGGTTACTGCATTTGACTTTGATGGACAATTCAGTGGGATTCAGCTGCTGTATGAGAGAGAAATGAATGAGATGGCTAAGCAATAACCATATCTGCAGCTTCTGTAAATATTTAGGCTGAATTGTACAACAGAATGCTGCCAGGATATCCATGCATTTGGCTTCTAAGAGGATGAAGGAAGAAATGGCGCCACTTTGCAGATTTTGTTCCCTGTTAAAGAGGTCTGAAAATGGGTCATAAGAAAATTGAATACCCCAGACAGCCTCTGCATTTGTTCTGCATTTGTTCTCTCTATGGGTTCTGTCAATCCATTGATTCCTCAAGTAACTGTAGTTTACCTGTAGTGTTCAAAAACGTATCTCTTCTTCCATGTCTAATGGCCTTCATTTGCTTCTGGATATTTAAATTTTTTAACAGAATGGAAGTTTCAACAACGGATCTCTTCTTTCATTTCCAATGGCCTTCATTTGCTTCAATTTTTAGAGTTTTTAACAAAATGGAAGTTCGTAAGTTCATTTGACGCCGTATTCCTAAGAGATATCGTTATGTCTGCGTTTATACATGATTATATTTGAGAGATTCAAAGGGGAGTCCTGTAAAATGATCCTTTTTTCATTTGGTTCCTCCTCTCCTTGTTTTCATTTCCTCACTTTCTTGACAATAAGTCAAGCCCTGAGCTTCCTAAATAATTACGTGATGTAATTCTTATGGATGGATGTAATATAACATAACATGCATGCCTAATATTCACTACAATGCATGGAACTTATGATAAATAATTCAAAATTAACAATGATATGTATGGGAATTAATTATATATTAATAACTAAAGGTTTTGTAATTGATGATATAGCACAATATGGCAAGATATGGATATGAGAGATAATTACAAGAATTGAAGCATTCACATACAAGTAGGCAAACATGCAATAAGAACATGACAAAGCATGCACCATATGCTAATGTCAAGAGAAATCATAATCATGATATCTTAACATAATAACTTGTATGGCTTTCCTTTTCAAATCAAGGTGATATTAAAATCAAGCACGCCGTTAGAACGACTCGTGGCGAGGGTCAAACGTCTTTGGATCTCACTTAACACACAATGGGGATTGGGCTATCATAATTCCACTCAACTCATGGGATACGAGCACCCAACCTTATTTCATTTAGAGACTCAAATCCAAGGAAGTTCCAACTTATCACAGAGTTCTGAACTGATGAGCAAGGTCTTCTTCTTCTTCCTTCTACTTGTTCTTCTCTTTCTATCTCCTAGCTTATACAACTGATGTCAGATTATCCAACCCAAATCCCCAAATTAAGCTCATTAAATTGTAGAAGAAATCTTAGCTATCCATCACTTAAGTAAGAGATTATCTAATTAAGTTTTAATTTGGTGTCTCTTCAAGAAGGAAGCTTCTATACATGCATTAGTATTTTTACTCAATATGGGTGGCATTCTAGATACAGCAGTTGAAAGGATTTCAAACCATCAAATTAAACTTAATTGCCTTTTAGATACCGTTTGGTAACGCTTTTCAGAAATGCTTTTATGCTTTTGATAACAAAAAATTGCTTTCGAAAATAAAAGTACTGTTTGGTTATGCACACATGAAGCAATTTATAAGAAGCAAAAACGCAATTTCATTGCTTTTCAAGAAAAGCATAGAAATGTTGCTTCTCACTTTAACCATAAATTTACTTTCTTGCTTATAAAACCCTCGACAAAAACTAGACTTGGCACAAAACCAACCCAACCCACCCAAATCCAACTTGAATAAACGGGTTCGGGTTGACTCATGGAATAGTTGGGTTGGTTTTGAATTAGGGATTCAACTCGAATCTAACCCAATAATGACCCGTTTAACCCGATAATGAGGGCAAATAAAAAGTAATTTAGAAAATGATTTGATTTAACCCGATAATGACCCGTTGAACCTGATAATGTCTCGTTCAACCCTAAACTGTATCACTAATTCACGTTATTTTCTATTGGTATTTTTTTTATAATTAAAAAATAAAAAATTATTAATCGGTTTGGCAGGTTGAACTCGATTATTGCTCAACCCGATTATCCAAGTATATTTTTTGCTTTCTAGGTCTACAAAAAATTGCCATGAGAATATACGTCAAATATATTTTTAAGTAGAATGCATCCACTGTTTAAATAGTTATATATGGTGGCATAAAAGCAATTTATATGCTACTGCAGTTACCAAACATGTTTTTTTTGCTTCTTAGCAACAAAGCAAAAATTTATCAAACAGTTTTGTTTCAACAAAATATCTTGTAAAAAGCAAAAAATTATTGTTTTGCTTTCTTGCTTTTGAAAGCAAGAAAGCAAAAGTGTTATCAAACATTAGTCTTTAACGTTTTTGAAATGACACTTCTTTTTCAAATTGTAACATCACGTAAGTAGTAATTTGACCATTTTATCCTTCACTAACTTTCATTTAAAAATTGAAATGATTAAATTACTTACGATTTTTAAATTGATTATTGCATGTTAAACTTTTTGTACTTAAAGAAGTGTAAATTCATCAAAGAACATTCAAAATTTTAATAATATTAGTACAGAAGCGAATGACATGCTGTCTAGATAACAAAACCAAAAGGGAGGTTGGTGTCATTCAAAAACCCTAATAGAAGTGAGGTAACTGTAATTTTCTCTTCTCTCCCTCTGTCGTTTTTCTGTTTTTTTTATTTTTATATCACCATAGTTGATGATTGCCTGTATGAAGAATATGAATCAGCAACTTGACTATTGAATGCAAGTGTTGCTAAGATTGCTTATTTTCTTTATCAGCCAAAATGTGTGTGTGTGTGTGCGAAAACCGTGCAGAAAAATGCATTCCTGCTCATCTAAGCCAGAACCAATTGTAAATACTTCACTAAACATTCAATTTGGATTTCCACATCTTCTCTACATGGAAGTTGAAGGAACAGTAATGAATCGGAAATAAATCTGTTGAATACTACAGAAGCCAATGTGTAACTAGATGTACATTGTCTCTAACGATATCTATCAGAACAACATAATCATGCTAAGCTCCTCAATATTGTCTAGGAGTTTGCTTAAGGCCTTGGCGGATCTCCGATCTTGGCTTGGCAACTTCCACAAATATAACCCTACCATCCAGAAACTGAAAGGAGCGATGCACTTGATTAGCATCCTTGTTAGAATAGTAAGAAAATTCCAAAGCAATGGTCTCATAATGAATGGTCCAAAATAGCACAATGAAATAAGTGAGGAAACAATATTCTCAAATATCAAAAAGATACATGCCCCAAACAAGAATCCCAAAGCATATGCTGACCTTTGGAACTATTATTGCTACTAAGGCTGCTGTAATAGTGAGCTTCAAAATATATTGGAGCTTTGTCACATAAGAATAAGCGCCTAGCAATATGAGAACTTTCAATCATCCTCCCCGATTGTAAGTTTTTATAAATACAATTAAGTGGTAAAGAGAATGAGACTGTTTCAGAATGCATATTAATAATCAATTTATGAGCATCTACCACTTACGAAAAAGATATTTGCAGAAGAAAACTTAGCAATGGAAGAAAACTTAGAACAAAGTAAATATGCGCATGTCATGGGATTGGAGGCACTTAAGTTTTGATGAGAAAATCCTACAAAATATGAATTGTGAGGCGCTAGTAAATCATTACCTGAGTATGCAAAAGTAATGAAAGATATACTGTATATATTATTGTATGTGCTGAAGATAAGCAATGAAAGAGATAGTCTAGATCCTATTTTTGAATTCTTTAAACTCTTGTGAACCTTTGCTTTAGTGTCCATTTGACTGATAATTAACATATTTAAGATCAGGTGAGCTGAACAAATCAACAGATACTTACTAGGCACCCAAATCAATATTTAAAAAAAGGGATTACTTTCCGCAAAGCATACTCTAGAATAACACTACAAAATACTAAAAGAACGTTATGCACAGAAGTCCTAGGATTTATTAATCTCAAGTTTTCCACAAGCCCAATGACTTCAAATAACTTTGAAAATAGTCAAGGGGAGATTATAAAAAGCAGTCCCTAACAGATAAAGTGGCATGGACTGTAAGTAGATTCTAGTAAAAACAAGATTAATAAGTAATTAGGTACTAATGTACTTCAATTCAAACATTATTACCAGAAAATATTTTCTGATATACCAAAAGATGCCATTTTCAGATTTTATTTTTTATTTTTTTGTGTTCTGTTTCATAAATTAGCCCTTAAAATCTATATTTTTTTAATTATTCATTTTTTTTGGGTTTATTAGGCCCCTAACTTCTCACATAATTATCTGAAACATGCAGAAAACATCAGAAACCATGGATAATGTTCACAAAATTCTGTTCATAGAGAACAAAAGCCAAAAATAAAAGGAAACTATAGGATGCACTCCTATTACAAATAGCATTGTTCTTGGCTCATTCCAAAAAGTGCAAATATATAAATAAAGACAGATCAAGATATAGTTGTTAAGGAAGGAAAAATCTGTCACCAGAAAATTTCAGGTATGGACATATCATGGACAGGATAAGGAAAGATACCAAAGCTTCCTGAAAGTTGGATGAATATTCTGAGGTTCTTTGATCTTAAAGGGGAATAGAGAAGTAAGCCAATGGGCAAAGTTTGCTTATATAGAGTTTCTTACCCTTACAGTTAGGCATACTTAAATTTTAGCCAGAGTTCTAGTACTTCTCCTCTTCACTTTCCAACATCCTATTAAATTAACATAACTACTTGTCATGTATGTGTAAATTCCTTGAGCACTTGTTTTCCTCAATTTGTATTCCTTGCACTTTCTCAAATACTATTACCATTTATTTAAGAATTCCAGCAAGTATTTATGAGGATGCATTGACCATGGTCACTAATTTTGACAGAATGGGATCCAAGTCAACCTGTTTCTTGATGCTTAATGGGAACTACTTGCAGCTATATGGTCCATGGATCAAAGTAACTAAAAGCAATCAATAATGCACAATTGGATCTTTTTAATTGTATTATGTGTATCAGCTTTTTCCTAAGGCTCTGTTTGTTTCAATGGAGAAAAAAATTTTCTGATAAAAGATTTTCCTTCTCCCTATATTTTTAGTGTTTGGGTCTAACATCAGAATTTTCTAGAATTTTTGTTCTTTTCTTTAAACCTATAAATATATAAATAAAAAATTTCATGTTCTACCATACGAATCGCTGCAACAGGCTGCCACAACAATGGTGGACATTGCCTTTTGAGAATGAATGAACTGATGCATAACCAACAAAGAAAGGGCACACAGAGTGAGAGTCTCTATGCTACATTCAAAAGTAAACGATGAGAGAGAGAGTGAAGAGAGTCTCCATGCTCTTATTTGTTTGACAGAAAATGGACGGTCTGTTTTGTAAAACTAGTAGGTCCGTGAGTCAGGGAGAGAGAGGACAACGACCATCACTTGGTTTCTGCAGAGCAAGTAAATATGCAGCGTATGTAAAAAGAAAGCCAGTTTCTGTAAGGAGGCATTGAGAAGCGTGTAAAACCAGGGAAGAAGAATGCTCTGTTGTGTTTGAAAGAAAATGAAAAGAGAGTAAGTACAGAGCCTCTGTGCTCTATTGTGTTCATAAAAAAAAAATGGAGATTCGGTTTTGTTTGAAAAAACCAATTGATCTGTGACACCGTGAGAGAGAGAGAGAGAGAGACAACCCACCTTCCCCTTTCTTTCTCTCTCTCACACTACAACAGCACTCCCTCCCCTTCTCCCCTGCTCTCTCTCACTGCAACTCCAAACAACAGCTTTATTTACCATTTTCTGAAAATCAAACTCACCAGATCCACGGATCACCTTCATTCATCCAGATTCAGGGCTCCTTACAGACTTGAAGAGCAAACGTTTTGAAAAGTAAAAGTGTATTGATTGCAAAGCTTTGGAAGAGATTGTTTCGTGAGAGGGAAAGAGAAGAATGGAAGGGAAGCCATAAGAGTTGCAAGACGTTGCCATCGTCTTCACCACCTCACTCATCTGCAATCATGACAGGTTTGTTTTTCCTCCGGAAAAAACTTCCGCCGTTTTTGGGCAGAAGTTATTTTCCTCCGATTTTTAGACGATTATGCAAATATTTTCCTTTAAGTTTAATTTTCCATTAAAACAAACAATCAGAAAATTTAAAATTTCTTTTCTTTTCCCAATTTTCTGGTGAAACACACACAGCCTAAATGTAATATCTAATACACACCTTTCCGTGCATCCCCTCAATGGCTTTTTTGGATTCTTCCTCAGTCGCATAACGAAGAAAGGCAAAGCCTCTTGGTCTGTTTGCAATTCTATCCATCACAAGATTGACTACACAATAAAATGTGAATACTTCAGATACCAAAAAAGTTCCACCATGAATTGACCAAAAGAAACATCACCATGACATTTGATTGCATAAAAGTTGAAGGATATAGTGTGAAACATCAAAATTTACTTCACTGCACTTACCTTCCACAAGTTGGCCAAAGTTTTGGAACGCATTTCTCAAGCTCTCTTCAGTGGTGCGGAATGAGAGCCCTGCATATAGTACCACATGCTAGTAAATCAAACTTCAAAAAACATAGAAAAGGATGCAGTTAAGTGTCCAGTGAAGATGGTTTTATGAACTTCATTTTGAGAGCCATAAAAAATAAAAAAGATAAAAAGAGATAAACAAAGCACCTCACAATGTCAGACCTTCCACCCAAAAAACACAAACACAGGAGAACAAAGAGATAAACAAATCACCTCACAATGTTAGACCCTCCACCCAAAGAAACACAAACACATGAGCACTTAATATATCTTAGTTATCTTACTTTTCATATCTCAAAAAGAACAGCCACACTGTGCACACATAAGCATAAGAAAAACTTATTCATCTTAACGGTATGGAACAGAGATGGAAAATAATTTTGTTTCATTATTGTTAAACCAAGGGAGTAACAATATGGTATATGTCAACTGGGTGCACCTGTTCAACACTTCAACTTAACATGCAATAAACTGAAAAGAGACTATTCGGAAATGGAAGCCCAATAATTCCAGTCCATGGCGGTGCAAGACAAACACATAATATTTGTCCAAATGGGTTAACTATTGAGATAAAGGACCAAAATATTTAATGTCAATGTCTTAAAGAAGACATATTTTAATGTGCCATCAGTTCTGAGATGCAAGGTATAATAAAAGTTCAGAAATAACAAAACCAAATTTATACCTATTCTATGAAGCTAACTCAGAAAAGACCACAAAGTGCAGAAAATCACATTTGTTTTGATCTCTGCCAAGACCAATACAACTACACTGGTCAATATTGTTGCAAGCTGAAGGATCAAAATGGGTCAATGAATATCAAAAAGAACCCAGATGTAGTCAGAAATGATTTGGAACATCTGAACAAGATTTGTGTTGGGAACCCAACCATCTGGGATAAGGTGATAGTGTTGAAAATGGGGGCCACATGATATGCACAAGCATTTGTTAGTTGCATTACCTATGAATAAATAATTACATCACTGTAATGTAATTAATAAATTGGATTTAATTAGAAAGAACTCAATAAAAGAACTCAAACAGGATGTTCGACATCCCTCCCCCTATCACCAAAAAAACAAATGTGGGAACAAAAATCAAAAAACAAAAGAACAGATACATACTTAATATTCTTCTATGAGATTTATTATATGGTGTTCCACACTGGGTTTTCCTATAACTACTTAGTTCTTAGATAGATTTCCAAACTTTTTTCTTTTATTGAAAACTTTATATTACATCCAACATCCTTTTTTCATACAGGTTTTTGTGCTAACCTCTGGCTAAGTTGATAACCATTAACAACTACTATAACTTTTCCTGCAAACACTTAGCTTAGGTCATGTGACAAAACAACCTGCATGCCAGCCTAAAGAACTTGGTGTAGACACCCAAAATTTTCATTCCTTGGTTAAAATTTTATGCTAAAATTGCTCAGATACTCAATACTATTCTATATAATGAACATTAAAACTATACTCTAAATACTGTTTTGTCAAATAAACTGTGACAATTTTCATTAAATATGGTTCCACAAAATGAATGGAGTAACCATTTTTTTAGTATGGTTCTGCTAACTGAAGAGCCTGACCGTTTCCTAGAAACGTTACAAACAATTGTGCAAACTATAAATAATTTGCCAATTGTCGTAAAATTAAATTAATTCCTAAAGAGACTAAGTCAAATT
The DNA here is from genome assembly GCA_947561395.2 of Buxus sempervirens. Taxonomy (NCBI): domain Eukaryota; kingdom Viridiplantae; phylum Streptophyta; class Magnoliopsida; order Buxales; family Buxaceae; genus Buxus; species Buxus sempervirens. Next base: position 38,912,848 of record OX387185.1, on the reverse strand, counting down.
ACAGGTAACTAATCTTTACTTGGATGGATTAGAATGTCCGAGGATTTCCTTAACCCACAAAGGAACCACTTGCCCAATCCCTGGAAAGTAGACAGTTCACTTTTTGGTGTCTACCTGCACCTCAATTCGAGTATGGCAACTCTAATTTAAATAAATAAAATAATCAAAGCCTTACACATCATACATACAACATTCATACGTCCAACTTCAAATGGATGCAACAATACTTACGGTCCCACACTTGGTAGTGAGGTGACTTGTACATTCAACAATGTGAGACGCAAAAACATAAATCATGAGTAGCCTCTCAATTATCATCAGTGACAAATAGATTGAGGTTGTTCAAGTGATAGCACTTCATTCACAGAAAACACATCATGTGACAGGTTTTTGTTTTCATTTGGCATTACAAAAACCATTTTATGGAATAATGTACATGGAAGACTCTTTACAACAAAATTTTTCACTCTTCATTTTTTGGTACGTTCAAGGATAATGAAACCCACAATGAGGGCAGAGGGATTTTTTACTGTTATTTAATAGAAGTGTTTGATATTTACTACTTCCTGTAAATTTCATATCGATATGCTTGACCCTTTGAATATATATGTCAATTTAAAAATGTTTATCAATGAATACTTAGATATTTAATTAATATTTGAAATGAAAGGCTGAATTATTTTTCAAATTTTGCTAGCGAAAAGCCTCACTAATACTCGATACTCGTGCCAAATGTTGTTACATTTATTTATTTATTTTTTAAAGTGTAATATTCCTTCAAATCAAAAGAATGATTTCCCCCTTTTTTTTCTCTTTTGCAGCAAAAGATGAACCTAAATCCTAAGACTAAGAGTCCCCAACCTAACACAACTCACTTCCCCCAAAACAAAACACACACACACATGCTCACCCCTAATCCATTTATGCTGCAAACTGATTTTCATATTACTCACATCAAAAAAACAAAAACCATGAGATCAACATCTTACAAGTATTTTCTTGCTCAAATCAATGAAAAGAAAAAATAAAGGGAAAGAGCTTTTGAAGAATTTTGCAATTAAAGGGCTAAAGAGTATTAGCTATAATGGTCACCTCATTTAAACCCAGAAAACAGAAAAGCTTATAACCAATTAAAATAAGCCAGTAACAAATAGGCGAATTTATCGGAAAACAAACACCCAGAAAGAATTGCAAGAAAAAAAAAAGACACTTTTGCTCAAGCCAACACCCTTTTTTAGAGGAAAAAAAATTAAAACAAAGGAGCAAAAACTGAAAGTAGTGAAAGAGGAAAGAAGAAACCAATGCTCATGAACAAATCAGGCATACATTTAGATACCCATTAATAAAATTATGATAAATCAGCAAATACTGAACAGAATTTAAAAGAGTAAACTATATTCATGAACAAAGCAGGCGTCGATTGAGATACCCATTGATGAAATGAAACAGGTAGATTGCAGAGAAAGAATCTAACCACTGACATAGAGCTTGGTGGAGGCTCTGGAGGTTCTATTTGGGGAAGAAGGCATGCACGCAACCACAGAGCACTCATGACGGGGTCGAATTGGAGAGAGAGATAGAGAATGGAATCTCAAAGAGGAGAGAGATTTGCCGAGAAGGAAAGTACAGGTAGAGCTTCCTCTTTGTTTCTCCGTGTTCTTCAACGACGATGAAACGGGAGGAGCAACGGTAAGCACAATGGCTGCCATTGGCCCTCTTGATGAAATCGGAAAGATCCCCACTTCGCACTTGGCAGAAGACAATAACAATGTGCAATTTAAGAGGAACACTGGATCGTCGTTGAGCGCTGATAGCAACCCAATCCAAGAGAAATTTGGGCCTGGGAGGTGTTGGATTCAGATTGGAAAATCTGGGCCTAAAATGTGACTGGCCTAGGTTTAAGGTTTCCGAATCGGTAGATCTATCCGATGTAAAGTTTTATAAATCGAATTACGATTAAGCTTAAGAGTTTACTCTAACCCCATCCCAACCCGCACGGAACCTAACCTTAATATATTATATATGAAAACATATGTTTTGGATATATTGTTGAGATATCGTATTTGGGCCCCTTGACACATGTAGTTACAACTTCACTTGTAATATTAAGCTTTTAGGTACAACGGTTGTTCTCTTGGGATACGTAGGTATCTTCTTCTTCTATTGATTCAGAAGAGGGTTCTTCAAAGAACCCTAAGGAATGAAATTACTATGGTAGAATTGTCACGGCCTTGGTCAAGCCGTGACACAGGATCACCTCAAAGACCAAGTTTTGCTGTATAAACCCAATATAATTATGGTATCAGAAAGTTTTGCATCGAAGGCTCTATCAGAAAGAGTGGTTTGAAAGATTTGTCTTCCAAATCTTTTATATATATATATAGTGTTTCGTTGGTCGACAGGTCACCCCATCTTGCATGTCCCTAATTTAATGGTCCTTATCACTACAAGTCCAGGGGAGCACTTTGACGGCGTAAGAGATTAAACTGAATCTAGAGACTTTGACGGAGTACTTTCATTGCATTTTATAAAGTTCCTTACTTTTTTAACTGTTCCTAATTTCTAAGTAATTTCTCAATTTTAATTGTTCATCATCGGCAAAATCCAGTATCCTTTCGCTTGAACTCCTTTCTTTCTCACAAATTCGAACCCTACCTCACGAATCAATCACTCATCCAAAACCCTCACATGCAAAAGCATCTTTGCAAAGGAAGTCAGTCCATAAATGAAGTATATTAACAATTTGTCTCTTATCTAAACCGCAAGCACACCGAAAATCTGATCTCAAACCCTAGAAATCAGATATCAAAAAACAAATATATATATATACCTTTAAAAAATAAAACAAATTTAGAAAAAATTGAGGAGATGAAAATCCTAACGAACAAAATTTAAACGACAAAGAAATCTCACTAGCCATACAACATTGCTGGATCTCCAAGCTCAGCTCCTTATCACTAAAACACCCTTTCAAGAGAACAAGGGATGAATAGCCAGAGAACCGAAGATGAAAAATTAAAAAATGAAAAATGAAAAATAGCACCAGCTTAAAAGAATAGAATATTAAATATTTTAGAAAATCAGGCGGAAAAAACAGTTTCTCTCTTTTTATTTTTTACTTTTTTTTATGAAAGGACAAGCCTAAACACTTTTATTAACAAAAAACATTATTACATTGTCACCGGCCACTAGCCGGAAGATATAGAAATATCATACAAACAACAGGAGACTTATGAACAAATTCACCTGATTCTCAACCAGTTTTTCTACGACTTGGCACATAAAAGTCATATCTGTGGCCGAAGCCACATAAACCAACGGTAGAATCTAATAGGGGTTCCACCCAAGGCGGATTGAAGAAACTAATCCCAAAATAGGGAAGGATAACATCAACGTCGATAACATGATGAATAGTGAGTAAGGAATCGGCAAACCGAACCTGTAACACCTTGGATCAAGGTTTATTTAATAATTCATAAACCTAAACCCTGAACGTTAACTTGTGTCTCAAAACATAAACTAAATCAGACAATAATGGTAATTAATTTCTTTTCTTTATTTAGGAGTCGTTTGTTAGGGTTTCTCGATTCTGGATTTTGGATTATAACCTAGATAATGTAAATCCAGATTCTTGTTGTTGATTTTCAAAATCCCGAATCTTGTTTGGATACTGCAAATTTTTTAATATGATTTTGATGTCTAAAATCCAGAATCCTGTTTGGAAACCCCATATTCTAGAGTTCACAGAATATTATTTGGTTGGCCTTTAAATTGGAATATATTTTACAGCTATTATATTAATTAGTCGAACAGAATAATTTTAAATACAAAAAAGAATAAATCTCATTGCAAAGCATATAAAAATACTCATTATATATATTCATAAAAGCATAAGTGATCCAAAATAATAAAACAGTATTCGAAAATAATATTCATGTTAACATCCAAATGTCATTGTACCTGCAAACATATCCCTACATGCTCCCATCTCATTAGTCTGTTGAGTTGGTACTAAACCATCAGGATCAATCTCATTATCGTCATTATCCTCGTCATCAATAATGAGCATTTCTTCATTCTCATATTGCTCAAATATCCAATCACATCTTGCTTGTTGCCTAATAAAATTGTGTATAGCATATGCAGCAATTACAATCTTCACTTGAGTTTGGTAAGAGTAAGGCGGCATCATCTTAAGGATTGGAAATCACTCTTTTAATACACCAAAGCATCTTTCAATTACACTCCTCAATGAAGAATGAGCATGGTTAAAAATTTCTTTAAGTCCACGAGGTCATCCACCTCCATGGCGATAATCTTGAAGATGATATCAAGCCCCTCTAAATGGTGCAAGAAATCCAAGCATATTTGGATACCCCGCATCAACAATTTACCTAACATAGATGTGTAAAAGTTTAGTATCAAACATAAACAAATTATTGAAAAAATATATATTTTTATAATCACCTGGTGGAGCATGTGGAAATTTTAAAGTCGGGTTGTTAATTGCTTCCAATATAATCCGTGAATCATGTGTTGTTCCCTCCCATCCTGCTAGAACCCAGGTAAATTGCATGTCAAAGGAGCATGCATCCATTACATTTTGGGTAATGGCTCCAGTTCTTGCAGATCGATGAATAGCTTATTTATCAGTTGATATATGGGTTGATACATGTGTTCCATCAATTGCACCAATACAGTTCTTGAACCATGGCATGTACTTGTGATCTCTTCGTATTTCAAGAGGTGTTTGATCAAATGAGGGAGGTACAATTACTTCCTTAGCTAACTCAACAAAGGCATTTAATACATTATGAAAATGTCGGCTAACTGTCTCTCCCGAATGCTAAAACCTATCCTGAATCATAAAATTTCTTTGATTATGTCCAAGAGTAATCAGAAACATCCCAAGTTGCTCTTCAACAGATATGTGCTTTGTGGGTTGTAGTAAACCCCTTTCTTTCATTGTATTAGCTAACAGAAAGAATGTATGCTTATTCATATGAAATAAGCCATGACACCTTACACCAGAGTCTGCTTCAAGCACCTCTTTCAACCAAGCATTCCCTTGTAAAATCGAGTTATGCACTAATTGTCTCCCTCTCTCTAAATCAAGATATTCTTATAAACACTTAGCCAATATCAAGTAAGACAAAACTTCTTCGATGTCTTCATCTGAACTCATCTTAATTGTTGGCAATTTAAATTATTAAATTACTATGTCTCAAATCATTCAGTATAAAAAGATGGATCAAACCAAAAAACACATAACCACAAGCCTGTGATAAAAAGTGATTTAACATATATCAAGTCCCAAAAGAACAATATACATGTAGCCAAAAGTCTGTGACAAAAATAAGAACTAAACATGTCCCATACAAAAAGATGGATCAATCCAAAAAACAGATCCCATGCAAAAAGATGGATCAAACCAAAAAAGAACATATCCTGTGCAAAAAGATGGATCAAACCAAAAAGAACATATCCTGTGCAAAAAGATGGATCAAACCAAAAAGAACATATCATGTGCAAAAATATGAATCAAACCAAAAAACATGTCTTGTCCAAAAAGATGAAACAAACCCAATAAACATGTCCCGTCCAAAAAGATGAGTAACCATGTCCCTTCTTATAACTAATGACTGCTACCATACAATGTACGAGTTAACCATCTAAAACGTGTAGCTAGATGCATAGCCACAAATACGTCTCTCTTTTCATCATTTGTGAACAAATCCAAAGCATCCAGGTATAAGTCACTTCCAATCTCAACCTCCTCCATTTCTTCTAGACACTTCAATGCAATAATATATTGGTTATTGTCCTGTGTTGATGGAGGTGGTGAATTTGATGGGGGTGTTATTGTTGGTGCCATTGTTGTGGACTCTCGAAGTAGCCTAAGCTTTGCAATATCCACCAAGGAGGCAATAGCCTCTTGAATCTCCCCTCTAAAGGTATCTCTCTTTGTACGTGAATGCTCACTTTGATGTTTCCTTTTACGAATTCTATTACCATCATCATTTATCAAATCATCAATTTCAATGTTGGGAGTATTAGTATCATCTAAAATTTCATGATTTTGTGATGCCAGACTCTCCCCTTAAGCAGAACACAACGCATCCTCATCAAAGGCTGTTGTACCATCAAATAATATTGCTAATTCATCTTCAAACTGGAGTGGACCCTTCTTGAAGATTTTGGCATTTGGATGCATCTGTATCAATAAATTGTTATATATTAGATTAATACACGAGCAATCAAGACAACTACGTACATAAAATGAATTTAATACTTAAGATTACCTTAATATAGTCTTTCCATTTATCCTCCATTGCCACAATGGAATTTTTATCTGGGTCCCATCCTAGTCCACTTCTTCCTTTAATGATCTTCCACTCCTTATACTCATTTCTCATACTTTGAAAAATATTTTTAAATTGTACCTTCTCATACTTCAAACCGGTCCTTTTATGAAATTCATTGATGATGTTATCATATCCTGTTTGGTTAAAGGTTGTAGTTGGTTGATTTCCTTTATGAACTTCTTCAACAGCAATTTCCAAAAGTATCTTCTTATAATCATATGACCAAACAGCCATCACTTTCTCTCGTGCTTGTGTATTACTTGTGTTTGTCTCCATTGTAAAGGAAATAACCAAATACCCTAAAAAAAATTGAAAAGAATAATTTTAAGAAAACAATGGTGAATTATAAGACATATGCATATAGTTCTTGATAAAAATATACTTGGACTATTTAAAATAAAATATATTATTCTTAGCAAGAATCCAAATAAAACAGAATTAATAAGGAAAAAAGAAAGTAGAATAGAACCATTGGACAATTAAACTAAAATACTTCTGTTTCCATGTTCCAATATGGTTTCTTCCCTTCCAAATCCACTAATAACCTAATAAAAAGACTCCTATTACTATGTCAAGTTTCTAAATCCACGTATAAGAAACTTTTCTTGCATGTGTGTAGGTAATAAGAACAAGAGCTCCATGTAAGATGCAGTTAATCATCCAATTACAGCTATGTACGTATATGACTCACCTGCACATTACATCTCATGGCACAATTTCAGAAAAAAAAATAATTCCTCAACAATGTCAATAACAGATATTTTCAATTTTGAGCCTCATAGCTCTTTTGGCAAGTAGACCCAACAACCAATTAGTTTGTTTAAAATAAACCAGGAATTATGGAATTTAAAAAATTGTAATCTTTTATGTGTCAGTCACCAATTGAGCATCTTTTGCTTTATGTTTCAATTTTGGTAGATTCCCCTTTGGTCACACCGAGCTTAACTGCTACTATGAAGCTATTCGTCCTTTGTTTCTGCATTTTCTTGGTGATATTTCTGGATATGTTTATCATGGCTACTTCTTTCTGTAGATTCTGTAACTTCTGTGGCATTGCCTAAATCTAAAAAAGAATTGGTTTGTTATGTGCTTCACTTTTCTATACTTTTTGCTTTATAATTTATCGCTGTTAATTGTAGCTTTTTCATGCTCATGGATATAGTTATGAGCAATATTAGTCTAACTAGTTTACTGTAGGCTGGTTTGGATGGTCCACCTAGGGGTTTGGGGGCAATAGAAGAACTTCCAATGTCTGAATTCTCTGCTTGGTTGGACTCTCCAGTTCAATTTGACTCTCCAACACCTCCTTCCTTTCCTTTCACTTGGAAATTTGAGTCTGTTGAATTTGTGCTCAAACCAGAAATTGATGACTAAATGGAACATGTTTATGTATTCATTTTAATTGTCCACAGTTTCACTAGTTTGTGTTAAGGCAAGTGTCAAGAAGGATCAATGGTAAGATTTGTGGATAACTTTTGTTTGCAATTACTATTGTATGTTAATGAAGTTTTTATTATTGCAAGATTCTAACAGATTACTTAATTTTGTTGGTTGGATGGAACCATGCTGCAGTTGTTGAGCACTGAATGAAAAAACTAACAGGTATACACGCAACAAAGGCTACAATAGAAGAATTACCTTGAGAATATGCTTTTGAGAACATAGAGGCAATAAAAATACTGAAAAGGAAAACATGTTTTGAGTTAATAAAACATAGGCTGGCTGAAAACTAGAATTGTATTTAATTTTTGTGCACTGCCACTCCCAAGCATGATGGAAGGAGGGTTGCATCAATTTGGTTGCCAGCATAAGACCTGTGATAGATCTAATAAATATTTGGTTTTAGCTTAGTTCTTCCATGCAAGAGTATTTTAACTACTCAAAAAACTAATAGATCCTATGCGGAAAACGAAACAACATTCAAAGAAGAAAATGAAATCAAAGAAGAAAATCCAATATTTTTCTACCAAAAAAAAAGTACAGAAATATTCTAGAATCCAAACTCTATAATAGCAATATGTAATGACCATCAACAAATGAAATAAGAAAACGAAACAACACATCTGAAAGATGAAAATAAAGGTGTAAAACCCCGTCCCAGATTATACCTTAATTATTAAGCTTAATTATCTAAAGTGTGATTAGTAGACTAATTAAGTACTTGTGTTATGAAGATGAGGTAGATGTGGATTCTTCTTGAGGATTTAGAGGAATCAATTGAACGATATGAAAGTTATTAAGGTAAGTTTAATTAATGCTATCTCTCAATTCCAATTGGTTAAGATACTCTCCAATTAGCTTTAATGAATTGGAAATCAAATTCTGAAAAGTTGGACTTATGTGTACCTAGAGTAATTCCCAAGTATACCCATGGTACCCCAAAATATACCCAAGGTACCCTCCCAAATACCACTAAAGTACCTCGTGTATTACCCAAGGTACTCCCATTGTATACCCAAAGTACATCCATGTACTACTCAAGGTACCATCTAAGAATACCTAGAGTACACCAAAGTATTACCCAAAGTACCACTCAAATATGCCTAAGGTACACCCATGTATTACCCAAAGTACCCGAAGGTATTACTCAAAGTATATCCAAGTGTTACCCAAGGTACCACTCAAGTATACCTAAAGTATCCCCTAATTATCCCTAAGGTACCCTCATATATTGCTCAAGGTACCTCACTCACATTGCCTAAGGTACCCCATTTATATCCCTAAGGTACCCTCTTATATTGCCCAAAGTACCTCTCAAGTGTACCTTAAGTATCTCCCAAGAACACCCAATTAACCTTTCAAGTATACCCCAGGTACCCTACTTCTATACCCAAGGTACACCCAAGTATTTCCCAAGGTACCACCCAAGTGTTACTTAAAGTACCCCCCAGTTATACCTAAGGTACCCCTGTGTTCATCTAAGGTATCCCCTTATGTTTGCCTATAGGTACCCCTGTGTTTACCTAAGGTATCCCCTTGCATTGCTTAAGGTACCTCACATGTATATCTAAAGTACCCCCTTATATTACCTAAGGCACCTTACTCATACTGGCCAAGGTACCCCACTGTTTTGCCTAAGGTACCCCATTAGAATACCTAAAGTACCTCCTAATTATACCTAAGGTACCTCATTTGTGTTGTCTAAGGTATCTCCTTATTTTAACTAAGGTACCCTACTATCTTACTTGAAGTACCCCTTGTTTAGCTAAGGTACATTCCCTTATACAGCTTGAGGTACCCCCTTTTTATAACTAAAGTACCTCCAACATACCTAAGGTACATCCCCTATATTACTTAGGGTACACCCCTTGAATTTCCTAGAGGTACTCCACTCATATAAGTAAGGTACCCCCATTGTTTTACCTAGGGTACACCCCCCTATATAGCCAAAGTACCTCCTCTGTATAACTAAAGTAACCCCTATATAAGTAAGGTAAACCCCCACTGTTTTCCCTAAGGTATAACCCCTTATATAGCAAAGGTACCCCCTGTATAACTAAAGTACACCCCTCAATAATCAAGGTACCCCTCCTCAATATAACTGAGGTACACCCTCCTAAGCTTATTCAAAGTTTACTCCTTAGAATGACTAAGGTAAATCTCTTGAAACATCAAGGTACCCCCTCAAATAACTAAAGTACCCCTCATATAACTGAGGTACCCTCCTGTGTTAACTGAAGTACACCTCCCAAGCATCCCTAAAGCATACCTTTTGAAGTGGCTAAGGCAAACATCCCATTTAACACTAAGGTACCCCACTTAATACCAAGGTACCCTACTCGAATAACACTAAGGTACCCCTGGTATGCCTTAGGTACACCCTAGGGTTTTAGTTGAACAAAAGCCTTGTTTAGGGGCAGATTTGAAAGACCCAAAACTTGGGCATATAAAAGGATGCCCTAATTTCTAATTAAGGGTTTGAAAACCCATTTCTCTTATCTTGGACGTATAGAACAAGAGAGAAAGTGTGGGAGCTTGCTTGAAGCTTCAAGAGGAAGAAGAAGAAGGAGAGAAAAGCTTGAAGGGAAGGTTGCTTCTCCATTAACAGGTAAGTAGCAAACCCTTTAAACAAAAATGAATTTGATGGATTTTCGTATCTCTCTTTCCTAGGGTTTTGATAAACTGGAGAATCACTTGCATGTAGGGTTTTGTTTCTAAAATTCATAGGGTTTGGTATATCTAATTATCTTGTTCAGTTTTCTATCGATTTGCCATGGATTTGCAACCTCTAATGATTATATTTCTGGTTAGGGTTTGAGATGGGTATATTGAATGATACTTTATATGTTGGATTCATGTTCATGAGGGTTTTGTATGGATTCCTATGTTGGGAAGAGTTTTTGAGTATGTTGGGATGTTTTGGAATCATCACATTTGGTATTGAGAAGGTTGGATAGGGTTGGTACGAGTTTTGAGTTGAAAATAGTCAAAAATGGTAGAAAACCCGAGGTGGCGATTAATCCTGCAACTTGGCGATTAATCCTGAGCCAAGACCCCCAAAATCAGGTTCTGTTAAAATAAATCGCGAAACAGGATTAATCGCCCAGGGCTAATCGCGACCTTAGCGCGCGAACGTTAAACCTTACCGCGCGCGCGCTGAACCTGTTTTAAACCTGGGCGCGTGAACCTTTAGCCTTAACGCCCGAACATTGAGCTAATCGCCTCTGGGCGATTAATCCATGACCTAATCGTGGACCCTGTTTCATGATTTGATTAGCCTTTTTCTCTCAAACCCTTTCGCAACCAAGCCAAGTCTCTCGCATAGCACCCTTATTACATGGAAGACATTTAAGTAAATGTCCTGTGTATTTATTGCTCCATTTACTTAAGTCTTTACATGTAAATAAGGTTTTACCCCCCATTTGGAACCAATAAAAATACTCCCAGGGCCCAATTCCCAACCAATAAAAAGTCAACTTTTCAGTTTGTGCCTAAATTTCCAGTTTCCCCGATTTTCAAAAAGGGCCACTTTTTGAGTTTGATATCCAAATGAATGATTCAGAAGCCCAGAAAATTCTAGATGATTTGTATACCCTCCAATAGACTACAACCGGAAATTGAGCCCCAAACTCCTTGTAGATTTGTCTAGAAAAATTCGACACCGAAAAGTCAACGTTTTTATCCATACTTAGAATATTTTTGAGGTCCGAAACTTTTCGTCTCGGAATCCGTTGATTTTTGGCATGGTGTTCTTATTAGGGATCCTAAGACTATCCTACTTCTCAAATAAGTAATTTGTGGATTTTATGGTGTATGTACTCTACTGTGATTTGGTTTTGGACGTGAAGTGCTATTAGTTATTTCTTACGCATTGTGAATATTATTTGACAATTGGTATTCATCTGTGGACGAGTAGTCCCACTTAGCATTCACCATTGGACGAGTAGTCCCACTTAGCATTCATCTGTGGACGAGTAGTCCCACTTAGCCTTCATCCGTGGACGAGTAGTCCCACATGACGCATGACACTTGACACTTGGTTGCTCATTGCGTATTATATCTTGGGTGGTGGAACGTGACATTGGTTCTAATAACTACTGAGCAAGGTTTGTCCTACCTCGTGAGTTCCACAGGTTTGTTTTACATCATCAGTCCTACCAGGTTTGTTAGCTAATTTTAGGGGTTATATTATTTAGATGCTTGACTTGAGAATATGAATCGCATAAACTGCCTCTACTCATGATTTTATATGAATTGCCTAAACTGTTCCAACCATGATATTATGTGAATTGTATTAACTGCTTCCATTCATGCATGTTTGCTACTTGCTGGGACTTTAAGTCTCACGCGTTTTGTTTTACCGGATTTGTTTTCAGATCCGTTTGGTGAGCCACGTACTGGGGCAGCTATTGAGGGTGAGTCTGAGCGCAAGCCCAAGGACTTTTACTATCCGTATTAGGGGTTCTCTTTATGTTATTATATTTAGTTCCTAGAAACTATCAAGGGGAATGTAGTTATTCTTTTTGGGATTTGTAAACTTGGGAGTTATCTTTAGATTATTATTTTTGTGTATGAATGCTCATGTGAGAGACAGCGATGGAGAGATCTTAGTTGCCTTTTTGTGTACCTAAATGTTGTATTTTGGAGTTATTATACAGATGCCATTTTATTATATGGAAAATTTTAAATTCCATGCTTCTTTATCTTATGCACTCTGATGATTACATTGCAATTGCCCACATCAATTATGCTTATCAGGTTCTTTTGGGCCCATAAGTAGGTCTCGGGTACGGGTTGGTGCCGTGATAGGGCAAACCCGGATCTGGGGCGCTACAAAAGGACAGGTCTAAGAACTTACAAACCCTCGTTTGAAGCATTTTCGTTCTTCACCAATCGGTACAATGCAACACTGCAAGCTTGTAAAGTGTTATTCACAGAGAGGGAGGCCTATTGAAAGAGGCAAAATATGCAAAAAGAGGGATGCCGATTAAAAAAAGATCTAGAAGGGCATCTCTTCCGATCGATCTAGAAAAAACAGTCAACATTCAATATCAATTGAAAGAGATGCCCTTCTATAAACTGAAAGATAACATTCATATAAGAGGGAAAAAAAACAATGAAGAAATTTCACCCCAAGGCCAAGGCATGTTAGATGTACCCACCCATTATAGCCTTTACCCTTAACCTACACATCTACTTCACCATAGGCTCCTATCCTTGCCATACCTCCATTCTCCCTCTACCTTCTCACACCACCACCATCAATCCAAAGAGAAAACAGGGCAATCCGCAACCCACAAAAGATCAATAGAAGAGAGAGAGAGAGAAGAGAGAGAGAGAGTGTGAGAGAGTACCTGGTTTGCTGTGGAAGAAAGATCTTCAAGGAAGAAGAGGTGAGGAAGGTGAGGACGTTGAGAGTTGAGAGTCGAGATAGTTGGGCTCGTCTAAAAACCCTTGAGAAACCAGATCGTGGGTTTTAACTTTAAAACCCTCAAAAACCATAAAAGCCCGTAAAATATGGTTTTTGGTTTTTGCATGAATTTCATTATTTGATTTGAAAAACCAGCTTCCAAAATCCCTACCAAATAGAAAATTTGCATTATGGATTTGGATTCTATTAGAATCTAGAATCTAGAAACCCCACCAAACAGCCTCTTAGATTGTGACTTCAATAATAAAGATCCTCAAAACAAGCGTGGCATAACAACCAATATCCAACATAAACCATTAACAAATTCAAGTCTGGTCAAGGTCAACTAAAATAATCCTAATACAACCCATAATTGAAATTCAAGTGTCCTAACTCAAATAAAAGTATTAACTCCCTAAACCTACACAGAAAATAATAACCTGCCTCTCTGTATTCAAGATAAACCCCTTGAGAATCAAATCCCGCGATATGGTCCTCTCTTGGAGTATCTGAAAACAAAACCGATAAAACGATGTGAGATATAAATCATAACAATTAGTCATGCGGAAAAGTGAATTTATACAATTCTAAACATGCAACGGGTAAACCAGTAAAACAAAACCATTACAGAGATAACATTAACAAACCACAATCAAAACACATATATCAAATCTTGCAAATGTAACCTTCCCTCTGAGTACACGAACCAAGGAAGAAACAAACAAATAACAATTACCACATTCCCACCGAGTACACGGATTGAGGAAACAACAACCAAATAACCAATACCACCTTCCCACCGAGTACATGGATTGAGGAAGCAAGCCCCGCCGGGTACACGGACTAGGGAAATATAACCTTAATTCCAAATGCAATCTTCCCACCGAGTACACGGATTTAGGAAGTATCCTGTCGAGTACACAGACTGAGGACATATCAATAACCACAAATAATACCATCCCAAGTACATGGGTGAATCAATAACCATTACCCAACATAAGGCATACGCCATGAAACAATCGCATACGCGAAGTCACTAACATGATAAACCCACATACGTGGAGACATATCCATATCAAAATCACACTCCCATATGAGGAGACACATATAAGCCAAGCCAAGTAACTATACATTCCATCTCTTATAGTCATAAAGTATAACATGATCAAAATACTCAAATCTGGTTCAACTTCTATTTAAACCTTTCTGGAACTCAAAACATGTCCAATTAGTCCTAATACAAGTATTGGAATCATTAAATATAATCTTCGTTAAAAGAAATCCATATGTTTTCTCGAATCCCCAAATCATAAGTCTTTCTAGTAGAACGTACTCAAAATCCTTATAATATTCCAAATAATTCTTAGGCTAATGTAGACACTCTCAAAATACCCTAATCGAGTTGGTACATGAGTTGGAATCCCTCAAAAACAAGTTTAGAATTAAAAACTGGGTAGATTTCTAAAGAGCCTGGCCTAGCACTCAAGCGTCATGGCGGGCATTCGTTGTTTTTCTAAAAATTCTGGGGTTTTCTAAATTTTTCAAAAATCACCATTAAAACTAAAGATCATGCTTTTATCACTTCAAATAAATCCTAATACATCTTATGTCACTTCTAAAACATAATTAATCAATCCAAAACAAATAAATCACAACATACAAAGATTTAATAATCAAAACCCAATAAATCAAGCATATAAACATGGTGTAGACACCTAATTTTTACACCCCTGAAAATGCAGAAAATAAAAATTTTAATTAAAAAGTCAAACCCTGAGGGGGCCAAAATTTGACTTTTTGATCCAAAAATAATTGGCCATCAAACTTTCTCTCATTGAAAAGAGCATTTCAACATGGTTCTAACGCAACTGAGTTTGCTGGAATCGGAGTCCGGATGAGAAAGTTATGAGTCGGTCAAACTTTTGGGGGAGCGAAAGTTAACTTTTTGCTCGACCTCAATTCAGCTGCCAAACTTAATCCCATTGAATAGTGGGTTCCGAGCCAATTCCAACGATACCAAATTTGTTGAAATCGGGCATCGGACGAAAAAGTTATAGGCAGTTGAAGTTTCAAAGAAAGCTGCCCATGTGGCAAAACAGCACCAAAAAAGCAAAATAAAATAAATAAAATAATCATTTAATAGAAATATCTTTATTTTTTAATAATATTTTAATAAAAAAATCTCGTTTTTATAATATAATAATCAAAAAATCGGATAAAATCTTTATTAAAAATCAAATTTAATAGTGTTTCAATTCCAGTATTTAAAAAAAGTACTCACCCGTATTTGAAGTGCAGGCGAGGCATGCCCGCACTCCTAATACGGGCAAGCTTTCTAGAAGCGGGACACGTGTCCCGTACGGCGACAGCTGGCCGATTCGGCGAGATTTGAAAACGTGCATTTTTCGCCTGCATTTGATTTACGGGCAAAGCATGCCCGCATTTGAATTACGGGCAAGACATGCCCGCACTTCAAATACGGGCACGAAAATTTTGGCTATAGATAGGGGGCCAACCCCCCCCCCCCCCCCCCCCCATTTGTGTAAGCTGGCCCCCCAAGCCTTCCCCCCTCTCCTTCCTCGACTTTTCCGCATCCAACCCCTACCCAAGTTCTGCCGGAACCTCACCAGCCCAGAAAATACCAAAACTACCCCTATACCTTGTCCTTTTACCTCCACCTCTTATCTCTCTCAACCCAAAGCAAGGGAACCCATTTTTAAACCCATTTCGGAGAATCAAAGGGAGTGTGGAAGCGCTACCAAAATCATTCGGAGAACCTCCACTCCTCAGAACAAGGTAAAAATAGCACGGTGAGCTGTTTATTGAATTTATATTTGATATATACGAGAATCCAATGATTTAAGGCAATATTCTTCTTTTCTTTGTAATTTAAATCTTATCCTTTGTTGCTGTAATCTAACTTGTCTTGCTGCCTGCGCATGATATGTGAGCTCTTGCGTTGAGAGAGGCTCACATCCGCAAAAATGACGGAAGGAGAAAGATGTTCTATAAATCTAAAGTGTCACAAGTTGGCATGTTTCTGAACTAATCCTTTTATGCAGTGATGATTATTCTGCTTTAGAAGAGGGGTCCGGTCCTCTTAAATCTGGTTGTATCCCATAATCTTCCCCTCTTTCTCTTCTGGGCAAAATTCACATGTGCACATGCCTATCAATGGCTTAAACATGCGGTGAAAAGATGAAATCTTGTCTTTTGGCGGCGGAACACCGGGAAAAGAGCTTATTTAAGCTAAGAATAAGAACTTCGCATCACTTGGAAGTGGTAAAATCATCAACCGAAATTGGCGGACGTCAAAAAGGAGAAAAGGAGAAAACGAACCAAAATCCCGAGGCCGTCGCGTCGTTTTTTGCGAATTCGGGCGAAAACCGTATTTTTTGTACGGTCTAGGCATGCCCGTATAGTATATACGGGCAGGCCTGAACCGTAGTATATTTACGGGCTAAGTGAGCCCGCATAGTAAATACGGGCAAGTTAACAAATAGCTTAAAAAAGTAATTTTTCGACCGGTTGGACTCAATCCGACCCATTTAAACTTGACCCGACCCATTGGGCTTTTTGGACTTTTCCGAGCCCATTTTGAGACTGTGGGCCAAATGGGCCCACCAAGGCTTCGTGAGCCCTCCAATGGGGCCCACATCCCGTCTGACCCAACCAAGGCCCGTTTTCAACAAATGGGCCCAATGCCACTTGATTAAATTGCCAGTGGGCTAAATCCAAGCCCATTGGGCCTTAAAACTTTAACTCATTAATTTTGTAAATATTTAATCAACCTTTAAACCAAATAGCCAAATCCAAGCAGGGTTACCCAATAACCCGAATTGGGCCTTGGGCTTGACTTAAGCCCGACATGGAATCTACTGGGCCTTCCAACAGGGCCCATACTAGACCCACTTCATTAACAGATAAAAAGATAAAATCAAATAAAAAGGGGACCCACACCCTCAATGGTCTCCACCAGACCAAATAAGTGTGCATGCTGGCCCAGGAATTGGGTGAGAATTAAGTTGACTCAGAACCAGGGAGACCCATGGGACCCGTCAACCAACGGGGCGGGCTAGGGTGTCTTCGGACTTCCCTAGATGTAACCGAGAACTTGCTCAGATCTCTAATAAGCCGCAGACCAGAATAATTAGGCCCGGATAGGTTCCCCTTTGTGTTTGCCTGCACCTCTCAGGCAGTGGCGACTCCAAACTAGTCCCGGGGCGAGCATCACTTCGCATGCACCTCGTCGTGCAACCGAAATCGGGTGAGCACAGCTTGGCGACTAAACTGGAGACCCCTCAACCTAGTTGGACCCTGGTTCAAAGAATCAACTTAGACGGATATAGATCGGTCTAGGTATTACCTATTATCTTACTTTAGTCAGATGCGAAATACGCGTAATTGCGTGATCTGGGGAGTCCTGTCAAAAGGACGAGATAATTGCCTAAGGAAAGTGGAATTTAAGTGGTTCCCTATGACCCTCCACTTACCTGGGGACTCTCCTGGACATCGTATTGCGTGCCAATTCTGCATTTCACTATAAAAGAGATAACAAAGAACCCTTTACCAATCAAATGTCCAAAACTCACCCAAATTAGACACAGCACTTTGCCCAACTGCACACATAAGCACTCCACCACATCGTGGATGATCTCCTTTTTTGCATTAAACTGTGTGGGGTGACATGCACAAGGAAGTCTGCGTGAATGATCCGATTTGAATACTTTGATGAAATAGAATGCTGCTCTTCTTCACCAAAACCTAGACCTCCTTAGAAGCCACCCTTCTGTTTCGATAAACTTGCTTTTGGGATGGTATTAGCCCCACGCTCCCGTGGTTTGCTAGGGAAAGTAGGGTAAACCCATCTCCCCAGGTTTCTGGATTCCTTAAAGCGCCATTGGCTTCATGTTGTGGTACGCAAGGGTCTAGTACTTGGCTCAGACCCTTGTAGGCGAATGTCTCGGGCTGGGTACCCTTCCCTTACCTAACGTTTCTAATAAACCGCAGCTTTGTGAATGCAGTGTGGATGAGACATGAATGATGAAAGTGAAGGTGGATAAAATCAATTTAAAATCCAAGAGTCCATCAGGGGTAGCAACCTCATCTTTTGCATCAAATTGAGTAAACCCTAGATCATGGGGTGCCTTAGTCCTAATTTAGGAAAACAACCAAATTTTGATCAGGGGAGCCACCCCAGATCCATGCACTGGGTCTCGTGAGCCATGGGCCTTGACCCATTGAGTCCGCTGGAAACACTTTGAGTCCAGGTCGGCCTGTTGAACAGATGAAAGTCGGCCAGATAAGAAAATCAGGCAGAAATAGGCCAGATCAGAACAGGGGCATAAAACCCTAGATCTAGGAATCTAGCCTACCTGCCTTGAAGTAAATTTGTATCCTTCTTTTGGGTTCCCAAAAGCCCTTAAGATGAAATTTTGCAAATTTTGAATATTATGTAATTTTCGCCCTTGCTGGCAAATTGTCAATTCTTTTGGTCTGACACCTGAAAGCAAATGCAGATGAAAGAACAGATGAAAGAAGGCTGATCTGGACTCAGATGTGCTTCCATACACAAGTATGTCTAGGAGTCGTACCTCAAGGGGTACCAACCTTTTAGAATTATGCACACACTTTTTAATTGTGCAGATGGGTAATATCATTTAATCTTTGCTTTAATTTTGTGTACGCATTTTCATGCATCAAGTGCACACACTTACAGATCATCTGCATAAACATGCTTGATCAACTCATTCCTTAAAAAAAAAAGAAAAAAATTCAAAAATCTGAATTGCTTCTGAGCGTTCATCAAACTTGCCTTAGGGCACAAAATGGTTTCAATCCCCTGTGATTAACCCAAGTTTCAAAGATTTTGAGATCAATTGGCTGTGAAACAGCCCAAAATGATGAATTGGAAAAAAGTCAAGGACAAATCTGATCTTTGCCGATGGCCTCGGACAAACTGGAAAAAAAGAAAAAAGAAGAAAAAAAAGATCTCAAAGAAAGTCAATCAGATTGGGAAATCAACTCTTTGTGGTCTTGCCATCTAAAATCTTTAATCATTTCTAAGACTAATCCTCCAGAAATCAACGCTCAACGTTTCCAAAATCCAACCCAGTAGAAGTTGGCTCATGTGGTCTCAAGTTTTCTTTCTTTACCTCCGAAGTGGCGGTTCAGAAGAGACTGTTTCCTTACCTCCGAAGTGGCGGTTGAAGGAAATCTTTTTTTTCAGAAATCTCCTTTCTTTACCTCCGAAGTGGAGGCTCTAATCTCATCTTCTTCCCTTACCTCCGAAGTGGCGGTTAAAAGGGATCCTTTTCCTTACCTCCGAAGTGGCGGTTGAAGGAAATCTTTTCCAGAGATCTTTTTCCTTTGAAGTGGCGGTTAAAAGGGATCTTTCCTCCGAAGTGGAGGCCAACCTCCGAAGTGGCGGTCCTTTTCCTTATCTCTGAAGTGGAGGTCAACCTCTAAAGTGGCAGTTGAAGGAAATCATTTCCAAAGATCTTTTTCCTTACCTCCGAAGTGGCGGTCAACTTCCGAAGTCGCGATTGAAGGAAATCATTTCCAAAGATCTTTTTCCTTACCTCCGAAGTGGCGGTCAACCTCCGAAGTGGTGGTTGAAAGAAATCATTTCCAAAGATCTTTTTCCTTACCTCCAAAGTGGCGGTCAACTTCCGAAGTGGCGGTTGAAGGAAATCATTTCCAAAGATCTTTTTCCTTACCTCCGAAGTGGCGGTCAACTTCCGAAGTGGCGGTTGAAGGAAATCATTTCCAAAGATCTTTTTCCTTACCTCCGAAGTGGCGGTCAACTTCCAAAGTGGCGGTTGAAGGAAATCATTTCCAAAGATCTTTTTCCTTACCTCCGAAGTGGCGGTCAACCTCCGAAGTGGTGGTTGAAAGAAATCATTTCCAAAGATCTTTTTCCTTACCTCCGAAGTGGCGGTCAACTTCCGAAGTGGCGGTTGAAGGAAATCATTTCCAAAGATCTTTTTCCTTACCTCCGAAGTGGCGGTCAACCTCCGAAGTGGCGGTTGAAGGAAATCATTTCCAGAGATTATTTCCTTACCTCCGAAGTGGCGGTTGAAGGAAATAATTTCCAGAGATCTTCTTCCTTTACCTCCGAAGTGGTGGTTAAAAGGGATCTTTTTCCTTACCTCCGAAGTGGCGGTTAAAAGGGATCTTTCCTCCGAAGTGGAGGCCAACCTCCGAAATTGCAGTCCTTGTCCTTACCTCCGAAGTGGCGGTTAACCTCCGAAGTGGCGGTTAAAGGAAATTATTTTCAGAAATCTTCT
Source organism: Buxus sempervirens (assembly GCA_947561395.2). Taxonomy (NCBI): domain Eukaryota; kingdom Viridiplantae; phylum Streptophyta; class Magnoliopsida; order Buxales; family Buxaceae; genus Buxus; species Buxus sempervirens. The sequence goes on along the minus strand of OX387185.1, from coordinate 38,892,344 downwards.
TTCCTTACCTCCGAAGTGGCGGTGAAAAGGAGATTATTCTCAGAGACTCTCCCCTTGTCTCTGAACGAAGGCTAAAAAGAGATCAAATTATCCTCCATGGTTGTTGAATAAGGATTTCAAAATAAAAGTTAATTAAGTCAAAATCACGAAATCATGAATAATCTGGCATGCATCAACATGCATTATATTTTGATATAATCTGAATTCTTTATACTAATTTGTGTTGTTATAATCAAGGTACCACGATTGCGTATCGCAGCCCATACCTCCTACGTTCAAGAAGAAAACTCCAGATGGATCCTGCTGAAGGACTTGAGCAAGCACTCCCTCCACCTCCACAGGAGCAAGAAAAGCTAGAAGACCATCCAGTGATCACAGGGCTTAACCAGCAGATGGCTCACATGACCGCCATGATGGCAAACATGATGCAGCGAATGGAAAGGCTGCAAATACCACCTCAGTTTGTGCAGCAGCATCAGTTTCCGATACCTCCACAATAGCCGGTACCTCCCCAGGAGCCACCAATGCCACCACCCCAGCCATTGGCACCTCAACCACTGCCAGTTATGCCAGAGTAGCTACCACCTGCTGTTCCACAGATAAACTTACAGCCACCAGAGCAGCCAATTCCTCAACCATTACCTGTCCAAGTGGAACAACACTTGAGAATTCCGGCACCTTTTGTTATTCCGGAGCAACAAGTGATGGGAATGGGGCATGAAACAGAAGATTGGCATCGGGAACAGGAACCAGCCAATGTCACAGCACAGATGCAGGCTGATTTACAAACTCTAAAGGAACTAGTGCATAAAGCAAACCAAGGTTCTGTGCCAAAAGAGGCCTCACTAGACAAACTAAGGTTCTTCCCTGATTTGCAACTTCCGCCAAAGTTCAAATGTCCAGATTTTGTAAAATTTGACGGAAGTGGGGTGTACGCGCCTGTTTCCGGGTCACACTGGGTAAAAATGGGAATTTGGAGTCGCCACCCGCCTGATGGGGTGCAGGCGGACACCTGGGTGCCTAGATTTTCTATTAAGGCTTGGTCTGCGGCTTGAGATTCTAAGTAGGTTCTCGGTTGCGGTCTGGGGAAGTCCGTAGACACCCCAATCCACCCCGTCAAGTGACGGGTCCCATAAGTTTCCCTGGTTTTGAGTCAACTCAGTTGGTCTCTCACTCACCCGATGCCTAATCCAACATTCAGTTTTGGTTTAAGTCTGGCGGAACCGCAAAAGTGGTGTGGGTCCCTTTACTTGATTTTATCTTCTTAGCTTAGAGTGATCTGAGTCTGATCGGGCAGGCCCCATTGGAAGGCCTGCGGATCCCTTGGTGGGCTTGGTTAAGCCCATGCACCCCCTGGTGGGCCTCAGTCTAGCTTGAGAAGCCCTTTGGGCTTGGTTCAAATGAATTAATTTTATTTGGATTTCAAGTTTGATTATTTAAGTGGATTTCCATGCCAAAGTGGGCCGGGATTGCTTTGTGGGCCCTTGAGTGGGCCACACTATTGGTTGCCAAATGATTTAGTTTTTGTTTGATTATTCGTGCAAAAATGGGCCAGGCCTTGGGCTTGGGGCCCTTTACCTGGGCTTGGGCTTGAAAGCCCAAGACTTCTTGAGTTAGGGTTTTGAAACCCTAACCTTAGTTGGTTAATGGACTTGGTGGGCCCGATAGGCCTTGCCCTTTGCCTTGGCCAAACCATGCATAAATATGATCAACATGCTTCACAAATGGGCTTTGGCGGACCTCCAATGGTGTAGCCCACTCAACTAGGTTGATTTTATCTTTATTTAACAAAATGAGTTTGTCGAGCTTGGTGGGCCCCGTTGGAAGGCTCACCGGGAATCAAGTTGGACCGGGTCGGTCCATGGCCCATCTTGGGTTTCCGGGTGACCCGGAAACCCTACTGGTTTGCCCGGATTGATCAAACAAACCAAAGAAATCACACAAGATCAAAAAATGCAATCTGGCAGTGTAGCCGGCCTGAGATGCCGGTTACACACAGGGTTCTGTGTATTTGGCATCTTTAGCCGGCTACACATGGGCTTCAGTTGATCCGCCCTGAGTTGCCGGATCAACCCACAGAAGCCCTTTTTCTTGGATTTTTGAATTGGGGTTGGGTTTTTAGGCTCCTTGGGGTGTTCCAGGGGTTGTGTGGGCTCCTATGTGAGCCCACGTTGGTTCAGGTGAGGGTCGCTTGGCTCTCTTCTTAATGTTTTGAAAATTAAAGGGAGGAGATGGTGGTACTGCTACTGCCAGCAGCAGCTCTTGTGGGCCACAACAGTGGGCTACGGGGAAGGGGACTTGTCCATTAACTTCAAAACAGTAACGGAATAAAGGGGGAAGGGAGTAAACATGCTGGAGTTGATCCAAATCAAAGAAGAAGGTTGGTTCACTTACATGCTTAAAGATAGTGACATGGATCACATATAAACATGCATATTCAAAGAGAAAACCAAAAAAAAAAAATGCAACCTTGGCATGGATCACACATAAAAAGGAGGGCGAAAAAGACACAAAAATGACGTGAAAACAGCAAAATACTCAAGAAGGGAGGAGGGGGTTGAGTTAAGGATACATTAGAAGCATCATGCTAGGAGGAACATGCTCCCCCACAAATGATGAACACAATCCCCAAAACAGTGACATGAGTGACTCAAAATGCATAGAAAAGTCTCCCATTCTCTCCCTAAGACTAGACGTACAACTCTCATTACCTTTTGGGAGCCTCTAGGTGACATAAATGGTAAGCAAAACATGTGAAGATTATAGCAGAATGCAAATCTGAATAGTTATAGGCAAAATAATCTTAAACCTCATGAAATAGCTCCAATCTCACATATGTGCAATGGGAAATGGCAAGGAATGATACCTGATGGTTTTACAGCCTTTTTGTGGACTGTAGCCACTCCCTTGAGGCAACACAGGTGCTAGAACTCCTCCGAATGTCACCCAACAGCAGCTTATCCTCCTCTTGGTTGGGTAAAGATGGAGAAGAAGAAGAGAGGAGGGAGTAGGAGAGCCTTGGGGTAAGGCTTGGAGGGTTTGAGGAGCCAAAGGAGGCCAAAAGGAAGGTGTTTCGGAGCAGGTGGTCGGAGGGAGAAAGGGTGGAATCAACCCAAAAGGAGCCAACCCCGGAACTGGGCTGCTGTTGGCCTTTTATAGACCAACTTAATGTATCCGGCAACTCAGGCCGGATACACTAAGACCTCTTCATATCCGGCCTTCATGGCCGGTTACACAGGTGCTCCTTTGCATCCGGCATTCAATGCCGGATACAAAACATGATCATTCGAAAATTAAATGCCGCCGCGAATTTGTCGAGCGATCGGCGCAAATCTCGCGCGAAAATCTTTTTGTATCCGGTATTTGAGTCCGGATATACACAAGAGTATGTGTATCCGGCATATTTGACCGGATACAAATCAAGAAATTACGGATTTGCCTTTCGACTTGACCGATTCGACCAATTCGACCGATTTGACACTTTTGGATATCTACGGATTGCCCCGTACGAATTTTTGTTTAGTCTCTGAGATTTTTGGATATTTAAGATTTAGTCCCCGAGATATTTTGCTGCGTTGGCTGCCACGTGGGCAATTCCTGCGCCACGTGTGCAGTTTCTGGTTTTGCTGCTCGGAAACTTCGACAGCTCATATCTCCTTCATCCGAACTCCGATTTGAGCAAACTCAATTGCGTTAGACTCGTATCGGAGCCCTATATCCAATGACATAAAGCTAAGCACTTGGCACGGGGTTCGAGAAAAAGTCAACTTTCGGCTCCTCTTTAAGTTTGATCGGCCCATAGATCCTTCATTCGGACTCCGATTCCAGCAAACTCAGTTGCGTTGGAACCACGTCGAGATTCTCTATCCATTGAGATAGGGCAAGATGACCAATTTTCTCTTGATCAAAAAGTCAATTTTTGACCCCTCAGGGTTTGACTTTTCTACTGTCTTTTAGCACACACTTTTGTTTTTTTGTTTTTTTTGTTTTTTTGGTTTGATCAAAATTTGGGTGCTTACATGGGGGTTCGCATCACTTGGAAGTGGTAAAATCATCAACCGAAATCGGCGGACGTCAAAAAGGAGAAAAGGAGAAAACGAACCAAAATCCCGAGGCCGTCGCGGCGTATTTTTGCGAATTCGGGCAAAAACCGTATTTTTTGTACGGTCTAGGCATGCCCGTATTTATTATACGGGTAGGCCTGAACCGTAGTATATTTACGGGCTAAGCGCGCCCACATAGTAAATACGGGCAAGTTAACAAATAGCTTAAAAAAGTAATTTTTCGACCCGGTTGGACTCAATCCGACCCATTTAAACTTGACCCGACCCATTGGGCTTTTTGGACTTTTCCAAGCCCATTTTGAGACTATGGGCCCAACGGGCCCACCAAGGCTTCGTGAGCCCTCCAATGGGGCCCACATCCCGTCTGACCCAACCAAGGCCCGTTTTCAACAAATGGGCCCAATGCCACTTGATTAAATTGCCAGTGGGCTAAATCCAAGCCCATTGGGCCTTAAAAACTTTAACTCATTAATTTTGTAAATATTTAATCAACCTTTAAACCAAATAGCCAAATCCAAGCAGGGTTACCCAATAACCCGAATTGGGCCTTGGGCTTGACTTAAGCCTGACATGGAATCTACTGGGCCTTCCAACATGGCCCATACCAGACCCACTTCATTAACAGATAAAAAGATAAAATCAAATAAAAAGGGGACCCACACCATCAATGGTCCCCACTAAACCAAATAAGTGTGCATGCTGGCCCAGGAATTGGGTGAGAATTAAGTTGACTCAGAACCAGGGAGACCCATGGGACCCGTTAACTGACGAGCGGGCTAGGGTGTCTTTGGACTTCCCTAGACGTAACCGACAACTTGCTCAGATCTCTAATAAGCCGCAGACTAGAATAATTAGGCCCGGATAGGTGCCCCTTTGTGTCTATCTGCACCTCTCAGGCAGTGGCAACTCCAAACTAGTCCCGGGGCGAGCATCACTTTGCATGCACCTCGTCGTGCGACCGAAATCGGGTGCGCACACGTGGAGCCTGAGAAAACTGGAAATATAATTTTAATTGAAGTTTGAAAGGACTACTTGCCTTGTTTCTTAGATCAAATCCTCTCCAACGAATCTGGATGTCGCCCTCTTGCAATCCCCACAAAATACAGCAACCTCTCTTTTCATGTAAGATCACAAGAAAATTATAAACTCATAACTTTAACAACTTGTTCTATACGTATAGAACATGAAACTAGGATTTTAATCCTCTAGACTTACTGTGCGCGGTGAAATCACACGGCGGGGCGCACGTGTCGGGTGCGTGCCTCCTAAAAGATTGAATACCGGAGTCGCCACTGCCTGAGAGGTGTAGGCAGACACAAGATAACCTAACCGGGTCTATTTTGGTCTGCGGCTTGAGATTCTGGCTAAGTGCTCGGTTACGGTCCGGGTAAGTCCGAAGACATCCCGGTCCGCCCCGCCGGTTCAGCGGGTCCCTTGGGTCACCCTAATTTTATGTCAATTATATTCTCCCTGGTCCTATTCCAGCATGTATTGGATTAAGTCTGTTGGGACTTTCTTCAGGTATAAGTCCTTTTATTTATTTTTTTATCTTTTTTAGTTAGTTATGTGAAGTGGGTCAGGTATGGGCCCCGTTGGAAGGCCCATTGGTTGCCAAGTTGGGTTTTAAGTCAAGCCCATGGCCCATTAGGGTTATTGGGTAACCCTTGTTGGATTTGGTTATTCAATTTTGAAGTTAATTAAACATGCAATTTAATTGAGTGGGTTTAAGTTTTTAAGGCCCATTGGGCTTTGACTTGGCCCATGGGTTTTTAATCAAGTGACCCGACACCCATTTATGAAATGGATCTTGGTGTGGGTCAATGTAAAACCCCGACCCGGATTAAAATTTAATTATTAAGATTAATTATCTAAAGTGTGATTATTAGACTAATTAAGTATTTATGTTATGAAGATGAGGCAAATGTGGATTATTCTTGAGGATTTTGAGAAATCAATTGAACTTTATGAAGGTTATTAAGGAAAATTTAATCAATGTTATTTCTCAATTCCAATTGTCTAAAATACTCTCCAATTAGCTTAAATGAATTGGAAATCAAATTCTGAAAAGTTAGACTTATGTGTACCTAGAGTAATTCACAAGTATACCCATGGTACCCCAAAGTTTACCCCAAGTACCCTCTCGGATAACACTAGTGTATACCCCAAAATACTCCCAAGAATACTTAAAGTAACTCCTAAGAGTACCCAAAGTACCTCCCAAGTGTACCCAAATTATCTCCCAAGTATTTCCTAAGGTACCCTCATTGTGTGCCCAAGGTATGCTCAAGTATTTCCCCAAGGTACCACCCAAGTGTTACTTAAAGTATCCCTCAATTATACCTAAGGTACCCCACTTGTATCCCTAAGGTACCCTACTTTAATTGCCCAAGGTACCCCTGTGTTTACCTAAGGTATCCTCTTGTGTTTGCCTAAGGTACCCTTGTGTTTACCTAAGGTATCACCTTGTGTTTCCCTATAGGTACCCCTGTGTTTACCTAAGGTATCCCCTTGCATTGCCCAAGGTACCTCACATGTATACCTAAAGTACCCCCTTATATTATCTAAGGCACCTCACTCATATTGGCTAAGGTACCCCACTGTTTTGCCTAAGGTACCCCATTCGAATACCTAAAGTACCTCCTAATTATACTTAAGGTACCTCATTTGTATTGTCTAAGGTAACTCTTTATTTTAACTAAGGTACCCTACTATTTTACTTGAAGTACCCCTTGTTTAGCTAAGGTACATTCCCTTATACAGCTAGAGGTACCCCCTTTATATAATTAAAGTACCTCCAACATACCTAAGGTACATCCCCTATATTACCTAGGGTACACCCCTTGAATTTCCTAGAGGTACTCCACTCATATAGGTAAGGTACCCCCACTGTTTTACCTAGGGTACACCCCCTATATAGCCAAAGTACCCCATTTGTCTCACTAAAGTAACCCCTATATAGGTAAGGTAACCCCCCACTATTTTCCCTAAGGTATAGCCCCTTATATAGCCAAGGTACCCCCTGTATAACTAAAGTACACCCCTCAATAATCAAGGTACCCCTCCTCAATATAACTAAGGTACACCCCCTAATCTTATTCAAAGTTTACCCTTTAGAATAACTAAGGTAAATCCCTTGAAACATCAAGGTACCTCCTCAAATAACTAAAGTACCCCTCATATAACTGAGGTACCCTTCTGTGTTAACTGAGGTACACCTCCCAAGCATTCCTAAAGCATGCATTTTGAAGTGGCTAAGGCAAACACCCCATTTAACACTAAGGTACCCCACTTAATACTAAGGTACCCCACTCGAATAGCACTAAGGTACCCCTGATATGCCTTAGGTACACCCTAGGGTTTTAGTTGAATAAAAGCCTTGTTTAGGGGCAGATTTGAAAGACCCAAAACTTGGGCATATAAAAAGATGCCCTAATTTCTAATTAAGGGTTTGAAAACCCATTTCTCTTGTCTTGGACGTATAGATCAAGAGAGGAAGATTGTGAGCTCATTTGGAAGCTTGAGCAAGAAGAAAAAGAAGAAGAAGGAGAGGAGAACTTGAAGAGAAATTGTGCTTCTCCATTAACAAGTAAGTAGCAAACCCTTCCAAACAAAATGAATTACCAAAATTCGTATTCTCTCTCTAGGGTTTGAGTTATTTGAAGAAATGATCTTGCATGTTGCTATTTGTTTCTAAAATTCGTAGGTTTTGATTGTATAATGCTCTTGCTTAGTTTTCTAATGATTTGCCATGGATTTACAACTCTATTGATCCTATTTTATATTAGGGTTTGAGATTTGTGTCTTGAATGAGGTTTCATGCGTTTGATTTGTGTTCATGTAGATTTGAGATGAATCTTGGTTTCAGAAGATGTTTTTAAGTGTGTTGGGATGTTTTGTAATCACCTACTTTGATGTTGGAAAGGTTGTAAAGGATTTACATGAGTTTCGTGTTGAAGTTAGTCAAAATACTTCAAAATCCCGACCCCGCGATTAATCCTGAAAGTTGGCGATTAATCCTGAGCCAAACCCCTAAAAACAAGTCTCTGTTATCATTAAATCGCGAAACAGGATTAATCGCCCAGAGCTAATCGCGACCTTACCGCGCGAACGTAAACCTTCAACGTGCGCGCGCTACCTTTGCTTTAAACCTCAACGCCCGAACACTAAAGCTAATCGCCCTGGACGATTAATCCACAACCTAATCGTGGACCCTGTTTCTTGAGTTCTTAAGCCTTTTTCTCCCCAATCTTTACATGTAAATAAGGTTTTACCCCCCCCCCCCCCCCATTTGGAACCAATAAAAATACTCTCAAGGCCCAATTCCCAACCAATAAAAAGTCAACTTTCCAGTTTGTGCCTAATTTTCCAGTTTTCCCGATTTTCATAAAAGGACACTTTTTGAGTTTGATATCCAAACGAGTGATTCAGAAGCCCAGAAAATTCTAGATGATTTGTATACCCTCCAATAGACTACAACCAAAATTTGAGCCCCAAAATCTTTGTAGATCTGTCTAGAAAAATTATACACCGAAAAGTCAATGTTTTATCCAGACTTAGAATATTTTCGAGGTCCAAAACTTTTTGTCTCGGAATCAATTGATTTTTGGTAGGATGACTTATTTGAGAATTCTAAGACTACTCCACTTGGCCGAAATGTGTTTTGAGGATTTTATGGTACCTGTTTTTGATTGACTTTGGATTTCATGAACCGAGGCAGTGTAGAAGTACTCCGCTTAGCCTTGATTTATCGGGCAGCGTAGAAGTATTCCACTAGGCCTTGATTCATCGGGCAGCGCAGAAGTATTCCACTTGGCTTTGATGCGTCGGCGGCGTAGAAGTACTCCACTTGGCCTTGATTCCGTCGGCAGTGTAGAAGTACTCCACTAGGCCTTGATTCGTCGGCAGTGTCGAAATACTCCGCTTGGCCTTAATCTTGGACAACGATCATTAATCTGATTTGGACATTTGACTTGAAATGGTTGATTTGATTTCATGAATTATCCGATTGAAATATTTGACTTGGAATTTCACTTTATATCTGTTTGAGATGTTTTGGTTTACATTTGGTGTCTTATACTTGTGAATATTACCATGATGTTACGAAATTGCATAAACTATTTCTCTGCATGCATGTTTGCTGCTTACTGGGACTTTAAGTCTCACGCGTGTTTTGTTTTACCGGATTTGTTTTCAGATCCGCTTGGTGAGCCGCGTATTGGGGCAGGCATTGAGGGTGAGCTTTAGTTCAGGCCAGAGGATTTCTACCAACCATAGTAGGGTTCTTTTTATAATGATGTATTTTGTCTTGGGGATTGTATATGGGATGTAAATAATATTTTGGACTTATACGCTTGGGAGAATCTTTTGTACTTATCTGTATATTTTGGGAAGAACATTGTGAATGGTTAGTTGCCTTAGTTGTATTTTGTTCACATGGATATCATGTTTTGGAGATTATAGTCCAGATGACATTTTGATTATATGGAAAATTTTTATTCCATGCTTCTTTAGTCATGCACTCTGATAATTACATTGTAATTGCCCAGGAAATCGTGTTTATCAGGTTCTATTGGGCCCATAGGTAGGTCTCGGGTACGGGTTGGTGTTGTGATAGGGCAGACCCGGATCTGGGGCGCTACAGTCAATCTGGATTTCCATTGGAGGACCCACAATGCCTTGGTGGGTCCAAGTAGACCCAGGTAATTAAAAGTGGGCTTAGGTTGGCCCAAAAGCCTACCTGGTTCATTTTAAAGTCACTCGGGTCGGATTAGGTTGACCCGGGTCTAAAAAATCGGCTTTTTAGGGATTTTGGAATTGACCGCACTTTCTTTGCGGTTTGGGTCTAACCGCAGAACCCGGGCGGTTTGACCCGGAATTCAAGAATGACCGAATCTTTGGTGTAGCTCCGATCGCCGACTTCTTCCCTGGGACATCCGCCGACTTTTGCTGGGTTTCCCAGGTGCTCACAGTGATACCAGCATCTCAATTTTTGACTAAAAGCTTCACTTTCAAGGAACTTTTCTAACAAAGAAGAAGTGGAGAGTGATGGGGACTTCTCACATCCTCCAAAATTGGTCTTTAAGGGTCTAAAATAGGGACTATAGAAGTCCTTATTCTTTGTCTTTTAAAGGTTCACATTTTTTTTTATTAAAGAAATTGAGTATGGCTTAAAAAGGCCACACACATCCGAGCTCATTGCATGACCATTGACCTCATCCTCACAAGGAATCAAGAATACATACATTGTTTAAGATAAAGCATCCTATAATGATAAGTGAAGAGGATTTTTAAGAAATCAAATATGTCTTTGAAAATAAATTAAAACATACCAAAGATGATGATATGAAAGGAATGTACAAGTGAGTTAGAAAATAAAGAGTTTCCTACTAATATCTAAGAAGACTAGACAAGTAGAAATAGATTTTAAACTTGTTTAATCACACGATGTAAAAAAAAAACTGAGATGAGACGAAAAAAGTGAGTGTGTGATGCTTTCTTCCTACTTAGATCTTATCAAAACATACAAACAAACATGCATATAATATAACTCATTTATCAACATGCTACCATACTTTGAGATAAATGAAAGTAGAAATAAAGAAAGGAAAGGGGGAAAAAAAGCATTTTAAGGTTACATCAAGAACAAAGAGCACACAACCCCTCTTGAATGATAAAAAAGAAATCGGTAGAGACAAGGGATAGATCTATCTAAAAAAAATAACAACTCTCTTCTACTTTTATTTTGCTTCACCCACTAGAGATTATCTCTCTCTCTTATTTTTAGTATGGAGAGTCCCCTTCACCGTGGGAACTCCAAGAACCATGCAAAAGAAACGTAAACAGCGAGAAACCAACTTCAACAAATAAACAATACCATATATAGAAAGAAACTTACTTAATCTCATTTGATCTTGATATATTTTGAATAAAAAATCAAAGAAACCTCACTTTGACGATTACCTTCTCTACCAGTTATGTGATAGTTCCAAGTGGCGTTGACAACCACTTTAGAGCTTCCCTTAGTTCCAAGAATGATCTATTGTTGGTTCTTAGGAGAATAGAAGGGCCAAAAGGAATAAAGGAGATGTCTCGAAGGGTAAAATAGGGATCAAGAGGATGATTTGGAGGTTAAAGAAAGGCATGAATGTTGCAGCCAAAAATGGGTAAGGCCAAAGGGAGGGTGTGAGAGAAGTGAGAGAGATCAAGTGTGTTTGGAAGAACAAGTCGACCCCCTATTTATAGTGAATTAACAAAACTGACTAAACTTTAAATACTTGTTATCTTATAACTAATACTCAAAAATACTATGATTTCATGTTTTTTTTTAAAGATTGTCATGATGATTATTCTCTTGCATTATTCATATCTTACGGATATCACACCTAAGGGACACGTATTCCCCATGAGGTAAAAAGAGTTTTTTATTATTTTTTTCATTTTATTTTATTTTATAATTATTTAATTCATGAGATATTGTTTGATTTTAAGATTATTTTATTAAGATTTTTTCTTTTGTGTTGAGCACATGCGTCCTTTGCATGTTTTACTAGATTTTAATAAAAATATTATTTTTTTAATTCAGAACTTTTACTTTATTGCTCTTGCTTCAACATTTGCCACGTGTGCAGATTTTTCAAAACTTTGACTGCTCATAACTTTTTCATCTGGTATCCGATTCCAGCAAATTTAGTGGCGTTGGAATCAGTACGAGATGCTCTACCCACCGAGTCAGAGTTTAGCAGCAAGTTCGGATTTTTAGCAGAAGTGCAAAATTGCGTCCCAGAGCCGATTTTGCTCATATCTCTCTATCCGGGACTTATATTCCAGCAAACTCAGTTGCGTTGGAATCATGTCGATGTGCTCTTTCTGTTGATATGAAATTGAGCAGCTAATTATGAGTTTAGCAAAAAGCCAACTTCTGCTATTTCCAAGTTTGACCGGCCCATAACTTCCTTATCCGGACTCCGATTCTAGCAAATTCAATTGCGTTAGGATCGTGTCGGAAATCTCTATCCGCCGGTATAAAATTGAACTGTTGATTCAGCTTTTAGCAAAAAGTCAAAACTGCCCTCCGGGAACCGATTTTGCTCATAATTTATTATCCGAGACCCCGATTCCAGCAAACTTGGTTGCGTTGGAATCGTGTCGAAGTGCTCTCTCTGTTGGGGCCAGATCAGACAACTGATCTGGGTTTTAGCAGAGAGTTGATTTCTGCTATTCCCAGTTTTGACCAGCTCATAACTTCTTCATTTGGACTCCGATTTGGACAATCTTGGTGCTGTTGAAATCGTATCGGAATCCTCTATCCAATGGTATGAAGTTTGGTGATCAATTCATGCCAGATCAAAAAGTCAACTTTTGACCCTTCTGGGTTTGACTTTTTCAATCAGGGTTCTCATTTTCGGCATTTTCAGTGCGCAAAAATGAGGTGCTGACAGCTGCCCCTCTTTGTCGGAATCACCTCGGAGATGAACGGCAAAGAAGAAAAAGGAACCTTATTTTTGCGCCTTGTATTTCTGTCGACATGGTCGACGAGCTCAATCCTTTACTTGTTTTCAATGAAAAGGGAAGTACCGATTGGGGTGTTACTTCCAATGGCTTCGGATCCTCCCTACCCTTCTTGGGTATTCCGGGGAGTGGATCCTTAGCATTTGATAAGATTGATTTGGAGCTCGTCAACTTGTTTTGACGGTGATGCAAGGTGCTCAATAATGTTCTTTCTTTTTGCTAGTTCCAACAATGCTTTGATGTAATTAAATTTTTGTCTTTTCTCTTTTTATTATTATTATTATTATATTTTGTTTTTGTTTTGTTTTGTTTTTTTTTTTTGTTTTGTTTTGTTTTGTTTTTGTTTTTTTGTTTTTTTTTTGTTGTTGTTGTTTTTTTTTTTTTTTTTGTTTTGCTAGACAAAAGTTGGTGATGGAAAAGGGTAGAAGGAATAGGGTAGGATGGGGAAAGAGGATGGGAGGAGGCTCTATTGCTGCTGTCCGTCATCCAGGAGACCACACACACTTATTCTAGCCTATGCTATTTACAAAAGTGGGAAATCAAAATTTACAAAGAGGAGGCCAAATTTGTCCAGCATCTCTTCTTTTTGTCTTTCTTTTTTTCTTCATGTCTTGAAAAGTGCATGATTTGTTTCCTCCTTGCACGTCCTTCTAGATTGTGAAATAGCCTCTTCATTGATTCTTCCTCTCTTTCTTTTTTTTTTTTTTGTGGCAAGGTGGAGGCTTCCCAGTTTGGAGCAACTTCACTGAGAATTGGTGGGAACCCCTACCAGCTTGTTCCTTTTCATTGGGTATAAGACAGTGAGTTTCTGCTGAGGAGTCAGGAGGTTCTTTTTCACTGATGCAACCTCATGACGCAATGCTTTTCTAGGGAGGCAAATCTATCAGGAGATGTGATCTTTGTGATGCCTCTCTTGGGTTTACAGCTCCGTTGGGGAATTGGTAAATAAAAGGCCTTTACTGGGGCTTAGGCACATCTCCTTTTTATTTGTACCTGTAAAAAGAACAAGACTTTAGGCACAGGCTTACAAAGAGTATTTACAAGGTTCATTTTTCTTCCTTTTCCGAGCCTTTTGCTCATCGCAATCAAATGTGGCTTTCATCAAGGTTGTGAATCCACTATCTAAGGTTAGCAGCACCACTGGAGAATCCAAAATAGTGAAGCAGAATAATTACAGAAAAATACAGACGTGTCGGTGTGTGCTTGTATTTGCATTTATCAAAAAGGTTAGTCTCTAGACCAGACAGGTCTTGGTGCACTGGGTATTTTCAGTAATATTGTCATCATGGACCACTGTGGAGTTCTGACTCAAACACGGCTTGCCAGTCCGGACCCTTTAGATCACCATTTACTGCATCCTTCTCTCTTCTTTCTTTCTTTTACTGCTTTCCCCTCTTCTTCTTCTTCTTTCTTTTTTTTTTTTGCACACGACCGACCCTTTTTGCACATAGCGCCCTTTTCTCGGGTTTTCACTATGTTTGGTCTTTTGAAGGGATGCCAACTTCCATCATTACCCACAAATGCAAAATTAATTGTCCCACTCGTGATCATCCTTCTTGAGATCTGAGAGGTCTTGGTAATGGGACTAAACATAGGCTTGGTTTAGGTTTGAAAGAAAGATAGGTGGCTCAAAAAAGCTTTAACATTTGGGTATGCATAGTGCTCTATTTTATTGTTTTTACATCCTGACTTATTTCTTTTGTGGGGTTCACATTTTCCCCCTCTCTACTATCTTTACATTTCTTTGTATCTACTTTTCACAAATTTTTGTTGGTTTTTTTTTTTTTGGGCCAGGAATGCCTAGTTTGGTGTGTAGAGCACATGTATTAGGTTGAAAAAAATCATTTAAGGCTCAAAAGTGTTTAACTAGGGAAACCTTTAGGGGTGATTGAAGGGATTGAAAATCTAAGGGAGGATCAAGGATGGCCTCTCTTCATTTCTCAATTGGAGTGATCTCAAGCGTAATACAATTTGATTGCATCTGCATTTATCGGCTCAGGAAAAATAGCTCCGTCCATCTCTTGTAGGGTCAGAGCTCCTCTGGACAGAACTTTGTGAACTACAAATGGCCCTTCATAGTTCAGCTTGAACTTCCCTCTATTGTCTTCTTGGTGGGGGAAAATTTTCTTCAAGACAAGATCTCCCACCTTGAAGTGTTGTGGCTTCACTTTCTTATTGTAGGCTCGTGCTACTCTTTGCTGATAGAGCTGGCCATGACATAGAGCCTTAATTCTCTTCTCATCAAGTAGTTGCAATTGGTCAAATCTTGATTCTTCCCACTCAATATCATCAATCTCTGCTTCTTTCAAAATTCTGAGTGAGGGAATTTGCACTTCCACAGGGAGAACCGCCTCCATTCCGTACACAAGTGAAAAAGGTGTTGCCCCAGTCTATGTTCTGATCGACGTTCGATATGCATGCAGTGCGTAAGGCAATTTCTCATGCCAGTCTTTATAAGTGACCACCATCTTCTCAAGTATCTTCTTTAAGTTCTTGTTAGCAGCCTCTACTGCTCCATTCATCTTGGGCCGGTATGCGGTAGAATTCAGATGTCTGATTTTCAGATCCTCACACATCTTTTCCATGTCCTTATTATTCAAATTCTTTGCGTTATCAGTGATAATTGCTTCAGGTACACCGTAACGGCAGACGATGTTATTCCTAATGAACTTAAGCACATGAGACTTCTTTACATCCACAAAGGACATGGCTTCCACCCACTTGGTGAAATAATCGATCGCGACCAAGATGAACCGGTGTCCATTTGATGGCTTCGGGTAGATTTGACCAATCATATCAATCCCCCATATAGCGAATGGCCAAGGTGATGCCATGGAGTACAAAGTATTTGGTGGTGCATTGATATTATCCGCATAAACTTGACACAGCTGACATCTCCTGACATGAGCATAACAATCTGATTCCATCGTCATCCAATAGTAACCCATTCTCAGGATTTTTCTTGCTAACATATGGCCATTCATGTGTGCACCACACAAGCCTCCATGGACTTCATCAATCAATTTCCGTGCCTCAGCTTCCTTGACACATAGTAGCAGAGAGTCATTGTATGACTTCTTATACACCTTGCCTCCACTGTAGAAGAACTGACCAGCTAGTCTCTGAATAGTGCGTTTCTCAGCTGCCGTAGCACCTTCTGGTAAAGTCCTGTCTTTTAGGTACCTTTCAATATCTGCGTACCAAGGTTCTTCCTCAAGCATACTTTTCTCAATGCTAAAGCAGTAAACAAGATAACACCGCACTTCTATCTCTAGTGGTTGCACCCAGGTGTCATCGGTAATGGTTGCCATAGACGCTAGTATTGCTAGGGCATCTGCGAACTGATTCCTATCCCGTGGCATATAATTGAATGTCACGCTTTCAAATTGTTCCTCCAATTCTTTGATCAGTTCCTGATATGGCACCAACTTTGTATCTCTAGTCCTCCAGTCTCCTATCACTTGATAGATGATTAAACTGGAATCACCAAATACTTTTAACTCTTGTATATGCATTTCGATTGCTGCTCGCAAGCCTAACACACACGCTTCATATTCTGCCATATTGTTAGTGCAATCAAACAAGAGCTTTGCCGCTATTGGGTGGTGGACTCCTTCTGGGGAAATGATCACGGCCCCAATTCCTTTTCCATTGACATTAACTGCCCCATCAAAGAACATTTGCCATCTGGTTTCCTCCTGACCTTCTGCTGACTCAGTACACATCACATCTTCATCGGGGAAACCAGTATCAAGCGGCTGATAATCCGGTACGGGGTGTTCTGCCAAATGATCTGCTATCGCTTGTCCTTTTATTGCCTTCCTTGTCGTATAGACAATATCATACTCAGACAAAAGGACCTACCACTTAGCTACCCTTCCAGTGGAGATCAGCTTCTCAAAAATATACCTCAACGGGTTCAAGCTTGAAATTAATAAGATAGTGTGACTAAGCAAATAATGTCGAAGCTTCTGAGCTGCCCAGACTAAGGCGCAACATGTCTTTTCAAGCATGGTGTACCTCACCTCAAAGTTAGTAAATTTCTTGCTCAAGTAATAAATTGCTCGTTCTTTTCTTCCAGTTTCATCGTGTTGCCCTAGCACACATCCCAATGCTGTCTCTGAGACTGTCATGTACATGATCAAGGGTCGCCTTGGAACTGGTGGGACCAACGTCGGCGGACTCATTAGATATGACTTGATCTTATCAAATGCTTCCTGGCAATTTTCATTCCAGATTACTGGGTTGTCTTTCCTCAATAATTTGAATATTGGTTCACATACAGGCGTCATCTGTGCTATGAACCGACTGATGTATTGTAGCCTGCCGAGAAAACCTCTCACTTCTTTCTCTGTTGATGGGGGAGGCATTTCTAGAATTGCCTTGACCTTGACTGGGTCAACTTCTATTCCATGCTTTCCAACAATGAATCAAAGTAGCTTCCCTGAGGTAACCCCGAACACACATTTATTCGGGTTAAGCCTGAGCTTGCACTGCCTGAGTTTGTCAAACACCTTTCCAAGGTTCACCAAATGACTTTCCTTTTCTTTTGACTTTGCAATCATATCATCCACGTATACTTCCATTTCTTTGTGCATCAGGTCATGGAATAACAAAGTCATTGCACGCTGGTATGTAGCGCTCGCATTCTTTAACCCGAACGGCATCACACGGTAGCAATACGTCCCCCAGTGTGTGATGAAGGATGTCTTTTCCACGTCTTCAGGTGCCATCCTTATCTGGTTGTAACCAGAAAATCCGTCCATAAATGAAAACATTGAATGCGTAGCCGTGTTATCCACCAACACGTCAATATGTGGCAATGGGAAATCGTCCTTTGGACTTGCCTTGTTCAAATCCCTGTAATCAACGCACATCCTAACCCTTCCGTCTTTCTTGGGAACTGGCACAATGTTTGCTAACCATTCTGGGTAATCCATCACTTGCAAGAATCCAGCCTTAAATTGTTTAGTGACCTCTTCCTTGATCTTTAGGGCCCACTCTGGTTTCATGCGTCTGAGTTTTTGCTTCACAGGTGTGGCCTCAGACTTTATTGGTAACCGATGTACAACCAAGTCCGTGTCTAACCCAGGCATATCCTCGTATGACCATGCAAACACGTCAGAATAAGACTTAAGAAAATCAAATATCTTATTTTTCAGTAATTGTGATAGCTTTTTACCAATTTGGAGAATCTTTGGTTGTGCTGCTTCACCTATATTAATGGGTTCAGTTTCCTCAATATTGGCTTGGAGACCCTTTTCGTGTCTTTCCAAAGCAAATTGAATTTCAGGTGGGGTCTCCCATGATTCGTCATCGTCCTCAAGCTCAGACAGCTCATGGAGGACGAATTCCGAATCATCTAGCTGGGATGGGCAGGTGCCGCAGTCTGACTCCTGTTGAGAACTGTGCACCGACTCATGCTTTTCTTCTATTATTGATTCTTTAATTGAATTTTGAATTTCTTTTTGTTCTTTTTGCTCAGTTATTGCAACTTGATTATCTATCCCGTGCTCCAGACCCTTCGGGTGTGCATCGAGATTGATAGTAAGGTTGTGAGATTTTGTTTGTTTGTTTGCACAATTAGAAACAGGCAAATACTCAGAAGATTTCATGCATTTATTGAAAAGTTCATTGATATCTACAACAGGGATTTCAGAAGTGGAGGAAACCCCCTTTGGGAGATCGGCCTTGCTGATGGCGAAAGGCGTCGAGCTCCAGTTCTGTTGTGAATAGTTCTCCTGGTTGACAGCAGTCACTTCTTCTAGCTCTCCAATTTGTACCATGCTGACATCACTGTCGGACAAGATGCAGATGGGATCATGAGCCTTACCCTTCTCTGACTTTTTCTGGCTTTGCTCTGATCCTGACGACAAACTTATCCACACACCGTGATGAGGGACTGACCCGGGTACCTTGATAGTGACTTCGTTGGGTGCATTCATCCTTGGTAATGCCCTTGCCACGGGTATCTCTGCAGGTATCTCCCTCCTGGTGGAAGAGTGTTCATCTGGTGCCCAGTTCCCGTATGTCTCATGATGGATCGGTTCAGGGTTTAGTCCTAGCACTTGTGGCATCTATTGGAACATCTGGTATAATCCATCTTGCGTCGCAGGGTGCGGCATGCGGGGAGGAGGTGGAGGAGATCTTCGCCTTGGAGTAGGTGCGCCTGAACTGTCTTGGCTTTCCATCATACAGATGTACATGACCCGGTCTTCTTCATCCTCCATTGGTGTCTCAAGTATATCAAACGGGCAGACAGGTATTCCTTCATCAATGACTGATTCTTCAGCAGATGCGATAGCGATTGTAACATCATTGGTTGACGCTAGGGTGACCAAGGCAGGTAAATCCTTCAATGATTCATAGGAGGCCAACGGGTCTGCTCCTACCCTATCTGCAGCTGTCTCTAGGGGTAAAGGAGGTTCTTCCCATAATCCTTGCAGATAATCAACTTCTGTTGGATCATTAAATTCATCACCCCACCCTTGGGGAATTATATTCTGAATAGCTTGAGCAGCTTCCCGCTCCATATTGGTGAAGTGATGATATAAATGCCCATGCACACAGATAGGCCAATGTGGATCCCTTCCTTCGATCTGAGCTCTCTTTTGTTCTGCTTTCATGCCAAAAAACCTGGCATAATCCTCAGGTTCTGGGATGAACCCTAGCCCAAATCCAACAGCTTTGTCATAGGGTTGAATTGCTGACTTAATTCCTTGCTTGTATTTTCCGAGTCCTTGACCTACTCGGAGGCCCCAATCGGCGCATTCAGCAGCGCCGAACATGCACCATCTCCACAGCTTGGAAGTTGAGCGATGTGGGTAGCTCGCAATCAACGAAAGGTACCCCAACCTTTTCAAATTCTCTGTGGTCCTCAGCATGGACCGTAATCAACTCGTTCCCTAAAACGAATCGGATCATCCGGTGTAAGGTGGATGGGACTGCCCCTGCTTGATGTAACCAAGGTCTTCCAATTAGCAGATTGAACGAAGCATTAATGTCCATCAACTCAAAAGTCAGGGTGAATGTTTGTTCAGCAATTACAATATCCAAAACCACCTCTCCCAGGGAATCTTTCCGGGCATTATCAAACCCTCGGACATTATGGGCACTGGGTTTGATTAGGTCGGAGCTCAGTTGCAGGCTGTGGAAGGTCCTGACTGGACAGATGTTTAGGGCCGATCCATTATCAATCATGACTCGCTTTACTATAAGGTCGAAACACCTTACTGTAATGTACAGTGGCTCCGTGTGGTCACAACCTTCTGGTGGTAAATCTGCTGAGGAAAAAGAAACAGCCTCGGGTGCCGCAATTACTGACATGACTGCCTCTAGCTGTTCAGGGCTGATATTATCTGGTACATGTGCATCATCCAGGGCCTTCATCAGTACATCCTTATGTTTCTCTGAATCAAAAAGAAGGCGCATGATGGAGATTTGAGCGGGCACCTTGCTCAATTGCTGAACGAGATCATACTCCGGAGTGAAAACACTATTGTGGAGTTTCGTGATCTCCTCTTCAGGGGCCTTTCCCTTCTTTTTATGGGTCTGTGGCACTTCAGTGGCCACTTCCTTCCCTTTTCTCTCCTTTTCTTTTCTTCATCAGTCTCTTCCTCTGGTGCGGGTGGAGGGTCGGTGTTCATGTATTTACCAGATCGGGTGATCCGATCGACTTCTCTTTCAATAGAAGTGATGGTGGATTCATGGTACATAGGTAAAAATTGGTAGGGTGGAGGTACGGCAAAGTAGGATGGTTGGAGATGGAGTTGTGACAGGTTAAAGGTGGGGGGCTCAAGTGAGAGGTCCATTGGGTCATTAAAGGGGTTGTTCATTATGTCAAAGACATTTAAAGGGGGTGACTCAGGGATGGGTGGAGGGTATAAAGGTTCTGGTTCTGGAAGGTTGAAATGCACCAGAGGGAATCCCAGGAAGGTTTTTTCGTCATCGTCTCCTTCAATGACACAAATTTGCTGGTGTTTTATCCCTTCTTGTAAGCATACCCTGATAATTTGCCCCAGTTGCCCGATCAGCAAAGATGGGTCAAATAGTACTTCACAATCATGGTCATTGATGACCTGATTTACAGATCCACTGGCGGAAGCCTTAGAATGGTCCGGAAGAGGATTGGTGGCTGTGCCAGTAGGTGGAGTTGGTGCTGCTGGTGCTAGGGATCTACAGAGATCTTCTTACTATCTATAAGATCTTGTATGTCATGCCTCAAATCCCAGCATCGATTAGTAGAATGCCTAGGAGCTCTAGAATGGTACTCACATCTTTCTGCTGCATTATAGTTTCATGAGTTAACCATTCGAGGATTTGGAGGCTTGATCTGAAGATACCCCTTCTTCAACAACGTAGCCAACAACTCAGCCGGCGTGTAAGGCAATGGGGTAAATACCCTTTTCATTCTTGCCTCAGCCTCTTCTCTGGTCCTTCTTATAGGTTGGTATGCAGGCTGCCCCTGGCCCTGTGGTGCTACTGTCTCTGACCTCTGAGAAAAGTGGTAAGGTTGTGCAGGTTGTACATAGTTAACTGTTTGGGCCTCCTGCCTTCTGGGCTCTTGCCCCTGGTTCCTACTACCTTGTCCTGCTGTTGTCCTTCTCTGGGTAAAGCCCTGGCCACCGCTATCTATCTTTCCGGCTCTAACTGCGTCCTCAATCCTGTCGGCTATCAGAATTAAGTCATTGAAGTTGGAGGTGCTTTGCCCCAATAGGAGGGAAAAGAAAGGCTGCCCCAGTGATGCTATAAACAAGGAAGTCATTTCTTGTTCAAGCAGTGGTGGTTGAACTAGTGTAGCCAATTCTTTCCAACGCTTGACGTACTCCCGTATTGATTCCTGATTCTTCTTTGTCAACCTCTGTAGTTCAGCCCTGGCCTGTACGATCTGGCTTTTCAATCGGTACTGCTGAATAAACCTTGTGGCTAAGTCATTCCAAGTCTTAATCTTGGTTTTGTCCAGACTCAAAAACCAAGTATAAGCTGCCCCAGTCAGTGACCTCTGGAAAAACTGTACCATTATCTTCTCATCTTTGGCATATTGGCACATATCTCCTGAGTAAGATCTCAAATGGTTTAACGGGCATCCAGTACCGTCAAACTGATGCAAATCTGGGCACTTGAACTTGGGAGGGAGTTGAACATCAGAGAAGAAACAGAGGCTGTCCAAAGTAACCTCAGTAGGAACCGTGCTAGGGCGTAACTGCTTCAGTTCTTCTCGCAGGGCATCAACTTCTGCCTTGTTTGCTGCCATCTTTTCTTCAAACTGAACCTGCTGAGTCCTGTACCAATCCTCTTCCTCTTGTCCCAGCTGGACAGGTGCAATGGTTTGGGGAAGAGGTACTGCTTGTGGAGGCAGTGGTGGCACCAACGGAGGTGGATATACCGGGTAGGGTGGCGGAGGTTCTGTCTGTGGTGGTTGCTGCAAAGCCACTGGTGCAGCCGGGGGAGCCATTCTTAGTTCTCTTAATTCTGCCATTAATTCCTGAATGATGGTACCCATGCTATCAATCCTTTGTTGTAGATCAGACACTGTCTGTGTCTGACTGGATTCTGCCTGATCTTGACCTAATGGCGTCTGATCTCTTGACTGCTCCATTTCAATCCTTCTTCTGGATCTTAACAGGTACGGGCTCCGGAAAGCTATTTTGGTACCTAGGGAGAACAACCAGCGAATATTAGTGCAACTTATATTAAAGACTTGTAAAGCATGACTACTTAACTATTCAAAAGAATTAATTTATTTGAATTATTTTGAAAATAATAGGGATTCCTGAACCTGATCTATTTTAGCCAAACGACTGGGAAAGAGAACCCTTAGACTGATCTATTTTAGCCAAAAGGCTGGGAAATACAACCCGAGATTTAACTTGGTCTATTTTAGCCAAACGGCTGGGAAAGGGAACCCGTGGTTTAACTTGGTCTGTTTTAGCCAAACGGCTGGGAAAGGGAACCCAAGGGTAAGCTGGTCTATTTTAGCCAAACGGCTGGGAAAGAGAACCCATGGTCTAACTTGGTCTGTTTTAGCCAAACGGCTGGGAAAGGGAACCCAAAGATAATCTTGTCTATTTTAGCCAAACGGCTGGGAAAGGGAACCCAATGCTACTAGGTTGGTTTGAGCTCAGTATCACGAGTTTGGACCATGTAAAGTCTCTGCAGGGGGTGAGCTGAAAAGTAGCACCCAGGCGTACCGCAGCCAATCTTCAGTTTAATTACTAATGGCGTTGGCACCTAACTTCGGCTAGTAGTTCCCAGGCGTGTCTTAACTGGTCGTTGGTTTAATTACTATTGACTTTGACACCTCACAGCGGGGAAGGCTATGCCAGGACGATCCTCCACCAATTTTCTGGCTTAATTACTAGTGGTTTTAGTGCCCTAAAGTTCGGCTAGGGATACCCGGACGTACTTTAGTCGTTGACTTAATTGCCATTGACTTTAGCGTCACTCAACGGGGTATGCTATGCCAGGACGATCCTCTGCAAATATTTTGGCTTAATTACCAGTG
Organism: Buxus sempervirens; assembly: GCA_947561395.2. Classification (NCBI taxonomy): domain Eukaryota; kingdom Viridiplantae; phylum Streptophyta; class Magnoliopsida; order Buxales; family Buxaceae; genus Buxus; species Buxus sempervirens. Next base: position 38,869,268 of record OX387185.1, on the reverse strand, counting down.
GCTTCAGTGCCTTAAAGTTCGGCTAGGGATACCCGGACGTACTTTAGTTGTTGGCTTAATTGCCATTGACTTTAGCGTCACTCAACGGGGTATACTATGCCAGGACGATCCTCCACTAATTTTCTGGCTTAATTACCAGTGGCTTCAGTGCCCTAAAAGGTTGACCAGATGATCTTAAAAAGAAACATTCGGATGTGATCTGAGCTCAAAAGGTCAGGTGTTCTTTATTTAGAACACCTACTAGGTTTCAAGATTTTGATGTGATCTGATTGATGAAAATTTAAAGATGGTGGCCTTTTGAGGCCAAATTGTTTATTGAGGACTTAAGTTTCATTTTGTCTTTGAAGATTAAATTCAACACAAGGTAATGAATTGAAAAGTAATTTCATACTTGAGAATTACAACATCAAAGTTCAAGTACACAAGTACACAAGCATTTTTCAAAAAGTACAACAATCCCAGGGTCTAACTAGGCTGGTCATCATCATAGTGAGAGGACACGTCTTGCCTTCTCAAGGCACGCAGAAGTTTATTCCACAAACGTTGGTCCTCTTCTGCGCGTTTGCACATGGTGTTAAGTTCTTGTTGGAGGGCCTCATTGGCCTGCATGTTTGCACATTCAGAATCCACGTATGCACGATGGATTCGGGAATAAGATTCTCGCAGTTCGGCCACCCTATCTCTGTATGTGTCAGGGGGCGGAACTGGGATGTCGCCAGTGGCGACAAGATGAAGAGGTGGTGGGCCGTCAAGGCCAATTTGTCAAGAAATCCATTGTTCGTAATTACGAACGTCGGATCCAGTGAAAATGTCTTCCTGCAGTATGTGCACGTGTTGGAGAAAGTGGTCGAACCAGTCCTCTCTGGAAGGCAAGTCTAGTTTAATCTCTCTCCGGGCCATCAAGGTGACGTTGTCACGGACGTACCCATAGCGTGGGCTGATAGGTTCAGCAACCATCAGGTGATCTTGTAACCAAATGTGCAGGAGAGGAGCGCATCCCTGAAACCTCCTAGTTCCATTCTTGGTCATGGTCAAAGCATGGTATAGTTGAGCAAGGATCAATGGCATGATTCAAAATTTGACCTGGAGCTTGTCTACAATTTCCATGAGGACCAAATTAATGGTGTCTCCCCCAGTAGGAAAGAAGAGTTGCGACAGAACCACGAGGGTGAAGGTGTCCCACCAGACACGGGGTCTTTCCTGCTTTTTATCCCTTATCTTTTCAGCGATGAAGGTTTTAGAGACCCGCGTGAATGCTTGGTCACCTCCTAAGGTTTGGAATTCCCTTCTTGGTAGGCCAAAGAAAGTACAAGCTTCATTCTTGTAGCTATCTTTGAGATTTGGCCTAGCGGGTTCTCCATGGTCACGAAGTCGGAGGAATAATTCAAATTCCTCGATTGTGGGGGTCAACTCATTGGTCCCAAACCTAAAGAGGGAAAATTGGGGATCCCAGAAAAGCAGGGCTGCTTGGATCATGTCCCAATTAATTGGCACATTTAACAGGGACAGAGTTTGTCCCATGTGGTATTTCTGTTCCCATTTAATCTGCTCATCTCCTTCCAATTGCCTTGTCCAAGAACGGATCCAAGGGGTATCAAAGGCACACTTCTCTATCCTGGGGAAGCGGACTCTCTCAGTTGAGGATGAGGATGCCATGCCGACTATCCGATTGAAATTCTAAGTCAATTTAGGGTTTTTCACCAAAACTCTAAATTAGTTTAGGGCGTGCATCATGATATGCAAAAATTAAATCATTGTCTAAGCAGTTCATCACTTATGAAACAATTACGGAAATTAAATCCAGGCACTCAAGGTGTGTGGTCCTAAGGGTTGTGACCTCTAGACATTTTAGTGTTCGAGAAGCACATTTAGGCCTTAGTCGACCTTTTCCTTTCATCTGCTCTTTCATCTGCTCCTGGTGTTGGACCAAAGCAACAACATTTACAACTTGCCTTCGTGGGCGAAATTTACAAGAATAAATCTGCAAAGAGAATCACCTTTAGGGTTGTTGGGAACCCAAAAGGAGGGTACAAGTTTGCCTCTTTGGTAGGTGGGCTGAAATCCTAACTCTAGGATTTTTCTGCCTCTGATCTGTTCGGATCTATTTTTGTCTGATCTGGCCGGCTTTCAACTGTACAAAGGCCGACTAAGACTTAAGGTGCTTCCAATAGACTTAATGGGTCAAGGCCCACGGCTCACAAAACTCGGATGCATGGATCTGGGGTCGTACCCCTGATCAAATTCGGTTGGCTTCCTAAATTAGGGCTAAGGCAGCCCATGGCCTAAGTCTAACTCAGTTTGATGCAAAGAAGGGCGGGGGTTGCTGCCCCTAATGGACTCTTGGGTTTTACATAGATTTTACCCTTATTTGATCATTCGCATTCACATTCGCATCTAGGCTCACATTCAATCATATTCACAACATCAAGGTTTTTCAGAAACAATAGGTGGGAAAGGATACCCAACCCGAGGCATCTGCCTGCAAGGGACTAAGCCAAGTATTAGATCCCTTGCGTACCACGGCAAGAAACCAGTGGCGCTTGAGGAATCTAGAAACCTGGGGAGATGGGTTTACCCTGCTTTCCCCGGCAAGCCACGGGAGCGTAGGGCTAATACCATCCCAAAAGTAAGTTTTTCGTTTGAAGAAGGGTGGCTGCTAGAGAGGTCTAGGTTTTGGTTGAGAAGAACATTCATAGTTATCCAGAGATCATTCTGTTCGGATCACCCATGCAGACTCCCTCGTGCATGTCACCCCACGCAATATAATATTCATTCACGGTGTAGTGAGGTGTTCGTGTGTGCAGTGGGTCAGAGTACTGTGTCTATTCGGGTGATTCTCAGATAAGGGCCAAAAAAGGGTTCCTTAATGTCACATTTATAGTAAAAGTACATAACAACATGTAATACAATGTCTGGGTGGATCCCCAGGTAAGTGGGCGGGTCACATCGGTCCCTGTTAAAAACCACTTATCTTAGGCAATTATCATGTCCGTTTGACAAGATCCCCCAATATCATGTAATTACATGAGTTCCATACCTTACTAAGGTTGGACAAAAGGTACTTCCTAAATTAGCCTATATCCTCCTAGTTGACTCATTTGATAATCAGGGTCCAATTGGGTCGAGAAGTCCCCAGCGGAGTCGCCAAGCTGTGCACGGTGAAATTGCACGGCGGGGTGCACGTGTCGGGTGCGTGCCTCCTAAAAGATTGAATACCGGAGTCGCCACTGCCTGAGAGGTGCAGGCAGACACAAGATAACCTAACCGGGTCTATTTTGGTCTGCAGCTTGAGATTCTGGTTAAGTGCTCGGTTACGGTCCGGGTAAGTCCGAAGACATCCCGGTTCATCCCACCGGTTCAGCGGGTCCCTTGGGTCACCCTAATTTTGAGTCAACTATATTCTCCCTGGTCCTATTCCAGCATGTATTGGATTAAGTCTGTTGGGACTTTCTTCAGGTATAAGTCCTTTTATTTATTTTTTTATCTTTTTTAGTTAGTTATGTGAAGTGGGTCAGGTATGGGCCCCGTTGGAAGGCCCATTGGTTGCCAAGTTGGGTTTTAAGTCAAGCCCATGGCCCATTAGGGTTATTGGGTAACCTTTGTTGGATTTGGTTATTCAATTTTGAAGTTAATTAAACATGCAATTTAATTGAGTGGGTTTAAGTTTTAAGGCCCATTGGGCTTTGACTTGGCCCATGGGTTTTTACTCAAGTGACCCGACACCCATTTATGAAATGGATCTTGGTGTGGGTCAATCTAGATTTCCATTGGAGGACCCACAATGCCTTGGTGGGTCCAAGTAGACCCAGGTAATTAAAAGTGGGCTTAGGTTGGCCCAAAAGCCTACCTGGTTCATTTTAAAGTCACTCGGGTCGGATCAGGTTGACCCGGGTCTAAAAAATCGGCTTTTTAGGGATTTTGGAATTGACCGCACTTTCTTTGCGGTTTGGGTCTAACCGCAGACCCAGGGCGGTTTGACCCGGAATTCAAGAATGACCGAATCTTCGGTGTAGCTCCGATCGCCGACTTCTTCCCTGGGACATCCGCCGACTTTTGCTGGGTTTCCCAGGTGCTCACAGTGATACCAGCATCTCAATTTTTGACTAAAAGCTTCACTTTCAAGGAACTTTTCTAACAAAGAAGAAGTGGAGAGTGATGGGGACTTCTCACATCCTCCAAAATTGGTCTTTAAGGGTCTAAAATAGGGACTATAGAAGTCCTTATTCTTTGTCTTTTAAAGGTTCACATTTTTTTTTATTAAAGAAATTGAGTATGGCTTAAAAAGGCCACACACATCCGAGCTCATTGCATGACCATTGACCTCATCCTCACAAGGAATCAAGAATACATACATTGTTTAAGATAAAGCATCCTATAATGATAAGTGAAGAGGATTTTTAAGAAATCAAATATGTCTTTGAAAATAAATTAAAACATACCAAAGATGGTGATATGAAAGGAATGTACAAGTGAGTTAGAAAATAAAGAGTTTCCTACTAATATCTAAGAAGACTAGACAAGTAGAAATAGATTTTAAACTTGTTTAATCACACGATGTAAAAAAAAAACTGAGATGAGACGAAAAAAGTGAGTGTGTGATGCTTTCTTCCTACTTAGATCTTATCAAAACATACAAACAAACATGCATATAATATAACTCATTTATCAACATGCTACCATACTTTGAGATAAATGAAAGTAGAAATAAAGAAAGGAAAGGGGGAAAAAAAGCATTTTAAGGTTACATCAAGAACAAAGAGGACACAACCCCTCTTGAATGATAAAAAAGAAATCGGTAGAGACAAGGGATAGATCTATCTAAAAAAAATAACAACTCTCTTCTACTTTTATTTTGCTTCACCCACTAGAGATTATCTCTCTCTCTTATTTTTAGTATGGAGAGTCCCCTTCACCGTGGGAACTCCAAGAACCATGCAAAAGAAACGTAAACAGCGAGAAACCAACTTCAACAAATAAACAATACCATATATAGAAATAAACTTACTTAATCTCATTTGATCTTGATATATTTTGAATAAAAAATCAAAGAAACCTCACTTTGACGATTAACTTCTCCACCAGTTATGTGATAGTTCCAAGTGACGTTGACAACCACTTTAGAGCTTCCCTTAGTTCCAAGAATGATCTATTGTTGGTTCTTAGGAGAATAGAAGGGCCAAAAGGAATAAAGGAGATGTCTCGAAGGGTAAAATAGGGATCAAGAGGATGATTTGAAGGTTAAAGAAAGGCATGAATGTTGCAGCCAAAAATGGGTAAGGCCAAAGGGAGGGTGTGAGAGAAGTGAGAGAGATCAAGTGTGTTTGGAAGAACAAGTCGACCCCCTATTTATAGGGAATTAACAAAACTGACTAAACTTTAAATACTTGTTATCTTATAACTAATACTCAAAAATACTATGATTTCATGTTTTTTTTTAAAGATTGTCATGATGATTATTCTCTTGCATTATTCATATCTTACGGATATCACACCTAAGGGACACGTATTCCCCATGAGGTAAAAAGAGTTTTTTATTATTTTTTTCATTTTATTTTATTTTATAATTATTTAATTCATGAGATATTGTTTGATTTTAAGATTATTTAATTAAGATTTTTTCTTTTGTGTTGAGCACATGCGTCCTTTGCATGTTTTACTAGATTTTAATAAAAATATTATTTTTTTAATTCAGAACTTTTACTTTATTGCTCTTGCTTCAACATTTGCCACGTGTGCAGATTTTTCAAAACTTTGACTGCTCATAACTTTTTCATCTGGTATCCGATTCCAGCAAATTTAGTGGCGTTGGAATCAGTACGAGATGCTCTACCCACCGAGTCAGAGTTTAGCAGCAAGTTCGGATTTTTAGCAGAAGTGCAAAATCGCGTCCCGGAGCCGATTTTGCTCATATCTCTCTATCCGAGACTCCGATTCCAGCAAACTCAGTTGCGTTGGAATCATGTCGATGTGCTCTTTCTGCTGATATGAAATTGAGCAGCTAATTATGAGTTTAGCAGAAAGCCAACTTCTGCTATTTCCAAGTTTGACCGGCCCATAACTTCCTTATCCGGACTCCGATTCTAGCAAATTCAATTGCGTTAGGATCGTGTCGGAAATCTCTATCCGCCGGTATAAAATTGAACTGTTGATTCAGCTTTTAGCAAAAAGTCAAAACTGCCCTCCGGGAACCGATTTTGCTCATAATTTATTATCCGAGACCCCAATTCCAGCAAACTTGGTTGCGTTGGAATCGTGTCGAAGTGCTCTCTCTGTTGGGGCCAGATCAGACAATTGATCTGGGTTTTAGCAGAGAGTTGATTTCTGCTATTCCCAGTTTTGACCAGCTCATAACTTCTTCATTTGGACAATCTTGGTGCCGTTGAAATCGTATCGGAATCCTCTATCCAATGGTATGAAGTTTGGTGATCAATTCATGCCAGATCAAAAAGTCAACTTTTGACCCTTCTGGGTTTGACTTTTTGAATTAGGGTTCTCATTTTCGGCATTTTCAGTGCGCAAAAATGAGGTGCTGACACTTACCTTGAGATCTCACAAAAACCCTTCTTCCTTCTCTCTCTCTCTAGCCATACGAATCCTCCAAAATAATGAAAAAACCTAATTTCTCTTTAACCTCTTTCTTTTATACACTCATCCACTAGGAGTCCTAATTGTATTTAGAAACCTTCCTATTATTCCAACTTTCCTATTTTGCCCCCTATTTTCTTTCTAAATTCCTTCTCCTAAATCTCATATAAAAGAGACTTCTAATTTAGTGGATTTTCGTACTATTTTATTCCCCTATTTTTAAATATTACTAAAACACCCCAAAAACTCATATTATTCCTCAACTTAAGGCTCCTAATTAACTATAATTACTAATATGCCATTTTCTCACTTATTAAGCTATAAATCTCACTACTTATGATCTATTTAAACCCAACCTAGATCTAATTTATTTTCTCAAATATAATAATCATTTAATTAATATATATAATAATTTTGCTAATTAGGAAAAGACCAAAATACCCTTTTTACTTATAATTTTATATTTAACCATTCAATCTTTTCCATAATTTCCAGATTTGATCTCCTCATTATTGTAAATCAATTATGCATCTTGATTGATGAAAAGTTGCCCAAACTTTCGTCTATAATTAATCTCCCAATTTATTCTCAAATAAATTCATTTATTCTCCAACTATTCCTATTTAATTCTTTGTATTTATTTTTTGGAAATTTGGGGTTTCACAGAACCTCTCTCACGCTGAGAGACGTAGCAGACGATGGTTGAGAATAGCGTCCCTGTGCCAAGAGCCCTTTACCACAAAAAGAACCCAAGACCCATTACACCAACCAAAAGCAATACCAAAATAAGACATTAAAACACCATTAGCATGCCCTAAACAAAGATAAACAAGAACTACTATACAAACTACAAACAAACAACAAAACCGAAACCAGAAAAAGGGGTAACCTTAACCAGCTTTCGAACCTGGAGAACCTAGTGACAGCCCCCCACAATCATCTCCGTCAAGGTCATCGAATTCTTCAGCCGCCTCTTCCACTTGCAATAAGATTACCACCAACAAACCACCGGAAGGTGAACAAGATATCAGACCTCATAATCAGAAATCACACACGAGAAGGTGAAACACAGACAAATTCCAATCTCCTTCCAATGAGAAATCAAATGTACAAAGAGGACACCTACTATTAGCACCACCTTTTTGCACCCCTTAAAAGTGCGGAAAACAAAATTTTTACTGAAAAAGTCAAACCCTGAGGGGTTAAAATTTGACTTTTTGATCTGGTGCAAATTTACTACCATACTTCTTTCCATTGGAAAGGAAATTCTAATACAGCTCCAACACAACTGAGTTTGCTCAAATCGGAGTCCGAATGAAGAAGTTATGAGCTGGTCAAACTTGAGGGGGAGCAAAAATTGGCTTTCTACTAAAACCCAAGTCTGCTGCCAAACTTTAGCTTAGTGGATAGAGAAAGTTATGGCAATTCAAAGTTTTGGAAAAAAAAATGCCCATGTGGCGAAAAAGCAGAAAATGACAAAGAAAATAAAAATCCTGATTAAAATAATAATATCTATTAAACTATCTTATTTTCAGAATTAAAATAAATCAAAAATAAAAGGAAAATCGGATAAAAATCCAAAATTTCTCCAAATTTGACAAAAGTTTGAAATCCGGCATTTTTAAAACGTGTGCGACCACACTATATGTGCGATCAAGTCATGACTGCACATATAGTGCAGTCTTGATCTTATCTACATTGCCAGCTAGCGGATTCCCGCAGATTGCGCACGTTTTAAACGCGACCGCATTTGAAATGCGGTCAAAGAGGAACTGTACTTCAAGTGCGGTTCTGACCAAACCGCACTTCAAATGCGGTTTCGGAAATTTTTGCCTATAAATAGGCCCCAATAGCTCATTTTGAGGGGAGCTTCTTCCCCCTATCATTATTCTGTCCATTTGAAGACCTGCAACCTCTCTAAAACTCTCCTCCACTCACCCAAACCCTGTTCTAATACCCAAAATACCCCTGGTCTTATTCCCATATTCTCTTTTCATTAGTTTTACACACAAAACACACGAGAAGCTGTCTCTGAAACCAAGGGAAAACTCCGAAGTGCTTTCCACATCTTCCAAAGGACTGAAACACTTCCAACAGAGAAGGTAATAGCAAGGTGAGGTTCCCATTAGCTTTGTAATTGATATATATTCAAATCAAATCTTATTGAACATATTTTCTTTTATTTGCTTTGGATATATCTTTGCTTATCTACTTCTCACCACTTTTGTTACTTTTGTATGTTACCGAAGTCCCCATGGTAAGGGGGGACTCCTCGTACGAAGAAATGGGAGAAGAAGAGAGTTCCACATAAGTAAGAGTCCTGTTAAAGCACTCTTAAACTAACCCTTCTTACGTTGGCTTGCTCACTTTTTAAGAGGGGAATGTCCTCTTTGATAATCCCATGTACCCTTAACCTTCTTGCCCTCTTTCCTTTCAACTAGGGTAAGTGAGTGTCATCTTATGTGTTTGTGTGTGAATGTCTCCTAGTGCATGCTTTTATTTGATCACGCACACACATGCTCACTTCAATTAAATCAATCACAAGATCATTTATGGTCAGCTCTGTCGCCTAAGGAACTCTAGAAGTACTGAGACAGGTCGATAGATACCTCTTGGCTTGAGACATGTACTTAAGTTCAACGTACACCACCTACCGGGTTCTGCCGAGGTATAGCTTTTGGATTTTCATCCGTTTGCGATTGAAGGCAACCTAGGGGAACTACTTGGTGTACGGAAAGTTCCTCCAAATGATGCAATATTTCAGATTCGTTCTTAACTAGTTTTTTTATTATAAACACATGATATCTCATATTAACTTGCTTCTTGTGCTTGTTCATTGCTTACTTATTGGTGGGTTGAAAGTGCATGTGGATGGTCTGGCAAAAGTGAAAGTTTTCGACTAAGTAGATCATATAAAGCTCCTCTAGGTGTGTTTGGAAGCTCAAGGTAGGTCGCAAGGACCATTGGAGGAAGGACGGGCCGAACCTGTTGGTCGTTTCGGCCATTTTCAAAAGACGGGCCGAACCGCATACTCAGTGCGGTTCTGGCCTGACCGCATTATATATGCGGTCAGACCTGAACCGCAAAGCAAATGCAGTTCTACCCAGACCCAGACCGCAGTGCATATGCGGCCAGATTTTGTAAATAATTAAAAAAATCAATTTTCTTTGACCCGGTTGGATCCGATCCGACCTGTTTTGGTGCAGGCTAAACCAATTGGGTCTTTGGGCTATCCCAAACCCATTCTTAAGACTTGGGTCCAATAAGGCATGGTGGGCCTTTCTACGGGGCCCACATCCAGTCCGGCCAAACCAGGGTCCATTTCCATAAATGGGTCCAAGGCCACTTGGTTAATTGCCCATGGGACAAATCCAAGCCCAATGGGCCATAAAAATTTTAACCCACTAAATTTTGTAAATATAAATAATTTCCAAACCCAATAACCAAATCCAATAAGGGTTATCCAATGTGACCCTACCTGGGAATTGGGCCTAACCCAAGCCCAACATGGCATTCCATGGGCCTTCCAATGGGGCCCACATCTAACCCACTTCACTTCATGAATAAAAAGATAAAATCAATTAAAATAAAGGGGACCTACACCTTCAGTGGTCCCCGTTCAGACCCAATAAAGTGTGCATGCTAGCTTAGGAAATTGGGTGAGATTGAGTTGACTCGAACCAGGGAGACCCGAGGGACCAGTCAAACCAACGGGACGGGCTAGGGTGTCTTTGGATTTCCCTGGACATAACCGAGAACTTAGCCAGAGTCTCTAAAAAGCCGCAAACCAATTAAAATTAGACCGAATAAGTACCCTGGTGTCTACCTGCACCTCTCAGGCAGTGGCGACTCCCAATCTCCCGAGGCACGCACTCTCACATGCGCCTCGTCGTACGAAATCAAGTGCGCACACCTACCAAGCCCTAAATCTTGTCTCCCGAAACCCTAACCCTAGTCTCTCCAATACCCAACCCAAAGAGAAGAAACACAAGGAGAAGGAGAAGGCAAGAGGGCCAATTTTGAAGCACTCGCTGGAGATGATCGGAAATAACAACAAAAGAGAGGTCGCCAACCCAAATCACAAAACTAGGGAGATAGCCGCTTCGAGCACCTCAAATGCGTTTTCTCCCACACCTATGAATGTATGATTTAGTTTCTCTCTTTTTGTACAAGATGCATAAGAGAAACGGGCTTTAATTTTTATGGAGAAACCCTTAAATTGATTCTAGAGACTTTCAAATTTTAAAATATTCAAAATGCGTTTAGCGCTCCTTATCAAAAGCTAGCTGGGCATATTTTTTTTTTACGTTTGCATTTAAATAAGGAACATTCCTGATTTTCTCTTATTTATGTAGGAACCATTATACTACTTCTAGAGACTTTTAAATTTTAAAATTTTCAAAAAGCATTTAATGGTCCTTATCACTACAAGCCAGACAGGCAACTTCTTTGGTCCCATAAAAAAAAAGGCAACTTCTTTGATGTTTGCATTTAATGTCAGGATTCTATTCTCTTAATTGTTAGTTTAGAATTCTATTCTCTTAATTGTTAAAGATTTAATGCTTCTCTTAAATGTTTTGCTTCAGCAACTGAATGTTTAGCAATTGAAGGAACAGATCATAGGATTGGGAGAAAACGTGTTTGAGGTGCTCAAGGTGGCTATCTCCCTGGTTCTGTGATCTGGGGTCGGCGACCACTCTTTTGCTGTTATTTTCGACCATCTCCAGCGAGTGCTTCCAAATCAGCCCTCTTGCCTTCTCCTTCTCCTTGTGTTTCTTCTCTTTGGTTTGGGTATTAGAGGGACTAGGGTTGGGGTTTCGGGAGGCAAGATTTAGGGCTTGGTAGGCATCCTCTTTGCACGGCTGATTTCTCATCGGAAGGAGATTGGAATTTCTCCGTGCTTCACCTTCTCGTGTGTGATTTCTGATTACCAAGTCTGATATCGTGTTTACCTTCCGATGGTTTGTTGATTGTAATCTTATTGCAAGTGGAAGAGGTGGCTAAAGAATCCAATGACCCTGACGGGGATGATTGTGGGGGGTTGTAACTGGGTTCTACAGGTTGGAAAGCTGGCTATGGTTACCCCCTTTTCTTGTTGCGGTTTTGTTGTTTATTTGCAGTAGGGCATGTCAATGGTGTTTTAATGTCTTATTTTGATATTGCTTTTGGTTGGCATAATGGGTCATGGCTTCTTTTTGTGGTAGAGGAGTCTTGGCACAGGGACGCCATTTTCAACCATCGTCTACTACGTCTCTCAGCATGGGAGAGGTCGGTTCACCAATTCCTCATCCATTTTTCAGCACGTCATCGGCGTTGATGTTATCCTTCTCTATTTTGGGATCATTTTCTTCAATCCGCCTTGGAGCGGACCCTATGTAAGATTCTACCACTGGTTTCCAGCTGTTTTATATTGCTTCAGCCACATATCTGACTTTTATGTGCCGAGTCGTAGCAGAACTGGTTGTGAATCAGGTGAATCTATTCATAAGTCTCATGTTGTTTGTATGGTCTTTTTGTATCTTCCAGCTAGTGGCCGGTGACAATGTAATTATCTTTTTTTGTTAATGAAAGTGTTTAACACTCCAGCAGAACGAAATTTGAAAGCTTAAACTGTGCAAAAAAATTGAAATCGCAATGGATGTGCAAAAAAATTGAAATCGCAATGGAAGCGCGCTAAGGTATAAAAAAAATCAAAACTATTTTACTTCCCTATAATCTTACACTTAAAGTAGCATGTGAGAGAGAGAGAGAGAGAGAGAGAGGAAATGCAACGAACCAATTGCAATCATAGGGCAAAAATTTAACGACCCAACTGCAGCCATAAAGCATTAAAAATAGTAAGCATCCCATGAATTTTAATGTCTACGAGGAATTAAGATCAACCTGATATCCCCACTATAGGGGAATGTTGTTATATTCCTCTGATATGTCACCCACCTGTGCACACAATCTCCCAAGTGGGCCCCATACAAAACACTAGCCACGCAATTTTAAATGAAATATGTAAGAGCTCCCGTGGTCATTGAACCTCTTAGTCTGCCATAAAAGAGCCCAACGACTTTTTTGTAGCAAAGAAAGAACTAGTGAGCTAAGAAACAAACTTATATTAATCCTTTCAGAGGGGATGAGAGAGTGATGGGACCCTCCATATTTTCTCATAATGATTCATATACTGAACATCTATTGTAATCAACTAAAAATTTGTTCCAATATTTTTTACTTCTTTTAGTCTTATTTGTATTTGGAAATATTTTCAGTATATTAGCCATTAATGTAAATGTAAGGTTATTTCCAACCTCCCATGAGTTAACTAATTATATGTTTATGCTTTCATAAACAGATTGGATTCTCTTCGTCTTCGAAAAAGGTACTCTTATCTACGTGTGAATTCAAATATATATTATTTCTCTTCAATATATTTTTCCGCTTTTATCTTTCAACTCAGCAGACAGAGGTAATGCTTTCCATCCTAGCAAATTATTATCTAATTTGTTTTGATTTTCATCTGTTTCTGTAAGTATATATAATTTTTAATTTGTAAGTCATGCTTCTATCTTTATATTTCAATATATTTGCATATATATTATATTTAGTTTGTGATAATAATTTTTTTTTTGTATTGACATGTAAATGTGTTCCTATTTTTCTGAGAATATCAATAGCAATTATTATTTTATAAAGGTTTTAAATGACTCTCAATACCAAACTATTTAGCAAAACGTGAAATACAACTATAAGAAGTAAATATATCTATAACTTGCATACATAAACTTTTTATTCAATATATGGTATACTTTTATACTTATTTGTTCATGAAATTTTTTCATTGTTGAGAAATAATGAAAATGAAAAATTTTAGATCAACCTCCAGGAAAAAAAAAGATGAAAAACTTTTTCATCCAACCATCAAAAAACAACTGGCAAATAAAATAAAAAAAGACAGAAACATATCATATATAGCACATATTACTTTGTTAGATATGCTGATATTTTCGAAACTATATAGATCAAAATTGTCATTTTATAAAGATTTTACTTAACTCTTAAAAGGCAACTATTTAACAATACATTAAATACAAGTGTAGATGATAAGTACATCTATACCTTGTGTGCATAACCCAGTTGAAGAAGCTAATTTCTCCTGATCTTACAAAAATATTAGAAGAACAGTATGTATCAAAATGCTATTGCTTTATATAGATACTCATTTAATTAAGACTAACATCATTAAAATCTTTCTAAATCTTATTATTTCTGTGACTTATGTTTACCATAAATACAATTTATAACAATTAAAATAAGCTGTCCTAACTAATCAATTTTTGATAGAACAAAACTTCATTTTTCCTTTCTCTCTACCACATTAAAAATTTATATGTTAGTCGTCCTTAGTTATCAATTACGGAAATGACAATTGCTATGATCCCCTTTTCCTCTACGACATTCCTTTACTTTTTTAAAACTCACTAAATTTCTATTTAAAAGAAACCAACTTATTATAATTATTTTAATGTTTTGAACGAAATTTCAAATACAGGTGACAGATCTAGCAATTAAAAATCTCTACTACTATGCCAAACCATAGACCAAGAGGTAAAGAATTCATTCCAACTATATAAGATACACAATAATAGTTACAATCCTAAACCATTTGCTCCTCCTAGACCAACATCAAAGTTCATTCCATAGCACACAAACGTCAACACATCAGGTTATTTCCTCACAACAACTAGCTCGACAAGCAAATCTTGCAACAGAGGAGAGCAACAGAGGAGAATTAGTCATTAAATGGTTATAAAAATTTGGTTTTAACCTTGCTAAACCTTTCCTCACACTCAATTTGCATAATAGGTCATTGAAACATAAACTATCCTTCAAGAATTAGAAGAAGATTCACACAACAGTTGGAATTTAGAAAGCCACAACATATATGCCAAAAATGCGGAGCTTAGATGTGGATTCAAGAACAATCATCAAGAAGCACAATAACAAATCCTGAGTTTCTACTCTGTTGCCAAAATGGAAAAGTAGACTTACCATTCCTATTGGAGACACCTAGATTCTTGTAACATTTCTTCGAAGGCAGGCACAATACTAGGCAATCAAAGTTCAAAGAGTTGATCATAGTCTACAACTCAATGTTCTCTTTCACTTCAATGGGTGGAAAGATTGATTACAGTCAACTTGATGGTCGAGGTTAGTATGCTTTTCGACTAAGTGGAGAAAACTATCACAATAAAGGATCGCTCTTACCAATTCCAGGATTCTCATCAAAATTTGCCCAACTATACATCTATGACACTGAAAATGAAATTCAACATCACATCTCATCCGTTGGGCAAAATAGGACTAGAAATGAAATTAATCCTTCAGTTGTCGAAGGATTAATTAAAACCACTAATGCATGTAATTGTATACTTATTTACATGCAATTATCGATGCACGGGCCGTCGGCTAGTTGTTTTATTATTCCTGCCGAGGATCGGAAGGAGGGACTTTTGCTTATGTGGGAAGCTGAGATTAATGTTCGTATTTTATCACAGTTGGAGTGGAGGATTACATGTCAAATCTCTTTCAAAGGGAACATCTTTTTGGTTATGTTTTTTGCATGCAAGTACCAAGGTCCAAATTCAAGCAGAATAATGGGCTCAGATAGAATAGGAGTCCAACCTTTTTAACCTGTCTTGGATGATCATAGGCGACTTCAACGCCATGTTGCACAATAATGAAAAGCGAGGGGGAAGCCCAATTAATTCCCGTCAAATGGCTATTTTCCAAACTTCGATTGATAACTACAATCTAGTTGAAATCCCTATGAGAGGCCCTGGTTTCACATGGTCAATTGGACAACAAGGAATGCGCAGGATATCAAAGAAGATTGATCATGTTCTGGTTTTGTTACATTGCTTCGATTTCTTCCCCCATCTAGTGGTGACTTCCCAACCCATAATCGCATCCGACCATTGTCCTCTTATTGTGGATCTTGTTCATCTGGACAAAATGAAATCAAGGCCATTTCGATTTGAAGCATTCTGGGTTCATGAACCAACTTGCTACTCAACTATACAATCATCTTGGGACTGGTCTCCTAGCCAGACAGACCACACTCTTCACTCAAAGCTTCTTAACCTTGCTCTTGATCTAAAAAGGTGGAACAAGGAGGTGGTAGGAAATATCCATAAAAAGAAAGCTGAATTAAAGGAGAAGATTGCTCATATATATTCAGGAACGGTTGCCTATTTCAAGGTCTGCAAGGTATGCAATGGAAGAAAAACCATTGCAGCAAGAGTATGCTCTGGTTTTACATCAACAAGAGGTATTGTGGGCTCAGAAGTCCCACATTCACTAGGTAACAGAAAGGATGATAGAAATACTCCTTTTTTCCACAAATCCACCTTAATTCAGAGGCAAAGAAATTTCATCCACTCATTGAAGAATGACTTAAATCAGGAAGTGGTTTATAATGCAGGATTAGAACAGCTCATAGTGCACTATTTTGAACAGCAGTATCAATTGGATGTTCAATGGGCAGATTTGGAGTTGCCTGTTAATAAATCCTATGATTTTTAGTGGGCAAGATGTGGTATATGTTTCATTCCTTCTATGGGAATTTTGAATGCAGTCAAGGAGATGGGAGCATTAAAGTATCCTAGATCCGACGGTTTTCAAGGAATATTCTACAAGACTTATTGGAACATTGTGGGTGCGGAAGTGGTGGCGATAGTGCAGAATTTTTTTATTCATGGTCAAATACCGGTTAGATTAAACCACAGCTTCATCTTAAATCCCCAAATGTTCTCACCCTAGAAAGATATCAGATTTCCACCCAATCAGCCTGTCTACAAGATCATCTCCAAAATCTTGGTTAACAGGCTAAGACCCATGCTTCGTAAAATCATTTCTCCTTACCAGACAGCTTCTGTACCGAACATATCTATTAGAGACAACATTTTATTGAACCATGAAATGGCTTTCAAATTTGGAAAGTAAAAAGGAGAAACTTAGGAATCAGACTAGGGTGCAAATTATAAAAGCATTGGAAATCCCTATGGCACAGATCCCTGGAACATATTTGGGTTTACCCATTCTTGCTCACAGACCGAAACCTAAGGACTGCGAAGACTTACTCAAGCGGATGGAAACGCGGCTGTCGGGGTGGAAATCAGTGCTACTGTCTCAAATGGGGCGTTTGACATTAATTCAGTCGGTGATTAGTGCACAACCACTACACTTCATGTCTTGTTTTCCATTGCCCAAGAAGAAAGTTAGAAGCCTACCAAAAAAAAAAAAGAAGAAAGTTAGAAAAAATGGATAAAGTTGCTAGAACATTTTTCTAGAAAAAAAGGAGTAAGCATCACGTAATACATACTGTTTGTTGGGACCGGATTGCTACATGTTGGAAAAACTGTGGGTTAAATATTAAGAAGATGCACCTGATGAACAAGGCACTGATTCTAAAGAATGCTTGGCAGTTGACAGAGGTTCAGGACAGCATATGGGTGAGAATGTTGAAGGATACGTATTTCCCTCACTCTGAATTTTTCGATGCTCGGTTTAATAGAAATCAAAATCATTCAATTGGAGGCAATTGGAAAATCTTAGGGACTAGATTCATAAAGAAACTGCATGGTCCGTGGCAAATGGGAAAAAGATTGATATTCTTAGAGATAATTGGGTTGAAGACCTATCAGATCCTCTGCACATACAAAGGAATCACAACTTGTTCAATATTTCGAAGGTTAACCAACTGCTGCTTCCAAATTCAGGTTCGTGGGATTACTCAGTATATCAGAATTTTGGGAGCTTGACATCGTTCAAAAGATCAATGCAACTCCTATATTCCCCTTACTGGGTACAGATCGCAGACATTGGAGAGGTTCTTCTTCCGGTAAATTTTCGATTGCAGATGCTTATAAATTATTAAGGATCTTCATGGAGATTCTTTCTCGAGTACCTGGATTAAATGCTGGAAACTGAGATGTTCCCCTCATATCAAACTTTTCTTATGGAAGGCTCTGATAGGAGGTCTACCTACGGCTTTCTTACTCAATTCTAGAATTGGAGGTTTTGATATGTATTGTTGTTTTTGCCATGAGCAAGTGGAAACGGTGGAACATCTATGGATTGAATGTTATTTCACGAGGATGCTATGGTTCAAACTGATCGGAGGTTCAGCCTAGATCATTGGACCTCAAAACTCCTTACTACAGTGGTTCACTCATATTATTGCTATGAAGATTCATTCCTATGGCGAAGACTGTATTGATTTTCTGTCAGGTATAGCAAATTTTGGATGGACCTTATGGCAGATGCGAAATGAGATAGTGTTTAACGGTAAAGGAATTTCAATTGATAAGTTTTGCAAGTTTTTTGAAAAGTTAACAGGAAGAATCCAAATGTATCAAGGAGCTGATAGGAGGAAAGGTGATTGAAAAGGCTCAAGTTCAGGTGAAATGGATTGCTCCACAGTACCGGCCGGTCCACAAGATTAATTTTGATGGGGCTGTGAGGGGTTCAAATGGGTTATTTACTGCGGAAGGTGTTTGCAGAGATTGCTGGGGTCATTTTCTTGCTGGTTTTTCGATTAGTTTGAGTGTTTCGTCAGCCATTCAAGCCGAGGCTTATGCTGCTCTTGAAAGTGTTAAGCTTGCTCTTCATTTGAGTTTGAAGAAGTTAATTTTTGAAGGAGATTCACTGATTCTAATTAACTTAATCAAAGATGGGGCTTCTGTGGTTCCTTGGAAGATTGGGGGAGTTCTTCTCGAGATTAATTATATGTGCTTAAGGTTTCAAGAGTTTTCTTTTTGTCATACTTTTCGAGATGCAAATCAGGTGGCTGATATTTTTGCAAATTTTGCTTTAGATCATTTCTCTGGACCAACTCCCCCCCTCCTTTCATATGTATCTCTCTTCTACATGATGCTAGAGAGAGAATGTTTACTCGGATGGTTCATTAATACAATTACATTGTTTCCCACCAAAAAAAAAAGTGCAACGGTTGTTTAATACATATATATTTTTTTGATAAGAACGGTTGTTTAATATGGTATCAGAGCTAATAGAGGTCATGCATAATTATTTAATTAAATATTAATTAATTTATATATCAATCACTTAACATACATCCTATATAAATATAAATATATATATATATATATATAAAATTAAAATACTAGTATTTTTTACAATTTATAGTACAATTAAGAGGTCAACCGTACCCCACCCCTTTACCAACCCAGTTACCCAATAGGAGTAGGTTTGGCATGGGACAAATGGATCTTATAGTCTCCCACGTGGAATACATGTATCTATATCATGCCAATACTATAACCAAAATCAAATATAATTTTCTCTGCACTCTATATATATATATATATATATAACTCCATGTGTTTGTAGTAAACACGGATTATAGGGATGGCAATGGGCAGATTTGGGGCAGGTTTTGGCAAACCCGAACCCCACACCGTCAAGGTTTTAGGTAATACCAAACCCTAACCCACCCCTATTGGTATTGGTGGGTGGGTTGCCCTAATTATTTTACAAAACTCATAAAAAACTGTTTTTAAAATATAATTTATAAATTAATAATATAATTATTAATAAAATATGTACATTTTACATCTAATGTATATAAAAATAATATTTTTAATATATAAAAATATTTAAAATAAATTAAGGAGGGCGGGTTGGGCTAAACCGTAAGTCGAGTCTGCCAATACCAAACCTGTCCCATAATGGGCAGGGCCGTCTCTCCCTAGCATGGGAGCGGTACAGATTGCAGAGTAGATCATCTCATCCAAAGCTATGGCCCATTTTAGTCCCTATCACCAGTGTTCGCATCTGCTCGTGCCGAAAACCAGGCTGGGGCCCACAAAAGCTCGATGACTCAGTCCAAGCCAACATGACAGAATTCTTTCTCAGTGTCATTTTCGTAATTTACAGTCACACAGAAAAGAGCAAGAAAGCTTTTATTCCAAAGCAGAAACATGAAAATGAAAACTTTCCTCTTTCCCTTCCCTCTGCTCTCCCTCTCTCTCCCTTCTCCAAACGGTACTCTGTACAGACAGAAAGAACCATAAGAGAACAAAAATGTCATTACACTCCATCCATCAAATCCCCATAACACTTCTCATTCTCGCACTATCATCATCATCATCACTCCCCTCATCTTCCGCCCACTGGTCATCATCCTCCTCCTTCCCTACGCCATCATCATCATCCTTGCCACCGTCTCCAAGGGAGTGGAGATCCGCTCGAGCCACCTACTACGCGCCATCGGATCCGCGAGACGCCGTCGGAGGAGCATGCGGGTACGGCGATCTGGCGAAGAGCGGGTACGGCATGGCCACCGTCGGACTGAGCAGCACCATGTTCGAACGCGGCCAGATCTGCGGCGCCTGCTTCCAGTTGCGGTGCGTGGAGGACATCCGGTGGTGCTTCCCCGGCACCTCCATCATCGTCACCGCCACCAACTTCTGTGCGCCGAACTACGGCTTGGTGGCTGAGAGCGGCGGCCACTGTAACCCTCCGAACAAGCACTTCGTCCTTCCAATCGAAGCTTTCGAGAAGATCGCAATCTGGAAAGCTGGAAACATGCCCGTCCAGTATCGCAGGTTGGTAGAAATTCGCTCAATTCGCTTCTTTTGTCTTCACTTTATTATTTTTTCCTCCTTTTTCTTTTTTCTTAATAAATTTTAATTCTGCTTGTGCTAACTTACGCCTTACTATGTTGTTGTGTTTCGCTTGCTTTGTCGGTGCTTCTGTTCTTTGCTAACGTACGCTTGCTAAAATGCGCGTAGGGTCGTTGTTGTAACTCGTAAGAGTTCTCCCCATTTTTATTCTCTCCGTGTCCGCTTTCATGAGATAAAAACAGTTAAATTTGTTGCAGTATACATGAATCAATTACTTATATGCGATGTAAAACATACATGAACGCAACTACTGAAAGCAAACCTGAATTTAGGGTTCTTCTTTCTGTCTGGAAGACTTTTTTTTTTAATAATGGAAGAGGAGGTTTGATAATCCCAGAAGTGGAGATGAAATTATCAATTATGAGGGGCAGTATTTTCATTTACGATCTTTACAGCCAAATAGCCAATTAATTACAGTTTTTGCAAGGAAAGATTCGAATTTAAGCTACCAATTTTTGGTTTTTTATCACACTCAACGAAGTATTATTATCAACTTCTGATTTCATGTAATTCCGGACTAGAGTCCAAAATGCAAATTAAATAAAGTAAAGAAAAAGGAAGTACAGGATAGAGAAAAAACAGATGCAAGCTGTATCTAGACCTACAATGTATCAGTGGACTGTAAGACTTTTTTCTTTTTCTTTTAATGCTCTTTGTTGTACATAAGGTTTGGTACTGCATGCATCAGTGATTACTTTATTTAACAACTATCTTTGATGCAAATAATACTGTTTCATTTATATTTAAATTACGAGTCTTTATTCTCAAGCTTCTTCTTTTTTTCCCTTCTCTCTAGGGATAAATTCCTAAGTAATATGATACTATTTTTTTATCCCCCATGAGAATGACAAATATTTAGCTGTTAAAATTCAATTTTCTTTCTACTAAGTTTTTTTTTTTTTTTTTGTTACATCTATGACAATAAGGGTTGTGTTTTGAGGTTCACATGTAATGTTAGGGCATTAGGTGTTTGGATAATGCAATTGGAGACATAGATGGAGTTGGTGGACTTGAAAGCATGCATGCATTTTTATTGACAACATGGCATTTAAGTTTACGAAAATTGTTTTATATCTAAGTTGCTTTCCTAGCTCATTTTTCAGTTGTAGTGAAATTTTCTTATCAATTTATAAATGGTTTTGGCATTTGATGACTCAACAAGAACACGCTATGGCTAGTAAAGTCGACCAGCTTGAAAAGTTACAGTAAAAAATAACCGAACTGTAAGAATTGAATGTCCAAATTTACATGGACAAGGATTAAGGTTATACAACAATAAACTAGAATTTGATATAAAAGAAAGAGAACTTATATGCTTGTATGCTAGATGATTTTGGCCTTGCATTTTCTCTTCCTTTTTTACTTATATGCTTTGTTAAGTGATGGATGCCACAATCACACAAATATAATGTGTGTGCATGAGTGGGAAGAGATAACATGAGTCCTTTATATAGCCTTGTAGGTTCCTCCCATCAAGAAACCTTAATAAATAACAGTATTCTTCACCTTCCTCCATTTAACATAGGTTAGTTGTATCTAAATGATGGTTAAGTTTTAGTAAATGCGAATACATGACTTGTGGGATTCGATGACTTGTAGAACTCCTCAAACTTAAATGTCGTTATTTAATAGGTTAAAATAATCTTGTTCATGGGAAGATGAATCATTTTATAATCACTTTCTAGAATTCAGAAAGAGACTTAATGTGATGAATGAGCCACCTTTTTTAATTCCCAAGCATGATCACCTTTTAGACTTCCTAAATATAATGTGATCAATAAAACCATTTAGAAATTCCAACCATAGCTTAATGTGGTCATTAAGGCCACTTAGGTTAACACGAACACCATAGTTTTAGCCTTGTACCATTTACTAGTCTCATTAAAGTGACCTTATAAACCTAGAATAGTTAGCAACATGCATGCATGTGTTAGTACAAGATTATGTATAATTTTGGGCATCAATATAGAGAAAATTAGGGAATATTCCTATGGGTCCATTTAATGGTAGCTTAAATATGAGTTCAGAGGCTTGAAATAAAATGGTTAGCAAATATAATTTTTAACGAATACATGGTTAACTGCAAGATTTATGATGAAGATAAATTAAGAAATGGATTGAAATCACATGAATGCATATATAAAGAAATATCTAAAAAGATTTTTTTTTTTTTAATGATTTTTGACGTATTTTGATAATCTCTTAGAGGCAAAACAATATGATGAATTGAAATCATATTGCAAAATGATTAGTGTTTCAGCATTTGGTAAACAAAATGTGTTACTAGATAATGAAAAGATAATATATAGGGAAGAAATTTTCCTGATGATTATTTTTATATTAAAGTTGAAATAGCAACAGAATATAAAGTTGTAAATGAATTGGTATATAGACATTGAGAATACACTGTTATTTTTTATTGTTTCACTACTACTATTGTCTGCATTCGCAAGAAATTTCAATATGTGGGAGTACCCTACCACTGCTTGTTGTGTGTTCATTATCTGAATAGAATAAAAAAGATACCTAATCCATAAATTTTGAAAAATTATACTAGAGATGCAAAGAGTGAGACATTTGTAGTAGACAAACATGGGCTCATTATTGAGAACGACCAAGCTAGAAAGCGCAATGAGATATAAAGATTTATGTCATATGTTACATAAAAATAGCAAGAAAGGCTGCAGAATTATCTTAATCATTTGAATTTGCAATTGATTTAGGAAAAAATTGAAAAAGAGTGGATAAGATTGTAAATGAATTGGCCCAAAAGGTAAATAGTGCACTTGACGGCATTCAAGTGTTAGTGAGGAAGGCGTATGTATAGATTTAGAAAGTACACATATTGACAATGTAAGAGATAATGAAGAATTGGCAAGTATAAATATGTTTTCTGGAGTGAAAGCAATAAAAAGAAAGCAGGTGGTGGTTGTCTAGGTACCAATGTTCGCCAGATCATAGGTCCTCTTAGTAACTCGATAAAGGTAATAAAAGCAAAGAATTTGAAAATGAGTTGCACCATAATGTCAACACTCCACTAACATCACATGGCACAGAAGCATTTAGAATGCTGGTTGCTATCAACACTCTTCTTGCTTTTAGTCTATTCACTCCATCTGCTACTGACATAAAAGAATACATAATGTGTGGTTGTAGGATATCTTTGCAACTGCAGGCAATTGTAGTAGTGGAACGATCAGAAGTAAAAAGATAGTCTTCTATATATCGACGATTTTAAAACTTTCTATCTTGTCATTATTTCAGATTTACTATATTTATAGAGATTAAATTTTAAAATAAATTATATATGTCTTGCCTAAACATCTGAAAATTTTCTTATATATAAATTATCTTCACACTAATTAGTATCACATTTTGTCTACCAAAGGTTGAAAAACTGTTTATTTTGCAATCTGAGTTCAATTCAACATATCGTATATTTTCTAAGGGCCCATCAATAAGGCTCAAAAAGTTTCAAAAAAATATTTTTGGGTTTCTAGATATTTCTTGAAGACATTTTATGCTTTTAAACTAATGTATTTGTGTTCATATATGCACAAAATATATTTCTTCCATATACTAATAATCATCTATCTATTTCATCGAATCTTGCTTCTTTTTTTTTTCCAGGAGTCACAGGATATATTATATACTAATACTGAAAAAGCAAGACCAGATTACATAGTAGACAAACTTTGTACCAAAGAAAAAGGACTGAAAATCCACCCCAAGCCTAAGAATATTTTATTTGTTAATCATTTTATTTGAAGCTTCATCTTCAATAATTCGCCATCTTCATACTCATAAACACACTGGTGAAAATCTTTTATAAAATTTTTTCACGATCAAACAATTACTAAGATGTTTAGCTGTGTTTGGAAACACGTGCCAGATACAAAAACAATGATATCTGGTAATATAGATGCTATTGTACTTTTCCTAGCTTCATCGTGCACAGTTCAAATTTTTTTGGCTCCTTTCGAGACATAACTCTTATAAATATCTCAAAGTTTGGGGCAAGATTTGATTGTGAATTCACTGGGCATTGAATAGGCCTTTTTCTTTTTGAGCTGTAGAAGTGGTGTTAAACAGAAAATTAACATAGAATGCCTGAATTTTAAATGCCGCGTCCTTGTTTCTTTTTTCTTTTTTTTTTCTTTGAACATCGTTGTAATAAGAAGTGGAAAACAAAAAAAGAATAAAAATTTTGATTTGTCAATTCTTTCACTGCGAATGTCAACTTCCGCTGGCTATCTAAAATACATACTTAACTAGCTATCCAGACAAAAAAAAAGTGGTTACAATTGTTCCAATGGTGAACATATCACAGTGACATCAGTTTGAACATGTGTAAACTATTATCAATAGGTATTTAAGCCTAATAATCCCAACATTTCTCCAGTGTTTTCTTCCCTTATCCTCTTCTGCTGCAATCTCTTATACCAGACCTAGCAGCTGGGTTCTTTTTTGCTACAGCCACTGTTGTGCTGAATCTCAACATCTACCCATCAATTTCATCTATGCGTGCATTTGGATTCTTTTCATTACTCTGGCAAACCTTTTTTTTTTTTTTCTGTAGGTCTACCCTTCCAAATTTGAAGCTTCAACAGAACTCTTGCTAATGGACATTTGGTTGAATGTGATCTCCCTTGAATAAAAAGTTCAAAATTTGTGCATTCTTAGACAAATTTAGTTTTAGTTGACAACTTCCCTCTCGTTTTACTATTATTAGTGTTGCTAGTTTGCTATGGGTTTAGTGTTGGTGAGGAAGTAGCTGAGAATTAGAAGGATCTTATTCTTTTCTCGAAATTTGATATTTGAAAAACTTGAAAGTAACCTTTGTAAAGTGACAAGATGAATGCAAGGCCAGCTTTTGTGCATTAACTGTGGAGAATGTTACCCTGATTATCCCACAACGCGCATGCTCTAGAAATTCCCCTCTTTAGGATAATTTTGGAGTTGCTACCACTGCTTTACATTTAGGTGTTTAAGAATAATTTAGGAGATGGTTTCTCTCTCACTCCCTCCAAATCTATTTGCTGTGTTCAGGTATTCTTTCTTTCAGGTACACTATTTGTGTACTTTGTAGTTTATGTGGTACTTTCATTAATGAATCCTGTTTACTGATTAAAAAAAAAATTACCTTTGAATTTGGCAATCATTTTCCTTTAGTTTATATAAAGTACCTGTAACATTGCATGACTCATAGGAGAGGAGGTGTTTGGTTACCCATGCCATTTGTTTCAGGTTTAGAAAGTCCTGAAGATGACTCACTCTTTGGTGATGAGCCATACAAATGAAGCAGCATGAAAGGTGCATTCAGGCTGCCGATTTTTTTCTGTTAATACTATAATCTGATGGCACTAAAAGGAAAACAAATGGCTTTAAATGAGGCTGGTCAAAGGACCCAAACAGATGTAATCTATTCACTAGTGGTATTCAAGGGCCAAAGGGTGGGAGTAACTCTACCTGTGTTCTCACTAGATAAAGTTGAAAGTGGCCCTTGCACAATCTTTTCCCACCTTTATTTCTTTTGTTTTAGGTTTGTTCTTTTTTTCTTTTTTCTTTTTTCTTTTTTCTTTTTTCTTTTATTTCTCTTTTTTTGATAAATATTGAGATGATAATATTAAGAACAGAATAGAAAAGTTATTTGGGTGTAGAACAGAATGTAACCTGTTCTATGACATATTCTTACACCAGCAAGAAGGAGAAGACAACGACATAAAACAACCAAAGGTAAACTACTCATTCCCCAGTACGTCCTGTGAGGGATGCCCCATGTACAATTCTCCCTTGAAATACCCAACATTCCTAACTCATCGCCCAAAATTGTTTGCTGCTTTGGGCACTCAATTGAACGAAGCATACAACCTTAATGCCAGGTGCTTGGCCAGCCTTACCAGATTTAATAACTTCTACATGCCAGAGTTCCTACCGTACATCCACTGAGTGACAGCTGATGCATATACTAAAACCATCAGAAAGCTGAATCTTTCAGATTGGCTAGTTAAGGCCTGTGAGAAGAGCCAAGAGTATATGATCTAAGGTTTCTTGCAAAGAAAGCTATGATTCACAAGGATATGATCTAAGGTTTCTTCCTGGCACATATAAAGAAAGCAGATATGAGGGGATAAATCTAAACCTGTCCTTTTCTTTTGGATGTGGTCTACTATTTTTGCTTTGTTTCTTTTCATGAAATGCGGAAAAACAAAATTAAAAGTGTAATTTAAATGCACTTTTCATCTGATTTTTCGTTTCTTTAAACCAAACAATTTCTCAGACTTTGTGTAATAGAAAGTATTTTTCTTCACATTTCGTTTTCCATTGCCTTTAATTTTTTTGCAGTTAAAGGCAGCATGAAGGATCCAGTCAATTGTTCATATCTTTGTTTTATCAATCCTTTGAAGCAGGAATATTCCTGGGATTGTCTCGTTTCTCGTTTTTTTTCTCTCTCTTAAAATCTGTGCTCCTATTGTTTGGACAGGATCAAATGCAGAAAGGAAGGGGGAATTCGGTTTACAATAGATGGCTCTGGTTTCTTCCATTCAGTGTTGATCAGCAATGTTGCTGGTGCTGGAGACATTGTGGCTGTAAAGATTAAGGGTTCTATAACAGGGTGGCTTCCAATGGGAAGGAACTGGGGGCAAAACTGGCACGTAAGTGCCAATTTTAAAAATCAACCTCTCTCATTTGAGGTCACTGCTAGTGATGGGATTACAATTACATCATACAATGTTGCCCCCAAAGATTGGAAATTTGGGCAGACTTTTGTGGGCAAGCAATTCCAATCATAAAATTCTGGAGAACAGAAAGCATTTATATTTACAGGTATTGTACTACATTCAGTTTTTTTCCTTAATCCGATGTGTGGTGTTTTCTTCCAATGCTCTTCAACTTGCTTAAGGGTATGGTCAATCATTCAAATAAAAAATAAGAAATGCCTTAATTTCGAAGGATGCTGCTTCAAACTGTCTATTTTAGGTCATAATTATTTTTTCAGGGGTTTTATTTTCAGGATACATACTTCAAATGAAGTATCTGTCATAAAAAGTGCTGCTATAAAGGAAGTTGATGGTGTCTATTGATTTGAGCTTTGGAGAAGCATGGACCGCAACCGGGCGTTAAAGAAGTTTGGTTATGTTAGTTGAGATGAGCTTGCGGCGACACATGAAATGCTTTTGGGGCAACATGTGCTTGTATAAAGGCCGTGCCATTTCATTTTAGAGAATGTAATGTTGGGGGTGAATTCTTATCCTACTCATGGGGAAATCACACAAGAAACGTATTCTCTGAATGTGGTTTTCCTTTTCAAACCATTCATCTTGGTATAGAAATGTATACATTAAACATGGTTTGTGTGCCTTGTGGCTTTGCATTAATGTTTGTACACCAAAATTCATTCAGACTGTAACTAAGTTTATTTGTTGTCTTTGTGAAGCACTAAGAATAATTCAAACTGTCAATTAATTGATAATTTAGTATGTAATTAGACTTTCATAATACATCATAAGAAATGAAAGGAAAGTTTAGTTTTTTCCTGATCACACCCAGAAGAAATAAAATGGGAGAAGTTTAAAAATTAGTTTCTCCGAGCAACATACTTGACTAATCCTTATCTCATGCAAGAATCCATCCTTCTCAGACCGATGGAAGGCCTTAGAAAGACAAAAAGAATAGAGCTACATTTCTGGTCTATACTGCTATTCTTCTAGGGCTACCATAAGCCTTGGCATCCTGCAGTGAAATTTTTGAGTAATGTGGGGAGACTTGAAGCTGAAGATTCCAACAGGTTTATGAAGTCTCTTCTGAGTGTACTCCACAACTGGTTTTGAGGTACTTGCGTGTACAACTTACAAACAGAATTCATGACTTCAGTTATAGGAGAAGAATATTTCAATAGCACTGCTTTTCAACCCAAAAGGAAAATGTGGGGGAGAAAAAGAAGAAAAAATGGAAAAAAGATAAGTCATGAATATGAGGCAGGTGTGTACTCCAATACAAACCAGTCCTTACTCAAAATTATGATAATGTAATATGTATCTCATCTGTATGCGTGGTTGAGTGCACAAGACTGAAAGAAGTTTAACCCCCATGTAGCTTAATCACAGTTCAACACAAGCACCAAATTTTCGTTCTCTTCAGAAAAACATATCAGCTTTCTGTTGGTAGAAACATGATTTCAATTAAAAAGGGGAGACCGGACAGAATGAATAGTAAGCAAACAGATGAAGGGAATGGATGCTGGATTCTTTAGTGAAACAGAACAGTCGATTTAGTAACTTACATTCAACATTTTATGTTATGATCAACTGCCTTCCAGTCCCAACATGCTTTGTGTGATACTAAATTAAGGAAGAACAAAAATTTCATCGAGTTAACACTTCGTTTGATTTTTAAACACCAGTAAAAACCACATACAATGCATGAGGGTTGCCGATGAGTGAGTCTCAAAGCATGTGACCAGAAAATGAAAAAAACAATTGGAGCATCAAAATTCAGTCCCTCTGACCCTAAATCAAACCCTCACAACACTTTTGAATTTAATCACAATGCAACAACAGCCGAAATCACAGGAATCGCAATTAAATACACAAATCTGCAAATTCTATTATAACTCAGACCTTACCCCAATCAAACAGGAAATTAATATGCAATCCGATTAAACCAGAGTGCTACTTACCTCAGGAATGCTTCAACCAATAAAATCTCGGCTCCAGCAATCTCAGACACTTCCGATCGCGAATTTCTCTTAAATTCTTCTCTGATCGCTCACTGTTCCATTCAACAGAACCAGATCTGATCCAACTCTAATTTCTCATATATCTGATTACGAAATTTAGATTGAATTCACACTCACCTATGAATTCTCTGATCTGCTGCTAATCTGGACGAGTTCTTCACAGCAGCTCAGTCGCTTAATTCTCTAAACAAACCTCCAGATATCTCCGATCAAGTCTCCTGCAACCTCCAATTCCGAATCAACAATTTTGGAATTCTGCTTCTTCTCTTCTCAAACGATCTGGTTCCACTTTGATACAGCGATCTCTTTCAGTTCAATTCGGCCAAACGCAGCTCCGACCAACAGCAACCTATTTTTTTTTTAGTAATGAACAGCGTTGGTCGTTGGCACTCAAACACTTAAACCACTCATGATCCGCCGCATGCTCGCCTACCCAGGTTCCTACCTAATCAACTCATTTAACACATGATCAGATGCTCGCCACTTCACCAAGCTGTCTATACCAACTCTTAATTACTCCATTAAATTTAATTATAATGCTTATTAAATAATTATGCTGAAAAATTTAGGAACCATTTACCTTAACTAACATCTCTCTTCAATTAAACTCTTGAAATTCCAAAAATATCCTTGCTCCTCATTTCCTGAAATATCCACCAGTATTAGTTATTTTTATTATTAAATAATTTCTCCAATTATGCTAAGTAAAATCTGGGGTTTTACACCAAGCTTCTAGCACGACAACCTAAAGCATTAGTAGGCATTATAGGCTTAAAAATTCCATATTCTCCACTCTAGCCGAGCTTCATAGCGGAAATTGTTTTGAATACTGAAATAGCATTCTGATCCTTTCTTCTCAATTGTGATAAAACATTTGCTACCACTATTGCTTTCTTTATCTTTGAAATCAATCCTTTTCTCATAAATCTTCAGATTAACCCACTTTCTTCCCCTCCTCCCCTTGATCCTGCTGACAGAACTGATCTTTGAAATAAAACCTTTTCCTTGAATAGGAATTGATCCTAATGAAATGCTTCACAAAACTTGCTTCATGTGTAACAAGAGCACGACAAACATCATAGAATAACATCAGATTCAAAGTCTCAAAAGATATCTATCAGTTACCAAAACTCATTCAAACCAAATCAGTTTCAAGAAGCAACAAGTAAAACGCTTCAACAAATTCATATTTTCAGTTCTCAAACATGTTGACAACACCATATATACACTCCCAAAGCTCTCCTCGACCCAAGAACCACTTCCAAGGCACAGAGAAAACAATGCTAGACACCATCAGCCAAATTTAAGAGACCACTTAGCTTCAATTCTCTTGCCCTGTGGTAGTGTCACAGAACCTGCCTCATATGTCATTTACCCAATCAAATTTCCAACTACAAAGCGTGTCATCAAAGTCACTCACTTTAAATTCCAAGTAATTTCCATGACATCCAAATAAAATCAAGAAAGCTCAACTCCATTCCAAGGTAACAGATCACGGCAAGCAGCATTCCTGTACAAGTGTTCCCAAACTAAACAAGCAAGGCAAAGTTAAAATACCAAAAATTTTGGGTATCTCTGATAAGGTCATCAATCCAATCTAAGTAACAAAACCACAAAAACATTAATCAGTTAACCTCAATGAAGCTCTCCCTCTCTAAAGACAACAATAGAGGCATGCATCCCCGAGGAAGAAAAAGAAAAACCACAAATTATCACAGGAGACCCTACCATTGAGTTCACTGATAACAAGAAACCAAAGTCCCTAGACTTAGGTTATCCACATTGATCGTATCACACCTGTACATGAAAACAATTTCAAACGTAGTATAGCCTCATTCCATTTCAGCCTCACTCCAATAGCTAGGAAATTAGCAACATCGTCCACCAATGATACATTTCTAAACAAACCATACTTGGAAAACATTAAAAGCTTAAGCCTTGGTGTAATGGAAGGGAAAACAGATAAATACCAACCCTTGCTCGGTGAGCAGATCAACCACGTAGTTGCAACTGAGCAGATATTTGTAAATTACTTCCAACTTAACAACTAACGAATTAATAGCCTATGTTCAAGACTTTAAAGTTGACACACTACTTGAGTTACTTCAAAGCAGGCCAATTAATCAAGAAATGAAAACATCCCAACTAGGCTACAATCATACAGGTCTAAGCAAAACAAGATCATAAGAACCAACACAAGCCTGATAAAACCTCCACCTATTACCCAAACAAAAAAAAAGGAATGAAAAAAAATACTTTTTTCCTCAATCAATGATCCCGTCCAACCTCATCACGCTGCACTCAACTAATGACTCATTATCATCATCAATCGTAGAATTGTTGCCATCATCATCAGCACACCAACACAACAATTATTATAACCTGATATCATTTTGTCAATCACTGTCTTGAACATGCACAAAATCATATCCAAACACATAAAACGTAAACTCCACATGGTAAGATCCGAGAAGTCAATTCAATTTATTTATGTAAATCCTGATAAAACTATAGGGTTAACAAAGAGTACATAATTTACCCAGTTGCCTGCCAAGAACTGATAAATAAGACCTGGTCCAACCTAACATGACTAATCAATATTTACACGGGTTCACTTCAACAAAAATAGACCATACAAAGAAACTAAATGCATTTTATTAGTTTAATACTAAATTGACTTACAACGTTTTTATATAGTAAATAGCTAAAGAAATTTCATTTAAGAGAGCTTTTAAATCCATTATTCTACTTGATTCTGCACATATTAGGCATCCAATGGGGATTTACCATTTGTAGGGTCAAACCTGGTCTAAATCTAGAAAATTAAAGGGGGTCAGAGGATAGGGGAGGAGGATGGCATGCTGTTCTGCTGTCGCCACCCTCTTCTCAAAAAGAAAAAAAAAACTTCAAAGAGAGAGGGGATGGATAGAGAGAGAGAGAGAGAGAGGATAGGAGATGAAAAAGGGGAGCATACTTGGTTTTGCCATCATCGTTGCCATCGCTACAACCATCACCTTCACACACCTCTTCTATCAAGACATACAGGCAGAAGAAGCCTTCTCCTCCTATTAGTTGAGAGAAGAAGGCGTAAGCCTTCTTTTTATAATATACAACATAATGTGTACACACATGTTTTACTATTATCAATAATAATACATCGTTATCATTACTTTGATCTTAATTTTTCCAATCTTTATAATATTTTTAAATGTTTTTACAACTTTTTTAGATTTTTTTTCAATTTATTAAATTTTTAGGAATTTTTCAACATAACGACACAAGTGGCGTGCCAGCAAAATTTTGACAATAACATCATCCAAGACCATCACTAAAACAACACCAAAACCAATGGGGTGAGCGTTGGTCCATACAAATATAAACAACTAAATCAAAAATCTAAAGAAAGTATTATATCAATAATTTTTTTTTAACAAATCTACCTCATTTCATTTTCAAGACCATAAGGAGTGACGTGTAGAATCTGCTTCAGATTCTTCCTAATCATCCAATGGCAGATTGTGCAGGCACTGAACGTGCTAACAATAAAAATTCAAATACATATATTTGTGATACCATGCCTCATAATCTCTTCTAAACTGCTCATATTGTACTACGATGGGTCCACGGTATCCTCCAACATCACCGTACTAACCCATCAACACATAAAACGAGGAGTGAGAAGATGACCCCTCCTAGCCATGCATATGTCTAAAGCTATGCTAATGGGAAGAACCTCTATGCTCATAACCAGATGCTAACCGAGTTGATAAGATTTTTCCCTTTACCATAATCATAATCATATGAAGACGAAAACCCCTTCCATTATAAATAAAAGATGATATCCTCAATCCTGGATGTAATCCACCACCAAAGATGCCTAAAAGACAAACATTAATCATTTATATTCCTTTTGTCATGGCATCTAAACCAAATGGCTACACGAAATCATCATATCCTCATAGTTGACATCCTGAATAGCCTTCAATTGGCTGCCAATGAGACTAACTTTGAATATGAGGGTACAAACTATGGTCAGAATCATGAATGGCATAACTAAAATGATGCTCCTCTGCAAATTAATTGCTACCATAACCACCATTAGGCCCATGCTCACCTTGACCAACTACGATGGAGATGAGCCACCGCTATGATCACCATGTGAAGACCAACCAATATTATCATCATCGACATCACTATCGCCATCATCATCCTCCTCGCCATCAATTGGAGTGAGAGAAAATACTAATTGAGATAAAGCTTTGAATCAAGATATAATTAAAAATAAATCTACCATTAAAAAAAAGATTCAAGATTCTTTTTCATGGAGAAAGACAAATAATGATCGCTTTAAAGTTAAATCAACCTGTGGACGGGTCTACTTCAACAGATTCCTATTAGTTTAATCCCAAAATGAATTATTAGACGTAATACAATAGTTTAATACCAAAAATACAAACAATCCAAATTAGTTTAAGGTTTCTATACTTTTGAATAGATCTTTTAGTATAACAATTGATTTAATAAGACTTCTAAGTTGATTATTCCATTGAACTTACTCATGTTGGGCATCCAAAGGGTATTGGCCAGCCGTTTGTTTTGCAAGACTTGGTATAACATCTTGAAATCGGGACCCACGACCAACATGAATTGAAATCAATGCTTCGCTCCAAGTGCATATATATCGCAGCTTTGGGTTTGCACCAAAGCCTTTGGAAATGTCTCCGCTAAATTGGTTTCCATCAAGCTGAATTCTTATCAACTTGTGCAATTTCTCAAGCTTCTTGGCGGGTGCAATATTGGAAATAAAGGTTAAGATTCAAAACTATGAATACGGGTATAAGTATGGTTTTTACTTAAAAAAAGTGCAGGCAAATGTTTAGTCTTCACTTTATTTTGTTCAAGAATATTATATACTTAAAAGAAAATTTTTGATTAACTTTGTCCTCGAGAACTCCTACCATGTCAAACACTTCCAAAGAGATGCGGTGGGAAATTTTCTCTTTGATTACTGAAATTGAAGTAGTGTAGGATGTCTTTTCACGAAGATTGACTTTTTACCCTGGAGTATTTTCAGGGAATCGAGGTCTTTGATCTTATCCTCGCCTACGTTATTGGGCTAGATAAGAATCAAGATATGTGTATGAAACTCACCGATTAATAAGAAAAGAAATGGTGAGCAGAGCATGAGAAATCCGTGGAGGCCAAGAGGATTGCTGCGCATACCAATCATAGAAGGTTAGAGAACTTTAGAAACGAAAGCAAAAGCAAATGGAGTCGTGATAGAAAATATGGACGAAAAGTCTTTTCACGTACAGTCCTTTGGATCACTTTCTTGCTCATTGAACAAGTGGTACTTACCATCATAGTAGATAAGAGTGAAATACCGCAAGACCTAGGCTTTTTTGAACAAGTGGACGAAGAGCATTGCTTTTTACTTTTGCTTTTTTGGTTTTTGAAGCAAAATCATGTTTCTTGTAGCAATAAGCATGTTTGGTTAGAGTTGTTTTTGCTTTTCATATTTTGCTCCTTGCTTCTTGATTCTTTCTCGACTCTCGCTCTTCGTTCGTCTCTGTGTTTTGGCTTTGCATCGTTTCCACCATTATTCAAGCATCAGCCTAATTCTAGTAGCCACGTGAAGCTCCAATAGGTTCGTCATCTTCATCAAGTCATTTTCCAACCTTCAGCGAAGGCTTCTTTACCACCGACGATGCCATGTACCTCCGACATCCATAGGAATGACAGAGTTCTTCTGCCTCATAGTAGACTTCCTCCGAAGCAAATATATCTCTCCAAAGCTCTAATCAACATGACAAACATGGCTAGCACACCTCAGATGACTACAACGCTCACATATCTAGGTTGGAGAGGATGGCCAGTATCATCACCGATGTTCTGGTAGCCATGCGAAGCTCCATGGAAGGAGAGGCTTGAGATTTGCATTCGGAGCTACTCGGGGCTGGACTACCTTCACAAGGGCACAAAGCACACGGTGATCGACTAGGACTTGAAGTCGACAAACGAACATGCTATTGGATGATAAATGGGTCACCAAGGTTTCTGACCTCGGGATTATAAAAAATGGGGCCGACCAAAACAAACGGCCATCGATGGGTGAGGTCATTTTGAACATTGAGTTTGAATTGTAGTTGTAGTTGGAGGATGAAAGCCAGCGTTGGTGGTGGTGGCAGAAGCAGCAGCAATCTAAAACAATGTGACTTTGTCAAAATCCGTGACGAATAGTTGGAGGATGACGAGGCTCCATTCAATGGCAGAAAGGTTACGATGCTGCAATGTGGCATCGATGCAGGATCTAAGAACCAGATTTGGGAGATTGATCGATTGTGTGGGGATGGAGTTCTCTGCTATCTTGAATCCCAAGGGACGGTGACATGGACCTAATGCAAGTGTTGTTGTGTCCATTGTAGCAACAAGAAGTAATCTTATGCGGTTGATGTTGCCAAACGTGCTTTTTTGATTTTGTGAACAAAATCAATTTGTAAACCAAACGGTTTTTATTCCTAAAAAGACCTTTCCATAAGCGATAGCAATTTAATTGTTTTTCTTGCTTTTTGAAGCAGTAAGCAAAAATCAATGCCAAACGTAGCCCTCGAAATAAATATGGATAAGAACTTATCCACAAGAAGTAGAGGAAGGCTACCCATAAGGAGAAACCCCTCTCAATATCTTTTCCATCCACTTATCTACAAGCGATGAACTCGTTGTTGACAAGCGAGGAGTTGACCTTGATCTCGACCAGGTCAATAGGCAATTGTTGGAACTAGGGCTATAAACGGGTCGGATTCGGATCGGATCCATCAAGTTCCAAATCCGAATCCAATTAAGTTGTAGGATATCTGAATCTGATTAAATGTCCGACGAATCTTTTATATTTGTTTAGTGAATCCGAATATGGCTATAAAATCCGTATAATCCAAATCCGATTAGTATTCAAATCCAGTTAAAAATCCGATTAAATTGACCTTTTTAAAACCTACTACTTTTAGTATGTTAGTCTATTTACTTAAAATCCATTATAAAATTCTAAAATTTCAAACGTATCTTAGATTTAATCGGATTCGGACAGATATAGTAAGATCCGAATTGAAATCCGATTATTAAATGGATCTAATCTATGGATCCTTATTTGATCCGCCAAACATTTATTCGGATAAAGATCTTCAGTAAATTTAATCGGAACCGGACTGTTCGCAAGCGTGATGCAACAAAGGGCATTGGTCATGCTTGCATCCTTGTCTGAAATCTCAAACATGAGATATTTGCCCTTTATCTTTCGTCTCTTTGACTTTACCTATGGAAAACGCTGGTACAATACTCACTCCATCTCCTTCTCTCTCTCTCTCACTCTCAGAGTAAGAAAATCTTCCATGATTGCTTCACAGATCTGGTGTAATTGAGATAGAATCGGGTATTATTCCCTCTTTCATTGCTGTTTATGTTGCAAACTTCGTAATCCCTAAAATCTGAAAATGGATTCAACCCAACCTTTTCCAATTAACCAAAATCAAAGAACTTATTGAAAAGCTGCTATAGTCAAACCAGGAATGCTATGTCCTTTGCTTTTTTCTTTCTTTTTCTCATCCTATTTATTAGCAATTTATTCTATTATTCTTGTGTTTTACATCTCAAATCAAATGAACCCAAGATGTTAAAACAAGCTGCCATGAATGTTGTTATCGTTTTTTTATGAAGAGAAGCATAAAACAGAGCACTCTCTCGGGAGTTACGATGCTCTGTTTTGGTCCTTATTTTCTTACATGCTACAAGTAATCTTTCTCCCACCTCAATGATCAGTCATCAACCAATGAAAATCAGGTCAAAACCAAATTTAACTCTTTCCAAAACAAGAGGCTTGGGTTACTAATTTTTGCTGATACATAGTCAAACACATGGCTGTTTTTCAATCCTTTTCGTTTCTTTTCCTTACAAAATTAGCAAGGGGAGAGATAGAAGAGAGCATGCGAGGACCATCAAATATCGATCTTTTCTCCCTGCTTAAGTGCTCAAAATATAATTTTTTACAAAACACTAATTTTTTTTTTTAAATAAACAGTCTTTTACAAGTTGGAATGAGAGAAAATATTAGTTGCAGTGAGGGAAAATTAATAACCCACTTTCGGAATTCGGATCAATCGGACAACATCTCAAGTTGCTCACCATGACGACTTAATACATCACCTTTTTTGTGCAACCCAAACATATGATTAAGCTACTAGTCCGCCCTAAACCAGTTTTCAAATGATCAGAGGTTAGGCCTCGAGTAGATTTCTTGGCATTTAATTAGATTCCCACATTTAGCAGAATTGCAAACATGAGACTGTAGACACCCCAAAATTGCACGATTTTTTGATAAATCTTGAAGGAGAGAAATATTTTATTGGAATTTTCAATTCTTTGCATTGGGTTTGAGATACTTAACCCATTTGAATCCAAAACGGAAAAGGAAAAGGCCCGAATTCAATCTTTTGTGCAAAGTCAACTTTTTCCGGTTGAATTTTGTTGACTTTTGACCCCAGAAAATGAAATATTTTTTAAAGCCAGAATTCAAGATAATTTTTCCCAGTAATCAGGTTTTTAGCCATGTTATTGCATAAAAAAATTTTTTGAGATTTTAAATCTTGACGAATACCTTGGTTTTAACATATTGAACCTTTTGTCCAGACCTGAAAAATCAGAATTTTGCCTAGAACTGGAAAGTTAACTTTTTATTCACTTGGAATTTGGGTCTGGAACTATTTTTAATGGATTCAAATGGGGGGGTGTTTGCTTATTTACATGTAATATCTTAAGTAAATGGAGATTAAAAAATACGAGGACATTTACTTAAACAATATTACATGTCAATAAGTATTGCCTGTGTTAAAATTTGAAAAAAAGGATTTTTTCCTTGTATCCGGCAACTCAGGCCGGATACAAGTACTCCTCTTTGTATCCGGTGGAAAAGGCCAGATACAAGGAAGCTTTAGTGTATCCGGCATCATAGGCCGGATACATTAAAGCCCTTGTGTATCCGGCCTGATATGCCGGATACATAAGTTTTGCTCAAAATTAGGGTTTTCCGAGAGCTTTTCACTTTTACCATCATATCCCTCATTAAATGAGGGGAAATCTCGGAAATAGCCCTAGGGTTAAGGCTGGTGGGCTATAGACATTATGTTGTGTCTACCATTCTCACCAACCCTAACCCTAGCCTTTGCCTATAAATAGGAGGCTCCTCCTTAAGCAAATGGCAATCAACTCTTGTTTTAAATTCTCGCCAAGAAGAACTCCAAGAGAAGAAGGAAACCGCTGCGGAAGTGCATCCAGAACCCAGGTAAGCCTCAAACTTTTCTTTTATTTTCTGTCTGTACATTCCTAGATCTAGATCTCTTCTTCTACCTTTCTGTAGAATAAGGCCTTCTTTGTGTGTGAAAACCCTTCCCCGGCTCAAAGTATCTCGAGACTCCCCCTAGCCGTAAAACGTAAAGGCGGGATCTAGGAGAAACGAGACTGGGGATTGACCCTAGTACTAGAACCTATGTAGCATAAAGCCTTTTGATTGATTGTAAACCATTTCATATTCAAAGTACCCTTGATTATCTCGAAGAACCGTGTTTAACGGGGAGAGAGAACAGAGGGAAACGATAATGGAACGGAACCCTAGGCTGTTTAGAACCTTATTTTGATGAATATGTATGCATGCTATGTTGTTCCATTGATTTTATATGGTTTTTCACACTTGCACACACATAGCACTATTTTGGCGGGATAGGCTCATATTTTGGGTTTATTGCATTTATTGTGATAAATCTGAAATAAATGGCCTCAATCAATTCTGGAATGTCTTTGAATGATTTTTAAAGTATTTATGTTCATCTTGCACGAATTGCACACACTTTGTCACATTTTTGCATTGGTTTTACTCAAAAAGGGCTTAACTTGACAGCAACTGTACCCCGACTTCGGACACCCATAACTTCATCGTCCGGATGAATTTTGGAGTGATTTCAGAACCATGGGAAAGGTGAGGCTGTCTAGTTTATGTCCACGAAATTTCATTAATTTCTATCAAGCGGATTTTTGACACCTCTCTGTCGAAGTTTATTGGACAGTTCAGGTTCAAATACAGAACTTGTCACTTCGATGGAGCGCCATGTGTTCGTTTTAAGTCCGATTCGAATGATTTTTGTTTTTGGGCACTCATTTATGAGTCTATTTTTAAATCCAGTTGGTTTCATAATTTTTTGACTCCATTTGAATTATTGGTAGCCGATTTACTCAGAACTGCTCAATGGCACTTTTCTGGGTAAATCTGTGATCTTCGGGGCCTGTTCGGAAGACCACCCAAGACACATCCGAATGAGTTTTTGTATGAGGCTAGTTTCTTTTGAAATATGGCCATACAGACTTCAATCACACCAAATTTCGAGGGTTTTTATGGAGTGGATTTTTCTAGGTGATTTTCCAAAGTTGCCTACTTATCACTTTTAAATATCCCCTGCAGCAACTTTCAAGGAGCATAACTCCTAGGTTTTCAACCGGAATTACTTGAAATTTTGAATGAGACTATTATTTACGATAATCTTTCAAATGGATTTGGTTTGATTTGATTTAAAATTGGATTTGAATGATTTCAAGACAAATGGCATTACTTTTCACCGAATTTTCCGGATTTGATTCAACTTGGCTTTGGACATTCTTTTGCTTGGATTTTTTATCCTTTTATGACATTTCAGAAATGATATTGACATAAGAGAAGATCTAAAATCCATTTGGATCTTCATGTGAATATATCATACACTTGTTCCTTTTTCAAGGCTTTTCATGATTTTTTAGCAAGCTTCCTATTTTCTTTTAGCATGAACAAACACTTGGCAACCACCTTGTGTGGGTGAATGGGGGTGCCTAACACCTTCCCCCGTTCATAATCTAATCCCCTTACCCATCTCTGGATTTAATTTTCAAGTAGGGTTATGTTTACCCTAGAATTTGCTTTTTAACCCTTTTTGCTTATTTTTTATGATTTTGGTGTCCATTCTCACCCCAAAATTCTGAATGGTGGCGACTCTCCCAATTTTGCGTTGAGCCCGTGTGTTGACGGAGGGATGATCACTCCGGTGATTTTTCCCGTGTCTCACAGAGACTAAATATTATTAATAGGCAAAAGCTTCCTGAATCCCCCTTACGTGGAAGAGAATACTAACTGAAATAAACCTTTGAATAAAGATATAATTAAAAATCAACCTACCATTAAAAACATTAAAGATTTTCAATATTCTTTCTAGTGGAATAAAGACAAATAATGATGGCTTTAAAGTTAAATCAACCTATGGACTGGTCTAACTCAACAGCTTTTCAATAGTTTAATACCCAAAATGAATTGTTACGTACTACAATAGTTTAATAGCAAAAATACAAACAATCCAAATTAGTTTAAGGTTTTTATATACATTAAAATAGATCTTTTAATAGAACAAATTGATTTAATAATAAGACTTCTAAGTTGATTATTCTACTTAACTTTACTCGTGCTGGGCATCCAAAGGGTACTAGCCGGCCGTCTGTGGTGCAAGACCTAGTCTGACATCTTGAAATCAGGACCCACGACCTACATGAATCGAAACCTTCCAAAGTGGGATTCTGCAAATAACTGGAGGGTTTCATGTACTAGTCAAAACTAGCCTGTGCATACCTTGACTAGACATATCCAAGGATGCCATTTTGGCCTTACTTGGATTGTCCATATATATACTAGTAGGGTGCAAGTGCTGTGAAGAAAGAGGTAGACAAAGATGGAATAGTTTTGCAACTGATTATTATGATTTAAAAATTGAAGCCTTTTTTAGTATTGTAACATTTTATATATTAATGAATCTTCATGATGATGTGTAAGGGCTTTTTTAGAAAGTCCCACATTTTGGTTGGCGCAATTCCGAAGGGGGCATCCCACATTATATATATACCAGCATGGTGCACGTGTAGTACTGCACGTCGTGGGAGGAACAGTTGCATAAATAAATATTGAGTTTCAGAAATTTTGAGGCAGTTTTGACCATTTTATCCTTTTATTAATGAATCTTGGCGTTGCTGTGTAACAGCTCTTTGGGTAAGATGCACATTTTTTGGCATGATTCCCAAGGGACACCTCACATTATATACGGTATAGATATGTACATCCACTCTTTAAGTCTACTTGTCCACCCTCTCCCCACCCCCCAATTTTTTTTCCCATCGACCGCGCGAACACTGCAAAATTAATAAATATTTTACATGCATAAAGATATGGTTGAGGGGATACATCGAAACCACATGATTGCTAGATTGACAACCATTTGCAATCTAAGTAAGTTTGAGAGGATATTAACTCAAGAAAGGGAAGATAAACTTAAGAGCTCTCAAGGATTGACGAAAAGAAGATTATAAAGCAAAGCATCTTACTCCTGATGAGATTTATTAGGTTATTTTTTATCAATTTAAACACTAAGAGGGTCTCCTAATAATCACACTGAATAATAAAAATAAATTACAATTTTCTCAAAATTTCACATTCAGGAATTATGCGGAAGCACTGTAACGTGTGTAATATAAATACTTAAACACATGTGGATGCATCCTTCACTTACACTAACAAAATTTTAAAATCAATCAAACGGCAATGCTTAATTTTGGTTGAGTTGTAACTTTGTGAAAAGGCCCAAATGATTGCTCCCGAGAGATGCTTTGCATGGTTGGACGAGACTTTGGAGTAACATGTAGGCATGCAATTGCCTGATTAATGATGTAAACCACTTTATCCGCCATGTCCCAGTGTAATAGGCGAAAGTCATTCATCCAACATATCCTGCACTATATCATCTTCCATGCTTAACGGCAATGAAGAAGTTGCATATAAAGAGGATACGGTGGAGATCAATTCACCAAGGTGCCATCCCTTCATCACTTCTAGCGTTAAAACACCAAAACTATACACATCACATTTTTCAGTCACCCGTGCTATGTAAGCAAGCTCTGCACAAAAATAAAATGTTTATCATAAAATCTAACCCACCATGATTGTTTATGGGAGAAACCAATATTACATTACCTGGTGAAATATATCCATACTGTGCGCATGTGAAATCGCACGGTGGTTCCTTGTAGGTGTGCGTA
This sequence comes from Buxus sempervirens, assembly GCA_947561395.2. Lineage (NCBI taxonomy): Eukaryota > Viridiplantae > Streptophyta > Magnoliopsida > Buxales > Buxaceae > Buxus > Buxus sempervirens. The sequence goes on along the minus strand of OX387185.1, from coordinate 38,827,103 downwards.
CCTCCGAAGGGAAATTGGGAAATAGGAGTCGCCACCACCTGATGGGGTGTAGGCAGACACCTAGGTGCCTAGGTTAATATATAATTGCTGGTCTGCGGCTTTTCGAGATTTTGGCTAAGCTCTCAGTTACGGTCCGGGGAAGTCTGAAAACACCCCGGTCCGCCCCATCGGTTGACGGGTCCCTCGAATCTCCTTAATTCGAGTCAACTCCATACTCACCCTATCCTATTCCAGCATGTTTCTTTTTGAGTCTTGGTGGGGACCACTAGAGTGGTGTGGGTCCCTTTAGTTTGATTTTATCTTGATTATTTAAGTGACCTGGGTCGGATTGAGTGGCCCCATTGGAAGGTCCACGGATACCCTAGTGGACTAGATGTAGCCCACATAACCTCTAATGGGCCTTAGCTGACCCTATAAGGCCCTTTGGGCTTTGGTTAATTTGATTAGTTTTAGTTAGGGTTTAAGTGGCATTTAAGTTAGGTTTTATGTAAAAGTGGGTCTGGACTGGTTTGGCGGGCCCATTGGGTGGACCTCACCTAGTAGCCAAATGATTTATTTGTTTATCTTATTTAATTTCCAAAGTGGGCTAGACCTTGGGCTTGGGGCCCATAGCCTAGACTCGGACCGGATGATCCAAGATTTGACGGATCAGGGTATTGGACCCTTCTTGACTGGGTTGATGGGCTTAGTGGGCCCGACAGGCCTTGGCCCGTGGTCTCAGCCAAACCAAACCTAAACTAAACCTACATGTATCAACTTTGGTCTTTGATGGGCCTCAAAGGGTTTGGCCCATTTAAATTATTTTAATTATCTTTATTTAAATTTAAAGAGGTTCTTGGGTTGAGTGGGCCCCGTTAGGAGGCCGACTAATGAATCAAATTGGGCTTAGGAGCCCAGGACCCATGTGAACCGGAAACCCTGTTGGTTCACCCAGTTTTATTAAAACAATTCAATAAATTAACAAGCATTAAAAAAACTGATTTTTGGAAATTCTTTCATGTAACCGAAAATTTATTTCGGCTAAACAGGAAATACAATGCAGCCGAAAATTGATTTTCGGCTGCACTATATTTCTGGTTTAGCCGAAATTGATTTTCGGCTAAGCTAGAAAACCCTAATAACCGACCTGAGTTTTCGGTAAGGCATTAAAAATTCATTTTTTACAATTTTCCAAAAGAAATTGATTCCATAGGTCTATGGGCTGCTTAGGGTATATGTGGGCCCCAGTGTGGGCCCACAATGGTCCGAATGGAGCTTGAAAGGCTTCTTTTTGGGGTTTAAAAATCAAAGCACATGAGAAGATTGGGGGCCTACCTTCCCCATTCCTTTATAAACCAAACATGGCAAAGGAATAGGGACTGAGTGTCCCTGCTTTGGTTCCTTTTAGCCTAGAAACAGCAATTAACAATAACAAAAGCAAATCAATCACAAAGCCTAAGTAGCCATGCTCCATTACAAAGCATGTATATGTCTGTGCATTGGCTGTGAACATGAACTCAAATAAATATTTACATGCATATATAAACCTGATCATGCTTCTAATGTTTGGGTATGTGAGCCTATGCATGGAATAGGTAAAGAAAGATGGGGTTAATTCCCTATAAGTAAAAAAACAACAACCTAAATGAAGTAAAAAAAATGACTAAAATTGCATGGGACAGCAAGATAAAAGAGGGAAAGGAGCAGGGTGAAGTGTACTAATGAGTAAAAAGAAAAGGCAAAAATATGGCAAGCTTTAAAGACCTTAATGCATGAATATACTTGATGTATATGAACATGTGGCTTCATTCATTATGCATGCTCTAAATATTTATAAATGATTAGTGAATGACATGCATGCTTAAAATCTTGGTTAAACTATGCACAAATAAAATAAATAATAGAAATAAAATTCAGTATGCACTCCACACACAATTCATAGCAAAATTATATTTTCCTAAAACATCCATCTAACTTAAAGAAAAGTCTAAAGAAGGGGTAAGTGGGGGTTACACGTGAGATACATGGGATTAAAGAATAAGAGAGGGAACATGCTCCCCCGTATAAATAATAGCAATAAACAAACAAAGAAAAGAAAATATATGCTGAAAAATGACACTTAAAGGATCATGAGTAGCCCCTTTCTCTCCTTTCCGATTAAACACAAGCCCTCCCCTTACCATTGGAGCTAATATACAAAAAGAAAATGAACCAACAAATCATAACATGAGAGAACAGTAGGTATATGGCATAAAAAAAATTGAAATGCTCATATTTCATTTATTTTTAAGTATGTTTAACAAAGGATACAAAGGAACTCACTTGGGCTTGGGAACTTTCTTTGAGTTGTGCTAAACTCCTCTTGAAGCCAAGACACGACTGGACAGCACCTCTTTCTTCTCCAAAGGCTCTCCCAGATCTCCTTCCTATGTTTGAAGTGAAGAAGGAATGGTAGAGGGATGATTGGGTGAAGCTTGGGTGGGTTTTTAATGCATAGAAAAGAGAGAAAGGAGGGAATAGGAGAGAGGGTCGGACAAGGTTTGGGGGAGAGGAGGGGGGCCAGTCAACCTTGAGAATGGGGCTGCTGCCCCCTATTTATAACAAAACTTTTTTTGTATCCGACCTATAATGTCGGATACACACATTTACATGTGTATCCGACATATATGGTCGATACACCATCTCTTATTTGTATCCGGCCATATATGTCGGATACAAATTGATAAGATCGAATTCAATTCAATCTTATCTTCCTTTACAAGTGTCCCACCGCATTCTTCACATGCGGTAAAAAAAATTTTATTATTATTATTTTTATTTATTTAATTTAAATTTTAGATTTTTTTTCATATACTATTATTTTATTCTTTTAGATTTTGTTTCTTTTAAACACATTCCACACATGCATTTTAGATGTTCTTTTTATATTATTTTTTATTTAATTAAATTTAATTAGTAGATATTTACAAAATATTCTTATTTTATTCTTTGATTTTTTATTTATGTCATTTCTCCAATCTTTGCCACATGTGTAGATTTTCCCAAGATTTTGACTGCTCATAAATCTTTTATCTGGTATCCGATTTTAGCAAACTTAGTGGCGTTGGAATCAGGTTGAGATCCCCTATCCACTGAGCTAGAGTTTAACAGCAAATTTGGGTTTTTAGCAGAAGTACAAAACTGCTCCCCCAGTGCTAATTTTGCTTATAACTTTCAATCCAAGACTCTGATTCCAGGAAACTCAGTTGCGTTGGAATCGTGTCGGGATGCTCTTTCTACTGACACAAATTTGGGTAGCTGATCTGGGGTTTAGCAGAAAGCCAATTTATGTTATTTCCAGGTTTGACCGGCCCATAACTTCTTCATCCGGAGTCTGATTCCAGCAAACTCAATTGCGTTGGAATTGTGTCGGAAATCTCTATCCGCTGGTATAAAATTGAACTACTGATTCAGCTTTTAGCAAAAAGTCAAAACTGCTCCCCGGGAGCCGGTTCTGCTCATATCTCCTTATCCGAGACCCCGATTCCAGCAAATTTGGTTGCGTTGGAATCGTGTCGAAGTGATCTTTCTGCTAGGACCATATCGGAGAACTGATCTGGGGTTTAGCAAAAAGTCTATTTCTTCTATTCCCAGATTTGACCAGCTCATAACTTTTTCATTTGGACTCCGATTTGAGCAAACTCAATTGCGTTGTAATCGTATCAAAATCCTCTTTCCAATGATAAAAAGTATGGTGACTGGTTTACACCAGATAAAAAGTCAACTTTTTGACCCTTTCGGGTTTGAATTTTCAATTAGGATTTTCATTTTCGGCACTTTTGGTACACAAAAATGAGGTACTAACACATATGTCCCTGAATGCATAGTCCAGCAAGATGAATCAAGCTTCAAAAGTCTAGCAGTGCCAAAATCAGATATGTGAGCCTCGTACTCTAAATCCAATAGAACATTTTTGCTTGATATGTCCCGATGAATAATAGGAGGTTGACAGTCATCGTGCATGTAAGCCAAAGCATTGGACACACATTTGATGACATTTATCCTTTTAGACCAATCGAACTCTCTAGCTTCTTCAGCACCGCTTAGCATATTGGCGAGGCTACCTCTTTCAAGATACTCAAGAACCAAAAATGAATTTTTTGCATGAGAATAGAAGCCAAAGAAATTCACAATGTTGCAATGGCGTATTTCAATCAATGCTCGCACTTCATTTCGAAAAAACTTCTCATGCACTATCTATTCATCCCCTAAAGGATGAAGTCCCTTCACAGCTACAATCTAAGCTAATTGTAGAATTGCTCTATAAACAATTCCATGTTGTCCGCCTCCAATGCCAATATATGCTGTTGAAGTCCTCCATAGCTTCAATGATGTCTTCGTATGTTATTTTCTGCAATAGATCTTGCTTTTGCATCTCTACTCTTCCTTTCTCAGCACTCTTCTTCCTCTAGTAAGGATGGATACTCCAACAAATGCTAAGATGAGAAAGAGTGCTCCCAGAGGACATACAATCATAATAAGGACTTTCTAGCCCTTTTTGGCATGAGCAGTTGTGGACAAGGGGGCAACCCTTTTACTATCCCACACAACCCTTTGTTCCCTTAGAGTGATTCTATTGTAGCATTTTGAAATACTTTGCTTAAAGGAAGGGACCCCTCTAACTCATTGTAGGATAAATCAATAGATGATAAGCTGACCATGTACGCAAAAGCCAATGAAATAAGACCAGAAAGGTTATTGTGGGAGAGGTTCAGTTTCTCTAGGCTCTGTAGATTGCTAATTTGTGATGGTATTACTCTGGTGAGTAAGTTCTAACTAAGATCTAGAATCTTTCCAATCTGAATTGGAAAAATTCCACTGAATCTGTTATTGCTCAAGATCATTGAAATAAGTCTATGCCAGTCCCCTATTCTGTCGGGTATCGATCCATCGAGCTTGTTTGCTAACTATCAAGTTCACTAAGATTGGATAATGATCTGATTTGTGGGGGTAAGTGACTAGAAAGATGGTTATCATGCATTCTTAGGATCAACGAAGAAGTCAACCTCTCCAATTCCTTTGGAATTTGACTAGCTAAATGGTTTGAAGAAAGAACAAGTTTTTCTAGTTTGGTTGCATTCCCAAGCTCAAGTGGTACCCCTCCTGTGATATTGTTTGCAGCCATGTTTAATGATGTCAAACGTGGGTACTCGCCCCAAGTAGGAGACATTTCAGCATAAAATTCATTGCGGCTTAGATCAATATATCGCAGATTGGGGTATGCACCGAAGCCTTCGGAGATGTTTTCACAGAATTGGTTTCCTTCAAGACGAACTCTTGTTAAGCTTATGCAGTTTATCAAACTTATTGGGACAGGACCTATGAAATGGTTGTTGCTTGAAGTAAGATTTTGAAGTGACCCACCACAGCATATGTTGTCCAGTAGTGAGCCGTTGAACTCATTGTAATCAAGTTCTAATACAACTAAATTTGCCAGGTTGCTTAGTTCCTGGGGGAGGGAACCAGAGAACTGATTTTTATAGAGATATAAAATGGTAAACTCACTCAAATTGCCTTGGGAAGTAGGAATAACACCACTGAAGTTATTGACACTTAAATCCAGGTTTCTATGAGATTTCAAATTGTCGATTTCTACAGTAATAAAACCAACGAGTTTGTTGTTAAAGAGGAATAAATAGGTAAGCTCTTTCAAGTTCTCAAATGAGGAAGGGATGGAACCAATCAGCTGGTTCTGAGACAATTCTAGGTCAATAAGCTTTGTTAGATTTCCAATTTCAGGTGGAATTTGACCAGAAAGGCGATTCTCACCGAGATATAGAATGGTAAGCTCTTTCAAGTTCTCAAATAAGGAAGGGATGGAACCAGTCAGCTGGTTAAAAGACAAGGTTAGCTCAATAAGCTTTGTTATATTTCCAATTTCAGGTGGAATTTGACCAAAAAGGTGATTGCAATGGACGTATAGAATACCCAAGTAGGTCAAATTGTCCAGAGAAGTAGGAATAACGCCGCTGAAGTTATTGATGCTTAAATCCAAGTTACTAAGAGATTTCAAATTTCCGATTTCTACAGTAATAGAACTAGAGAGTTTGTTGTTAAAGAGGAATAAAAAGGTAAGCTATTTCAAGTTCTCAAATGAGGAAGGGATGGAACCAATCAGCTGGTTATGAGACAATTCTATGTCAATAAGCTTTGTTAGATTTCCATTTTCTACAAGAATTTGACCAGAAAGGCGATTGCCATAGTGGTACAAAAAACCTAAGTAGCTCAAATTACCCAAAGAAGCAAGAATAATGCCGCTGATGTTGTTCTTGTACAAGGAAAGATCATCAAGAAGCTTTAGATCCCCTAACTCTGGATGAATTGAGCCATTCATCTGATTATCATGGAGATATAAGACTTTAAGGCTTCTTAACAGACCAATATATTATGGGATTGTTCCAGATATCATATTCCCCTACAAATCAAGATAGATGAGCTTGGAGAGATTACTGATTTGAGCTGGGATGGTCCCGTAGAGTGTGTTGTGACTGAGATCAACATAGGCAAGGTTGGGGAAAGATGAGAAGTTGAAATTATGCAGCATACCTTGCATGCCTATACTCATTAAATTTATTCTGGCGACGCTTCACGCCTGGTTGCAAGAAACTCCAAACCAAAGACATGGGCTACTTTTCAGGGGAGAAGACGAATTGCTACTAGGAAGAGAAGTCTAGGAGGTGAGAGCCTGGGCTTAGACGAAGTTGGCTTTCCATTTAAGGCGAGCATTCGCTTCTGCAGTTAGAGAAGGACTAGAGGAAGCAAAAACAAAATAAGGAGCACAAAACAACACAACCGTAAAGAGAAGACATGGAAGGGCCATTGTTTTCCCGAATGTCGGTGATCCCATTGCTTCGGTTTCTCTAGTGCTGCTGAGAGGTTGCTTCGGTTTCTCAATTGTGATGATTGGGGTTTCATTGTTTTATAAAGAAGTAAAACCTTGTTGAATGCCTTGAAGAGAACATGTCGGAAGCTCTTTATATTTTGCTTGATTATCCAATTTAATATCATCAATTATTAAGGAAGAAATGTGTGGCATCTTTTCAACGAAGACCGAGTTGAGCCTAGTGTAATGTCGCTAAAGTATAAGGTATTTGATCTTCACGTAACTCATTGGCTTAGGAAACAATAAATCAACATCGATGGAAATAACTTGGCAATATATAATAAGAAAGGAAAATTCTACCACAAAAAAATAACAAAGGAAAAAGTAAGCACCGGGATTTGAATATAAACATGGTGCAACATAAGTCAAGGAGTAGCTTTCTGTGGACAAATTATCCGGGTGGACTCCACTTGGAAGTTGGAATGAGAGAAAGCTATAGTGGAATGGGGGAAAATTAATGACCCATTTTTTGAATTCAGATGAATCGGACAAGATCTCAACTTGCTCACCATGATGACTTAAAATCCGGCCACTAGAGCCCTCGGCTGAAAGATCTGTTCATCCAACAGTGAAGGGTGTGTACGTTTGTGAATGAAGCTGATATGTACACACCCTTTACCATTGGACCAGCAGTGTACACACCCCCTACTAGGAATGGGGATGAGGTGGGTTTTGACAAACTCTAATCTCACCTATTAAGAGTTTAGTCCATCTGCTTCTAATCCTATTATTTTGGTAATCGGAAGGGTTGACCCAGCCATTATAATATATTGATGTAGAACAAGATCCGTGATCATTGTGGTCATTAAAAGCTGTTTTGCGAATTGAAGGTATTCTGGTTATTTTACCAAACGATGTTGGAATTGGTCGAAATTTTGTATTCTACTTGGAAACGATGCGGAGATTACAAGTGACAACTTTTTCATGAGTACGATAGATTTCGGCTAAATTCCATCATTTTGGCTTTTAAATTAGCAAATTTGCTATTTTAGGAGATAAACTGATTACTGTCGTTTAGGGACTAGGAAAATCCGTTTTGAATTACATTTTTTAGTAAACTCTTATTTTGATCTATTTTTTAATAACTTCTGTTTATCTCAAATTTTATTATTTGTGGTAAAATTCATTTTTTAGGTCTCTTTGTAACGCCTATATAAGGCATCTTAGTAAGTTCAATTTTTTTTTATCAAAAATATATTATTCAAGTTCAAAATTTTCTTGGGTTCTTGAATTTTTTTTTCGTCTTCTGAAACGATATCTAGACCGATATCTGATATTTCTTTCTAACTTCCCTTCGTCATATATATCACATAATACACAATTAAAAAAAACATATATTTAGTGTATTGAGGTTTGGTTCAGGGCAATAAGGGTTGGGTTAAACCCTAACTGATTTAAGGCTTACCAAACCTTAACCATTAGGGATATGGTGATGATCCGATTAATCCACCCCATCACCATCCTTATGTCAAGCAATCTTCCAATGGTGGAACGCTTGATCCAAATACCTTGGACATACCGTAGCCCATCACATTTTTTGTGCCGTGATAAAACGTTAGTTTTGCAACCCAAACACATGATTAAGCTACTAGTCTACCCTAAAATAGTTAAAATTATTGGAGGTTAGGGCTTTAGTAGATTTCTTGGCATTTAATTAAATTCCCACACTTAACATAATTTCTAACATGAGACTGAGTATTAATAGGCAAAAGCTTCCCGGATCACCCCTTACCATGGCTGCCACGATGCTTGTACTAAAACTCACAAAGTCCAGCTTATGCAGCGTGCAAAGCGAACAATTTCACCTGTGGATGGGTCTACTTCAACAGATTTCCAAAGGCTATTGGCTGGCCGTTTGTAGTGCAAGACCTGGTCTACTTCAACAAATTTCCAATAGTTTAGTACCCAAAATGAACTATTTGATGTACAATAATAGTTTAATACCAAAAAGTCCAAATTAGTTTAAGGTTTTTATACATTAAAATAGATCTTTTATAGAACAATCGATTTAAAAGGACTTTTAAGTTGATTATTCTACTTTACTTTACTCATGAACTAGTCAACACCAGCCTGTGCATACCTTGACTAGCCATACCCAAGGATGCCATTTCGGGCTTACTTGGGCTGTCCATATATATATCAATACACTAGCAGGGTTCACGTGCATCACCATACGTTTGAAGAAAGAGGTAGACAAAGAGGGAACGGTTTTACAACTAATTATTAAGTTTTAATAAATTGAGGCATGTTTTTACTATTGTACCATTTTATTAATGAATCTTCATGATGATGTATAAGGGCTTTTTTTTGGAAACTCCCACATTTTGGTTGGCACAATTCCTAAGGGGCACCTCGTGCTAGGGAAGGCACGTGGACTATAGCACGTTGATATAGCTGGTTAACATGGGCCCAAATTTGGGTGATATTTTTTTGAAGAATAAGCACAGGTGATTACTTGGCAAGTTTGGGCGATTTTGATTAGGGATGAATACTACTAATTTCTTGATTTGAGGAGGATATTGGGAAGAAAAATGGAGGGCGGGGAATATTCCCCAGAGTTGACTTTACTAATATGTGTGTGTGTGTGTCCATCCACTCTTTCAGCCTACTTCTTTTCACCCATTTATTTTCTCATCGACCGCTCGAACACATCAAAATAATTATTTTACATGTATACTGTCAACACCCCATTTTTGCACCATAGAATTGCCCAAGAAGCATATCTTAAACAGGCATATATGTGGGCACGTAAATCGAGGTTTTTATAGTTGACCCATCTTTTTAAAATAACAAGCCCATAATAAAGAGAATTCTAAGATGATTCCGATGCACCAAACCGTGCTGAAATCGGATCTCAAACGGCTAAGTTATGAATAAAGGAACTAAAGGATAGTTTGGGGATTTTTGATAAAACCAAAATTGGGTGCCACATGGCAGCCACGTGTACGCCATGGTGGCTGCCATGTGACCAATGATAATTAAAAATTTTGGGTTTCTTTTAGTAAATAAGATAAGTTTCCTAATGGGGTTTGTTATGCAAATAAATAAAATTTAATAACAGTTTTGAGATTTAAAGAAAATAAAAAAAAATAAACAAAGAGAAATGAGTTGGACGAATTGGTCCAATTCATGTTCTCTTGGGATGTTGAGACTAAGCCTAAAAAAAATACATATTGGACAAATTAGACTTTGACCAAACCTAAATAAGTGGTGGTGTTTAAGAAAGGAAGAGGAGGAGTTAGGGAGATGAGAGGTTTAGGTGTTTAAGAGAGGAAGATGAGAAGTTAGGGAGAGGAAAGGTTTAGGAGTTTAAGAGAGGAAGAGGAAATGTTAGAAGTTAAGAATTTGAAGGGGTGGGAATTCTCTTATAAAAAGGATAGAAGTTGGGAGCAAAAAGGGGAGAATGATCTAAAAAAAAGAGAGCAAATAAGAGAAGTGAGAAAAGAGGAGGAAGGAGTTTGTGCAAGAAAAAGGGGGGGAACATCCGGAGTTGAGCTTACCAATTTCCGAGAAATCGATCCCATACCAGGTTTTTTTTTCCTTCTATTTTTTTTGTTGATTCTTTAATCAAGTATTTTTTTTTTAGTGTTGTTAAATTGTCAAATGAAAATAATACAAAGCATTCACTTGTTATGGTCGAATCTGAATTTTTCAATGTTGTTAAATTGTCAAATGAAAGTATGATAATACAAAGCATGTCTCTTATCTGGCCAGATCTGAATTTTTTTAGTGTTGTTGAATTGTTAATAAAAAAAATATGATAATCCATTTGCTATAGCCAAACCTGTATTTTTTTTAATGTTGTTATACCTGTTATGGCCGAACCTACAAGTTGTTCATGTCTGAACAATAATGCAAGTGTTGTTATACCTGTTATGGCCGAACCTGCAAATTGACCCTATCAGAAACAACCAGTCATGGCCGAACCTGTAAGATGATCCAAAGCATGGCCGAACCTGTGTTTTTTTCCAGCAAGTGTGATAATTAGGTTTGAATTCTAGATGTCTGATGTACAAAGAAAAAACTTTAACAAAAAAAAAAGATAAAGAACAAAAAAAAAAAAGAATAGATGTGGTGTTCAGAAGTGACAGAACAACACCATGTTCGGTCACCGCTGAACTCATTTGGCATGTAGTGAATTTTTATTTTGCAACACCATCCTCACAATTTAAAGTGCTTTGATAATAAGAGAGGTATAGGATTGATGGGGGATTGGCTCAGCCGAAATGGCTAAGCCTGGTTCGTGAAGATGAACAGCCACAGGTGGCTGTTGGACAGTCACCAGCGGCTGTTCTTAATTTATTTTTTTTTCTTTTGTTTGAGAGTTGGGAGGAAATAGAGAGAGATTAGAGTGAAAAGAAAGGGGAAGGATTGAAAGATGAGGAAGGTCAAGCAAAGAGAATTTGCTGTTTTCTTTAATTTGAACGAATGAATATTTGGGTTGAGTTTTGAGAATTTGATAAACTATTGTGCCTAATTTGTTATTCTGAAAACTAAAGGATTTAAAAAGAACTTATTTTATTTCATGTTTTAGTCCCTTCTTTAAAACCTTTTTAATAATCCCTAGCTTTCATTTGTTATTTCTTTTATTTCTTTCATGTTATTTCTTTAATCCTTTTCTTAATTTTTTTTAGATAATATGCTTAACTAACATGCTTAATTGTTCTTAATTTCTTAATTATTTTTATTATGCTTAATTAACATGCCTAATTTTTTTCTTTAATTATTTTAGATAATATGCTTAACATTCTTAAATTTTATTAATTTCTTTTAGCCCTTTCCTTAATCCTTTCTTAAATAACATGCTTAATTTTCTTAACATGCTTAACCTTCTTAGACAACCCCTAATTTCCATTTCTTAATTTTTTTAGAGAAAAAGTAAAAAAATAATAATAATAATAACATGCTTAATTGAATTCCATTTATTCATTTTTAGATTTATACATCTTTACTTTGGATTTTATGAACTTTGCAATCTCTTGAGTGGGAGAATTGGTAAGGCCGAAATTGGGAATGAGAGAGGTCTCCAACATTTTTTTTTTTTTTTGATTATCTACTCACCACCTTTCTTTTAGGATTGCTTTAAGTTATTTATTCATTTATTTGGTCTTCCAACAGGGTCCACCCTCCTTTTCTTTTCATAGATTCCATTTGGAATAGGAAACATGAATTTAACCAAATCCTAAAGGGTTCTAGGATCAGTTTTAACCCAAATTGGGACTTAGGCTTTCGCAAGCCTAATTAGGATTTAGTGGGCTTTCCAATAGGGTCCACACATGCAGACTCATTCACAGGAATTTATAAAGACATAATTAACCTAAATTGGGCCAGACCCTGAGGGGCCAGAACAGACCCAAAATGATACATGTTGGCATTAACCTAAATTGCTTTTCTTTAAGACACAATTTTGTGTAGACTTTATACATATAGATTAATATTTGTTGTATATATAAATAAAAATAAAAATTAGAAAAGAAGATAAAAAAAATAAAAAATAATATAATAGAGCCCATTATATCCAACTAATTTAAGGGAACCCATTTCAGTGGGGCAACCCAGGGTGTTCAAGGACTTCCCTGGGTTGTAATCGGGTCACTTATCCAGAATCACTGGTGCAGACCAAAAATCAATAGGTGTCTACCTACACCATTTGTTAGATTTCCAATTTTAGGTGGAATTTGACCAAAAAGGCGATTCTGATGGAGGTACAGCATATCCAAGTTGCTCAAATTGCCCAGAGAAGTAGGAATAGTGCCACTGAAGTTATTGGTGCTTAATTCTAGATCACTAAGAGATTTCAAATTGCTGATTTCTACAGGAATAGAACCAAAGAGTGACTTGTTAGAGGGGTATAAAAGGGTAAGCTCTTTCCAGTTCTCAAATGAGGAAGGGATGGAACCAGTCAGATGGTTATAGGACAAGGCTAGATTAATAAGCTTTGTTAGATTTCCAATTTCAGGTGGAATTTGACCAAAAAGGCTATTCCCATGGAGATACAGAATACCCAAGTTGCTCAAATTGCCAAGAGAAGCAGGAATAACGCCACTGAGGTTGTTCGTGGACAAGAAAAGCACTTCAAGAAGCCTCAATTTCCCTAACTCTGGAGGAATTGAGCCATTCATCTAACTATCGTTGAGAAGTAAGACTTTAAGTGTAATCCCCCGAATTTTCCATTTTAAATAATTTAATTAATTATTGAGGAAAATATTGGATTAAGTGTTTAATTGGAATTTTATTGACATGAATAGGAAGGGAAGATGAAGATCAAGCCTAAAGACTTCTAAGGAAGAGAATAAAAGGGATAAATCATCAAGTAAGTACATAATTGTGCTTTTATTGGAATTTTGATTGGTGAAGGTGCATGAGTATGATAGGTAGGCAAGGTAGGCTATCTTATTTTAATTAAACACTAGCAAATTACCTATATGGACATGCTTGGACGTCCATACACTCTTAGTAATTGTGTTAAGAGTATGGAAACTCCTAATTAGGGTAAAATCAGAATCCTATGTATAAAAAGCAACTTTTAAGAAAATAGTATGTTTAACCTCTTGTTTTGGACGTGTGCTATTGAAGGAGCATTGCTGAATGTGTGCTTGAGGTCCTGAAAAGGAGAAATCACGCCCAGAAGTAGAGTTGCCGGATTGCTAGTTTAGAGTTGGATTCTTGCGTAAAAGGCAAGTAACACCTTCGTTTTTGTTTAATCGTTGCATGGTTGTTGTTAATTTGTTATGATTGATTTAAATACCTATTAAGAGATGATTTTCAAAGCAAACCATGTTGTTAAATACCTGATTTTCGTGGGTTTACATTGATGTTCCAGATTTCATTAAAAACTGTCAAAAGTGTGTTTCTTCGATGATTTTTTATTTGATTTGATTTATGCACGAAGTTTTATTTTGTTTAAACTAATCTAACATGTCTAGAGGTTGATTAAGAATGATTTCGAAGTGTTTTGAAGCGCTGGTTTGGTGTTATTTGATTTTAGAAAGAAATTTCGCAAAGTTCGGAAAAATCAGGTTTTTGTGAGTTTGAACGGATGCTTGTGATACCGCTCGATCACCGTTGGAGGTGCCCCGCCTGTGTTTTTTTTATTTTCAAAAACCCGAGAGTTGTCAATTTCCAGTAAACCGAACGCCCGAGTGGTCGCTCGAGAGACTTCTTGTAAGACCCGGGAATTTTAAGAAGTTTCAATTAAGAATAAACAAAGATTAAAGGAGTTAAAAGTGGTTAAAGGATTTAATTAGAGTAATTAACTCCAATTGGTTTGATTGGGTTGGTTGTTTGGGTTTTGGTTTACTTTAAGTGAATAAGTTAAAATGGCTTGGGTTTGGTTTAATTGGGTTCGGGTCATTAAATTGGTTCAGCCGGTTTAAGTGGTTTATTTAACCACTATATATATATATATATAGGTGTGTTTGAAGGAGGAACTCGTGGGTTCTTCTGTTCGTGGAAAAATGGGGGAAAGCCGCAGGGAGAGAAGGAGAGGAAGGAGAAGAAGGGAGAAAGCGAGTTTCTAGCTTGGATTCGTGAGCCACAGGTAAGTAGCACCCTTCGAACTATTTCTGCGAAGAAATTTCTGTTTTAAAAGGAAACCATGTTTCACCGGGGTTATGCGATGTTGAGGTTTTATTGTTTGAATTGCGTAAAACTAGTTGGGAATGATTAGATGTTGTTTCTTGAGTGTTCCTTGAAGATTTTTGTGCCTTTAACTGCTGTGATTTGAACTCTAGACTAAAATTTCAGATTTGGGGATTTTAGGGTTCAATCGAGGAATGCCACAGATTTTGTCATGTTTTATGAGTTAAATTGTTTTAGAATCATGTTAAAAAGTATCCTCAAATGTTTTAGAAACAATTCCCAAAGTTTTAAAGTCATTGGATTAAGATTTGGTAGTGAAATCTCAGAGAAAAACCCCAAAAATCGCATCTTTTCCGTAACCTGTAGAAACCCTAATTTTTGGCCTAGCGCCCAAAGAATGGCTAGAGCGACCTATCAAGCACCCAACCAATTTTAGCACTAAAAACTGAGGGCCTGAAGTATGGCTAGAGCGACCTATCAAGCGCCCAAACTAAGTTTTCTAAACCCGAGAGCTAAATTAGGCCGCCCGAAGCAGGCTCAAGCGCCCAAGACAAAAAATTCATATTTCTTTCCAAATTGAGTTGATTTTCATTACAAAAGTGTTTTTAATCAAATCCAACGCATGAACACTTAAGAATTAGGTATTTAGGGAGTGCTTGCATAGGCTTCTCAATAAAATTCCATTTTATAAGGATTTTGTGCATGTTTTCTAAACTATTCTTTTTAAGATGCTTTTGGTTTCATATCCTCACCAAAATGAAGTTATTTTGCTTTCTCTAGCAAGAACATTATTATGAGATTGTGATTTGGATTTATGAAAGCGAGGATTGAGAACTCTTTTGTTATTTGAATGATGAAGCTGAGGCTTCTTGTGGACTTGCAAAAAGGGGCTGAAAGCCCATGGTAATCCAAAAAGGCAGTGAAGCCTAGGGATTTAACGGGAAGTGAACAAGAGGTTTACTCGAGATTGGTTTTTCATAAATTGTTTTATTGATTTAACATTGGTTTGTTTTATTGTTTGGTGTTGCTTTGGTATTGTAAGGAAAAGATGCTTTCGAAAGAAAATGTGCTGAGATTGTTGAACCGTGGTTTGGTGGGCTTGGTTGTAGAATGGATCCATGTCTAAGCCAGGTAGTGTGTTGGGATAACTTGTGTGAAAAGTTTTACTCTTGTCCATGTGAAACACGGTTCTAAGGATTGTGGATGGCCGTTTACCCTAGCTCGTGAGGGGCCGGGGGTTATGAACTTGCATCTACCTCAGAATGTGCCACAGGAACCCGTAAAGTCAACTAGATGGTCTCATGGAGATCACTAACTCGATGGTCTAATAGAGATCACTAACTCGATGGTCTGAAAGAGATCACTAACTTGCTGAATGGTTGGACTGGGTTGTACTTGCCAGCTCATGCATGTCTCATGCTTGAGTGATCCGCTTGGGAAGAGCGATCCTAGCTAGATCTTTCCCTGTAAGTCGTGAGGGGGCGAACTGGACATGAGATTGTTATTGAGATTTTACTGATATTGCAATTTGGTTTAATCTGGGTTTATCTGGTTATGATTTAAGATACCATAAAGTTCAAGTATTGTTTACATGAGAATGAAATGCCTCTTTGCATGATTTTGCCAGAGATTGATTGTACAGTATATGAGCATATTACTTTAATGTTTGGAAAACCTGCATAAACTGTTCTTATCATGCATTGTACTGCTTACTGGGACGTTAGTCTCACGTGTTTTGTTTTACCGGTTTTGTTTTCAGATAGATCTGCAGGGCAAACGTGAACTGGGGTAGGAAGAAATAATGAACCTGATGATGATTACCACCCTAAGGATTATTACTATCCTGGATAGGGCTGGATAGCACTTTTATAGTTGTCTATTTTGGATTTTGTATAAATTGTGTATAGAGAGAGAGACTATGTGTATAAAACTTAGTGGAACCATATCTGTAGATCTTTCTTGTTTGATATGTGTATATAGGTTTAGCTTTTGTCTTCACTTGCACCCACAGTGATGATATATATATATAAATGCGTTTCATCGGGTGTTAAAGTCTTTGCACAAACTTACTAATTCAGCCATTATATAGCAGTTTTCTATTAATTTAGGAAGCATTTCTGGGACCTTACCTGATGTCAAGAAACCGACATATACCTTTAATGAACATGTCCGAGTCCGGGGCGTCACACTTCTGGAGCGACCAACTTTGCAAACCTCTCAAAACTCACTTTTCAACGGACGCCTAAGCGAGCGCCCGATAGCGCTCGAGTGCACTAGACAGATTTTTTGATATTTTGGAAAATGCCTAGTTTTTCACTATAAAAATGTTTTTATTGATTTCCAACTTATGTACCAATAAGATTTAAGGGTTTTTTAGATTGCTTGCACTGGCCGTTGATTGAATTGAATTTTTATAAAGATTTTGGGTACGTTCTACTGAAACGGCTTTTATTTGAGTTTATCGTTCCAAACTCTTTTCTTTACAACTTATTATGATTTTATCGATTACTACACTTGTATTTGAACTATCTAAGATGTTTTGACAAAATTACTTGTATTTTCCTCTGTGTACCTCGGGGTGGTTATTTCTCACTCATGTAGCTTGAGTTTGAGCTTTGTTTTCCTCCATATATCTTGGGGATAATTTGAGATGAATTGTGAACGTTGTGAATTGGTTTTGGGTATAAAAAATTATATGATTTTAGTGTTTTGTTTTGTGTGCCTAATGGGTATAGCTTGGTATGGATCCATAGTCTAGCTAGGAGTGAGAATTGTATTTTTTTTTGTTTAGTTAAACCTATTTCACATTATGCTCACGTCGTGTATCTCGATGAGGCCTTCCTGTATCTGGTCGCGCTGCAGCAATCCCACCCGTCGTGTATCTCGATGTGGTTATTTTGGGTTACCATCATGTATCTTGCTCTGGTATTCCCCTTTGTTGCAGTTGATTGGATTGTACGTGCCAGCCCTCCGTGTATCTCAGTTAGGTGATCCGCAATTAGTTGATGTCTGTGTATTTCAGCTCACACCTAAGCCGTGAGATGGCACCCCTTGACTCAGGCATTTAGCTTTTCAAAGATGTATTGTTTTCATGAATCCTGTGATGTCACAGCATCGTGAGGATTTGGTTTGTTGATTGCAATTGTATTTAACGGTGGTTTAGAAAATGAATTGCAACTGAATTATTCATCAATGTCATGTATTTGAAACACATGCTATCTCGAAAATTATATGATAAATTACTTTATTCATGCATGTGTTACTTGGTGGGATTTATATCTCATTCTTGCTTGTTTTGTTTTGTTTTCAGACTTCTATCCTGGAGAGGAAGATTCTGCAGGGGTAGAGTCATAGGCTACTAGTGAGGAGTATCTATCTGACGATTACGTAGAAGACGATTATTATTGTTTTATTTAGGATTTTTTTATTTATGTCTTAGGGAGTTTATCTTCAGTACTTAGGAATTTTTTTTTTATTTTATGATTTGGAGAGATGAGAGTGAGTGATGTAGTAGACATTCATGTTCAGATTCTTATAGTAGGAGTTTTATTATTCTACTTGAAGACTTGATTAGAGTTTATGAAGTAATAAAGTTTCAGTTTAGTTGGTTTTATTTCTCCTTTGTTTCTGCACTCTGATATTGATATAATTGGTGAATTATATTATGGCTTTGGCTTGCTATGGGCTTAAGCATGGTGTTACCGCGAGATGAGTTATATCTTTAATGAACAACTCAGATCCGGGGCGTTACATTAAGGCTTCTTGACAGACCAATTTCCAATGGGATTTTTCCAGATAGCATATTCCCTTGCATATCAAGATAGACGAGCTTGGAGAGATTTTTTATTTGAGCTAGTATGGTCTCGTAGAGTGTGTTGAAACTAAGATCAACATAGGCAAGGTTGAGGAAAGATGAGAAGCTGAAGTTATTTAGCATACCGTACTTGTTAAGTTTATTCTAACAACATTTCCCGCTTGATTGCAAGAAATGCCAAACCAAAGACACGGGCTACTTTTCAGGGGAGAAGACGAACTACGACTAGGAAGAGAAGTCCAAGAAGTGAGAGCCTGGGTCTAGACAAGGCTAGCTTTCCATTTAAGGAGAGCATTCGCTTCTGCAGTTGGAGAAGGACTAGAGGAAGCAAAAACCAAATAAGGAGCACAAAACAACACAACTGTAAAGAGAAGACATGGAAGGGCGACTAATTTCTCGAATGTGGATGATCCCATTGCTTTGATTTCTCCAGTGCTGCTGGAAGTTTGCGTTTGAAGTTTCATGTGAAGATGGTTGGGGTCTTGCTGTTATACAAAGAAGAACAACCCTATTGGGTGCCTTGGAGAGACAAAGACCAACTTGAGGCTTGCCTATTGTCAACTAAAGTCAAGGTCTTTGGTCTTCTCATAACTTAATTGGCTTAGGAATCAATGAATCAACATCCGTGGAAATAACTCGACAATAATAATTGAGATAAAGTGTAAAATCCCAGATTTTATTAATAAAATAATTGTAATATTTAAATAGACTGATCAAGTTATTAATACTGCAGGAGATGAGGCATTGGTTCAACCCGGAGAAGTCCAAGGTGACCCGGAGGGAATTAGGGAACCTATCTAGGGTAGGGCTGGCAATGGGTCGAATATATATCCGAATCCGACCCGAATCCGATCCGAAATTACCGAATTCGGATATAGGATTTAGATCCGTGGTTCGGATACGGATCTAGAATTTCGGATCCGAAAAAATTCGGATATACATGTATCCAATCCGAAAAAGATCTGAACTAAAAATATACTTACAATATATATAAACTTAGCCCAGACCATGGTTCAACCATAAGTAAAATAGGTTAAACCATGGTTCGAACAGGCTCGAATTAGGATTTTTACAGGCTTGAATTCGAATTTTTGATCGAATTCGGATTTCAGTCTCAAATTTGGATTTAGGATCGGATATCGGATCGAATTCGGATTTCGAACATTCATTGAATTTCGAATTCGAATTTAGGTATAAAAGATCCGTCAGATTTCGGATCGAATTCGAATATCGGATTTTTATTTTCGGATTCGGATCATGGCAGATCCATACCGTATTCGACCCGTTGCCACCCCTAATCTAGGGTAAGTTCATGAAATTAAGTTGAGTAAATTTTTAATATAATAATTTTGAGTTGCGGTGTTGTATTTAAGTATTGATAAAAGTAAAAGATAATAAGAATAAAGAGAAGGTGGTCGAACCCAGAGAGTGGAGGGTTAACCCAGATTAGGGTTGGTTTGATGTTGTTTGGTTTAATGAAGGAAGGAGGCATGTTAGTAAAAAGAGGGGAAATAATAAAATAACCTAAATAATCAAGCGACTGTTCACGTTCAAAGGAGTGAATAGCCGCCAACTTCAACTTCTTCTCCTACTCTATTCTTCTTCTTTTCTTCCTTGTGATTAAACCCTAACATTCAAGCAACCATTGGAGCAGACTTTAGAGAAGGAGGAAGAGGATTTTCGTCTGAAAAATTTTAGGTAAGAAACAAACTAGAAAAATCTGTTTTGGGAGTCTATATGTGAATGAAAGTCTCTAAACGTATGATTGTTTAATCCAGAAGAGATAAATGCTTGCTGTGATTGATGGGATCATCTTTGGGGTGATATTTTAGTGCTGTTAGAGGAGTTTTTTGTCCCAAACGCGGTAAGTAGTCCCTTTAAAATCGCATAAACAGAATTTCGTATTTATTCGATGACCGTGTTTATTCGCATGTTTGATGATCCGTTTGCGTATTATATTGTGTATTAATTGTTCAAAATTGTTCCAACATGTTTAGGAAGTATTCTTGAATGGTTTAGTATGGATTTGATGCTATAGAATTCAAGTTTTCGATTTTTGAATGATTTGCGCAACTTTTCAGAAGTTGCAGAGACTGTTTTCGCGCCAGGCCGCTCGAACCACCGCTCGAGCTCCCATATGGGTCTCGAGAGTGTGTTTGCGGGCGCTCGATGCCGCTCGAGCTATATCTAGGGTGCCCCACCTGTGGTTTTTATTTTCCAGAAAACCTGAAAGTGATCAAAACCCAGAAGGCGAACACCCGAAGCGTCACTTGAGCGACCAACCCTGAATTCACCTAGATTTCATGTCGCCCATTCGAGCGCCCGATGCCGCTCAAGCACCCTTTGTCAGATCTTCAAAATTTTTCAAACTAGCCTAGTTTTCCACCACGGAATTGTTTTTATTCAATTTCAACCAATGTACCATCAATATTAGAGTGTTTAGAGATAGTTTGCACTAGCGGATCATTAAAATAAATTTTTATAAATATTTTGGGTATGTTTTGCTAAAGTGACTTTTTAACTTAGTCCCATTGTTCCAAACAATTCCCTTTTGAACAAAACTTGATTTTAAGAGTTCCTACACCTGTATTTGGATTATTTGAGTGTATTTTGTGCATCGAAGGATTCGATACACATCCAAGACATAGTTGCCCGTTAAAACCTGGAGTTTGGACATATGACTTGGTTCCACTTGTGTGGGTTTTTGGGTCACAGTTGTGACAAGGCTATTGCCTGGTTTGTTTATTCCGCAGTTGCGGGTTTGTTATTGACACAGTTGTGCCTCCCGTATGCGGGTGTTATTGGGGAATATATCCATCACCTGGTTTGTTTTCCACCGTTGAGTGGACTTAGCAATTGCATGGATCCATTGATTAGCTAGTAAGTGAAATGTTCTCTTGAGGGGTTTGAATTTTGTGTCATAGGCATTCCATCATCTCAAGGATGGTACCGCTCCTGGATAGGTCGGTCGCTACGTTAACCCATTCCTGGATAGGTTGGGCCGTACATGCTAACTCACTCCAGTTGTTGGTTGGGTTCTTCCGTTGGTGTCGAATAGCCAGTCTGCAATTGCGTCTTGTTCACTTGTAATTCGGTTAGGTAGCATATTAGCACATGTCTACTCTCTTTCTCTAGTTTTCTATTTCATAAGTCCCATGAGGTTGAATGGTTTGTGGTTATTTCTACTTTCATTTAATTATTGTTGTTCTGTATTTCTACTGAGGTGTTGTTTCTCACATATTTGTTTTATCGGTTTTGTTTTCAGATATTCCTGGTGAGGACGCTGCAGGGGTAGATACTCCAGAGGATTTTATTGACTACTAGGAAGACGACTATTTTATTCCTGTGTAGGTCTAGGGAGCATACATTGATTGACTTAGTATTTGGAGGGATTGTTTTAAATTACTTTTATTTAGATGACATTGGTGGATGATGATTTATTTTATTTTAGTTAACTCTTTCCAGACTTAGTTTGATGAATTGGTATTAGATTTTTTTTTTATTTTGTATTCCGTGCTTCTTGGAAGAATTTATCTTTTATTTCCGCACTCTGATTATATTTATTGGAATTGTTTAAGTCTGGATTAGTTGTTTTGGGCCATTATCCTAATGAACTAGGTTCAGGTTTATGTTTTTTTTTAAATAAACCTGGATCTGGGGCGTTACATAAGGCTTTGAATATAACAGGAGTGGCGTCATGTTTATAACTCGACATGATGCCACAGGAGTGGCTTTCTGTCATTTTGTGGACAAGTCATTGAGAGTGGACTTAACTTGGGAGTTGGAGTGAGAGAAAATACAAATTGAGATAAAGCTTTGAATCAAAATATAATTAAAAATAAATCTACCATTAAAAAAAAAAAGAAGATTCAAGATTCTTTTTGGTGGAGAAAGACAAATAATGATCGCTTTAAAGTTAAATCAACCTGTGGACGGGTCTACTTCAACAGATCTCCAATATTTTTATACCCAAAATGAACTATTTGTCTTACAACAATAGTTTAATACCAAAAATACAAACAATCCAAATTATTTTAAGGTTTTTTACATTAAAATGGATCTTTTAATGAACGATTGATTTAATAAGACTTCTAAGTTGATTATTCTACAGTCCTTTACTCATATCAAGCTTGTGCAGTTTCTCAAGCTTCTTGGCAGGCGCAATATTGGAAATAAAGGTTAACTAGCAAAACTATGAATACGTGTATGAGTATCGTTTTTACTTCAAATGTTTACTCTTCACTTTATTCTGTTAGAGAATATTATTATATACTTAAAAGCAAATTTTTGATTAACTTTGTCCTCAAGAACTCTGACCGTGTCAAACACTTCCAAAGTGATGAGGTGGGAAATTTTCTCTTAGATTACAAATATTGAAGTCTAGGACGTCTTTTCACGAAGACCGACTTTTACCTTGGAGTATTTTTAGGGAGTCAAGATCTTTGATCTTATCCTCGCCTATATTATTGGGCTAGAGAAGAATCAATACCCATGGATGAGACTCACCTATTAACAAGAAAACAAATCGTGAGCAGAGCACGAGAAATCTGTGGAGGCGAAGAGGATTGCTTCACATACCAATCATAGAAGGGCAAAGAACATTAGAAACAAAAGCAAAAGGAAATGGAATCTTGATAGAAAAGTCAAGATGGACGGAAAGTTTGTTCACGTACAATCCATCACTGTCTTGCTCACTGAAAAAATGGTACTTTCCATCATAGTAGATAAGAGTGAAATACCACAAGACCCAGATACCTCAGGCATTCTTAGCCCAAGGAAATGGAATCTTGATAGAAATGTCAAGATGGAGGAAAAGTCTGTTCACGTACCGTCTTTCTTTTTGATTACTGTCAATTCACATACCTTGGGCATTCTTAGCCCAAGGAAACGGAATCTAGATAGAAAAGTCAAGATGGATGAAAATTCTGTTCACGTACCGTCTTTCTTTCGATCATTGTCTTGCTCACTAAACAAGTGGTAGTCACCATCATAGTAAATAAGAGCATATCTTGGGCATTCTTAGCCCAAGGAAATTGAATCTTGATAGAAAAGTCAAGATGGACGAAAAGTCTGTCCACGTACCTTTCTTTCGGATCACTATCTTCTCACTGAACAAGTAGTACTTACCATCATAGTGGATAAAAGAAGACCTAGATACCTTTGGCATTCTTAGCCCCATCACTAATTTGGTGGCATAACATGACATGTTACGGTTCACAAGCAACGCTATGCAGCCTATGCTAGAACATGAAACTACCACAGGGCAAGAGAACTGAAGCTAAGTGATCTCTTAAATCTGGCTAACGGTGTTTGGCATTGTTTTCTCTGTGCCTTGGAAGTGGTTCTTGGGTTGAGGACAGCTTTGGGAGTGTATATATGGTATTGTCAACATGTTTGAGAATTGAAAATATGAATATGTTGAAGCGTTTTACTTGTTGCTTCTTGAAACTAATTTGGTTGGAATGAGTTTTGGTAACTGAGTGACATCTTTTGAGACTCTTTGAATCTGATGTTATTCTATGATGTATGTCGTGCTCTTGTTACACATGAAGCAAGTTCTGTGAAGCATTTCATCGAGATCAATTCCCGTTCAAGGAAGAGGTTTAATTTCAAAGATTAGTTGTCAGCAGAATCAAGGGGAGGAGGGGAAGTAAGTGGGTTAATCTAAAGATTTATAAGAAAAGGTTTGGTTTCAAAGATAAAGAAAGCAACAATGGTAGCAAATGTTTTATCACAATTGAGAAGAAAGGATCAGAATGCTATTTCAATATTCAAAACAATTCCCACTAAGAAGCTCGGTTAGAGTGGAGAATATGGAATTTTTAAGCCTATAATGCCCACTAATGCATTAGGTCGTCGTGCTAGAAGCTTGGTTGGAGGGTAGGTAAAGTGCGGCTGAGCTTGGAAGTTGCAGTAGTGAATTGATAATCATACTGGCTAATTGTGTATTTTAAGCGTTTATTGTACAATAAATCATTAAGCAACGCTAATTTACACAACCATTGATACGCATGCAGTCTTCAGTCTTATTGCAGTTAAAAAAAGTTATGAGTTCTGTGCATGGGAACTTTGCGCTGCCACAGTTCTAGCATAGGCTGCATAGCGTTGCCTTTGAACCGTAACATGTGATGTTATGCCACCGAATTAGTGATGGGGCTAAGAATGCCAAAGGTATCTAGGTCTTCTTTTTTCCACTATGATGGTAAGTACTACTTTTTCAGTGAGAAGATAGTGATCTGAAAGAAAGGTATGTGGACAGACTTTTCGCCCATCTTGACTTTTCTATCAAGATTCCATTTCCTTGAACTAAGAATGCCCAATGTATGCTCTTATTTACTACGATGGTGACTGCCACTTGTTCAGTGAGCAAGACAATGATTGTAAGAAAAATGATACATGAACAGACTTTTTATCCATCTTGACTTTTTTATCTAGATTCCATTTCATTGGGCTAAGAATGCCCAAGGTATGTGAACAGATAGTGATCCAAAAGAAAGATGGTACGTGAAAAGACTTTTCGTCCATCTTGACATTTCTATCAAAATTCCATTTCCTTGGGCTAAGAATGCCCGAGGTATTTGGGTCTTGTGGTATTTCGCTCTTATCTACTATGATGGAAAGTACCATTTGTTTACGTACCATCCATCACTATCTTGCTCAAATCAGTGAGCAAGATAGTGATGGATGGTACGTGAACAGACTTTCCGTCCATCTTAGACTTTTCTATTCAAGATTCCATTTCCTTTTGCTTTTGTTTCTAGTGTTCTTTGCCCTTCTATGATTGGTATGTGAAGCAATCCTCTTCGCCTCCACAGATTTCTTGTGCTCTGCTCACGATTTCTTTTCTTATTAATAGATGAGTCTCATCCACGGGTCTTGATTCTTCTCTAGACCAATAATGTAGGTGAGGATAAGATCAAAAATCTTGACTCCCTAAAAATACTCCAGGGTAAAATTCGGTCTTCGTGAAAAGACGTTCTAGACTTCAATATCTGTAATCTAAAAGAAAATTTCCCAACTCATCACTTTGGAAGTGTTTGACACGATTGGAGTTCTTGGGGACAAAGTTAATCAAAAATTTGCTTTTAAGTATATAATAATATTCTTTAACAGAATAAAGTGAAGAGTAAACATTTGCCCACACATTTTAAGTAAAAACGATACTTATACACGTATTCATAGTTTTGCTAGTTAACCATTATTTCCAATATTGCGCCCACCAAGAAGCTTGAGAAACTACACAAGCTTGATGTCAGTAAAGGACAGTAGAATAATCAACTTAGAAGTCTTATTAAATCAATTGTTCATTAAAAGATCTATTTTAATGTATAAAAACCATAAACTAATTTACCCAATCAAATTTCCAACTACAAAGCGTGTCACCAAAGTCACTCACTTTAAATTCCAAGTAATTTCCACGACATCCAAATAAAGCAAGAAAGCTCAACTCCCTTCCAAGGTAACAGATCATGGCAAGCAGCATTCCTATACAAGTGTTCCCAAACTAAACAAGCAAGGCTAAGTTAAAATACCAAAATTTTTGGGTATCTCCGATAATGTCATCAATCCAATCTAAGTACAAAACCACAAAAACATTAATCAGTTAACCTCAATGAAGCTCTCCCTGTCTCAAGACAACCATAGAGGCATGCATCCCCGAGGAAGAAAAAGAAAAACCACAAATTATCACGAGAGCCTACGACCGAGTTCATTGATAACAAGAAACCAAAGTCCCTAGACTTAGGTTATCCACATTGATCATATCACACATGTACATGAAAACAATTTCAAACGCAATATAGCCTCATTCCATTTCAGCCTCACTCCAAGAGCTAGGAAATCAGCAACATCGTCCACCAATGATACATTTTCTAAACAAACCATACTTGGAAAACATTAAAAGCTTAAGACTTGGTGTAATGAAATGGAAAACAGATAAATACCAACTCTTGCTCGATAAGCAGATCAACCACGCAGTTGCAACTGAGCAGGTATTTGTAAATTACTTCCAACTTAACAGCTAATGAATTAATAGCCTATGTTCAAGACTTTACAGCTGAAACACTACATGAGTTACTTCAAAGCTGACCAATCAATTAAGAAATGAAAACATCCCAACTAGGCTACAATCATACAGGTCCAAGCAAAACATGATCATAAGAACCAACAAAGGCCTGATTAAACCTCCACCTATTACCCAAACAATAAAAAAGGAAGGAAAAAAAATCCTTTTTTCCTCAATCAGCCATCTTGTCCAACCTCATCAAGCTGCACTCCACTAATGAATCATTATCGTCATCAATCGTAGAATTGTTACAATCATCATCAGCACACCAACACAACAATTATTATAACCTGATATCATTTATTCAATCACTGTCTTGAACATGCACAAAATCATATCCAAACACATAAAACGTAAACTCCACATGGTAAGATCCAAAAAGTCAATTCAATTTATTTATGTAGATCCTGATAAAACTATAGGGTTTACAAAGAGTAGATAATTTACCTAGTTGCCAGCCAAGAATTGATAAATAAGACCTGGTCCAACCTTACAGGACTAATCAATATTTACACAGGTTCACTTCAACAAAAATAGTTCAACACCATACAGCGAACTACATGCATTTTATTAGCTTAATACTAAATTGACTTACAACATAAATTAGTACAACGCTTTTATATAGTAAATAGCTAAAGAAATTTAATTTAAGAGAGCTTTTAAATCCATTATTCTACTTGATTCTGCACATATTAGGCATCCAATGGGGATTTACCATTTGTAGGGTCAGACCTGGTCTAAATCTAGAAAATTAAAGGGGTCAGAGGATAGGGGGAGGATGGCATACTGTTCTGCTGTCGCCAAGCTCTTCTCGAAAAGAAAAAAAACTTAAAAGAGAGAGGGGGGATAGAGAGAGAGAGAGAGAGAGAGGATAGGAGATGAAAAAAGGGAGCATACTTGGTTTTGCCGTCATCGTTGCCATCGCTACAACCATCACCTTCACACACCTCTTCTGTCAAAACATACAAGCAAAAGAAGTTTTCTCCTTCTATTAGTTGAGAGAAGAAGGCGTAAGCCTTCTTTTTATAATATACAACATAACATAATGTGTACACACATGTTTTACTATTATCAATAATAATACATCATTATCATTACTTTGATATTAAGTTTTCCAATCTTTATAATGTTTTTACAACTTTTTTAGATTTTTTTCAATTTATTAAATTTTTAGAATTTTTCAACATAACGACATGAGTGTCGTGCCGACAAAATTTTGACAAAAACATCATCCAAGAACGTCACTGAAACAACACCAAAACCAATGGTGTGAACATTGGTCCATACAAATATCACCAACTAAAAGAAAGTATTATATCAATAAAATTTTTTTTTTTAACAAATCTACCACATTTCATCTTCAATACCACAAGGAGTGACGTGTAAAATCCGTTTCAGATTCTTCCTAATCATCCAATGGCAGAATATGCAGGCATTGAATGTAGGGGTGCTTATCCGCTCAGCATGGCCCAGCACGCCTAAGGCATGCCTGAGCCAGCCCGGGCACGCCAACGGGCCGGCCCGGCACGGCACCCCCACTGTAGCGTGCCGTGCCGGGCTGGGGGGGGGGGGGTATGGGCCATCAGCCCGCCTGGGCACGCGGGCCGTGGCTCGCTCGGCCCGCTTCAACGCAGGCCACGCGGGGCGCCCACGTGCCGGTCCGCTAGGGGCACGCCCAACGGCAGGCCCTTCGTACTGTCGGCAGCCATGACGAAGAAGGAGATCAAGCAAAACACCACCTCTAAAACCCTAAGGCTGCCCTTTTCAAATGCCGACGGCACGACCCTCGATCGTCCCTCACCGCCTTCTTCAACCCTTGCAGCACTAGGATCAACCCTTTTCACTACCGACAAATCCTCTCGAATCGAACGGTTAACCACGGGCGACGGAGACTTAACCAGGGATTTCGGTGTACTTTCCGGTTGGGTAGCCTGCTTTTTCTCTTCTCTTGGGGAACTAGCCGGGGAGAATCCATGACAACTCCGAGCAACACCAATAGGTACGATCGCCTTCGAAGGAGATGACCTTTCTGGTGACGTGATCGGACTTTCCGGCGGGGATAAGAATGTCTCTTCTTGCTGGTATCGAAGAGGAGAGCGAAGCGGTGAAGACTCCATTTCCGTATGTGAGGAGGATGCCTGTTCCTTTATTCTCTTTCTATGTCATTTTCGCTTTTACTTTCCTTGTATCATACTAACGGATGAAACGAGGCTCAGAGCTCGAAAAACAAAAGGAGAGAATTTTGTTCTCTAATCTTTTGCTTTCACGACCACCATCAAAGAATCTCTGTCTACTAGGATTTTTTCTTTTCGTTGGAAAGATAAAAGTTACAGATGAAGAAAGCTTTTAATAAATTTTGCTTTCTTATTTCCTTCATGATTCCATCTTCCCTTTTCAATACTTCTTCCTAGGCTCCTAGCTAGTTTAAACACAGAATCACTGAAATGCAGAAGTGCAGAGATGCTGCCTCCTTTGACAGAGGACACCAAGATCAGAAGCTTCTATGGTGTTGAAATGCATTCCTGGATCTTTTTCTTGATTTTTTTTTTTAAAAATGAGTCTGGCCCGACTATCCGACGTGTCCGGCCCGGCATGACACGGCCCAGCCCCGGGCGTGCCTGAGTCATACCGGGCCGACCCGTTAAGCATCCCTAATTGAACGTGCTAAATATAAAAATTAAAATCCATATATTTCTAATACCATGCCTCATAATCTCTTCTAAACTCCTCAAATTGTATTACGATGGGTCCATGATATCCTCCAACATCACCATACTAACCCATCAATGCATAAAATGAGGAAAAGATGACAGCCTCCTAACCATGCCTATGTCTAAAGCTATGCTAATGGGAAAAACCTCTATGCTCATAACCATATGCTAACCAAGTTGATAAGATTTTTCCCTTTACCATAACCATAATCATATGAAGACGAAAACCCCTTCCATTATAAACAAAAGATGATCTCCTCAACCCTAGATGCAATCCACCACCAAATATGCCTGAAGACAAACAATAATCATTTCTATTCCTCTTGTCATGGCATCTAAACCAAATGGTTACATGAAATCATCATGTCCTCATAGTTGACATCTTGAATAGCCTTCAATTGGTTGCCAATGATACTAACTTTGAATATGAGAACATAACCTAAGGTCAGAATCATGAATGGCATAACTAAAATGATACTCTGTAAATTAATTGCTACTATAACGACCATTCGACCCATGCTCACCTCAACCACCTATGGTGGTAATGAACCACCGCTATGATCACCATGTGAAGACCCACCAATATCATCAATCATCTCCATCACTATCGTCATCATCATCCTCCTCGCCATCAATAAGAGGAAGAGTAACATTATCATCACGGTTATGTCTCCGAAATGATCTCATCATCCTCTTAAAACTCACATCATTATCTATCCTAAGCATGGATCATCCAAGCATGTGTTGCCCCCACATGACTCACCTAACCACTTCTTGCCCCAAAACGACTTGCCCCTGCAGCTCCGTGAGATTGACTTTGGCCCCCAACCCTATGCTTCCTCCCTCATCATCACTGGATCGACTACGGCTACATTTGCCATATCTTCTCAAAAATTGCTACAACAAACAAGTAATAAATTACTTTTGATTTTGTGAAGATCTTTTCATAAAGCAAAATTGTTTCATTCACAGTTAATGCTTCTTATTCTTCAAAACAGCTCCACATAACTTGCTATGATCTGGACTTGGAGCTCCTTTTCTCGGAGTTTTAAAGAAGTTCATGACCTTGAATCAAATACGAACTCCTCTGGATAATTTGTGGAAACTGGTTTCAATAATGGGCAAATGATTTCAGATAAATCACGTTCCTAATTTTAGAAAAATTTCAGGTCACCCAAAAAAAGAGAAAACTTAATGAACATAACGCCTCAACCCATTGAAGAGAACCTCCAAAACGTATCTCCTCTCCTATCAGTGTTGTAATTCAAATTCGCAAATATCTCACGGAACGAGATTCAAGATCGATCCCACAGCAATATATAGAAGAGGAGGTGTAGCTCATTGAGTCCAAAATTAGGACTAGACACCATATCACCAAGAATGAATTCAATAACACCAACAAATTCCTTCACAGAACCTTGAATGGGATCTAAAAATCTGCTACAACACTACATCTCCATCCATTTCCATTCAAAAAAAATCCCTATAAATCCAAGATCTGCTGATCAATGTTCGAAATATCCATCTCCGTTGCCGCCACTACCACCCAAATCCTCGTCCCCATACACATCCGCTATCACCACTTCCTCTAGCAGCAAAATGCTAGAACTTTAAATTGAGATTTGTACCTCTTCCTTGGAGTAGAGATATAGTAAGATTTGGAGGGGTGAAAGAAGAGAATCGAAATCAGATAGACCTAACAGAGAACAGGAAGCCTATACATCACAATAAAGCTTCCCAATGAGACCATAACGGTTATTGAATTGCCTCTTACGAGTGCACACTTTCGTAGAGACCAGCTACAGTATTCAGTCGCTAATCGTATACACAGCTAATCGCCTTTAATCAAAAGCGAAAAAATGGAAGTGAGCTTTTACCTCCACTGATCAACATACCGTAGAGACCAGTGACAATATGCAAGCACCTTGAGGAGATGTAAAGGAAAGGATTATCAAAAGAAAGAACTGTTCCCTAAACTGTACCAAGTGATACGATTGATACACTAGCCTTGTCGATTGATAAGGCTAGTATTACGCTATAGAGCCATGTATCATGCCAATACGCATGATACATAATATTCAATGGTGGGTTTCGCATGATACAACCGTTACTTGGAACCAGGGTCTTGTCAGCTTTGAGGGCTGCCAATACAAGACTAGTGACCATAGCACTCAGCCAGAAGCAGCACATTAGGCATGCCTTGTTAAATTATTCTCCAGGCAACTAGCAAGCTTCAACCGAATTTTCTCCAACAAATAATACATCTAGAATAAATTTGGACCCTTCCAATTAGAGGTGTAAGTATGGCAAGTTGGGTCGAGTTATGAGAGTTCGGGGCTCAACCCAATATAAGATTTACTAGCCCAAACTCGTCGTTGACCCGCTCTAACCCAAACTCACTAAATCCTAACCCAACCCAAACATTATTGTTTGAGTTCAGGTTAGATTCAGGTTAACCCAAACAAAATGTAAGATTTTAAATTTTTTTACAATATTTGTTATTATTACAAAATGTTGGAATATCATTCATTAAATCGTTTATCAACATGCTTTTATGTTTGTTATAAATACAAATATTATAAATTCCTCTTAATTTGTCCCTTTAATTTGGGAAAAAAACACTTAATTTATTTATTTCTTTAAAAACTTTAAAATATAATACTAGCTCATTATATTTGTGGTTTTGCACAATCTTTCTTATAGAGTATGTGCTCCCAAATAAATATTCATAAACATAAACAATTGTAACATATATGTATATGTACATGTGAGTATAAAATTATTTATTCGACAAAAATTCATAAACTTATAATCACATGTTAATAATTTATGTTTATTAATTGATTGCATAAATACAATGACAATATAAAAGGAAAAGAAAACAATGATACGTATATATACACATAAATATTCACTTATATATATATATATATATATATATATATATATATATATATATATGAGAGCGTATACATAAAGTCAACATTAACTTCGGGCTTTTCGGGTTGTATAGCTTAAACCCAAGCCCAACCCAAACTCAACTTCGGGCTAGAAATGAAACCCAACCCAACTCAAACCCAAACTCAAACTCAATGCTCACTTCGAGCTCTTGTTCGGGCTGGGTTGGGCGGGCTTTCGATGGGCTTTGGGTGGTCCGGGCTAGATTTACAGCTCTGCTGCCAATCCCAAAAAATGGACTTACATACTAATTTATAAGAATAATAACTCCAATATCAGGATACCACTAAAAGCACAACAAAAAACCATTACTGCAATGATGATTGCACAAAAGAAAGCACAAGAGCAATATTGATAACATATGACTAAGCATTTTAAGTATGGCAACACGAGTAACCACAAAATGCAAATGCATGATTCACCACCATAACAGGATAAATAGTGAACCAGCGCTAATATGAACAGAACCTCATTTTCCATTTCTGTATTCACACTTTGAGAAACTTAAGAATTTTTTTCTAAATTGAGCAATCTTGGTGTGCCTACAGTAGCCACATCCAAAAAACAAAAAAAGCAAAAGGGCTTCCATGGTCATATTACCAGACTGCAATCTCTGGGCATAACCCTTAGCATAAACAAGTACATAAACAAATTTATCTATGTTAACTTTTAGCCAAAACATAAATCGAAGCAGATCTAGCCAACTCCAACTAGCACTCAACCAGGTCTCACATCACCAAGTTGGCTTCAACTCAAATTCAGCAACAAGAAAAACAGCTCGGGGTTAACAAAGCTTCAAATCTGCTAACAAATCACAACAAACAGAGACACCCCCTACACACCATCACACGAGGTAATAGCAACAGTTATTAAGTTCACAGCAGGTCATAACTTGAAGAGCAATTGATCTCAAAACAACCAAACTACATAATCAACACCTGCCCAGACTTGAGGTCACAGTGAAAATTGCATAAGGCAGTAGCATAAGTTCAGTCCTTGGCAGCAAGTCTAGAGATGATTCATGCCTTTCGGACCTCAAATTCGACTGCAACTTTATTCACAAAACAATTTTGAAGACTCCACACATAAAGAAATGGTAGGCCATTTAAGAACATGCAAATAAAAGACTCAATATAAGAGCTATATGCAATTATCAACCATTATCATGATCCCAACTTGAACAAAAAAAAATTAGCTCAGATGGAATGTTGCTTTCAAGTATAAGACAACTTTATCACTAATGCATAAGATAATAGTGGTAAGAATAAACATGCTGGATTAGTAAGGCATACAACAGAAGCTGGTCCCAAAGGTGGCTGCAACCCAGAAAGCATTGCCCTTCAGTATCAATATCAATAATATCAAATTTGAATCCACCTTAAGAAGAAAGGAAGAAGTAGCAGGCCTCAAAGGTGTTATAAACTTCGCAGCTACAGCAACGACCCTACATGCTGACACATGATGCAATGGGTATTCAGCTACAACTTCACAGCCAGTCATGGACCCATGCACGGTGCAACAAAGTCAATAAAATAGTGCCCTAAAAGCTCCACATGTACTGATGTAGATTCTAATCAACCACCGAAACAAAAATAAACAACCGTGTATCTGTTACCATGTCACAATTTCTCAGCTACCATGGTCTGCCCTCTATAACAGATCTGATCATTATTATCAGCATCAGTGAATAAAACATCAGGTTCATCCCATTGGCAGCATCAGCTACAGGTAAGACCATCTTAGTCCATTAGAGCAACTACAACTTTTAGGACCCTTTCAGCATCTCAGAATTTCTTTCCAATCAATAAATTCACTGCTATTTATCAAAAAGAAACACAACTCCATTTAGGACCCAAGTTTAGAAAACTACAGGAGACAGGGAGTACAATCAGGGCAATAAGTCAGATCCTTATGGATTTAATAACATTTTGAAAAGGTAGGAATTATAAATCTTACCACTCATTAGATCATAAGTTTAGCTAATATATTGTTGCTTGCAATCAGCGTTGTGTTCTTTTCAACCAGCATCAAAATGAAGATCGTCCATCAATGAAGTACAAACAGCTACTACATCTCGTCATTTATCCACATTAACTCTTTCCCAAACATAACTATAAAAGCCCATCATTCCATTTGTAAGTCACAACCATATATGATCCCCCAACAAAAAAAATGCAACCACTAGTTTCTGATACTAAAATAAATGGTTGAAAAATGAAAAGGAATTAAATAAATTAGGGCAGAGAAGAGAAAATGAGGGATAGATATGGTGTAGAGGAAGAACAAACAAGACACAAAAGGGGAGAAAAACACTAAATATATAATGAAAACTATTTTTATGCCTAGGAACAACAGCCACTGAAGCTAAGACAAATAAGCATTAAGTTCAACATGGAAATTGTAAAGGTGAGAAGGTGAGCAAAATAAGGAGCAACCAGAGCAATGCATTACATCCCCTTTCTGCACTTCATACATGATGGGGTTGTGGGAGTGTCTGAAATGCTTATACTCCATCCCTGTTATCAAAATAGATATGCATGACATATATTGCTGCTCCTCCATGCTAAGACAAGCTTTGATAATTTACTGATATGAAGGCAGGTATGCGTCTGTTATTTAAAAACTAAATTTTATAAGAAGTAAATTTCTATATTTTCGATTTATAAAGTGCAAAAAAGAGTCGAGATGAACATGATCAGCCTTGTGATGATGCAGATGATCATGAACAGTTTGACAGGCCATGGGGCTTTTGCTTGTCAATGATCAAAATCTACCAACACTGATGCAAAGAGGAAGACAAATATACATGTAACTGTAAGTTGAAGGGCTTGGAATATTCCAAGGCCTACCATAATGGACCTGTGCAGAGCCTTAGCGGTGAAGGTGCAACCCCAGTGAGAATCCATGCTCAATGGTGCTGTTTACAACGGCATTAAATGGAAGTGCAACAAGTATTGCATCTGCGCATTGAACTAGAATGTAGATGGTGGCATGAGAGAAGGAAACGAGGCTGATTAATTAGTGCAATGGAGAGTGATGACAGGGTTGATATGCCCATTGGAGAGAAGAAAGTCTGCTACAAGGAGAAGGTAATGGTTAAGAAAATGAGGAAGAACACAAGGTTTGGTGTTTTAGTTTGGGTCTCCTGAGGGGAGATGACAATGGCGTCAAGCAACAACAAGAAGATGACTGTGTCAACGAGTTCTATCTGATAGTCTAGGCACCATGTTGAAGCATCCAGAAAAATCAAACCTATTTTCAAGGAAAAGAATTC
Source organism: Buxus sempervirens (assembly GCA_947561395.2). NCBI lineage: Eukaryota > Viridiplantae > Streptophyta > Magnoliopsida > Buxales > Buxaceae > Buxus > Buxus sempervirens. The sequence continues at coordinate 38,791,799 of OX387185.1, read as the reverse complement.
CTCGTGAGTAATCTTGCACAAAAGGTAGCAGGATCTTGCTTCTTTTCATCCTCAATCTTCTGTTCCACAGAGCTGTGAAAGACAAAAAGAGGACTAATAAAAAGAACAAGGACATAAAACTTAGATCACACACACCACATTTATAAAAGTGAATTGCAACTACTTGCCTTGGTGTGAATGATATAGGTTGGACCCTTCTGCCACTGTAGTGACTCCAAGTTTTCTATGAACCCCCTTGGATACTTTTTAGATTTTACAAAGTGTCCCATTCAACATCCAAAATACCATTAAGAAGCCAACATGTTAGAAGAAAGGACAGAAAAAGAAGACTAAGAAGAAGAACAATGGATGGGAAGAAAAAAGGAGGGGGAAAAGAGAAAATATAACTAATGACAAAACTGCAATGTTATTTTTTTGCTCTTGAAAAGGTAAAGAATCCTTCTAATTATTGATGGAACTAAGCTTAACTAAAAACCAGAAGAAAACAGAATGCATGAGGATTAATATTGCATGAACAAGAAAATGAATAAAAGCTCTCAAATCCAAATGCTGTCCTTAAAAATCTTTAAAAAGAAAAAGATATTAAAAAAGGGCCCATGATCTGTTCGAAGACTACTTGTAAAGATAAATGACAGAAACAGGACTTAACAAACCTTGGAAAGAATGAAAAATGAAGACTCTGAAGATTCAAAGAGAAATAAAAATAAGTTTAGAAATGAAAATTTTAAGAATAGTTGGTAACATCCATATTGGAAGACTAATACAGACTAAAAACCAAAGACATCAGACAGGGGCGACCCTGTGAAATTAGACAAAAAGATTCCTTGGAGCTCAAATGGATACTAATTGAGAAGGAGCAAGCTGAATGATTTAATTGAGAAGGTCCAAGCTGAAGAAAAGTTGAATGATTTTAAATACTATAGGAAGGCCAAAAAGAATCTGAATGGAGTCTATCAGAAATTATCTGACAACATGAAGGACTGAAATAGGGCTGTCAATGAGCTGCGCTAGCTTGGCTCGCATGAGGAGAGCTTGGGAGTTCTATTTTTAGGCTCATGAGCTAAGCCTGAGCCAAGCTTGGGTGGTCTCAGCTCAATTAAAACTCAGCTTGTTAAATACAGATATTTATGTATATCTATCTATTTTAAGTATTATATATTAGCTATTAAATATATACGTTAATATATAATTAGTAAAGTTTAAGATATAATTAAATATTTTTCTAGAATTAAGAAGTTAAACAAATTAAAAATAAACTCTAGTTAACAACTATTTGACTCTTAGTCAAATTATAACTTTTATTCATTAAAAACCCTTCTCAACTTTAAGTGGTTACTTTCTCTAGGTAATGCAAGCTTATAGGTTATGTTATTTTGCTTGTATCTACAAAATTAAAAAGTTTGTTTTATTTATTTTGCTCATCATTACTATGGTTACATGTGTACATTTTTCTTTTTTATTTTAAATGCAAGTTTTGGATCCTATTAGTTCTTAATATTTGTTACAGAAAGGACACAATGACTACAGATGAAGAAACCTTAACTTTTATTTTTAAGTTTTTGGTATTGTTTATTGACAATGTTGTTTTCAGTCATCCATTTTTCTTTGTTGACTTTTGAATATCCCTGTCCCTAAATGAAGAGCCGGAGCCAAGCCTGAGCCTTGCCCAAGGTTTATAAGCTTGAGCCGAGCTATGCAAAGCTCAGCTCGACACGGCTCATTACATCCCTATACTGAGATATGGTTCTTAATAGACTAGAATTAATACCAGAAGAGGAATCATGTTCATGAACCCAAGTAGTTCAGACAAGGAATTCTGTTGATAACATCAGTTTACGAATTTGCAAGATGCATAAACAGCAGGTTTATTTTTGTAAAGATATTGGTTCATTTGTGTCTTCTAACACATCCAAGATTGATGCAATGCATATGCATAATTATTAAAATTCTTTGGAGAATTGTCAGCCAGTAACCAAAGAAAATAATGTTAGATATTTCCATACATAAGAAGTCAGACAAGCTTCTTATATCCATACAAAATAAATCCAGATGTCAGCAGAAAAAGGGCAAGAAAAATTGAAAGAGAGAAAGAAAGGCTGCATAGAAATAGCAGTATAGCTAAAAAATGATAGGACATAACAACCAGAATGCTAAAAAGAGCAAATCAACCATATCTTATTGGTTGAAAAAAATCTTCAGTATGCTTATATTGAATATCCATTTCAAAGATGCTTTTCATAATTTGTCAAATGAATGCAGGTGATGTAATTATTTATAGATATTGAAAGAGAAAAAAAAATATCTGAACTCACTATCCCTAAAAATCAAAACAAGTTTAACCTGCTAGAAAAATTGGAGGCAGAACTATGCCAGGTAAGTTCAGCCTCTTACAAGGATCAAAAGCTCAGGATCATCTGCACATCTCTTTTTTTCTGCTTCCCAGCAATTACCAATCAATCTAGGAGGAAGGTGTGTAAACAAGCAAGAAAAAAAAGCATCATCCCCCTTTGCTGTGATTCAGTAATGCAGTGCATTTAGCCCTTCACTTGCCAAAACTGAACAAATAGTAGCTCCTCACATATCTTAAGACAATAATTTGATTCATCCATGATGAAAAAAGTATGCAATAGCCCCAATCTAATTACCCAATCATCAGGACACTTTCTGTTGCAATTGAATTCCATCAGCAAATCAGTATACCCAACATAAAATCTAACTTCCCAAAACATAATTTAATAATACTAATCAAGACTGATTTCAACTCCCCCAAATCCAAAACCGTGAGTTTTGATTCCCATGAGCAATTACAAGCATAGATTTCATCTGAGCCCAAGAATCCGCACAAAGAACTATTGGAAGATAGAACAATGCTAACAACCAAAATGACAAAACAATAAACAGTTGTTGATTCTTATGATACTGCAGGTAGCATCTATAGCCACAAACACAATATCATCAACATAAACAATGGTAACAGGGAAATGAAATAACAGTCAATTATGCACATCATTTTGTATTCAATGGTGAGGATCCCAATCTTCAGTGAACAAAATGTGCCAACTGCCAAAAGGCTACAGAAGAAAATTAGCTAATGTTTATCAAACCACCCCATCTGCAAACCCTGACAGCATAAATTCACGTAAACTTCAACTTCTCCGTTCAGATTTCAAGCTAACAATTTCAGACGAAAGAATCAAACATCACGAATTCAAAAATACTAAAAAGCAAAAGCTGAATTTCGATTAATATTGAAGCTTGAGATATCAGATCCATTACAAATTCTCCAAAACATTTACAATCACATAGAAGAGAACAATAAGATTCAAACTAGCTAAACCCCTAACCAAAAACATCACGGATATCACAAAGCTATACTGCAGAGATATGCTCACAGGAATCAACCACCAAAACCGTAGAGGGTCCTGCCCTGTCGCTTGAGAGCATAGACGACGTCCATGGCCGTGACAGTCTTCCGACGAGCGTGCTCGGTATAGGTGACAGCATCACGAATGACGTTTTCCAAGAAGATCTTGAGAACCCCACGAGTCTCCTCGTAGATGAGGCCGCTAATTCGCTTGACACCTCCACGCCGAGCCAACCGCCGGATCGCCGGCTTCGTGATGCCCTGAATGTTGTCCCTCAAAACCTTCCGGTGACGCTTCGCGCCCCCTTTGCCCAAACCCTTACCGCCCTTTCCACGACCGGACATTGTTATGTTGAAAGAAGATCGAAGGAGAGTCACAGAGATAAATTAACAGAGAATGAGATAAGTTTTTGCTTGACTTTTGATGGAAGAGAGGGATCGAGGGTTTTTATAGAATGATGGGTGTGCGCGTGTTCGTAATCTGAAAATTTCAAAACTTTTAGTAATGGCGGGATATGGGTCTTCGATCCGCGTGATCTGCGTTTGTGACCGCTTGATTAGGAATCCACGGTTTGTGTTTGATTAAGAGGTGAGGAGCGGATACCTGACGTGGATTGTTCGCTGCGCCGTGAAATCTGCAACCTTTCTTTTGTTTCGTCTGGACCGGCGGTCCAATACTGTTTGAATTGGTATTGGCCTGAACCAGTCCGGTATCCGGTCCTATGAAAAAACATGCATTAAAGAAAAAAGAAAACAAAACAAAAGAGTAAAAGAAATTTTCTATTATTCCCTTCGAGCATTTGGATAACAAGATAAGTATAGGGAAAAAAATGGTAGATTTTGATGATTTTAGGTGACTTTTTTGGTGAGATGTTCTATTTCACTTAGGTTAAATTTGTATGTCAAGAAATTGCAAGAAAATGGGTAATTTTTTTGTAAGATTCTTATTTCACTTTTGTTACATTTGGACACCAAGAAACTATGAGAAAATACAATATTCCAGCATGTATAGTGCATAAAAAAGAAAATTGCCATGAGTCCTAATTGAGAAAATGCCAAATGAAAAATAAGCCTATACCTTTCATCGGACACTAGGAGGTAGGGCTACAACTTGGGCAGGTTAAAACCAAAACCAAACCGGTCCAACTCGACTTTGGGTCGATTTGGTTTGGGTCATATAGTCTTTGGGTAGGTTTTGGTTCTAAAAATAGAAAACCAAATTTGTTTGGTTCGGTTTTGGGTTGAAAGCTCAAGTTAACCAAACTGAACCAAAAACTAAACCGAAGTCATCTATCTCTCAAGACCAAACCAAACCGAACCGAAAATACAAAAATACTTTAAATATATATTACATATAAGGGACCCTACATATAATACTTTACCTTTAAACATTAAATGTATTACAATCAAGCCCTGGCTTAAATTGATCGAAATTATTCCCATTTCCTCCCAAACCCTAATACATGCTCTCATAATCTCATTGCTCAACGCCGTTGTAACGCCCCGAATCCGGGTTACCTAGCGGAACTGTAACTCATACTTGAGGTGTTAGATAATTAAACCGTAGGATCTATATCAGAGTGTAAGCAAGGTTCTGCGTTTTGGTGCCAGTGGGTGTGCCGCCCATCAGCCAAAACGAAATTTCGGCGGCACATCGGCGGCGTGCCGCCGAAACGGCGGAAAATTAAAAAGGCAAAAATCGGGTTTTTTTTTGTGCCGGTGGAAATTTCGTTGGCACGCCGCTCCGTGCCAGTGACAAATCGTCGAAATGTCGGTGAGTCGTTGGCGATACACCCAGAACAATTTTCCCCGACGAAACGCATCGCCAGGGGTCCCTGTACAGAAATTTCGGCGACACGCCGCACTGTGGCGCCGAAATTGTAAACCTTGAGTGTAAGAAGACATGAAATTGCATTTTATTATCATCAACACAATATCAGAGTTCGCTAATAAACCCCATCACCAATTCACAATGAAATGAAAAAATTACAATTCAAATGTTTACTCACTATATCAAATGTAAACAACAAACAACTGAAATCCCTAGAATCACTCTACAAATTAATCCTCTCCCCTATACTTAGGGAACTCAGCAACGGGTTCAACCCTACCAAGATCGTCCTCACTAGGATCTGAAAACAAAACAAAACGTAATGAGATACGAATATCCCAGCAAGTAGCACATGCATGCAACAAAACATTTATAATAGTTCTAAAACATGCTTCAGTAGTAAAACATGTATCAGTAACGATAACCAACATTTACGAATAATCCGAGTAATCCAAATCCAACATATATTATAATAATAAAGGAAAATATCAACAATCACCATATAACAGAAATTCATAACGTGCAATTATCAGAAATAAGTCCACGGTGGACTCATGAAATAAATTGCCTTTAACTAGTGTAAAGACTCTGCTCACTATGCCACCTCCCGGCTTATGTGCGAAGCCGAACTACACGATCATCGACTTATTGCGGGAGAACCTATCCAGATACAGTAATGAGTTGGCAAGAACTAATCCAGTCATAGTCCGAGATACACGATAAAATGAGGGATGACCACAGCCAACCAGATACAGAGAAGGCCTCATCGAGCTACACGATAGAATGTGTGCATGAACAAAGTTTTACAACTAGCAAAAATCAATCTATTCCACTACCTAGCTCTTGACTTGATGAATGTGGATCCACACCGAGCTATGCCATCTAGACTCAAGTTTAAGCCAAAACTGAATATTGGTAATCCAAACTCAATCCAATCTCATAATATCATCCCGAGATACACAAGAGTAAGATAACCATCATCTCATCAAAAAACAATAAACTATCCTCAAAGTACATAAATAATTCCAAATAATCAGCTTTATCCAAAATAATTTGTTTTTAAATTACTTTTTCCAAAATATTGCATGAAATCCCCTTTTTAGTCAAAAGTTTGTACAACTGCAAAATCTTGGTTAAACCAGCAATTCAGAAATGATAAAAATCAGAATTAACTTCCTAAACTAAATTTAGTCATGTATAACTAGTTTTATGCCCAAACAGTAACTCTCCTATAGATACTTTGCCTATTTCACTCTTATTTAACAAAATCAGCAATGTCTTCCTTTAGCATTTCCACTTCATTAAAATACATTCCATTTAATTACCACTTTCAGATTAATTCAACTACTGTAACTTTTCTCTAACATTTCTTCAAAGAATTTCCAAATAAGATTTGAATCTAACCTGTAACTCTCATATAAACTTACTTAACTATTCCATTGTTCCAAAGTCTTTATGTCACATATCAAGTATCCACCATTTATCATAAGGTAAACTCCCACATTTATATGTTGATTTCAGCTCCCCATTATTCATTTTCTTCCTATTTATTATCTCTAGATAACCCTTTAAGAAATTTCCCAGGTTTAGTTTTTCAATGTAAAAAGTGTAGGTGTAAAAAATGTAGGTGTTGGAGAAGTTTCAGCACCTAAGAATACCCCAAAATTCTAACTAAATAGATTTCTGATTTTCTTTACCTTATACCATAGATGTACTCCCAATTCTTGTGCTCCCTATTTTCCCAAAGATACTTCCAATACATCTATTTAAGTCCCCTAAGATAATTCCTTAATTGCAATTTAATAACAAACACAAAATCTAAAATAAGAGAGCTGGCACCAACATTTGAGGAGGTAGGCGCCACTCAGCTGCACTCAGCAGCACCCAACGCATACCCAATTTCCAGCAACTCTGATATTGAATTCCAATTCAGCATTTCTTGTTTATCCAAGGTAATTCAATTCTCATTAAATCTTGTTCACAAGTTAAGCTCTAATAATACCAAAGTAGGTCTAAACAGGACTTTAAAAGAGCTGAATTAAGTTGGCAGCACCACTTGGCAGCACTTAGCGCCAAGTCAAGCTCTCACGTATATCATGATTTCTATACCTTAGGATCACCCAAAGATACCTCAATTTACCTTCACTCAAGATCCCTAAACACATCTCCAAATAGAATTTTAATAGCACTTCAGAAACTTAGAGGAATAGGCTGGAAACTAACTGGCGCTGACCCCTGGATAGGTTGGCGCCAACCATCAATGCTTGGTGCCAACCAACAGTGCTTGGCACCATGTAAGCACCTTATTTTTGCATCCCTGGAATTGCTGAAAATGAAAACCCTGGCAAAAAGTCAAACCCCGAGGGGACAAAAAGTTGACTTTTTGATCAAGTGAAATTTGGCCACCTCGCTTTATGCCATTGGATAGAGAATCTCGACACGATTCCAACGCAACTGAGTTCGCAGGAATTGGAGTCCGGATGAAGGTTCTGCGGGCGGTCAAACTTGAGGAAGAGCCGAGAGTTGACTTTTCCTCGGATTCCGTGCCAAGTACCTTGCTCTATATCATTGGATAGAGAATCTCGACACGGCTCCAACGCAACTGAGTTTGCAGGAATCGGGGTCCGGATGAAGGTTCTGCGGGCGGTCAAACTTGAGCAGAGCCAAAAGTTGACTTTCTGCTAAAATCCGATCCGGAGGCCTACCCCTAGGTCATCGGATAGAGGGCTCTGATACGATTCTAACGCAACTGAGTTTGCCAAAATCGGAGCCCGGATGAAGAAAATATGAGCTGGCGAAGTTCCCGAGCAGCAAAACTGGCAATCTACGCACATGGCAAAAAGCTGCACACGTGGCGAGTTGCGCAGGAAAAGATCTCAGGGATTAAATCCGTAAATATCCAAATATACGAAATATCCCAGGGACCAATATGAAAGTATTTGAAAATATCTGAATAAAATAATATTAAACCTAAATATCCCAGGGACCATATCCTAATTTTCAGATTTTTAAACAAACGAGCGGCGGCATTTATTATTTTGAAATGATTATGTCGCTCAAGCGGGCGTGGCAGGGGGTATGCGCTCACCTTGAGCTGGGCGCCAAGGTGAGCGGCACCCCATTTCCCTCTTCTATAAAAGCCGCGCAGGGTTTCATTTCAGGGGGTTGGAAAATTTTGGGGAGGGTTCGGATTTTTAGTGGGAGATTTTTCTTTGGCCGGGCATTCTCTGGTTTTGGGATTCGAGGTTTCGGCATTATTTTTTCTGGGCTCGGGATTTTGAAGAAAAATAACATACACACAGGTCCCCTCCCTTCCTCTTCTTCCTTGTCGAATCCGAAGGAGGCCGTGCTCTTGGTGAGAAGAAGGTTGCTCCGGCGGCCGCTCGCGCGCTCCAAGGAGGCTTCACCCACTTCGAAGAGGTGTTGAAACACCCAGGTAATGTTCTCAATGACCCTTGTTCCAAAATAAATAAGTCTATTGCTATATGTTCTTTTCTGTTATTTCGTATAGTAGCAGTGATTGTATGATTCGAGGGGGAGCATGTTCTCCCTGATGTTTGCATCTTCTGTATCCTGATAAAGCCCCCCTGTTCCTTTCTTCATTTATTCATGCTCTGTTAGATGTTGTTAGATGTTTTGTTAGTGTTTTTGTTTCGGATTGGTAGATTTGCAAAGAGGTTTGGTCCTCACAAGCTAGGTTAGATTAATTTCCAACCATGTTCAGAGGTCTGCTGGGGTTCTAAGGATCCCCAGAAACCAGTTACAGAGCTCAAAAACAGTCGGAAATGGAGTTTGGAGAAAAAAACAGAGAGTCAGGGTCTGCCGCTGAGCTCGGGCTCACCTCGCGCTGAGCTCGCGCTCACCTCGCGCTGAGCTCACGCTGAGCTAGCTTGGGTCCGCCCACCTGGCGCCTAGCTCGCGCCCACCTGGCGCCGAGCTCGCGCCCACCTCACGCCCACCTTTTTTGGGTGCGCCGAGCTCGCGCCGAGCTCGCGCCCACCTCGCGCCGAGCTCGCGCCCACCTTTTTTTGGGTGCGCTGAGCTCGCGCCCACCTGGCGCCCACCTGGCGCCCACCTCATTTTTACTCGTTTTTTCGCTGTTTTGATCCTCCCGGCCCGCGCCGATCTCGCGCCTAGTGCCCGAGGTCGGCGCATACCCCTAAAAGCCTGCCGAAATGCCATATTTTTGAAAATTTCCGAAAATGCCCTTCGCTGTGCATCCAACTCGTACCTTGGTACGGGGAGGTACCCCACCCCGTGGGCTCCGCTTCGCTTCGCCCACAGGGCCCCCGGGTACCTCCCCTTGGACCTAGCACAATGAGCCAATTTTTTCTTGATAGGGTGTCAATTTTGTGCATTTTCTTATGTGATTATTGCTGAATGTGGGCTTTATTTCCAAACCGAACCGGATGAACCAATAGGGTTCCCGGGTCACCCGGAAACCCAACATGGGCCATGGACCAACCCGGTCCAAATTGATTTCCGGTGGGCCTTCCAACGGGGCCCACCAAGCCCGACCAACCCATTCATGCTTAAATAAGATAAATAAGAGATTTGAGTGGGCCAGACCAATTGAGGCCCACCCAAGCCCTAATTGGGCCATGCATGATTAAAGTAGGATGTGGTTTGGCCGAGACCAAGGGCAGGGCCTATCGGGCCCACCAAGCCCATTAACCAACCAAGGTTAGGGTTCCAAAACCCTAACTCGGGAAGTCTTGGGCTTTCAAGCCCAAGCCCAGGTAAAGGGCCCCAAGCCCAATGCTTGGCCCACCTTTGCAAAGGCTAATCAAGATAATCTCAAACCACTTGGCAACCAATTATGTGGCCCACTCAAGGGCCCACAAACAATCCCGGCCCACTTGTGCATAGAAATCACTTAAATAATCAAACTGGAATTTAAATAAAATCAATTCACTTAAACCAAAGCCCAAAGGGCCTCTCAGGTTTAGACTGAGGCCCACCAAGGGACATGTGGGCTCAATCAAGCCCACCAAGGAATCCGCGGGCCTTCCAACGGGGCCTGCCCAATCAGACTCACACCACTTCAAACTAAAGAAGATAAAATCAAGTAAAGGGACCCACACCACTTTGGCGGTCCCGCCAGACTTAATCAACTCACATGCTGGAATAGGAATCGGGTGAGTGAGAGACCAACTAAGTTGACTCAAACCAGGGAAACTTGTGGGACCCGTCACTTGGCGGGGTGGACTGGGGTGTCTACGGACTTCCCCAGACCGCAACCGAGCCCCTACTTAGAATCTCAAAGCCGCAGACCAAAAGCCTTAGAAGAAGAACTTAGGCACCCAGGTGTCTGCCTGCACCCCATCAGGCAGTGGCGACTCCAAACAAAATCCCGAGGCACGCGTCGTTTCGCGTGCGCCTCGTCGTGCGACCGAAATCGGGTGCGCACACACCAAGACTATTTCTCCAACACCATTACGTCTAATGCGAAAATCAATAACACTAACTTGTAACTATGCATTCGAACGATACTTAGAATAATTGTAACCCTTCCAATGGTCCATTTAACCTATTTTGAGCTTAATTAATCTACTCACAAAATCAATACAAAATTAGCCGCTCCTGCCCCTTTTTCTCCAACTACAATTTATCTCCAGCAACATAAATCCTACTCTAGCATGATCTGAACGAATTCACTTGATTCATTCGTGCATAATAACAATATAATCATCTACCTAACCAGCAGATATGATTTATCATATAGATAAGTAACAAACAGGTTTACACATCAAAACAGTAACAAACAGAGAATCGGTTGTTTGCTAAATAAAACCACACCAACTTCCATTTTAAATCATTCGAAACAAAACAGATTTGTGCTACTCACAGATTGAAGCAAATCTCTAATGAACAACCTCCTCAATTCCTCAACTGAAATTCTGATCTACTGCTTCCAGAAATGGACGAATGAGTAGATTTCTGTTGAAATTCAATTTCAGGTCAAATCTCTTTAGATCTGAAGTATTCTTGATCGAATTCAACTAAACTGAATCTAATTAGCTAGACTTACCTGAATTCAAACTCAATTTGACTGAGAATTTCAGTTCTGATCAGATTGTAGTGCTGCCGCCAAGAACTCTCCAATTCTCACAAACATAACACAACCGGCCAGCACAAAAGTTCTCTGAACACTAGAATTTCTCCAATCTAACTCCAAACCCTAGCTTCCACCTTCTCTTCTCTCTAAGATCTCTTCCCCGATTGCTCGAATGCCAAACAAAACCAATAACTGAAATTTTCCACCCTTTTATAGTTGCCGCCTTCGGGCAACTTGAATCACAATCCCCCGCAACAACACTCCACCGAAACTCTGCACCAACAACCTAATTTAGCTTAATACACCATTTGCCACATCATCAAACCAACTTTGACCTCAAATAAAATATTAAATAATTTTTCCCTCACCTTAATAATTAAAATTTCCCAAGATGGTTCACCCAGTACTCCGTTCGAACCTTTCTAATTACCAAATCTGTAAAACTTTCATCGATCCCATAATTAATTTCTAAAAATAACTAATTTTAATTTTATAAAAATTAGGGATTTTACAGCCGCCCCTACCAAGTCGCAACTACTGCCGATGGTCATTGCCAAGTGTTGCCAAACGATTGCCACGGCTAGTCGCCATTTCTGATTGCCAATTCCTCTCCCTAGACGAGGTAGAATCACACCCCAGGTATCGAAATGAGCTTCTCCATAAGTAGCAATGTCGACACCAACCGAGATTGAGAGCATGTTGGCCATGGACGTAGTATTAAATGTCTCTTTCTTGAAGATAACATCAATCGAGTAAACAGCCATAGACATGAGGGCTTTGAGCATATGGATGAATGACATAGAGAGGTAAATGTAAGTTGAGCTGGAGAACAAGAGGCTGATCAAATAGAGAGCTCCGATCAGGACAACAGAAGACATGAAGAGATTGCGAGACATAGAGATCAGCTCGATGATCTTGATCTCTCTCTCGACCTCCCTCCTCTCTCCATCCCTCTCTCTCTCTTGTTCTCCCTCTCTCTATCTTCTGTTGGTAAACCATGCTCTCAGAAGTCTTGATTTGAGAACGAGTGTTGCCGGATTTGCAACACTTGATCTAAGAAGACACCGGACTCCCCCCCTCTCTCTCTCTATCTCTCTTTCGTTTTTTTTTCTTAATTCATTCGATTAGACTTTTGTAAGCTTAGCCTGCAAAGTCAGATAGGTTGCATTAGGCCTGCAAAGACATATAGGTTGCCTAATGCCTATTGCCTAGTGCCTAACAGCCTGTAACGTTCTAAGCCTTTTTTTTTTAATAATTAAAGTTCTTTTTTCTTTTTAAATTAAGACACAGATGAGGTGAATACATTTGGGTATGTGTCGTTTTTACTTGAACCGAACCGAATTATTAATTTGGTTCGGATTTCGGTTTTTTCATTAATTTTGGTTCGGTTTTCAGTTTTTGGTTCGGTTTGATTAGATTGTATATATTTTTGGTTTGGTCTTGGATTGAGCTCAACCCGGACCAAAACGAACCGAGTTGCACCCCTACTAGGAGGTTCGAAACTGTGTCATGAAAAACAAGGGATTCTCATGAAAGTTTCTTGATATCCAAACATAGCCAAAGGTTGGATGGTATCAATGAAAGCAAGTAGAGACCGCGCACAAGTTAAGTTGACCAATTAAAGGAAATTATAATATCATCCATAGACGGAAATCGTTTGCACCCAAAATCTCGTGCACCTCATGCACCAACCTTTCTATGGATGCATTCAACTAAAAAAAAATCATTTCTCTCTAAAATGATTTTCTAAATGTGACTTACCAACCACAAAAAAACGTTGCATAGGTGCACGAGATTTTGGATGCAGACGATGTGTGCGTGAGACTTCTTTCAAAATATCTAAATATTGACCATTTCGGGAAAAAGGTTATGATCTTCAAAGAGAAATTTTTAAACAAATTTTATTTCTCAACATTGTATCCCATTAGATTAGCAACCTAGTAGAAAAAAGAAGAGTAATTTCTCTAAAAGTTACTTTTCTCCTAAAATTTAGTGTTTCACGATCAAAGCTTTGTTTGTGCTAGCTAAAAGGATAACATGGCTGAGCACAATTATCACTTTCACATACAGATATCTAGAGTTGCCACATGATTTCAGCACTTCCACAACAAATTTTGCTGCGTTTGGCACTGTGTGCGCTTTTGAGTTAGAATTTATGGATATTTTACTGAATCAGAGTATCTATCAAAACAATCAAGTTGTTTATTATCAAATTAAGTTGCATAAACATTTCGATCTTAATATTTCATCTTTTTTTCCAAATTCTTACAGGTTTCCATCCCTTGTCATGGATCTGAAGTATTACATTGAGCTTCAAGCAAGGATTTCGAAATTATTCCTCTTCCACTAATGGCCCATAAAGATTTTTATGGTAAAAACCATCCATAAGAATTAACTCATGGCAGCCAGAGATTGAACAATCAAGAAGAGCTGGTAGAAATATAACTTCTCTTGCTACAATTTCAAACCATACAACAGTCAAAACTCCACCGTCAGTGCATCTGTATCTCTGAGCTTGAAGACCCTTGAGATGATTCTGCAAGCAGAACTGATTAGCCAGTCAAAGGAACTTGACAAGAACATTTAGAGTCTCATTCAAATCCGCAAAACAAATTCACCATGTCAACCAAAAACTTGCCAAACCATTAGATAATTAATTCAGTATCATGAATCATTAGAGATGAAAATTCATTAGTAACAATTAGACATGAAACCAATGCTCCAGAAATATGTATGGATCAATTGGATAATTACCCAAGTCCTAACAGCTGATACTGCCTTCCAATACACAATACCAACTTGGCTCTCATAGGGATCATAACAGAATAAACCAAAACTCATAGCAGATGTTCTATCCCAAGCCACAATAACACTAAATCTGAAAATGTCACATCCTTTCCGCCAGTCTCGCAGAAACTGCTCTTAATTTAGAATAGACCTTACCAGCCGGGGACCCCAAAATGAGGCTACAAAGGGAATCTCTTGCCACCTTGATGTTGGCAAAAGAACCTAGTATGTGAATCTTGGTATCAGCTATCACAATCCGAGTTCTTGTGGAGTTCTCAATTGTAAACTTTGTTTTACCCCCCTTACCAGACAATCTTCCGATGGCACGAGATAAATGCTCACCTCGCAGTGTTTTAACATCCTTGATCTCAAAAGAGTCAACATAGAGCTCATCCATACGCAGGAGGGCAATGGCATCAACAATGTCAAATCCAAGCATGAAAGCATGGACAAAATCAGCACATTTCTGAAGGTTACTGATGTCAGGCGTGTCAGATCTAGTCTTCAATTCAACCTTGCGGGTCTTGAGATTCATACGGATGTCAATCTTCATTTGCTCATATATTGGAGTGTAGATGTCCATCCATGCTTTTTTAAGAGGTGTAAAGCGATGTGGAGGAACAGAGACCTTTCGAAATTGAACTCGCCCTTCAGAAATTTCATGAGCCTTCAAAGGCTCAAACTTCGGCTTGGCTGGGAAGAACACAGACGTGGATGTGGGTTCTGAAGAGATATTGTCAACCTCCATTGGAGGTATGGCTTCGTTAGATTGCATTCTCAAATTCTTCCAGGTTAGAAATTCCAAAGGTCCCTGAAAGCATCAACCATAACACACTGAAGGTGTAATTTGTAAACCAATAAATTAAGTGAAGGTAAACCAGCAAAATTTGTTATGAATCCATCACATTCCATACAAATAAACTGCAAACTAAGTCCATTGCAACCACCAACCACAAAGAGAGATGAGAAAGTGGAAACTTCATGAAGGTGGAAAAAAATACAGAATATGTGAAATGCAGATTGCACAAATCCTAGCAATAAAAGTACCAAAAGTAACTCCAATTTTATTATCTACTTGTTTGAAAATCCATAGTGAAGTTGAGTCCTTGTAGGCCTATTTTTTTTTTAAATTTTTTTTATGAATAATGGGATGAGAATTAAAGGAAAGGGATAAAGGTACAAAAGCATATGGGCCCATGAGAGATAGGATCCCATATATGCAAAAAAGAAAAGATAAACAAAGGTAATACACCCTACATTCAATCAACCCCGAACTCTTACCAAGAAACAAAACTGAGGCCGGGTCTCTAATGATATCTCCAACTGAGGTGAATGAAAATTCTTTCCCTATACAGACCCATGATTCTGTCAAGCAATGTTCAGGATTTTCAATTTCTGGACATTACCTCCTTCAAATATGCATCTATTTCGAGCCATCCATACCATCCAAAGAGTTGCAAAGAATACCGTGTAACATCTTGCCTTTCTTCTTGAGAGAGAGGAATCTCCACTGCTGAACAAGTTAAATGAGAGTCCTAAGCAAAACCCAACTAACATCCAATGCACCAAGGAAATAGGACCAGCGAAACCCCGCCACCTCACAGTGCACAAAAATATGATCTACTAACTCTCCATAATGCACACGTTAGGAGAAATAGATAAGGATTTTCTATTTTTTTTAGAGATTGTTAAGAGTGTTTATATCATCATAAAACGAAGGCTATGATAAGGGCACTACTTTGGGGGTAGGTGGAGCATGCCAAAGGAATGAATGAAAAAATTAACAAGGTTTAGTTGAGAACATAGATAGTCAAAGAAAGAACAAGTGGAAGAAGATCCATGGGGGAGGGGGGTAAGGGATCATTTGCAGCTATCGAACTTATAAGGATTTAAAGCAATGGAACTGAGGTCAAGTCATCATTAACATCATAAGCCAGTTACCACCAAAGTAGGGTCGGTGATACAAATATTGTCTCTCTATCAAAAATCATATATTTAGTTACTCTATGTTTTTGCAACTCATGTTTTATAAATTCCATCCATGTCTCTTTAGATATTCCTCTTACTCACTTAAGCTCTTCAATATGCATACTCTTACACCTTCTTACAAGTGCATCTCTAGATCTTCGGTCAATTTTTAGTATAATATACTACTTTCTTGGGTAATACCACTAGTAGAGTCTTGGAGGAAGATGGTGATATTTATTTTCTTTCGTGATACAGACATGTATATTGACATATATTGTTCTTGTGTATTTCTTTAGCCTAGTGTGTATGGCTAGCTCTATGTTCTATGGTTGATGCACATTATAATATAATTATTTGTAAAAATAAAAATTATTCTGTTATCCATGATTAGTATCAATGCATTGTTTATGAAATATGATTTTGATGCCACCATGAGCGTTTATTTTGGATTCCAGAAAAATTCCATTGATTCAACTGAATTACCATTTTAATATGCAAGAAATTTAACATATGAGGGTAAGGTTGTGCAGTAGCGGGAGCCTCGTGCACTAGGCTAGCCTTTTTTTTTTAGACAGATTAATATAATGTCAGGGAGTTTATTATTGAGTTGGCTTGTGATATAAGCTACAAGGACTTTAGAGTAGGTTAAGATGGTTGGTCATGTAAAGCAAAGGCCTAGAGACACACCTGTAAGAAAGTGTGAAGAGTATGTATATTGAAGGGCCGACACGAGTAAGACAGTAAGAGAGAGACCTAAAAAACATAGAGGAATCCATAAAACAATTATAAAAACGTAAATTAATTGAAGATAAGACTTTTGATAGAGAGGGATGTAGAGACAAGACTCATATCATCAACCCCACTTTGATAAGAATTGGCTTATTATGATGACGATGATGACGACTTAACCTCAGTTCTGTTAATTTAGAGGTCTGATAGCAGCAAATGGTCCCTTACCCACTCCCCTTCCAACTGGATCTTTCTCCACTTGCTCTTTCTTTGACTCTCTACGTTCTCAATCAAACCTTGTTATCGTTTTCCCTCCTTCGTTCCTTTGGCATGCTCCAGCTCCCTCCAAAGTCTTGGCATTCTCATAGACTATGTTCGATAATAGTATAACACTCTTAAAAATCTCAAAATAAATAAATAAAAGAAAATCCTTATCTGTTTCACCAAGGTGTGCATTTTATGCCTCAGATGGAGAATTGGTGGATTGTAATTTATTGCGTTGTCAAGTGGTGGGTTTTTGTTGTTTTTGTATCAAGGGTCTGATCCCTTGACTAAATACCCATTTCTCATGGGTATCTATTTCTTATATAATGAAATTATTATTACTCATCAAAAAGTGGTGGGTTTTTGCTAGTCTTATTTCCTTGGTGTATTGGGTGTTAGTTGAGTCTTACCTAGGACTCTCATTGAACTTGTTCAACAATTGAGATTCCCATCTCTTAAAAAGAAAGGTTGGATATTCTTTGCAACTCTTTGTGGGGTCATATTTTCCTCCATTTCACTTTCGCACATAAATCTCTAGCCTATAAGGAAAAAAAGAAAAAGAAAGAAACAACTTATAATGAATAAAGATAACAAAAAATAGAATCATTGCATCAACAGTTTGTGAATTTGTCAAAATGTGTAACCGTTAGCTATGCCAGAAACACAAAAGCTGAACTTTTATAAAAACTATTGTGGATAGAATTCAGGAAATTTGGTCAGATGACTTGCCATCACCACCCTTCTATGAGAAAAGTTAGAAATGGAGAAACACTACGTAGACCACCCATCAATCAACATAAAAAGTATTGATGGTATGACATAAGAATTGAACTTAATGATGCTTCGTATTTAATTGGTAGAATAGTTACACTTTATCAATGTTGTATTTAGCATCCCTGAAGTTGTATGATCTCTAATGCTAATGCGAACTGTATAACCAAGTTCTCAACCACAAAACAGAACAGCTACCTAAAAGAGAAAAATAGGGTTCGTACCTCACTTGAAATTATTTCACCAATTCAAACAAGAGGATTAACAGCCATGGGCATGCAATTGGACTTAGAGCAACATGACATAAATGCAAAGTCAGATAAGAAGAAATGTTCACTATTAGAAAGTTCTGATTTTTTAGAAAGATTGGTCTCTGTCATGCCCTAATAATTGGCCTCCTAAAAATTGTAGAACAGTTTGTCTCTATTATTTACTCCTGTTTGAGTCTATTGATTATCTGTTGGTTCTGTAATTTTGCCTTGTTAGGGCTGTAAACAGTTTGGATTCAAATAGGATATATGAGAATCCAAATTCGAATCCAATTAATATTCAGGACATCCATATTCGTTTAACTATTTGATGGATCTTTCATATCTCATATCGAGTCCAAATCTGAATACTGTTATCAAATCCGTATTCAAAATCGGATTAAATATTCAAAATACCCAATTAAATTCCACATAATTCAAAAAGAAAAAAGTGTAACGTAATAATGTACAAGCTAATAAATTAAACTTAGAAAAAAAACATAGCGCACACAAAAAAGAGTACTAAGAGCACTAGCAGCAGCTTACTCATTTAAATTCCCTATTTTGGGGAATCTGGTTCACTTTCCTATTATAGGGATTGTCTTCTCAGCAAATCACTACATCAGATTCCCTATTTTTTTTCCCTAAATCATTAAAATATTATTTTTTTTTAAAAATATTTTTTAAAATAAAAAATATTTCTAAATGTGAGATGCAACAGATAAAATTAATGTCCAAGCAGCCTTTTAACTCATGAAATAGACATTTAAAAATACAAAGCCCAAAGTAACAAAACTACAGCCAAACTTTATTCTGTGTAAACAGAAAACTGGGTTGAGAGAAGCAAGTTCTTTGACTGAAAGTTTATCTTTTGGCATTCAAATTAAATGGCCCATCATTTTCTTTTTATTTCAGTCATGCAAAGCATTATTTTAGAGAATTCAACTCCAAAAGTAAATAGAGATCACACTACACACAAGGCATAATTGAATCAGACTATCACAACAGATTAAAAGCCCATGTAATTGAAATCATAGAATTTAAAAAAGGAGAAATCTGAAAAATCTGATGTAATTTTAGCTGTAATCCTCTCCATTTCTCTCTCACACACACACTCTATCTCTTTCTGTGAAACACCCCATCAGCTCATGAATTCCGAAATTTATATATTCAAACATTAAGCAGTGGAACGGGTATTTTTTTTGTCCTCTTCGGGTGCTAGATTGAGATCACATTACGAACTTGATCAACAATTTTGAATCTCAGTTTAGGGTTTTGGAGAATGGTATCACTGGCATTCGAAATTGACTGTTTCAATCCATCGTATCTCACAAAATTTCAGTGTAACTCGTCTGCAATGTCTACACTATCACGAACATGTTCATATTTGAACAAACCGAGAATAGGTGTTAGGATTTAAGATAAATGACTTCAATGGCAAGAGAAGAAACTCCGATTCTGTCTGGGTTTCACAGGGAGAGAGAGAGAGAGAGAGAGAGAGAGAGAGAGAGAGAGAGAGGAGGGATGGGCTTACCGTCGACGGCAGCTGACCGGTGGTGGATCTCGTGTGCCTTGAAGAGCTTCGTTCTTCTCTTCCCCAAGAGACGTTTTTCGCAGAGGCCTTTTGTCTTGTTTGAAGAGTCTTTCAAGTCGCGCGTTCGTGTTTAGGTATCGCTACAGGGACTACATAAATTTAAGTAGCCACTGTATCACTTCTTAAAATTTTAGGGATTTGAAATAAGGATAAGTAAACTGCTGCCAGGATGACTTTTATCAAATCCCTATTTTGGTTTCCTACTTTAAGGATAGGGAGCCTTAGAGCACTAGCAACAGCCTACCCATAATCCTCCCCATCCTTAAAACAAGGAATCAAAATAAGGATTTTGCCAAAAAATTATCGTGCAGCAGTTTACCCATCCCTATTTTAAATCCTAAAATTTTAACTTGTGCTACAGTGGCGACCTAAATTTAGGTCGTCACTGTAGCGCGACTTAAACGCGAGATTGCGACTTGTGTGACTCTTCAAAGGAGAAAAAAAAGGCCTCTTGCGCAGAAAATTCTGAACGGAGATTGCGGAAGAAGAGAAGAACGCAGCTCTCCTCCTTCGAATATCAACCGCTGGTTAGCTGCCGTTGACGGTAAGCCCAACCCCCTCTCTCTCTTTCTCCCTCTTTCTCTCCCTCCCTCGATTTTGCCTTCCATTTTTTTGGAAATTTGGACGGAGATGTTCATGGTTTCTTTGTCTGAAGCACGATCAATAGTGCGTTTTAGACAATTTTTGGTGCATTTATCAGTGGTTTCTTCTTTAGGAGCAATTTGGTTTTCGCTCTTCCCTTTTTAAATATGAATTGTTTTATCCAGTATAGTTTCTTCTTCCGGTGCATTTAGACGATTTTAGTATGAATTGGTCTGTTTTGTCAATAGTTATTTCATCATGCACTTGATATGTTTGTGAAAAGGTTGACAAGAAGCGAAGTATTTCAGTTTGCTTTTACCATATTTTCAAACTTGCTCATGTGCAGATAGTGACGCTTAATATTTTTAGAGGTTGTTGCGATGTGTGTGTTTGTTTACAATAATAAACTTTATGTAGATCAATATGCAATGTTTGTGAACATTTCAAAAACACTATTTAGTTGAGCTTCCCATTTTATGGAAGTTGGATTATCTGATGGAATGTTTTCATAATAGCAAGAAGCTCTGTCATGGCACAGTGGTGGGCGAAGTTGTGTGTGCATGATGTTCTAATTTTTTATCAAATCAACAGCTAAAAGTGACAAAGCATCTTATTAATGAAGATTTTTTTTATAAGATGTTCATTGCAAGTTTAATGGTGATATAGATCTAAATTAGTTATGTAAATTACCCACCTTGCACCATTTGGTGGCTAGTAATTAGGTTAGAAGATGAAACTACACAAGGAATGCAAGTTTGTTGACCCCGAGTCAATAGAAAATTGTTTGACATGGCACGTTTTGGTCCATCTCCAGTGCAAGTTTCATCTCCAGTGCTAGCTAAATTGTTATTGGGCATGCATCTCCAGTGCAACAAAAAGGTGCCATGTCAGAACATTGAGCTCAAGAACATCCACTTAGAATACAATGGCAGAGATGGAACAGCCATATCATGTTGCTACTATGTTAATGGCAAATCTTATGACACACAGATCCCTCCCTCTTGTCTCTAGTCCTATAAATAAGCTGTTCCATTTTGCATAAAGCTTAGTCAACCAAATATCAAATAACCCATCTCTCCCCCTTCATTGAAGGCCTTAAATGTTAAAAAAAGAAGAGATATACATCTCATTGTTTTGATTCATCAAGTGATCCCTTTCACAAATAAGACTGTAACCTTGAGATCTCAATGTTTGTCAAAAAGAAAAAAAAACTGTTATGATATTTGAGATGTGAAAGCCAAAATGGTCAAGTTATGAAAATATTGAACGGTTTGAACCTCCCTCATATTCTGCTCTGTAATCTTCTACAACTCGCATCTTCTGTAATCTTCTATTAGTTTTGCAACACCTAGCCACCAAAGGCCAACATTTTCCCTCCTAAAATTATTACTGAACTAATGACAGAACAAAACATAAAAGTCATAAAAAAATCTCCCCAGTAAATCGCATGTACTTCAAATGAAGCAAAACTTTATACTTCTGGTTCTTTCTATCATACGATGGTAAGCCAAAAGTTACTTTTTCCTTTTCAGAAAGGAAGGATGAGATTCAAACAGAACTTTGAAATTCTGGAGTAGCAAAGCATGCAGCTGCAGTTCATTTACGTCCAGGAAGGCCTTGAAAGCCCAAATAATCAATACCAAACATGCTCTTAGCAGCATATGAATTTTTGATTGCTGGAAATTGTAGATGAACAAAGATGTGCTGAAAAATTGTTTATGCTAAATGGACATTTGTGCAAGCCATGGAGCAGTAGGCTTTAGAAACAGGAAACCACCATGATGTCTTTAACCAGAGTAGAAAATCTCTTCCATACTATGATATAATGTGTTAACTCCAACCCCTGTTCATATGTCTGACATGGCACGTTTTGGTCCATCTCCAGTGCACTTTTTGCTGCACTGGAGATGAAACTACACAAGGAATGCATTATTGCTCCATGATACTTCAGGAGCATGCCCAATAACACTTTAGCTAGCTCTTTGTATGCATATTGTTTATAGGGGAACATGCCCCGATAACACTTTATATATTAATATAATACATTAATTTTTTGATGACCCTCTTATTGATCAAGTAGCTAATTGTTTCTTCTCTAGGAATGAACATACAAACACAAGAAGGTTCTACAATGAACTCCCCTTCGCAAGATGGCTCCCAATTATTTAATGAGGATTCTACACAAGTTGAACAAACTTCACCTGAAGTTCATGAAGTAGGGTCTTCTAATAAAAAACGTGGTCAAAACTTCAGTCCGAATGAAGACAAACTACTAGTTTCTTGTTGGCTCAATACTTGTTTGGATCCTATAGTTGGAACTAATGCAAAATGGGATCCTTTTTGGAAAAGAATTGAAAACAGCTATAATCAAGAGAAAAAGACGGGTTGGCCTGCACACTCAGTCATATCATTAAGCCATCGGTGGTCGAATATTCAACAAGCAGTGAATAAGTTTTGTGATTTCTTAAGTCAGGTTGAAGCACAACATAGAAGCGGGGTTAGTGAGGAAGACAATGTAAGTATTTTGATTCATCATTTCGTTAACTACTCTTTTACAATTTAAGGATTTCTAATTTGTTTTGTTAAATATTCATAGGTTCAAGAAGCTCGAAAAATGTTCCATGCTTTGACCAAACAACATTTTCGATATGATCATTGTTGAGTTCTTTTGAAGGACCACACCGGCGGAACCACGTTGTGGTTAGGGGGGGCAATTGCCCCCCCTAACTTTTATTTTTTAATAAAAAGTGTATACATTTTATATATTTTTTAATTAAAATTTATGTTTTGCCCCCCCTAAAATTTCTGGTTTGCCCCCCCAACCCATTGAAAATTTTTATATTTTATGAGAATCCCTTCTAAAATTTCTGGTTTGCGCCCCCCCCCCCCCCCCCCCCCCCCCCCAACTTATTGAAATTTTTATATTTCATGAAAACTCCCTCTAAAATTTCTGATTTGCCCACCCCCAACTCATTAAAATTTCTATATTTCATGAAAAGTGTTAATTGAAATTTTTTTTTGCCCCCCCAGATTTGGAGTCCTGGTTCCGCCATTGAAGACCAACCTAAATGAAACCAACGGTCTAAGCCTAATAAGCAAGCATGTTCTAAAAGAACATCTGTTACACCATCTTCTCCTTCAACTCCAGAATCCACAGATTTAGGCGAAGACCAATCCGAACCAAGTAGTTTTGTGGAATGGGAGAGACCTATGGGAAGAAAAGCTGCGAAGGAGAGAAAAAAACAAGGAAAGAGCTTGCTGGGTGATGGTGCTCAACTTTCAGGTGTTCTAGTTGAGTTGAGAGATGAGAAGAAAAAAGCTCATGAAGAGAGAATGGAAAAAATTAATTCAAATGCTGAACAACGAGAAAAACTTCTTCAAATCCAACAAGCTCAACTATTGGAAGCACAAGAAGCGAACCGTATAAAAAATGAGAAACTTCAACTTGAGCAATCACGCCAAGAGACCGAGAGGGTACGTCAGGAGACTGAGATCATGATGAAAGACACAAGCACAATGGACCCTAATACTAGAGAATATTTTCAACTACTTTGCAGGGAAATTTTGGAAAAGCGAAGACAAAATACTCAAAGTTAATCTATTTGTGTTAGTTATTTAAAGTTGTTTTTTGTAATTATGTGAACCTTAACTTTAATTAGGTCTCATAAAGATATTGATTTGTCACACTACAACGAGCATAACTTGATTTTAATTTTGAAGTTAGAAATCATAGAGCTCTAGATGCAGTACTCTTCGTTGGAGAATATAACTGTTAAAAACATTATTTGAATTTCAAGAAAAATATTTTTAAAAAAAATTTTAAATATAATATTGTTGGAGAATATAACCGTTAGAAATATATATTTTTTTTTAAAATTAATATTTTAATGATTTAGGGAAAAAAATAGGGAATCTGATGTAGTGATTTGCTGAGAAGATAGTCCCTATAATAGGAAAGTGAACCAGATTCCCCAAAATAGGGAATTTGAATGAGTAAGCTGCTGCTAGTGCTCTTAGCCCTTATGGGTAAACTGTTGCTAGTGTTCAAATCCCTATTTTGGTTTCCCAGTCAAGCTTGTTAACAACAATACTCAGTAGCGAAGTGCTCAAGTAAGGGCTTTTACGCCTAGATTGAAAAAAGGAAGTCTCAAAGATCAATCCGAAGTGTTATATTTGGAGATTACAAAACACATGCAGCATAAAAGCAGAATCAATAAAGTTGCAAATAAATCTTACAGTTCTTGTTTGCAATCACGGCATACCTGATACGTCCAGGAGATTGTTGGAGGTGAAGCCTTGCGTTACCAGATGGCTATTAAACTCTTTAAAGATGGATTAGAACAAAGACGCAGGTTAGAACGGACCGCCGCCCTTACCGTTGGAAACTTCAGAGACTCTGAGAAGATGCTTTACCGTCGACGGCCTTACCGTTGGAAACTTGAGAGAAGGCTAACAGCTATAAAATTGAAAGAGGGCCTTCGGCTGTCGATTGAGAGTTGCTACTTGAGTTGAGAGAGGCTGGCGATTTATAGAGTTTGATCATTGAGAGGGAGGGCTGTAATTGTAGATCGATAGTTGATTGGGTGTTACGATGGTTAGGGTTACGTCTTTGAGAAAAATCATCTTTTTAGTGATACTTTATTTGAGAGTTGATGGGCCGTTACGATGGTCAGGGTTACGTCTTTGGGAAAAGTTACTTTCAGTGATATTTTATTAAAAGAATTAAAATTCAGTCATCATTTGCATTATGTTATGAGAATGCCCTTTTCTGATTAACGGAGGATACAGAGGGTTTCAATCAAATGATTTGTAAAATATTTAAGAAGGCTTGTATACATTATCAATCGACTTGTATAGTTATAAAACGACTTATACCACTCAATCAAATGATTTGTATAATATTATACATTAACTTATATGCCTATAAAAAAGCTTATACCATTTACCAAAAGACTTGTACAATATTATGTATCGACTTATTTACTCAATCAAATGACTCGTACTTTATATTATTTGACTTGTACAACACTGTGTACTAAATTGTATGCTTATAGAGAGACTTATAGCTCTTTATCGAATTACTTGTACCTTTAATACAATTTTTAACACTTTATCAATTGACATATAGATAGTAGGGAGAGGAAAAGAAGGAGGTAGGGACGGAGGGGGAGTGAAGGGTAGGGTTGATAACCGGGCCAGCTCAGCATGGCACAGGCACGTTTAGCTCGTGCCATGCTTGGCCCATTTTCCAAAACACTTGGCACGGTTAAAGGGTAGGCCGTGCCATGCCAAGCCATGGCACGCAAGCTAACTGGCTACCTGCGGGATACATAATAAATAAATAAATTCACAAAAAAATAACCTTTTATGTATCATCCATGCTCTGCAAATCCTTCTTGGCTATTATCTTGCAGCCTAACAATCCTTGAAAATGCAACAATACTTACATATTGGGATACAATTTCATCATGAACCTTGTGTGCTTGTGCATTAGCAAGGGGGAGAAGGTTCTGATATTTTGTCGTAGTCTATTACCAAAATTGCGACAAAATCATAAAGCTTCTCCCCCGTGCCGGCCTGCCTCGATTAGCATTCCCAATTTATCCTAGTAATCAGGATCTATCTTCAAAATGGCTCACGTCTAAATAGAGTTTGAAGGCTCCTTATTGAAGAACCATTTTGAGGATAGAACCTATTACTAGGACAAAAGAAAATGAAGAAAGAAAAAAAAATGATGACTTTGTAGAGTCTTGTTCAGAGATTTGCCAACGATCGGGCTTGGGGACACCTCAATGTGAGCACTCTATCGGCCATTGGCAAAATCTCTAAACAAGACTCTAAGATGAGATGAGAAGATTGGTGTGGTTTGGAGTGGGATGGGTTAGGCCTATTTATGGAAAACCAAAAGTGGCTTTTTACCACTTCTACTCTCAAATATGACTGTTGTTTGGCTGTTAGAAGGGTAGAAATGGTCATTTATATTCAATTATAAGTATAAGTATATCTCCCTAATATGGCTATTATATATTTGTTGGGGGTAAAAAGGTGGAAAACCCCACAAAAAAGCAAGGCATGACTGCGCGTACTGGCACAACGGGCCCCAACGGCAAGCACGTGTGCTTTGCGGGCTGTGGCCCACTAGGTCATCCTGCCTGGCTGGTCGTGCTTTGTAGGGCCTAGAGCCTACTATGGCACGTGCCACCCTAGCCCGATTAGCAACCCTAGGGGAGAGGGAGAAGAGAAAAAGATGGGGAGCCACAAGGGAGAGAAAGAAAAAGAGGGGAGGAAGGGGACTTGTAAAATCCCCCATCTCTCTCTCTCTCTCCATCCTCTCCCTCCTGCTCCCCATCTTTTTCTCTCCCCCTCCCCTCCCTTACTCCTTCCTAGAGCTCTAAGTAGGGTGGGTTGGGTTTTTTTTATGTTAAGTTTGGCCTCAATCTAGTCTGAGATTCACTAGCCTAAACTCGCCATTGCCCCGCTCTGACCCAAACTCATAAATCCAAACCCAACCCAAACATTATTATTTGAGTTTGGGTTGGCCCAAACAAAATGCAAAATTTTTAATATTTCTTTTGTTTTTTAATATGAATGCGAATGTTGGAATATCATTAATTGAAATCATCTATTAATGTACAACGACCTCTTAATTGGTCTCTTGAATTTAGAAAAAAAAACTTATTAATTTATTTCTTAAAAAATTATTTTAAATATAATGAGCCAGTCACATGCTTCTTGTATTTGAGGTTGCACAATCTTTTTTATTGAGGATGTGCATCCAAATATCATATTCATTGTAGCATATATGTGAGAGTGTGAAAATTTCAACTCAACTTCAAGGCTATTTTGGGTTGTATGCATGAACCTTGACCTAACCCAAACTCAACTTTAGGCTATAAATGAAGCCCAGCCCAAACACAACCCTAAACTCAATGCTTATTTTTTGCTCTTATTCGGGTTCGGTTGGGCGAGCTTCAAGTGGTCAGGGTTAGGTTTACAGCTCTACTCCATCTCTTTACTATCTACATGTCAATTGATAAAATTTTAAAAATCGTATTAAAGGTAGATATATTCGATAGAAAGGTATCAGTATCTCTATAGGCATGCAAGTTAGTATACAGTGTTATACAAATAAATTGATAGAAGGTACAAGTTATTTGATTGAGTGATGCAAGTTAACCTATAGCTATACAAGTGGGTACATTGTATTGTACAAGTTACAGGTATAAGTATCTGTATAAGAGTACAACTTAGTACACATAGTTGTACAAGTCAATCAATAAAAGTTACATATCATTTGATTGATTGGTACAAGTCGCTCTATATCCGTACAAGTTGTTGCATTATATTATGAAAGTCATTTTATCGAGAAGTATAAGTTTCTCTATAGGCATACAAGTTAGTATATAATTTTATACAAATCAATTGGCAGAAGGTACAAGTCATTTGGTTGAGTGGTACAAGTCGCCGTATAGTTGTACAAGTTAGTACATAGTATTGTACGTTATTTGATAGAGAGATATAAGTCTCTATAGGCATACAAGTTTGTATATAATATTATACAAGTCAATTGATAGAATGTACGAATAATTTGATTGAATGGTATAGGTGGAAGACCTCAAATTTTCACATAATAAATAAATAACTAAAATATGAGTTAAGTTATAATTAAAATAAAAAGTGAAAATTTAGAGGATTAGAAATTCAAATAAATAAAAATTTGTAAATAAAGGAGAATTTCCAAGGAAGTTAACCTAGAAGGGTAAAAGGGTATTTTGGTAATTTTTAGAAATGGTAATATATGGAATAAGTCCTTAAGTAATAATTAGAGTTAGAAAATAGAAGGAAATAAGTTACTAAGTTAAGATTAAAATTAAATAGCAATAATTAAAGCATAAAAAGAGGAAAAAGGGTAATTAGGTAATTTCAGGTCTTAATTGGGAGAAAAAGTAACTTAAATGGGTTTTAGATGATATTTAGGAATTAAATAGGTGTTATGCACGAAATTTAGTTAAAATAAGGGAGTCAGATTGTGATAAATTAAATTAGTATTATATTAGTATAAAAATAGAAAGTGGAGAAAAAGTAGGAATTAATTATAAGGTGTTAGACTTTAATTAGACTACCTTAGGGTTAGCTCAATTAAAGGAGCCTATTAGGGTTAGTTTAGGACTTTTAAAACCTAGTATAAAAAGAGAAGAAATGGGTGAGGAGAGAGAATTTTCGTGAATTAAATAATGAGAGAAAAGAGAGGGAAGAAAGGATGAAGAAGGCTGCTGCAGATGTCCGACCAGTCTCCATCAAATCGTGGTCGGAGAAAATCCGAACGGTGGATCAACCTCAAATTTGAAGGTTTGGGTCATGACTGATGGGTCTACTGATGGGTCTACAATGTGAACGGTGGAGATTGGAATTGGAGAACTCTAACTTGGTGCAAATGGGAGCAGAAGTTCGGCCCAGATTTAGAAACTCTGGAAAGAAGATGGATTTGGCGTATAAGGCAAGTAGAAACCCATGAAAATTGGAGGAATTGCATGGTTTTGATTTCTATGATTTAATATGGGTTGATTTGATTAGCCGGAAAAGAGTTTACATGGAATCGAATGATTTGATTAGCCAGAAAAGAGTTTACATGGAATAATCATGGGATGGTATTTAATTGCCATTAATTAATCTAGAGGGCTTTAGGTATGATTTAGAATGTTAGGGGATTAATTTAGACTAATGAAACTCAAAGGCAAAGCACAAAAATCCAAACTTGGTAAATCTGGGAAATTTACAGCCGGAATTGAACTAGCGCTTAGAGGCTCCCAGGATCGCCTAGTTTGCCAGGGGTAGGCGCTCTGTGCAGAAAAGTCAAAAATTGGGGATTTTTGTAATCCAAATAAACTTCTAAAAATTTTTCTAGTAAGTTAATCATCCAAACATAGTTATAAGGGCCTAATTGAGGTATAGAAATTTATAAAATTATATTTGGTAAATAACCAATTAATTGGAAGTCATAATGGTAGGATAGTGTATGAAAAGGACTAGATTATAGGGAATAATGATAGAAATAATAGTAGCTTGTATTATGGGTTAAAATCATCTTCTAAATTATATTTTAGGTTTATGGAATGTGCTAGAAATTAAAAATATAGAAAATTGGATTAGTGGTTATCCTAGGTATTAGTCATGGAAACTTGGAATATAATAAGGGAATGAATATGGAAACTTTAGGAAAGTCATGAAGTACTGGTGTTTGTGCTTTAAAATGTGAATACTGATTTTCTAGAAATTACATTAACTCTGATTTTTATTGAATTTATAATTCATGAGTTTTATTTTGAATATGATTGAGAAATTGCATATGTTATCCCGCAAGAAGGCTTTATTTTGAGTTGATAAGGACTGAATAATGGTTTTTTCTTGGAATTGGATATTTTGGTTAATAACATGATAATTGGTGTGGATTGGATTGTGGTATGATGTTTAATCGCTTTTCTTTTACGGTTGAGTGATACTGCTTCCTGTAGTTGAGTTGATATTAGTTTTTACGGCAAAGATGGGTAATCCTCTGTTGTAGAGATGCGTAATCCTCTACGTAAAGATGTGTAATTTTTACGGTAAAGGTGTGTATGCCTCCTACAGTAGCGTGTCCTCCCGTATGTTGTTTTATCGTGGTTTGTGTCACTGGGCTTAGCTGTATATGGATCCATAGTTTTGGCTAGATAGCTAAGTGGTATTTCTTTTGGGCTGAGTTACTCCCTAGTGCGAACGCGCTTCCTTTGCAAATTAGTTTGCTCTGGAAGGTCCCGTGTCTGTAGGGTCATTTCGAGCCTCGCTGGTGATTCCTGTATATGTGGATAAGCGGTCATCTCCATGTATTGAGTTCAGTGTTGTATGCTGGTGGTACATGCCAACTCTGTTGAGTTCGTGCGCAATAAGTCGATGACTACGGCTCTTATCTAAGGAGATGTCTCGGGTTTGAATGTCTTAGTAGCTTTGCCCTTAAGTCGTACGGTGGTATAGCATTTGGTTGAGTGTCATCGCAAAAACTTATCATCTTTGTGAGTTCTGCAGTGACACGTGTTTATCATTTTCGTCGGTTTTATTTATCGATAACATTTTTTGCTGGTATTTTATGTATGAATACATGTTTTATCGCTTTATTTGGAATTGCCTTTGTTAATTTGAATTTATCGCCTTATTGTTGATTAATCGCATACCTCATGACTATTTGTTTAAAATTAGACTGTTTTTATTGCATGCACTTGCTATTTTCTGAGATGTAAATCTCACTCTGTTTTCACCTATTTTTCAGGTTTGCTTGGAGAGATCGTGAAGATGGGGTTTTATTTGATGGGTAGAATTGTAAATGTAATTTAGATCACATTCATGAATATATATACTTCCTTGTAATTGCATTTGATATTGAATTGAATAAAGAATTGTTTTATTTCCTACCATAACTCTGATATAGTTAATTAATTTTAAAATAAAAAAAATTCCATGTTAATCTTAGTTTGATTCTGACCCCGACTTCGTGGTAACACCTCGGGTTTGGTTGTTGAACCGAACTCGGGTTGTTACAGTAGCGAACCGGATTCGGGTTGGGTGCCGGTTTTGCACTGACCCGGGTTCGGGGCGTTACAACAGGTCACCCTATAAATGTACAAGTCGGTGTATAATATTGTATAAGTCATTTAATAGAAAGGTATAAGCCTCTCTATAAGCATACAAGTTAGTACATAATGTTGTTTAAGTCAATTGATATAAGGTACAAGTCATTTAATTGAATCGTACAAGGAAATATATAGTATTGTACAAGTCATTTGGTAAAAAGGTATAAGTCTCTCTATAAGCATACAAGTTAATACATAATATTGTACAAGTCATTTGATTGAGTGGTACAAACTGCTTTATAGTTGTACAAGTCTTTTTTTGTTTTTTTTGGAAGACAAATAACCAATATATTACTACTTGAAACGAGTAAAGGGGACACCCTAGGTATCATTCAACAAAGCAGGAAGAATACAAGGAGAGGGAGATCGAAGCCATATACAAGAAAAATTGTCTATCACAAAGCAAGCTAATGCATTTGCCACCCGGTTCCCTTCTCTAAGAATGTGGGCGAAAGAAACCATCTGAAATTTATTGCAGATAAAGGCTCCGTTTGATAACACTTTTGCTTTCTTGCTTTCAAAAGCAAGAAAGCAAAAAAGTAATTTTCTGCTTTTCAGAAGATTTTTTTGTTGAAGCAAAAGCTGTTTGGTAAACTTTTGCTTTGCTGCTAAGGAACAAAAAAGCATGTTTGGTAACTATAGTAGTATATAAATTGCTTTTATGCTATCATATAATACTATTGTAAACAGTTGATGCATTCTACTTAAATATATACTAGACGTATATTCTAACGGGTTAAGCAATAATTGGACTGGGAAAACCCAAAACCAAACCCAACTCACCAATAATCGGGTTCAACCCACCAACCTGATTAATATATTTTTTATTTTTTAATTATAAAAATACACAATAGAAAATAACATGGATTAGTGATACAATTTAGGTTTAAACGGGTCATTATCGGGTTAAATGGGTCATTATCGGGTTAAAAGGGTCATTATCAGGTTAAACATGTAACGCCCCGGATCCAGGTTTATTTAAACACATAAACTGAAATCTGGTTCATTAGGGAAAATGGTCCAAAACAACTATTCTAGACTTAAACAATTTCATTTATTATATCAGAGTGCAGAAATATAAACATATTTTAGAAAGCGCGGAATTAAACCACCAAAATAATCTATTATCATTTCATCTATAAAGTTTGGAAAGGGTTCACTAAATAACATCCACCAAGGGTGTGGAATAAAGATACTAATAATCCTTCAAATAACATCAAATCCTCAAATAAAATACTAAAGTTAATTCCTAAGAAAATAAATCTAAATCTCTCCATGTCCTCTTGGACCTACACAGGAATGAAATAGTCTTCTTCCTGGTAATCACAGTAATCCCCCGGAGTCTCTACCCCAGCGACGTCATCTCCAGGAATATCTGAAAACAAAACTGATAAAACAATAATGTGAGAAACAACATCTCAGTAAGCAGTCATGTAAATAGTTGACCATAATAAAATATACAACGCTTAATCCGAATAATCACAATAAGATTTCAAGACAACAATGAAATACAATTTGTTCACCTCATAGGACTCATGAAATAGTATATCAGAAAAAAGAGTAAACATGTGCCAATATGCTACCTAACTGAATTACCATGGACCACCCGCCTTGCAGTCTAGCTATTCAACACCAACAGAAGAACCCAACTATGAGTTAGCATGTACAGCCCAACCAATCCAGGAGTGGGTAACATAGTGACCGACCAATCCAGGAGCGGTACCATCCTCGAGATGATGGAATGCCTTAGACACAAAAAATTCAAACCTCTTTAATACACATTTCACTTACTAGCTATTCTATGGATCCATATAACTGCTAAGCCCACTCAACAGTAAGAAAAAACAACCAGGGTAATGCACATACTTCTCAATAACACCCACCAAATATAGAACTATATCTGTATCACCAAATCCGCTCATGCAAGAAACAATAAATCAAGCACCAGCCTTGTCACACCAGTGACCCAAAACCAAAACAAAATGCACCAAGTCATATGTCCAAAACTCCAGGTTTCAATGGGCCAATATGTTCCAAATGTGTATCGACTCCATCGATGCACAAAATACCTTCATATCACCCAAATACTGGTGTATGAACTCACAAAACCAACCTTGGTTAAAAGAAAAATCTTTTAGAACAATGGAATCAAGTAAAAGTGCCTCTTTAGAAACATCTACCCAAAATCTTTATAAAAATGAATTTTAAACATCCGCCAGTGCAAACACTTCCCAAATACCCCAATCTTGATTGTACATAGGTTAACATTGGATAAAAACACTTTCGTGGTGAAAAACTATGTTGAAAAGTCAATTTCCAAAATCTGACAGACTGGTTGCTCGAGCGGTCAAGGGCGCTCGATTGACCTTACAAAATAGGTTGTTTCAGGGGAGGTCGCTCGATAGGTCGCTCGAGTGACTGTTCTAGCGACAGTTCAATGTGGGTAAAATTGCTCTCGGGTTTTGAATATATACATAGGGCACTCGAGCGATTGCTCAGGCGGCCCGATACATGAAAAATCCGTAACTTTGCGAAATTCAATAAAAATTCCACAACTCAATATTCAATGCATCAAAACCATTCCAAATCATTCTAAAATACTTTATAAACATGCTAGAACAATTCCCAACAATTAAAACATCATAAATAACAAAAACAACGCATCAAAACACCAAATAACCATGTATATCGTCCAAACACGAATTTGAATTTTATACAAGTGTCAAGGGACTACTTACCTGGTTCTAAGAACTTAAATCCTTCCTAAAGCAATGCTAGATCACTCATAAGAATGCCAAACGTGCCCAGCAAGCCTCGATCACTTCTGGGTTAAGAAAATCATCACTTTTAGAGATTTAACAACAAGTTTATCTTCCCAAAACAGAGCTTCTCTTTAGTTTGCTCTTACCTGAGTTTTTGTGCACGAAAATCCTCTTCTTTCCTTCTTTAAGTCGGCTCCAACAGGTTGTTTTAGGGTTAGGTTTGATCACAAAAAGCTAAGAGAAGAATAGGAGAATAACACCTAAAGTGGACGACTGCTCTTCTTTGGGTTTGAACGTGAGTTGTCCATGCATAATTAGGTTTTGTTTATTAATTTGTTCCCTATTACTTATTTGCCCTCCTTCTTCAAGCCAAACCATTAAACCCAACTAATCCTTAAACCAAACAAATTCTTTGGGTCAACCCACTTCCTTAGGGTGACCAACTCTTTTTATTGATTCTTATACTTTTAATTAATTCTTAAATCAATTCTTACGAAGAATATCATAGCACAAATAATTATTATATTAAAATTATATTTGGTCAATAATCAGGAGCTCACCTTATATAAAGTCTCCTATCATCCCCGGTTCATCTTGATTTCCTCTCGGTTGAACCAAAATTTCATCTCCTGCATATTATTAACCAATTAGTCTATTGATTTATTTATTACTAAAATATGGGATTTTACAAAATAGATCATTATCGGGTTAAAAGGGTCATTATCGGGTTAAATGGGCCATTATCGGGTTAAACAAATCATTATGGGGTTAAGCGGGTCATTTGTGAGACATGGAAAAATCACCGGAATGATCATCCCTCCGTCAACACACGGGGCTCAAAATAAAAGTGGGAGAGTCGCCACCATTCATAATTTTGAGGTGAGAATGGACACCAAAATGTTCAAAATCATTAAAAAGTGCAAAAATGCCAATTCTAAGGTAAAAATAACCCTACTTGAAAATCAAATCCAGAGATGGGTAAGGGGATTAGATTATGAACGTGGGAAGGTTTTAGGCACCCCCATTCATCCACACAAAGTGGTTGCCAAGTGTATGTTCATGCAAAAATAGAAAGCTTGCTAAAATCATAAAAAACCTTGAAAAAAGACCAATTTATGATATTTTCACATGAAGATCTAAATGGATTCTAGATCCTCTCTTATGTCAATATCATTTCTGGAATATCTCAAAAGATGGAACTCAAAGCACAAGTTACTCAAAAAACCAAGTTGAATCAAATCCGGAAAATTTGGTGAAAAGTAATACCATTTGTCTTGAAATCATTCAAATACAATTTTAAATTAAATCAAACCAAATCCATTTGAAAGATTACAGTAAATAAGAGTCTCATGCAAAATTTCACTTCATTCCGATAAAAATCCTAGGAGTTATGCTCTTTTGAAGTTGCTGCTGGGGATTTTTAAAAGTGATGAATGGGCAACTTTGGGAAATTGCGTAGAAAAATCCACTCCATAAAAATCCACGAAATTTGGTGTGATTGAAGTCTGTATGGCCATCTTTCAAAAGAAACTAGCCTCATACAAAAATCCCTTTGGATGTGCCTTGGGTGATCTCCCGAACAGGCCCCGAAGATCACAGATTTACCCAGAAAAATGCCATTGAGCAGTTCTGAGTAAATCGGCTACCAATAATTCAAATGGAATCCAAAAATTATGAAACCAACTGGATTTGAAAATAGACTCATAAAGGAGTGCTCAGAAACAAAAATCACTCGAACACATGGTGGTCCGTCGAAGTGACAAGTTCTGTATTTGAACCTGAACTGTCCACTCAACTTCGACAGAGAGGTGTCAAAAATCCGTTCAATAGAAATTTATGAAATTTGGTGGACATAAACTAGACAGCCTCACCTTTCCCATGGTTCTAGAATCGCTCCAAAATTCATCCGGACGATGAAGTTATGAGCGTCCGAAGTAAGGGTACAGGTGCTGTCCAGTTAGGCCCTTTTTGAGTAAAACCAACTCAAAACTGTGATCAAGTGTATGAGATTCGTGTGAGATGAATCCAAAACCTTTGAAAAACATTTAAAACATTCCAGAATTTGATTGAGGCCATTTATTGGAGATTTATCACAATGAATGTAATAAATCCCCAAATGTGAGCCTATCCGCCAAAAAAGTGCTATGTATGTGCAAGCTTGAAAAAACATACAAGATCAATAGAACAACATAGCATGCATATATCTTCATCAAAATGAGGTTCTAACATAGCCTAGGGTTCCGTTCCATTATCGTTTCCCTCTGTTCTCTCTCCCCGTTAAACACGGTTCTTCAAGATAATCAAGGGTACTTTGAATATGAAACGGTTTACAATCAATCAAAAGGCTTTATGCTACATGGGTTCTAGCACTAGGGTCAATCCCCAGTCTCGTTTCTCCTAGATCCCGCCTCCACGTTTTACGGCTAGGGGGAGTCTCGAGATACTTTGAGCCGGAGAAGGATTTTTACACACAAAGAAGGCTTTACACTACAGAAAGGTAGAAGAAGAGATCTAGATCTAGGAATGTAAATACAGAAAATAAAAGAAAAGTTTGAGGCTTACCTGGATTCTGGAAGCACTCCCGCAGCGATTTCCTTCTTCTCTTGGAGTTCTTCTTTGCGAGAATTCAAAACAAGAGTTGGTTGCCATTTGCTTAAGGAGGAGCCTCCTATTTATAGGCAAAGGTTAGGGTTAGGGTTGGTGAGAATGGTAGACACAACATATTGTCTATAGCCAATCAACCTTAACCCTAAGGCTATTTCCGAGATTTCCCCTCATTTAATGAGGGATATGATGGTAAAAGTGAAAAGCTCTCGGAAAACCCTAATTTTGAGCAAAACTTGTGTATCCGGTATATCAGGCCGGATACACAAGGGCCTTAAGGTATCCGGTATATAATACCGGATACACTAAGGATTGCTTGTATCCGGTATTTGTCACCGGATACAAAGAGGCCTACTTGTATCCGGCTTGAGTTACCGGATACAGGTGAAAATTCATTTTCTTCAATTTCTGTGCTGGCTTTCAAGGAGATAATGATTTTTGATGATTGTTTGTGCAATTTGGGGTGTCTACATCATTATAAGGTTAAACGGATCATTATTGGGTTAAGTGAGTCATTATCAGGTTAAACGGATCATCATCGGGCTAGATTCGAGTTGACCCGAATATGAACAGGTTACTACATCTATAAGACCCTGGAATTTTGATAAAATTTTAATTAAGATTAAATATATTAAGTAAGAACAAATAGAGGATTAAAATTCAGTTAAGCCAATTGATTTGAGTGGGTTGGTTAGGTTAATGGTTTAATGAGGCCAGTTCATTTTATTGAACCGGTTCAATTGTTTAATGAAATGAAAAAATAAATAAATAAATATACGATTATTTGAGATGAAAGAACCTGTAGGTTCTTTCATCTAGGATATGCGTTAGGGTTAGAAGAAAAAAAAAGGGGAAATCGCAGAGAAAGGAAGGAGGAGAAGGAGAAGAGAAGAGGAGAGGAGAAAAGGGAGAAGAGAGGAAGAGGAAAATGGGGTTTTATTGTTAGGTCACTTTCGTGAGGGTTAGAAGAGAAAAAAAATGTAGAGGAAAGGAAAAAGGGAGGAGAAGAAGGGAAGAAGAGGAGAAAAGGGGTTCTGTTTTGGGCATGTGGATTGCTCGATTTCAGGTAAGTAGCATTCTTTTCTGTTCGATCGTTTGCTGTTTGGTTTCGGGTGAGATTATCGCCAGATTATCTGAATTACTTCTTCGGATTTCACAAAATATAAGTTGAAAGTTCAAAGTATTTGCTGCTTTTTACTTGTTTCTAGGTTGATCGTAGCCTCAATTCACGTTTGGCTTGTTGTCAAAAATTTTTTTGCTGTTTTGGTGGGGATCAGATGGTTTAGCTGTTGTTTTGGGTTTTATTTTGTTTTAGAGCAGGGGATTGATTATGTTTGAATGGTGAGCGAGTTGTTAGTGCTTATAAGTTATAGTTTAGGGTTTTTGTTGTGTAATTCGTTGTTGTTTGTCGGTTATGGTGCATTGCTCTGAAGAAAGACTTTATTCCTGTTTTCAATGAAAGTTGAATATATTAAAAATGCTTGGATGTTATAATATATGTGTCTTTGATTCCAGTTTTCCAATGACAGTGGAAACGGGCTATTTTGTCCACTTGTAGTAAACCGGCTATTTTGTCCACCTGTAGTAAACCGGCTATAACTTTATGTAGGAAACTTCAAATTTCACACCGTTTGTTGCGTTAGAAACTAGACTCACAGATCTTTCTAGTAATATATAGTATGAATACCCATTAGTTATAGATTAGATCTGGTTTAGCATTTAATTAACAAGTTAGAATCAGATCTGCAGAGTAGACAGCAATTGCAAACCAATTGTGGATATTTGGTGTTGGTCTTCTCCAAGCATGAAATTAGTTTAATCCTAAATTGTGTTCAATATTGGTTTTGGAAAACAATGTTTGGTTATTTGAAAAGAAATGTGTTGATGGCTGTAATGCCAAGGGGTGTAAGACCCTGATTTTTGTGAGTTATTTATTTATTTATTTAGTTATTTATTCTGATGTATAAACTGTGTTTATCAGGTTATTTTGTGGTTTGAGGGCTTAGCCCATACTCGTATGTACAGGCGTTATATAGCCATTTTTCCGAAAAATCGTAGTATTATCATTGTTACTATTAAAGTATAGTTATATGATTATTAATGTAAATAGATGCGGAACATGTAGTATCTCCGGTGGGCGAGCATGCATAGGATCAAGGAAATGGGAGAGTATTCGAGCGGCGTATGTATGAGGTAAGTGTACTAAAAATGGAAAGTAGGGTTTGGGGTTAAGAGAATACGCTTATCATAATTTCGGAAACATTTTCGTTAGTCTGGATATCAGGAGAACTAGCGATTTCGGCTGGAGTGGCGACTAGGGTTTCTGTTCGTGAAGGACCAGAAATCGCAAGGGCTAAAAGAAGGAGTTCGGAGTTGAAGTTCAGTGGGTTAACTCTCACTGCTTGAGAAGTTTGGTTTGGAGAGATTTTCCTTTGCGTGCGTGGCCGAAGTGGTGATCGGCCGAGGTTCTGGGTATTCCGGAATAAGCGATTTCAAGTGAGTAGCACGGTTTTACAACTGGGTTTTGTGTTTTATGTTTCTCTCGAGCTTATTCTGATGCATGGTTTATATATTAAGTGATGGTATGAGTTTGTTGGTTTTTCTGGGTTTCAGGAAATTACTTGAACAGAGTCTCCGGATTGAGTTTTATATTTAAAAATGAAAGTGTTTAGATTAATTCCAAATATGGTTGGGAAGTTTTCTGGGAGTATCTGGAGGGTAGTAGAACAATTACAGAGGTACACAAACCGGCCAGTCATGTAGATCTCGAAATAACAGAGAAATGAAAATCACAGGGGGTATCCGCTCACCTCGCGCTCACCGGCGCTCACCTCAGAGGTGGGCGCCCTGTTAAACACTACCTACTGCCGAGCTCACGCCCGGCTGGCGCTCATCTCGCGCGAAGTAGAAAACCTTGCGCCCATCTCGCGCGAATCTCGCGCTCACCTCACGCTCGTCTCGCGCTCACCTAGCGTCGAGTGAGCGGTAGGTCCATTTTTGACTGTTTCTTCACCGCCGACCGGCGCTCACCTCGCGCCCACCTCAGGAAGTGAGCGCACACCCTATTTTGCTTACTGAAATGGAATTTCTGATTTGACCAAGAGTATTTGCATTACTTAGGGGTTAAACCACTTCACTATTCACTTGGTTAGGAACCTGGGAAACCATTTTGCCTATGAAATTATTAGAGGAAAAATTAGTGAACCTCGTAGGAGTTTTTAAGTTGAGTTTAGGTTACTTATGAGTATTGTGCCGGACACCAAACTAGTAAGAGTTACCAGTTATTTTTCCTTGTTCTATACACTGTTTTGATTGAGAAGTTATTGTATTTCTGGTTTCACTTGTTGGAAACTTTAAATGTATTGAAAGGAATTCTTTGGTATGAATACTTGAGTTTTATTTCCAAATGGCATGTATTACG
Organism: Buxus sempervirens; assembly: GCA_947561395.2. NCBI lineage: Eukaryota > Viridiplantae > Streptophyta > Magnoliopsida > Buxales > Buxaceae > Buxus > Buxus sempervirens. The sequence continues at coordinate 38,752,155 of OX387185.1, read as the reverse complement.
GAAATGAGAAAAATACTGAAGTACTTGAAGTACTGCTTGGTCCAGAGGGACAGGTGATGAATTGTGATGAGTTTTACATGATGTGGAATGAATGGGTTTTATTTTGATATTGAAATTGAGATTATACGATGTTTACTGTTTTGGTCTAGCTTGTCCTGGATCCAGATGTTTAAGCTTAGTAATGTGATGTTATTGTTGGTTGTTGGAATTGCATGGCCTTGTGTGTTGCCACGACCGGTGTAGAGCAGCCAGAAACCCTGAGTAAGCCTGGTTGTCAATGTAGAAACCGGGGGAGTAGGCCTGCATTGGATGACGAAACCCTGAGTAGGCCGTCATTTTAGAGTATCCGAAACCCTGAGTAGGCCGGAACTGTGTACATGGAGGTGTGGAGTGTCTACTTGGCATGCTTAATTTATCAACTAAACGATAGTCATGACATTGACCAATCGATGTGTTATTGTACTTAACTGAGATGTGATTTGTTTGATTTGAACTGGGGAAATTGATGTTGATTGTTTAAATGTATTGTAGTGTTGTCGATGCATAGTTTTAAAATGTGATCAACTATTTCTGCATGCATGTGCTACTCGCTGAGATATTCGTATCTCACTCTGTTGTTGTTCTGTTTTTCAGATACTCGTGGTGAGAAAATTACTGGGGTAGATCCTGCTGAGGCATATAGGGAGGAAGACTACTATTACTTTCCTTAGACTTGTAGGTTATCTGTTCTGAATTTGAGAACTTGAATTAATTGAGATGTATTAAAGTTAATTGGGGATGAACCATATGATTCCAATTCAATTTAAATGTTACAATTTTGCATAAATGGAAATGTGCACTCTGTCAGGTTATAGATGTATGATTATCCAGCGATCATAAATTGATTAACGATCCTTGCCTAACCTCCGTGAGACGTGTTATATCTTTAATGAACAACACGGATCCGGGGCGTTACAAGGGGTTTGTATTGATATTGAAAATGTGTGTTGAGGATTCTATAACATTGATTTTGCTTGATTGTGATTTGAATTATGAAGCTGAGGCTTCCTGTTAGTTTGAAAAGGGCTGAGGGCCTATGGTTGGATGTTCTGTGGACTGGGATTGCAGTTCACCTCGGTTGGGGATCGTGAACTGTTGTTCACCCTAACGGGGGATCGTGAACCTGCATCCACCACAGACATGGATATTTGTGGATCGTGGATTGCGGTTCGCCTTGGTTGGGGATTGTGGATTGTTGTTCACCTTAGTGGGGGATTGTGTACCTACATCCACCACAAATGTGAGTTATGGGGATCGTGAACTAAATTCACCACGTGCTTTGAGGCACGGTGGATCGTGAACCCAAATTTACCCCAAAAGCTTAGAACTATGAAATTGTTTAACGGTGGTTGGTTTTTATGAGTTTATACGGAAATTTGTGTTGTTATACAGAATTGTTTCTTCATATGATTTAGGAAGTGGAAGGGAATTCTACTTGAGTATGTGCTATGAATAGGCAGCGTTGAGGGGCACTCCGCTTGGCCTTGCTTCATCGGGCAGCGTAGAGAGGCACTCCGTTGACCTGGATTTGTTAGGCCACATAGAGGGGCACTCCGCTTGACATTGATTTGTCAGGTAGCGTAGAGAAGCACTCCGCTAGACCTTGAATCATGGTTAGAGGGTAGAGGATGATTATCTCAATTTTCATACACTTTATGCTGATATCGTAGTGGATAAATTTCTTTTTTTTAGCTTACTATTATGATCCTGAATAGTGAAATTATGGTTTAATTGCTAATGAACTGCTTCTTTATGTTTGAATTGTTTTCAGCACGAAATTGATGGGATTTGATCGTATTGTATTCGAGTATATTATTTATTATATGAAATTGCATAAACTGTTTCTTATCATGCATAGTGCTACTTACTGGGATGGTAATCTCACGCGAGTTTTGTTTTTTTATCTGTTTTGTTTTCAAATTCTGTTGGTGAGATGCGTAGAGGGGCAGAATTTGAGGGTGATTCAAAATATAGGCCAGTGAATTATTATTATCCCGGCTAGAACTAGAGAAGGCAAATATTTGATATTTGTATATTTTATATTTTTTTGATCATGTATATTGTATATATAGAGAGAGAGAATGTGTGAACTTAATAAACCATATTTGTAGATCTATATTTTTTTTGTTTAGCTTTTGTTTGATAATTGTTATTGATATAATGCCTATAGATAACTGTGATTATCAGGTGCTACAGAACTGTCATACAACCTTGTAGTTACAGTCGTTATATAGCAGTTTTTCTATTAATTTAGGATTACATTATGATTGTCTTGGTTAGTTTCTTAAGGCATCTCATAGTGCTTTAGGCCCTCAAATAACGCTCGGGAGCCAGTATGAACCCTAACTGGGTGGACCTGGTTTCGGGGTGCTACAACATCCTCAACCCGAAACTGACCCAACTATTACACGGGTAAACTCGAACCCGTTTATTCGGGTTGGATTCGGATAGGCTGGGTCGATTTTTTCCAGGTCTAGTTTTATGTTTAGGGTTTTAGAAGCAAGAAAGTAAATTAATGGTTAAAGTAAGAAGTAACATTTCTATTCTTCTCTTGAAAAGCAAAAAAGCATTTTTGAAAAGCGTTACCAAACGGTACCAGATTTGACTTCCTGCAAGATACCTCGTATGCACCATGGATAAGACTGATCCGAGCTTAAGAGGAGATTGATTATGACTTGTGAGTCACCTTCGAGGATAACATGAGACATATTGAGAGCAACTGCAAGATTAAGACCTTCTAAAGCCCCCATTGCCTTTGCTTGAATGGCTGAGAAGGCACCGACCATCAAGGCAAATCCAGCAAGGAAACCACCAAATTGATCGCGCACAACACCTCCCACTGTTGCCACTCATGAAGAGTTCCTTCATGCTCCATCAAAGCTTATCTTGACAAAAGGATGGAGGATTGGAGGTTGCCACTTGATCTATTTCTGAACATGTTGGTTAAGATCCTTAAAGTGGTTTAGTTTGATTTGTTCTGAATCCTTAAAGTTGGTTAGGATCCTCATAGCTATACAAGTTAAAAACAGTATTGTACAACTCAATTGATAAAGGGTACAAGTCTTCTTAAGTATTTTACAAGTCATTGGATTAAAACCCTCTATCTCTCTCCTCCCTTAAATGAGAAAATGGCATTCTCGGAACATATTATTTTGTAAGAGTGAAATTTCACTAAAAGTTAATTATTATTTTGATAAAGATGTGTTGAAAGATAAACTTGAAACAATGATGATTGAATTTTAACCTTTCCGTTTCTCACAAAATTAAGTTGAAAACGCATCATTAAGATTCATTTTCAACCCACTTCCAATATTCTTTTAACTTCTAAATGCAACTCTGTATATTTGTTGGACATCCGTTATAAGAAGTGCACGACAGTGAGACATCTTACTTTGATATACCAGCTTTCTTACGTAACACACAGCAAACCTCAATAGGGTAAATTCGTATTTTAAAAATCTTAAAAGGAAAAGTGGGATTGTCTAAAACCTCAGGGTGTAAATTATAATTATCTATACTAGAAGGGGTGCACGTGCAGTACTGCACGTGTGTAGAAAGTGATGGAGGGAGACAATGTTGGAAGGACCAGTTGCAAAACTCATTATTTGTTTTAGGAAAAGTTGAGGCAGTTTTGACCATTCTACCCTTTTATCAATAGATCTTTTCAATAGTGTGTAAGAGCTGTTTTGGAAAGCAACGTATTTTGTTCGGCATGATTCCCAAGGGATCTCTTCTTATTATATATACTAGCAGAGTGCACATGCAGTACTGCACGTATGTTATTTTGGAAGTGGGTGAGACCCATTTGCAACCGTATAAATCTACATCTCTTCCGTTATACTTGGTCATCACTGTTAAACATCTTCAAACTGATTGTATGCTTACCTCCTTAAAAGACTAGGTAGCAAGGTGAGGGTCCGCCCTGTAAGTTCAATACTTCCAACCGCGATACATGCCTAACGGAAATTTGAGGTATAGCAATGGATCATTTGAATCTTTTGGTCATGCTTATCAATATAAATCAGGTATTAATTTTCTAACTCATTCATCCGTCAACCAAGTGATCCAATATCCCCAGGAAAGGAGAAAACAATCTAAATAGTGGAAACCATTCTACATAAAGTGTGTATTGAACACCCAAGCATCTACGACCCATAAAAGCTTATGTACCCTTGATATTCTGAATGCCACTACTTGCTGTCCAACAGCTCCTAGTGGGGGGAGAGGAGTTGTTAATTGCAACACATATATAATTATAGAGAGAGAGAGAGAGAGAGAGAGAGAGAGAGAGAGAGAGAGAGAGAGAGAGAGAGAGAGCATATGAAAGAAGGGATGGAGGGGGTTCTAGGATCTTGCAGTGTTAGGGTTTTTATTTAATGAATAATACCTTAAAAGTGATGTTTTGGCAATGAAATAAAGAGTGTACATCAGAAGTTGCAAAATTGAAGATCCCAAGGAGTGTGTAAAGCACGCAGAGAATAGAGAAGGGGAAGCATTGATTTCAACGTAATATGAAATATTTCAAGGGCTGCACACTTAAAGAAACAAAACCAATATTGATAAGAATTGAAGGAAAAGCATTATTAAACACACTACACATAAAATAAAACAACGGTTTTGTTTGTGTGAAGAACAAAGTATCATTTTCAGGTAATTAATGTTGAGTAATATTCTAGCCCACTTAACCTGCCCTATCAAATGAGCTTTCTTTATCCATAATTCAAGCTCTAACACCATATATATTGCATTCTTTTCAAATTTTTTTCCTTCCCCATATCATTTTTTATGTTGTGTTTTAGGTGGTAATCAGAATTCTATTGAAAAGCTTCGACTTCAAGCAACCATCATGTGCTACTTTCAAGTGCTGAGTATCTCCTTAACCTTCAATGTTAGAAGCGGATATATATGTTAGTTGTTTATACTTCAGATTTCACCACTCTCAATGGGATTAAGGAGAAGAAAAAAGCTAATCGACGAATGAAAGAATGAAAAAAGTAAAGGAAAAAGAATACAATAAGATCCTATTCTGTGGGGGAATAGAATGTCACTAACAAAACAAACGGAGCCTTAAAAAAAAAAAAGAAGGAAAAAAACATCATTATAAAGGAGAAATCGTCCAAACATGTCAATGCAACTGCTAGAAATCTCATAGCTAGCTATAACATAATAGAGATTTTTTTTAATAAATATGTAAATGACTACATTGATGCAACTACGTCCAGAGAATCATGTCAGAAAAAAAGGGAAATAATAATAACACAGCAAAATTCATCATTGACGAAAGTTAAAAAGAAAATTTTTTTTAATGCATTCTCCAAATATCGAATGGAATCAATTTTAGGGGGAAAAAACGAAAAGAAACCTAGTTTCAAGAAAAAACAAACCTAATAAGTGGGTCCGAAAAATGCATCACAAAATAAATATAAGAAGGCAAGAGAGAACAAAGAATTCATGCAAATGACGACGCAAAAGCTTATGCTAGAGCTTCATGGAACATGTTATGTTGTGCATGCCTCATGTTTTGAATAATAATTGCATTCCATATATTGTTGGTAAATAAAAACTCTGTGTAAACACATCTATATTAGAATTGTTATCAAAGCTTTCACAAAAATCAAAATTTCAGCAAAGCCAATAAAATATACCAACAGAGTAGATATACCAAACACAAAAAATAAGGCAAATAAACATGGAAATAACTTACGCACCTTGAGCAAGAATTCGACATTTCTTGGTAAGGTAGGTTCTTGGCCAAGAAAATGAAGGTAGTTCTCTGAGGCCTGAAGAAAATCGAAAAAGAAAATAACACTTGAAAATTCGAGTAGGATTCACGGAGATCTTAGCTAATTAGGATTTCTAGACAATTTCTGGTCTATGTTACTGGTACCTCCTCGGTAGATGCCCAGACGTGCAAGTTCTAATCGATGATTATGGAAATATAAGAGGCTTTTCAATTCTTATCAATTTTGTTGTAGAGCTTCTAAATCGAAATTCCCTTGGAGGCCTTTGTCGATGTTGTGAAGGATTAGAAGAAAAAAAGAGAGGCCTCACTCTCCCAGTCACAGCCATGAGGAGAAATCTATAGAAATAATTTTTCTTCCTGTTCAAAGAAAAACGTGCTGCGTTGAAAGGGACTGAAAATTTTAGAAAACAAAAGAATGAGGTGCAAATACCTCTCTTTATTTAAAGGTCATTTAATTGTCTTTTCTGGAAATGGCTTGACTTCTCCGGAATCGTCTCCTCTGGAAATCACGATTAGATATCAAATCTCTAACATGAAACCTCTGACATTCAAAACAAAACGCTACTCGGAAACAAAAGTTCGAAGTCGCAGTTACCAGGATGAATATCCAAAAAGGTCGGAACCAGAAAAATAGGTGGAAACCATTCCCACCTATTTAGACCTGGAGCACCAGCATATATTGCTTTTGGACGCAACAGTCGAACACTGTTTCCGAATAGAGCAAAACCAGAATCAAAGAACAAATTTTGCGTAGAAGAGAATAAAGTTCAAACAAATTGAAAGGTTGTATTCAATGATCTTCACCGAGAACAGAGCAATTCAACTGCGAAGGCTGTCAAAGGGATCCTCTCCTCTGTGGAAAGCTTTGACGTTTGAAATGAAGACGGGTGTAGAGAATGGGAGGCAAAGAAGGTAAAGGGAAGTTACGGAACCGTTCCTAAATGCTCACAACTGCTTAGTTTAAAGTGCGTTGAAACAGAAAAGACAATTGTATCCATACATTATTGAAGTTTATCAGAGAATTGTAATGGTATTCTGGTAAAATTTATATAATTCTTGGCGCGATTCCCAATGGTGTGCTCCATTTATATATAAGAGATATATATAATATATATTATATTATATCATGGATAAGGATAAGTAAAAAACCTTTTCTAGAGTTTACCATCCCCCCCCCCCCCCCCCCCCCCCCCCCCCCCCCCCGCCTTTTTTTTTTTTTAAGAGTTTACCAAAAAAAAAAAAAACCTAGCTTTTTAGAGAGAGAAGAGAGAGGAGCCAACTTCAGCCGGCGATTTCAAATCATCCCAATCTCGCGGTACCTGTAAATCATCCTACTTGTAACTGGGAGACGAACGGAGCGGAGGCGAGGGAAAATCAACTAAATAAACTTACCTATGAAGGGTTCTAGAGAACATATAAACCCTAGACGCAGAAGCTGTATTTGTACATTATCAGCAACTCTCATCTTTTCGCCATGCATGCTATTAGAAAAGCTGCGGTTCTCTATCACTATCCGTGCGTCGATGGTGCGTTCGCAGCACTGGCGGCTCATCTCTTCTTCTCTGCTACAGCCACTCCTGTTCTCTTCTTCCCCAACGCCGTCTACAATCCCATAAGGTCTTTCTCTCTCCCTCTTTCTCTGTCATGTATTTGGAATTTAAATAGTGTAAAGCTTTCTTGGTTTTTCGTTCAATTTCTGTCGATGTTGCTACAATTTACATTCGTCAAACATTTCTTTCCCTGTAAAATGGTTTTAAATTACTGTATGTTGAGTTTGATTATAGCTAAACTGATAAAGTGACCATTATTGATACTTTCTTTGGTTTTGTTTCTTAAGAAGGATATGTGCTTGGTATGTAAAATATATGTTAATGTCGTTTCGGAATTCAAGGAAGAATATGCACAAGTAGGATGGTTGTCCCGGCATTTAGGAAAAGGATTCAAGCTCCTTAGAAAAAAAGAGGTTTTTTTTAAGGGAGTGATTCTTCTCCCTCAATCATGCTTTCTCAATTGGGAACTCTTAATGCAATATCTCAAGTTAAGATTTTATTGGATGGTGATATCACGATAATAGTGCAGCTGTGCAGATTATGATTATTTTGATGATGATGATGATTTTGAAATTATACAATGAGGCATTATTTCATTAACGTTGGCTGGTTTTCATTAGAATTTGACTGGTTGTTATGGGAACCCATGGTTTTCCGTTGAAATTTTTGATTTCCTATCTGAGAGTGAATACTCTCTTTGCGGAAATTCTGTGTTATGTTTCTGCTTGTTTTGTGTTTATTTTATTCACTTTTCTTTGGTTATTTGCATGTGCTATTTGGGAATTTTCATGAGCTAATTATTGGAGTCATGAAACTTGTAGATTTGGGCCTTTGAATTCATGCAACCAGACTCTGGACAGTGGATGTATCCCCGAAAGTCCGTAAGAGCTGCATGGCTGGTTTTCAAACTGTTTGATTAATTATATGTTCAAGCATTTGATGTGCAAGAATGATGCAAAAGGCATATGATACATTGTTTCTAAGAGTAAATATGGTCTCTGGCTTGAGGTGGAGAAGATTGATGGCAGACTGTATATCCCTAGTCAAGATGTAAATATAGAAAAATCTAATGCTAATCTAGAAGATATACGAGGAGCTTAGATGGGAATTTGATTACTCTCATGATGTCTATTGGTGGTTAGTTTAGCTGAAACTAGACTATGTTGAGGCAGTTGGGCTTTAAGGAGATACGGGCCTGAAATTCAGGTCTGAGGTTTCTGTGTTGTACATGCATGAGAAATTTTTATGCGGGTACGATTGCCTAGATGAAGGCAATGGGTTAGTGATGCAACTGGGTGATTTGGCTAATGAAATTGAATATTGTTTGGTTTAATGGTAAAATTCAATCATGAGTCTGTCTTTTACTTAGACATCTTGTTTCTTATGGTTTGCTGGGTGATGAAGGGCATATGGTATCCAAAATATGGTTTTAATTAGCCCTGATATCTCAGGGGAAAGATGCATAGATCGGATAGTAGGAAAAAAAGATGAAGTTTATTGGAGAGATGAGGGGGTTTTTATATGACTGGTTCTTCTTGACTCCAATGCTCTCTTGGTGTAGAGACTTAATAAAATTTCTCAGTTCCACGATTTATTTGGCAGTTCTATCAAGTTGTCGGTTTGGGTTGTTAAAGGCTTAAAGCAGAGGTGATGGCTGGGTGGGTTGTGATAACGGTGGATCTTGGGCTAAGCTATGAGGGGAGAGATTTTTAATAGGTAAAATCAAAGCAGTGTGCAATGAAGTAAAATAGGTATTTGATACATTGACAAAAGGACAAGAGTAAGAATATCTAGATGTGATTAGATTTTCTTATTGAAATAAGATCATAATGATTAAAGAGATTGAAGGGGGTCTTGGGTTGAGATCTATAAGGACATTCAATAAAGCACTCCTTCAGAAATGGTTGTGGAGGTATGGGAATGAACGGGACAACCTCTGGAGGAAGGTTATCCATCTCAAATATGGTTCATCTAGTGGGGACTGGTATCCATGCCAAGGTAAATCCTCTATTGGGTTGAGTTTATGGAAACCAATTGGTAAGATGGTTGATTCAATTGAGAAAGAACGTAGATTTTCTGCTGGAAAAGGAAACAAGATAAGATTTTGGGAAGGTCTATGGTGCAGTAATGAGAAGCTAAAGAACAAATATAGCTGTATCTATAATATTTGCAGGGATAAACAAGCTTTTGTGAGTGATTACATTGATAGTGGAGCTGCTGGTGCTACGTGGAACATTTTTTTGAGACGAAATCTACTTGATTGGGAAGTGGAAAAGTTTGAAGAGCTACTGCAGGAGGTATATAGTATTCAGGTGGGTCATGAGGATGATGTGAGGGTGTGGATGAAGGGAAAATAAGGAATTTTCTCAGTTAAAGCAGCATTCGAGAACATGAACTCTACCGGCAGAGCATTCAAGGTGTGTAAAGAGGTATGGCTGAAACTAATCCCAAGTAAGGTGTCCTTTTTCCTATGGGTAGCAGTTTTGGAGAAGATATTAACAGTGAATCATCTTAAGAGTAGAGGCTGGCAGTTAGCAAATAGATGTATTATGTGTAAAAAGGAAGAAGAAACGATGGATCACCTACTAAGTCATTGTATAGAAGCGAGGAACATATGGAGTGCAATCCTTGGAAGATTCCAGATACCTTGGGTGCAGGCAGGAAGCTTTTCAGCAAGGCCTTGGAGGCATGGGGATTGAAGAAAGGAAGCTCTTGGAGGAAGATGGTTTGGAATGTCGCCCCTGCAGCTATATCTTGGGTGATTTGTGGGGAAAGGAACCGGATAACATTCAGAAATACTGAGAGGAAGAGGGCAAGTTTAGAGAGAAAAGTCTTAAGTTTAATCTACAGTTGGGTGTTGGCTCATTACTTAGGTACACAATCTGTGTACCTCCAAAGCATCTTTATCATACACTAATATACATTCTTATTACCTATCAAAAGATATATATATCTATATATATATATATCATAATGATTAGAATTGGTGTAATTTATTTCTTTTTGGTGAATGAAAATATGTATAATTTAATTCTTGTGTGATATGATTTACATTTTAAAACGTTATTGTTTTTCTTTACAATCACGAGTTTGTTATCGTAGACTCATTCTTCTTTATGTTATTTGGACTTAAAAGATCTGTTCTTTGTGGTTATACTATACTTTCATTGATGTCAACCTCCACGGGGTGTGGGGAAGAGGTGGTGGCATCGCATTCCTACATTCATCCTAAAATATTCTTTTTATTTCGTTTTTTTTCCCATTTTTGTTAGCTTTTTTCTATCCCCTAGAAACTAAGTTTTCTTGGTCAAACCCATTAGTCTTCATATTGTCTAATACTTTGCATCTTGCAACTTGCCCACCAGATATTGCTTTTCTTACCACATTTAAACCTTTTTAAAAATTTTTTTTAACCGTGCACTCACTTTTAATGGTGCTATATAGTGATATATGTACCCTCCCTATGATAAATGGGCCACTTTAAGATGTTCACTTGGAGGCTGAAACATTATCCATATCAACTTCACGTTCTGCCATCACAATCACTGTTAATCTGTTACATCCATGTTAGTATTTCCATTCTTGGGAGCCAAGCTTACTGATAAATTCAAGTTATCAATTAATTGGTGGAGACATATTATATGTCCATGATTTTCTTCTCCTTCTTATGAATTCCACATTTGCTATTACTGTCCGCTAGGTTTCAAAATCCTTGCTTCTTGATTTGATGATGAATAAGACAAGACAGGAAAAAAGAAGTAACTTTCTGTTCCATACTAATAGAGCATACTTTTTTACTCCATAGTCCCGTAGCGATCATGACCATTAGCCCACAGCGGCATGCCGGCATCAACCAGTAGAGACCCAAGAGCTTAGCACATTGAGGTATTTTATCATAATGATTGTGATTGATGGACAACAACTTGGTGTAGGTCTGCTAGAGGGGCACGCGGACAATATACCTAGTCTTTGTTACTTTCTTGGCAAAGTGGCTGCAGTTAGACTTGAAACTTTCATCTTCACACTGGCAGACAAAGATTTTTACCATATCATCAAATGGTGATTGGTAAAATCCAATTGTAGAAGGCCAATCTCCTTTAAAGATGAGGTCCGTTCTTGGCCAAAAGAGGCCAGCCTATTTGGGACCCCCTCCTCTATTTAGCGCATTAGAGTCCCTTATTTATTGCCTTCTATTCACTTGACCATTGATTTGGTGGTGAGTTACAAGTCAAGGATTTTCACTAAAAAAATATAAAAGGAGTGACAAGTCAAGGATAGTGGCAAGCACAAGTGTGTATTGGACATTCAAATTTGTGTTGATTACCTAATATACATGAATTGAGGGGAGTAATAGAGGAAATCAAAGGGAGTACCAAATTCTTATATGAATATATACACCATAACAAAAGGAGGAGATTGAGAAGATGGATGTATGATTAAATTGACTTGATGGAGATATTATTACGTCATTGTACCAGAATATTATTATGTCTAGGATGATTGGGAATGATTTGGTTCTTCTTTTTCTTGGATGAATTTATTAGTATTGAGAAGTGAATAATGTACAAAGTAATCAGCAGGTTGAGGTACCATGCCCAGCTTATCTGATATTTAAAGCAGAAACAACACAAAGAAGAAAAAGCAGCAGAAATAAGAAAAAACATTAAAATGATATAGGAACCAGGAACTATGAGAAATTTCAGCCTAATGTGGAACTGCGACTGGAAGATAGTTGCCTAAAAACAATACTGATGTTTTAAACCCTTCCTTTGCCAATGTCTGCCTCAGTATTTGCTGGCCGCCTGGTATGATTGTGTGTAGTATTAACCCACCAGTTAAAATTCTGGCACTTTCTCAAATATAACTTAGCCTCTAAGCCCCTTCTTCATCCCTTTTCATCCATAGAACAATGGTACTTTAGTCTCACTTGGTGACGAAGTTTTGAAACGCTTCTTGCTTGGCAATTTGTAGACCTGTTAATGGTGCAGTGAGTCCAGCCTTGGTCAAATTAGCTTCCCCTATGGGTCTACTATAAATGAGGACCCTTCACCATTATGATCTCTGAAGATACCCCTACACCTGAATTCTGTTGGGTTCCACTTCTCGATGATGGCCATCTTTAACCCAAAAGAATGATAATTTTCTGTCCAATTCCTTATCATATCCGTTACTGACATCCCTTTGAACTCCCTAGGCAATACTTCCCATGATGTTGCAGTTGCAGAGATAGTCTATTACTTTTCCCTTGGTCGATCTCACATTCTTAAATATTCTTTTATTTCTTTCTTTCCGTGTGAGCCAAATTATAGCATATAATAGTAACTTGTATAAAGTATACCCCATTTTTCCTAGTCATCCAAAACTCCATTGCCTGAACAGGTCCACTACAGTTGCTAGCATACCTCATGACACTTGAACTAGAGACAGAAACCATGACCAGATCCCACTAATGAACTTACAATAAGGCTCCGTTTGGTAACGTTTTTGCTTTCTTGCTTTCAAAAGCAAGAAAGCAAAAAAGTACTTTTTCTGCTTTTCGAAAGATCTTTTGTTGAAGCAAAGTTGTTTGGTAAACTTTTACTTTGTTGCTAAGAAGCAAAAAAGCATGTTTGGTAACGACAGTAGCATATAAATTGCTTTTATGCTATCATATAAAACTACTGTAAATAGTTGATGTGTTCTACTTAAAATATACTTGATGTATATTCTAACGAGTTGAGCAATAATCGGGGGCTCGGTTCAAGTTAAATCTGTTTATTGGTGGGTTGGGAAAACCCAAAACTAAACCCAACTTGCCAATAATTGGGTTCAACCCACCAACCCGATTAATATTTTTTATTTTTTAATTATAAAAAATACACCAATAAAAAATAATGTGAATTAGTGATACAATTTAGGGTTAAAGGGGTCGTTATCAGGTTAAACGGGTCATTATCGAGTTAAATAGATCATTATCGGGTTAAACGGGCCATTATCGTGTTAAATGGGTCATTTTTGGGTTAAACAGATCATTATCGGGTTAACGGGTTGTTATCGGGTTAAATTGTTCATTATCAAGTTAAACGGATCATTATTAGGCTAGATTCAAGTTGACCCGAATATGAATGAGTTACTAAATCCCTAACCCGAAACCGACCCAACTATTACACGGGTCAACCCGAACCTATTTATTCTGGTTGGATTTGGACAGGTTGGGTCGATTTTTTCCAAGTCTAGTTTTGTGTCGAGGGTCTTAGAAGCAAGAAAGTAAATTTATGGTTAAAGTGAGAAGCTACATTTTTATGCTTCTCTTGAAAAGCAATTTCATTGCTTTTTTGCTTCTTATAAATTGCTTCATGTGTGCATTATCAAACAGCACTTTTGCTTTCGAAAGCAAAAAAACACTTTTGAAAAGCATTACCAAACGGTACCTAAATGATCAACGGATTCCCCCTTACTGATACACAAGAAACAACTATTAGGGGATAAACCCACTTCCTTCTTGACTCTAAATGATCCGCTTTATTAATATTAGGGAGGAATACGATCTGGGTAAAGGCCATGATTTTTAAAGGGATAGCAGGTTTCCACAGAGATTTAGAAGGAAAGAAGGATTTGGTAAGTCATCCTCATAACAAACAGAAGTAAAGAAGGAATGATTTGAAAAAACACCTGAAGGATCAGGGCACCAGATTCTGCTATCTGGCTTAACAAGATCAATGTGAAGATGTGGAAGGAATCTGTCACGCCCTAAATCCACATCTCACGACTTACTATGCATGAGTAGGGCCGAGCGTAACCTTGCTCGTAAGCGAATTCGAAAATGCATTTATTTCTCAATAAATACTTGAGTATTTATTTTAATAATTCTTCAATCAGAGTTAAAGCGGAATTTACACCAATGTAACAATTAAAATCAAAATTTAACCAGCCCGAACCATGGCTTATCCACATATATCCAAGTACAATTCTTGAACCCCAATGGTTCATAAAATGCATCAATTCAAAGATTCTTGCCGAAGCAATAACATCTCAAACAACATGTTCGACATTCTAATCACCATCCCGTCACCATATTTCATTATCTCAAGATTGTAGGTTTCCTGTGAAAATATAAGGGGTGAGTCTCAACGAAACCCAGTAAGTGAGGCTAATACACCCTGTATGAGAATATGCATAATATTCCTTATTTAAATAATATATGTACACCAAATTGATATTTAATATATTATCATTAAATATGCAGGGTTTTCCTAAGTTGGGTTCATACATATTTACATATATATTTTAATATTAACAATATTAAACATAAGGGATCATGAATTCTAACATGAGAACAATAAATTAATCATGATAAAAAGAAACAATAAATACATCTTAATCTAAGTGTTAGAAATACTTACCTGTGATTTTTTTATGGACATATACCTTGCAGAAATATAAATAACAAAATAAACGTAACCGAATGTAAAGAAATATTAACCACCAAGTATCATCCTCACATCCCAGTAGACATCTAGGTCACGCTGGGTACTGAATTAGCATTATATCTGCTAACAGTACAATCATCTCAATATCCTCTTCCAGTGGGCGTCCCTCACTGGGTACTGAACTAGTATAGACTAGCAGTAAACACACTCCAAATAGAACGTCCCTGATAGACTACTTAACTAGTGTGTGGCCTCACAACTAGAAGTACCATCGTATATGTGTCTACCAGTCTTCATATTGGGTACTGGACTAGTGAACCCTTGCCACTAATAGTACAATCGCATCACAATCATCCCAGTGGTTAATCACACACCGGGTACTGAACTAGCGTGGCTAGCAGTACAATTTAATCATCATCCCAGACATCTCAAAATGCTGGGTACTGAACTAGCAACTCGTGCCAGCAGTACAAACATTATATCTCCCAACAACACTTGGTGCTGGGTACTAGACTAGTATCAAGATACTAGTAGTACTAATATCCATATCATTATGTCTCATTTAAAACTACCAACTCAACATGCCATGCTTTGATTTAATTCCAACAATAGTTAAACATTCCACAAATTCATATAATTTCAAATTTATAAACAACAATAGGGTGTATGCTTATGTTATGGGATAACTAAATCAACATAAATAAATATTTAAAAACCACTGAAGTTTCTTTCTTGTCCCATGTGTTTATTAAACCAAGTTAAAGAGTGTCTTTGTCAAAAGGAAGACCATGGTACGACATGACCCCATGGCTTGCACATGGGCCCCCATGATGAAAAAGATACCATGGGAAGACCATGGTCTCATCGTTTGCACATGATCAAGCCATGATAAAAGTTTCACCCATTCGTATGGCATGAGATACACCCATTTAAAGACAATCTGATTTGACACATGCCTCTATTCATTACCCAAGCACAACAGCATGTAGTTTTATCCATTCGTATAAGTAGTTTTATCCATGGGTCAAACACATGATAAAATAAGTAGTTTAATCTATGATAAAGTAAGTATGGGTCCAACACATGAGTCAAACCCATGTGACTTGACACATCACCAAGCACATCACCAAAATAAAATAAGTGATTTCATCCATTCGTATAGCATATAATACAACCATTCAAAGACAAACCTGATTCGACACATCACCAAACACATTGCCAACACTATTTCACAACACTCTTTGACAAGGTAAACAACTCTTGCTCTTGATAGAGTAAATCGTATGACACTCATCTCACAACACTCATTGAAATTCGTAGGACACATGCTTTTGATTTTTGATTCATTGAGTTGAAACTAGAGAGAGAAAGTCATTGAGTTGAAACTAGAGAGAGAAAGTCATGAACCAACTCATATATGAAATCTAACATTCATCTCCATGGGGTTTCATGATATCTTCTAAATAATATATTATTTCATATAAATGATGCACAAATCATAAAGGAAGATTAACCCACTTACTTGTATTAAGAGCACCAAGTTTGAAATCTATCTTTAATGTCTTTTTCCCCAAAATAATAGACACTAGGGTTTTAGGAGAGGGAGAAGGGGATAATGGCAAAAGGGTGAAATGGGAGAGAGGGGAAGAAGAGGGCGTGAGGTGAAGGGAGAGTTTGAAATAGGTTTTAGTAAATGACGGCTAGGGTTTGCTTTTGGAAGGGATTGTGTGTGTGTGCAACTAGGGTGTGTGTGTGTTGCTCACCCATAAGTCTTAAAACAAAAGCAACTTGACCGGTCAAAGTTTGACTGGTCAAAGTTCCAAAGTTTTTTTTTTTTTAATCGTTACAGAATCCCAGAAAACTGCAATAACATTATCTTTCTTTGAGTCTCAATTCCCTTCTGAAAGGGAGATTCCAAGATAAACTCAGGTGTGACCACGACGATAGAATATCATAGACATAAACTTGTTGGTTAGTTACCAATCTAAAAATTGAAGGAATCTGAGAAGAAAGGACTTCCTGTTCCCACCAAAAGGTCCTGCCAAAATCTAATAGAAGTACCCAACCTGATATTGAAGCGGACCTTGGGATAGAACAATGGGTCCAGGAAAACTATAGTCGTCCTTGATATCTCTCATTCTACAATTAAAGGTGGAATGGGTTTCAACGATTTGCAGAGAAGATGAGTTTTAAGTTTGGTGAGCAACTATTCATTCCTTTAGAGGTTATAAATATTACAAGTTTTCCATTATTATATCTTAAAAGAAGTTTTTATAAATGACAAGTTTGTCCTTGTCATATAAAGGAGTCATTAAAGCAAGTTTCAAGTATGTCTTTCAAATTTATAGATATTACAAGTATGCCACTGCACTTTTGCAAAACTCATTTTAAAAATCTAATGGGTGTTGGGGTGATTCTTCCTTGTAATGTATTTTTTAAAACTCATTTGGGGAAAACTCATTCCCAAAATGGAACCAAACACTTGTCTTGCTGCTGAAACTCATTCCAAGCTGTGGAATGAGTTCCTAGAAGAACACCAAACAACCCCTTAGCAAGTAGTGAGGGATTCTTTTCAAACACTTTACCTATGCTATACCCAGGAACACTGTTGATGGTTACTTCAAAATTTAGACCATTTCTTGATTTGTGCAAGGAAGTTGGGGTTTGACTTATCACCATTGGGTTATAGCAAGAGCTCCTTTTCCATATAATTTATTTTGTAATCTCTGGTTTTATTGTGTATATTCTCTTGCCAAATTGCTCATAAATGTTACCCAAAGTAAGTGAACCATGTGGTTCCTTATGTCAAGATTGTGGTCACTTTATGAGAAATTTTATTTGGCTATTTGCACTTCCTTAGGAATTTCTGTTGGTTTTCAACATTAAGAAAATTAGTAGTTTTGTATAGATTTTTGGCAAACTGGAGATTTGGTGATAACCTAGCCCAAACAAAATATTCGTTGGATTGTGGCAATTATAATGATCTTTAGTGTAACAAGCTGATTTGATTGTATTCCAAGAATAAAGCTAATTTTGTTTCATGTTTTTTGCTTCTTTATTGTTTTTTAAATTTATTATACAGTTTTAAATCTGAATATTAATTTAAATGCAATCCTGAAATATACATGTAACTGTGTTTGCTAAATTTCTGATGACACATTTCAGGGTGGAAGATCTTCCTCTGGATGAAATTGATGATGTGTACTTGCTAGATTTTGTGCCTCCTGGTTTTGTTCAGAATATTTCTTCCAAAGTAGGAAGGTCTGGCTCATTGTCGCCTTTGTTTTATTACCTCTTTATCTCTCTCTCTCTCTCTCTCTCTCTCTCTCTCTCTCTCTCTCTCTCTCTCTCTCTCTCTCTCTCTCTCTCTTGCTCTATGCACACACGAACACGCATATGCATGTGCTTATACATGTGAGTTTGTGTGTTCTATTCTTTTGTAAATTTTATTTACACTCTTCTCTTATGGTATTTTGGAAGATTTTTTTTCCCCATAATTTTTTATGATATGGTTTCGATGAGAAAAAATTGAGCTTATATGCACTAGAGCTGTGGGCATCAATTGTCCTGTTATGCATTTTGTTCAAGTTTTTATTTTTGATGACTTGAGAACAAGATGCAAGGGATTCAATGGCCCAGAGCTTGAGTGCATGTACTGGATCATGATCCTTTCTGACATCTTAAGACTAGGAGCAATCCCATGTCTCTTGTTATTTGTTTCTTTAGATGTTTCAATAACTTTATAAGCAACGTAAAAGTCACTTACTGTATTGTCTATTCTGCCATTGCTCATTATTCTTGTTCACAGTGTAGTCGTTCTGGACCATCACAAGACTGCACTTGAGATATTAAACGGGAGCATTTCTCTTGGTGAGAATGTGAAGATGATAATAGATATCGAGAAGAGTGGTGCTACCATTGCTTATGATTACTTTAAGAATAAGCTCTTAAGTGGGGCAGATATTACCAATAATGGCTTTAGGGCACTTAATGGACTTGCAAGAGCAGCTGTACCTCAGAGTGAGTCTGAACGTGTTGAGAATCTATTCAAATATGTTGAGGATGGAGATCTGTGGAGATGGGCGCTTAAAAATAGCAATGCTTTTAGCAGCGGCATGAAATATTTGAACATTGAATACAGCATAAGGTTGAACCCAAATGTGTTTGAGCAGGTAAATGTTGTCTTGTACCTTTTAGGAATTTCAATATTCATGGTTTTGTCACCAGTATTGTTGGGTTAAGGTGTAATATAATTGTTTTAGGGTTCTCTAACAAATGCGATACAAATGCTTATTGCAGTGACCTCCTGGTCTCAAATACCATTTGAAGTTTTTGAAAGATTATAGAATGTATAATCTTGGAAATGGATATTTTTTATGAATTTGTTTGCTTCAAGATCTTCTTTTCTCTTTTTGTATTGGGCGGATAGCTCGTGAAGAACATCCCAGGACCAAATTTTACATGATTTAAGATTGAATGAGCAAAAGATTCATCCCTTTAACAATAGGTATAGCTCTGGTTCTCTGTCAACAAATATAAACATATATTCCTACGCATGCTACATGCACAAATATTTTGAGAAGGAAAATCAGGAGCAGCAACCCTGAAATAATATGAGTAACAATCTGAGGAGAAATGAACTAGAAAGGTGGGAAAATGCAAAAGAGCACAATGATAGCCACTTGAAATCCTTGCAATGGCCTTACACCACTAATATGTCCTTGGGATGGTTCTGCACCACCAATGAAGGGGAGTCGCTCCCTGAACTCATAAAATTGTTGTAAATTCTCAAATTTGTCATTTTTGTGTTATGCCAAAATAAAGACCTCTAATAGCTTTTTTCTTAACTGTAAACATCCTTGAAAACTCCTAATCTGATGAGCTCATTTTGAAAGATCTTAACTGTAAGATCCTTTTGTTGGGTGCAAAGGTGAAGGGTATAGTTCTGTAACTGGGTACCATGCTGGCTTGGTTTGTTGTTATGATCCACCATTGTACAAACTTATATAAATACTAACTTTTCGCTTACTTTCCAAAAAAAAAAAAGGAAAAAAACATTTTGGAAGGACCTAAAATTACAAAAATGGATGAGGACCTTTTAACCGTCTGACCTGTGCATTTGTAGCCAATTTTAATAAATAAACTAAATTTTAAACTGAAATAATTTTGCTAATAAAAATTTCTTCCAAAATCTAAGGCTTTGAATTTTTAAAAAAAATAAATAGAAACAAAATATATTTCTAATTTTTCATATTCATTCCATGCATAAGATTTTATCTGAGTGGTGGCCACGGTTCCTTTCCATCTTCTTGGATGTCAGGCCTGAAATCCCCCATAGAACAAGTCACTTCAATCACTGAGAATTCTCTGGAAAGTAACATCTGAACCTGAAAAGCAAGATTTCTCCTGTTCTAAGGAGAGAGTCCTAACTCTTTGATAGAAACCTGAAGTTGAATTCTTTGACCTATATTACCAAGTAGAATCGCTAGAGAACAACAGAGGGGATTTCCCATGATAATTATATGAATAATGCATCATTATTTGAAGAATGTGATTATTTGCAGAAGCTGTTTATTGGACCCTAGTCCCCAATCTTCAGGGCTTGTGATGAAGGAAATGTTTCAGGCTGGTTAGGTCTTGACTCTCACTAATGCCTATCTAGAGTTCTTATCTGACTTCAATTGTATACAGGCTGTAGTTCCAGCGACCAGCCATCATTGGTAGCCTATGCAGCATCATGATGAAATAATTTCACTTCACCTCATGAAGCAGGTGCAAACAAATACTAAATAACCAAACATTTATGATATTCTTCACTAATCATCAAAGTACCCTGCTAGTTTAGCTTATTATTTGGAATGCGAAGTTTTCAACTCCTTTTTTTTTTATCATTACAATTCCTTAAGATGTGTTTGGTTAGATGGCATCTATAAGAAAGAAATGAAATTTAACTTTGCAATAAAATTCTTGTTTTTGGTTCATGGGAAAATGTGGATCCATTGGAAATTTTATTTCCAAAAGTGTCCCATTTTTCCATTAAAATGATGGGCAAATAATGGAAAGGAAAGGAAAATGACATTTTGCTTTTTCTTTCCATTGTTTTCCACCTAATCAAACATAATCTAAGGATTTGGGGCTGATTTCTCCAAGTTGTATTTATTTACATAGCCACAATATGCGAATTGTTTTTTAACATAGTTTGAGTTACTGATAAAAAAAAGCAAAAAAAAAAAAAAAAAAACATAGTTTGGAGTTGAGTAAATATTTTGGATTATTTTCCCAATGCAATGACATCAAGAATAAAAAGTTGTAATTATTGGTTTGATTGAAGTTCTGTTTTTTCTTTTCTTCGCATGTGCCATAAAGTATTTGTGGCAGCCTTGAAATTTTCATAGGAGAATCTTTCAAATATCATATTTATCTCTGTTTGTAGCTCATCATTGTTATATTGTGTTGTTGTGGTTGATGATTTTTAAGTCTAATTCAATATGAAATGACAATTTTTAATGGAGAATTGTGATATTTTGTATCAGTAACAGCTAAATTTTATGGTATCCTGTATAGTTGAAGGCAGTATCTTCATTAGTTTATTGCTCAGGCAAGCTTCAGATAGTTTTTCCCTCTTGTTTCTTGTCATTGCTAAATTTCTGTTGTTATGCTGAATTTAGCTGATCATAATTTTAATTCTTAAGTCGTTAGTACATAAATTTCTGTTTGGTTTAAACGAATGTCTACAACTTTGAGCAGTTACTTGCGCTGGATGCTCAGTCTGTCATCAGTCAAGGCCTGGCGAGCTTGTCACATAACCAAAAATTAATAGATGCAGCCCTTGAGCAGTCATATGAAATTGCTCTAGTGAGCGGAAAATTTGGTCATTGTTTGGTATGCACCATTTTTATTTCTTGTTCTCAATCATCTTTAAATTGCATTATGTGCTAGATTTTATTACTTTGTTGTCAGTGCTTACTGTTGGCACATAAGATGGGAGCAGGTTATTACAAGCAATTGATGAGATGGCATGATTCAAATAATGAATAATATTGATAACCAATACATGTTCTTATGAAAAAAGAAGTGAATAAAAGAGATATTATAATAACTGTAAAAAAGGAGATATTAGAAGCAACATATTGTAGAACATAGATGTAGCTTTCAGTCATAGTGTGCAAGTGTACATCCAGACGCATAAATCTTTTGTGTTGCTGAAAAATGGAAACAATTTATCCATGAATTCCTGAAAAGCAATACTTAGATGGCAAGTGCTTTGTTTTCATGATAACTTCATTCATGTTCTGTAATAACCTAGAACAATTAGGACTAAAACGGTCTTTTAAGTTGAAGGCAGTTTGAATGTTAAAACAGTCTTTTAAGTTAGAACAAATTTGAGGGCTAAAATAGTCTTTTAAGTTATAATTAAATTAACAAGCAGTAGGCTTTATTCCTAGGGTTCTGGGGGTTTTTAAGTCTACTTAAATTTAATAAAAACCCTCATACAACCAACAGTATTTAAATGACATTAAGAGTCTTTTATTGATGTTAGAAGTGCACAACTGAGAAAGAAGAGAGTGGAGGAGAAGAAACTCCAAATGCCTAAAACCTAGGAGATTGGGAAGAGAAATTCTGAATCTAGAGAAAAAAAAATTCTACTACAGAAAAATTTACAGCAGTAAAGTTAGGTTGTATCTCCATTCCTAGTTATTTTTGAAAGCCCTAGATTAGGATATTAACCTAGAAGTGTATACTTAATGGTGTTCAACAAACTCTAATCATTTTATGATGTTATTGAAGCCCTTCTTGATTCCTAATTATTTAAAAAAAATTTCTGCTGTACTGAAATTTAAGTCATTTGAATCAATTAGGGTTCTTCTCTATTTAAGTTTCAGTCAACTGATACCAATTAGGTTTCTACTATATTTCAGATTTAGATTGATTGAATGTAGAGCCGGCAAAAATCGAACCGACCCGACGGGTCAACCTGATTATAAACGGGTTGGGTTGACCTGTTTATTAATTGGGTTGGGGTTTTCCCAACCTGCATGTAATTGGGTCAACCCGATTATGACCCGCCAACCCGACAAAAGGGGTCCAAAAGTGACATGAACCGATCCAATTAACCCACAACCCGACCCGAACCCCAACCCAATTACCCCCCATCCAATTTTAATCATAATTTTTGAAAAATAAAAAATAAAAAATAAAAAAAAATATAATTGGGTTGGGTTTGGGGTTTTCCCAACCCGCCATTAAGTGGGCCAACCCGAGCCCGACCCGCCCCGCCCCGATGCCAGCTCTAGGTTTTTGCAATAATTAAAATTCAGATTATTAGAATCCATTAGGGTCTTCAGCTGTGTTTAAAATTCTGGTTATTAAAATCAGTTAGGGGTTCCAGGTGTGGTTAAAATTTAGATTAATGGTATCGATTAGGCCCTGATTGGTTTGCAGAATTGAGGGTAGAATTCGACATAAGAATTGGAATTGGCTCTCAATTTCAATTTTTCTGAGTGTTTGAATATTTAAACTTTGGAATTATAATTCAGACCAATTCCATTGATTTTGATCTTAAGGTATTTTATAGATAACGGAATTCGCATCCTGATAGACGAGGATTTGAATTCTCCTGCCTAAGAATTTAGATAGAGATAACCTCAAGTTTTGAAAAAAAAAAACGTCTTTCTAATGAGAAGATTCTAGAGAGAAAGCTCTAAAAAGAGGGGAATGCTCTAAAGAGAAAAATCTAAAGAGAAGCTTTTAGAGAGAGAAGGCTATAGAGAGAGAAAACTCTAAAAAGAGAGGAAAGCTTTGGAGAGAGAAAATCCAGAGATAAGACTCTAGATAGAGGGGAATCCTTTAGAGAAAGAAAATCTAGGTAGGGATGGTTGTAGAAAGAAAAAAACTCTAGAAAGAGGGGTATGACTTAGAGAGAGAATATATTTAGAAGATTCTAGAGAACTTTGGAAGGCGAAGCGGAATATTCTAGAGAGAAAATCTAGAGAAAGAGAAGGTTCTAGAGATAGAAAACTATATATAAAGGGTAATGCTCTATATAAAGAAAATCTAGAGAGAAAAGGGAATGCTTTAGGGAGAAGGTTCTTGAGAGAGAAAACTCTAGATTGGGGGATCTTTTAGAGAAAGAAAATCTGGAGAGAGAAACTCTAGAAAGAGTAGTGGAATATTCTAGAGAAAATTTTTTACGAGAGAAAACTCTAGAAAGAGAGGGGAATGCAATAGATATAAAATCCAGGAAGAGAAGGTTCTGGAGAGTAAACTCCTGAAAGAGGAGTGCTCTAGAGAGAGAAATTCTGAAGAGAGTATGTTATAGAGAGAGAATATAGAGAGATGAAAATGATTTGGAGAGAGAAAATTATAAAGTGAAAGAAGGAGATATTTTTATTATTATTAGTTTCTATAATTAACGAATTGTTATTGAATTTTATAAGCTCATCCAATCAATGGAATTAGTATTAAACCTAATTCTTATGAAATTATAATTCCAAGTTTCAATTTCTCTCATCATCCAATCATAAGAATTTTAATTCTATTAAATTCTGATTCTTAATGAATTAAAATTCTTAACAGCAACTCCAATTCATCAAATCAATCGAACCCTTAGGGTGTGTTTGACAGAAGTTGAATAATATCATATGGAAACAACTTTTCTTATGTTATATTGCATACACATTAATTTGAATAAAGTTACTTCTTGACAATGGGGTTTCTGAAGTTTTTTGGATGATCGGAGTGATTAGTTGACCAAGTATGCTTCGAAAATGGAGAAAGGAATACCGGATATTGATTGGAAATATGAAAATATATGGGTTTTTGTCTTTGATGTAACATTGAAGCTAGGGTTAGGAGTTGTTCCAAGCACTAGGGGGGATATTTCTGTGTTAATTTGGATATCAATGATGGTGACAAACTACACTGATTAGAATCCAAGAGTCTTGCCCACATGGTGTTTGGCTAAATTTTATGTGGATTGCGATGAGTATGAGAAATGTGGGGAAATCAAGACATTTTAAAGAACAGTTGCAGGTAGGAGAATCAAAGGTGGATAGGGCGAGCCAAAAGGTTGTTAAGTGTTGCTTTTTCAACCCTTGGGGAAGTCGCAACAGATGGCCTGTTAAAATCTGTCAGTAGCATCTCCTTGTGAGTTTGTTGATGGGATTATAGGTAAGGAGAGATAAGTGGTCAAATATAGAAGACAACCTCTTAATAACAGTGAACTGTTGGGATAAAGTAGTATCAATGGACTGAGGGGATGCTTTTAGTATTTTCTGGTCATTTGATGTTGAGATGATGGAGTGTTCTGAATTTAATTCAGAAAATTTGGTAATATGCAATTGGTTGTGAGTGGGAAGACTGGGGGAGTTGTACTGGTGGCTCTACCTTATCTTTCTTCTTTTTGTGGGGGGTGGTTTGGGTGCAGTTTGGTTTTGGAGTAAGGTGAGGTATTTGGAAGTACTTTATAGGGCTTTGTCTTTGATGGTGGCATAAGACCCATTAGTAGTTGAATTGGACCTGATTCAAATGAGCTTGGTTACGAGCTCTAATTAGGAACCAGTTCCCAAGGATCAAGGGTGATGGGTCGCAAACCTTGTATGGAATTTAGTGCATAATGATTGACTGTGATTGTATGTCTTGCCTGTGGCATGTGGATTGTGCCTTGTGAAAGCCCAATTGTGTTGTATGCTATGTTGGTCCATGGGCCTCTTAAACTACAGTCCAACATGACGTGAGTTGTAGTACATGCCTGTGCTGTCATGGCACAGACTATAGCCTGTGCCTGTGCTGGTTGGCAATCCTAATTGTACTACAGCGAAATAATTTTTGGATTTCTTTAATTTGTACTCTGCTTGAATATTTTTTGGGAGTTTTGGTTGGGTGCGATTTGGTTTCGGAGTAAGGTGAGATATTTGGAAGCACTTTATAAGGCTTTGTCTTTGATGGTGAATAAGACCCATTAGTAGTTGAATTGGACCTAAGTTCAAATGAGCTTGGTAGGGCACAAGCTCTAATTAGGAATCAGTTCCCAAGTGTCAAGGTTGATGGGTCACAAGTCTTGTATGGAATTTAGTGCATAATGATTGACTGTGATTGTATGTCTTGCCTGTGGCATATGGATTGTGCCTTGTGAAAGCCCAATCGTGTTGTATGCTATGTTGGTCCATGGGCCTCTTAAAATACAGTCCAACATGATGTAAGTTGTAGTGCATGCTTGAGCCATCACGGCACAGACTATAGTGTGTGCCTGTGCTGGTTGGTCATCCTAATTGTACTACAGTGAAATACTCTTTGGATTTCTTTAATTTGTACTCTGCCTGAATATTTTTTGGGAGTTTTGGTTAGTTGGGGTTGGAAGGGAAGGAATAGTAGTACATTTTGCTCTGGAATCTTTGTCATTTGTCGATTTGTTGGATGATTTGGAAGTTGGGGCATATATTTAAGAAAACCTAATATGGTAATGAGGTAGTAACCACCAATGCGATATTCTTACTTTGCCAACGGGGGCGTCTTTTCCTTTTTAATTAGTTTTTACAGTAGAGTTAGCACTATTATTCTTTCAGCATTGTACAGGATCGGGGACATCTTTGGCATCTATAGAGGGTTCTAGAGGTTTTTTACTCTTAATATAGAATATATATGTCTACACACACGCATGTACAATCCTACTTATCAATGAATATATAAAGCTAGTTTTGCTGGTGAACTAAAGTGATGCGTTCTGCCAAAGGTTACCAATTATATTAAATATGTGAAAATTTCCAAAGGTTTTTCAAAGTTTTATTTTATTGTCATCAATTGCCAGAAAATGAGTGCTCTTTTCTGTTTATGTTTTATTTTAGGCTGTTGACGCAGATTCTATTTCTGAACTGAGGAGCCAGCTTGGGCACCAATTAGCTAATAAGAGTCATGGGCTAAAGTTGAGGTATGCTATCTTTTATATATTTATTAGGAGGAAGACATTGCACATAGAATTAGAGTTTGATGGTGCTTAAGTGGTGAGGCGCTCTAGAATGTTACTTGATCAACATGATTCATTTAAAATAGAAGGAAAATTTTATTGGATACATATTTAAGGGTATATGTATTGCACAAATAGGTGATAAGATAAAATAGGTTAAGATGGTTTAAGTGTGTAAAGCAAAGAATGAGTGAGACAGCTGTGAGAAGATGTGAGAAGGTACTTACTGAAGGATTAAGAGAGCGAGATAAAAGCTAAAATGAACCTAGATGGGGTCACTAAAAAATGATTTAGATGCTTATAATTCAATTGAAGATATGTTTTTTGATAAATTGGGATGTATGCTGCCAACTGCAACTTGTTGAAATGAGGCATTTTATTATTGTTGTTCTCATATTTTATATTGGTTAATGATGTGTCAATATCTGTAGCAAACACTCTTGTTTACTCCTTTTGCTAACATTTTATTGCTTGAAAAAAATTCCAATTATTACTAATTTGAGTTTGTGTTTTCTTTTCACTCTAAATGGCATTATTTTATGATGTAAGAAAGTTTTAGCTTCCATGCGGTATTCAGAATTTATCGAGTTTGTATTGGCATAGTCCAAACAATGATTTACAATAACATGAGCATACCACCTTGCTAAAGCCTCTAGTAGCATGACCAGGGAGTGATATATTGATAGCATGGAGCAATATATTGTGTTATGGAGGTGGAAATGCCACATGTGCTTGCGACACGTGGTGTGCCGGCAATATATTGGCTGCATGTCAAACTTTAAGGAAAATTTGGGCCCTGAAATTTTTTCCTTTGTGGCAGCAATATATTGTTAGGCACAAGTGGCATGATCCTCAGCAGCTATATTCCACACCTTGGTCTAAACTAAAGAGATCTGTCAAAAAATTGACAAAAGTGGATGCCTCACAGCAGGTATATATTCGTATTTATTCCTTTAATAAAAAAAAGGATGTCCCATCGTACCTATTATATTTCTTCATTGGAACATCTACTACAGAATTTCTGATCATCCAAATGCTTTGATATATTGATATTTCGTGCCTCTGATTGGATGAATTTTTGGGAGATCTTGATTTTTCTAATCAGTCAATTGGGTTGTGGTATATAGGGAGAAAATTTGATACCCCCGTTGTAATGGGATTCAATTGTGGGAGATTTCATGGATGGAGAATTTACTGCCTCATGTTTTGCAATTGTCCCTGTCAATCCAACTAATGGCTTAGATTTTTTTTTCCCATTTGTTGAAGGCCTCTGCACAAAAAACTTGGATTAACCTTCTCTCCCCTTATCCATGAGGATTAATTAGATCTGTTTTGGCTGCAGGAGTAGCTTGTCTGGTTGAGGGTAATATGATCTTGACATTTAACATGTCAATAATGGGGGTTGCTCTGGAAGGATGGGAGCAAATTCTCTGATGTAATATTTCCCTCAGCAATTACAGCATTAGTCCATGTATCCACCTAAACAACCAGTAATCTGTTCTGGTTTTCTTCTCGGTCAGCTTAGTTATCCTTTTCTTATGCTTAACCTATCCTAAAACAAGTTGGACTTGACAACCTGAAACATCGATCATCTTTGTGTGTCAAATGAATTCAATTGGTTTCACAATTCCACCCAAGCCTCATCCAAATTTAAAGTGGATAGGTTATCCAACACAATGCTGAAATTGAGGGGAAAAAAAATTCATTAAAGGGTGGCTAATGAGTGCTATCAGATTTGTTGGAGGAATGTAATGCAACCACTACTTGAGACCTCTTGAAAATAGTTCCAGCCTGCTTGTGTAATCCTAACATTGAATCTTGACTATTGAAGTTTCTTTTCTTGTACGGGTTGATCTTCAAGGCCAGTCTACATTCTAAATTCTTCCCGTCACCTACCCTTGCATGCCTACACACCTTTTGCTCGGTCTCTTTTTTGTTTTGGTGTTTTTTTTTTATTATATAAATTTTGGTTGTTCATTTGGAATATAGACCCACATATAACTTTTTAATGATTTTTTTATATATATACTAGCAACTACCAGCAGGGTGCACGTGCAGTACTGCACGTAGAGGGAGGGAACAATTTTATAACTATCTAGATTTTAAACGAATAGACAAAGTTTTAACTATTTTAACCCTATAACAACCAACAGTAATGGTTTTTTGTGGAAGGTCCTGCATAGTTGTTGGCACACTTCCCAAGGGACTTATTCTCGTTATATATAGTATAGATTTTTTCCTTATGATTTTTGTTGTTTCGAACTTCTTAGGGGCATTGGAGCTATTGTTTATAGGGTCCCTGAGCTTCAAAATGATCAGCTGCTGAAGATAAGCCTGAGGAGTGTGAATAACGAAGACACCACACCCATATCTCAGGTTATCCTGCTTTTTCATCTAGTTGCAACATTATCTTACTGCTTAAAAAAAGAAAAGAAGAAAAAACAAAACTCTCTACTGTGGAGAAGTTTTTTGAATAACTTCTTTTCGTCTCTACAGGAATTCGGAGGCGGCGGACATCGAAGTGCCAGTTCCTTCATGCTTGGTGCATCCGAGTTCAAGAAGTGGAAGGTTTTGAGTTGAAGCGTCGGGCATACAAAGCCATAGTATCATTTATGTGACTGAAACATATGCTGGAGTTCTTCATATGGTATCAGTCCCATTAGCAATGGACACAATAGCACCTCCGTATCAAAAAAGCTCTCCCTCATTTCAAGCAGAACAGCTTGGCGAAGAGATTTCTGTCAGTATGGTGAGCAACCACTGATCTGTTGTGTCCACACTTGGAACAGTTTTAACTTTCAGAATGCACTCATTACTTATAGGTCTTCAATAAGTAAAATTAATTTAAGTTGTAAGCCTTATACGTTAATAATCTGTTGAAGTGCCATTGATTTGTCCGCAATAAGGTTAAAATAACTTTTGAAAAGTTAAAAAGTTATGTTCTTATTTACTTTTGAAATAATTTTGCCTTCTGGACTTCCAGTAAGTTATTTTTAATTTTTGTTGCCAAATTAGCTTATTATAGTAATATTTTTTAAACTTTTGTACTTTTCAAGTTGCAAAAGAAAAGTAACTTATGAAAGCTCTGAAACAGAAAGGCCTTCTGTTTTTAATATTTTTTTTCCCTATGTGTTCGGCTGGGGTTACAAATTATAGTCATAAACTACCACCTCTGATCAAAAGGCATGCAAAGGACTCTCCCTCTCTCTCTTCCCTTGTTTTTGGAATGTGCTTATATGCACCACATGTTAGGAGTGGGGTTGTAGGGTTTGAGGACAGATAAGAACCCTAATCGCTTAACAAAGTTTAGGACGAAATAATGCGTACTTGTATTTAAATCTTTGGTAGGCCCAATTCAAGATGTTAGATCTGAACTTGGCTTTGGGCGGGCCTTGACTTATCTTTATCTAATTGGACAGGTCTATCTAGGGCCTAGTTAGGCTAAGTTGGCATGGGCTATTTGCAGACTTATGCTCAATCTACAGTATTAGCCCATTCACGGAATGGGTTGTAAAATGTAAATCCAAATTCAATCTACGTAACCATGAAACAATCCTGTTAAATACCCGTTGCCCCTAAAAGCTTAAGCAAGTGAAGGTGCAACTATTCATATAAGAGAGCCTAAATATGATATTTTAACGCTCCCCTGCGAATGCAACTTTGCAGGGGAACATATGTGGAAGAGGACAAATACAGGGTATGAATATCTTGGATACAAATAAATGCCAAGGCAAACTCGCTCTGGGAGTTGAACACAAGATCTTCCGCTCTGATACCATATTAAATGACTGTTGCACTTAAAAGTTTTAAGCCGATAGGTGAAGTACAACAATGTATATTAAAATGCCCATATATGATATTTCAACAAATAACCTCACACTGGGACTGGTAGCTCAGCATGATTTGAGCCCATGGCCACTTATGGTCGATGAAGTTACTCGTTGAGTCAACATGAAGTGCCCTAATTCTTCACTTGACTTTTTTCTTTATTTGAATATTAAAACTTCAAGAACTTAGATGGCAATTGATATGTATAACAAAACCTAAAACTGAAGTATTATAAGGGCAAATATAATTCAACAGTCCCTTATCAAATGGATATTCTTAATTTAATGCAGCAAAAATGTTGTTACCATAACAGCCAACTAAAGATATTTTGGTTGGATTGAAATGATCTGCAGCAGAAAATCATGCAGCCTTGCTAGTGATTGGTTCTTTTAAATTAAAAAATGATTTAACTAACAACCATGCATTGAATTTTTATTAAATTGGAGGTGGAACTTGTAGTAACGCACATACATAATTTTTACTCTTAGTACAAATAGTTATGTAAGATAGGGTAGAGAGTTACTTAAGTGGCGTGGGAATATTTAAAACTTTTCGAGGGAGTCGTGGTTGAGTATTTATTTATAAGATATGGGAGTCATTTTAAAAGCATATTTTATTCATGAGTAGTTAGTTAGCCAAGGGTAATTTTATAGTTTAAATGAAGATTTTTTGATTGACGAGAGTGTCGGATCAAAATCTGTTAGAATATTTTCGTTTTTTTTTAATTCTAATAATGTAGTATATAATTTTTAATTTTTATAAACCAATCAAAATTTTACTGCAACAAGGCTGCAAGACTTTTTGTTGCAGAGGTTGCTAGCTGGTTGTGGTAGGAGAGTATCTTTCTTTCGAGACCGTTTCTTTTGGTACCATTCAACGTGAAATGGATGCCCGTGTCAAGAGAGGGCCCCACACCCCAAACCCATCTTAGGCGGCAGCCGATAGTATCTGTTAGGAATCCAACCTAATTCCTAGAGATCACGGGAAGTAAAAAATAAGAGAAAGAAACACAGAGATTTTACGTGATTCATTTAAAAAAAGGATATGTCCACAGCGTTAATTGTTTCACTATATATTTTGATGAATGAAGCTTATAAGGATAAAAAAACTCAAGAACAAGGGATATAATCTCCACACAACCCAACATTATGGTAACACTGGATTCTATGACTAGAGGTTTTCTTTCCTTTGCTTCGAAGGGCTGTGAGACAACATTTTATTTCTTGTAGTGCAATTTGTCAAGTTACATGAGTATGCACCTTTGGTATATGGCAAATATACATCAATCACATCACATGATCAAGACCTCTTTATCCAATCAAGACCCCTTCGTCCAATCGTTATCATGCTTAGGAAAGCCATCGAAACTCGTAAGGCCTGTCATTTCAAATGTCAATTGCATTATGCATGGTATCCAAAGTACATGTGGGTGGAAGAGTTGTTAGATAATCTATTTTGGTGGGCCCTTTTAGAAGATAATTGAGTTTCCATGGATAGAAGGATTATGATGTGTTATGTTACATCAGATGGATGATTAAGATTACCCATAGAATATTTCCATATTACTTACTCTACCTTTCTTTGTGAAATTTGATTAGGTTTACTTTTGTAGAGTTCATGGTCATGATACTGTATAGTTAGGAGCTTCTAGATAAGGCCCAGGTCACCTTAAGATTTAGTTTTTTTTTGGCATGCATCAATGTTTTTAATTATAACATATTTTCATTCATATCCTCTTATTTTTTTGTTTATATTTATATCTTATATTAAAGGACTAATGGAAACTTTTTATTAGACAAGAAACATTTTGCAATTATTTTTCAACATCATCTAGCTTTTATTTATACCCCTCTATTATTGTATTTATGACATGTTTACACTAAGGCACCAACATTATCAATATACCCAATCCACACTTTGTTCCCTCATATTTAAATATTTTTAAAAATTGATTAATGTTTTTTACTTTTAAAATTGAAAAAGGAATAAGTATATGATTCAAAGTTATGGGGAGAACAAAATGTGAATCCAAAAAATTTGTTCCTTACTTTGATTGCATATTAGTTAGAGCAACTTTATGTTTCATTGGTTGCCTTGGCAGTTATATATATACACTAGCCGGGTGCACCTGCAATACTGCATGTATGAAGAAAGAGATAAACGAGAGAGAGAACGGTTTTGAAATTAATTATTAAGTTCTTCAAAAATTGGGACAGTTTTGACTTGTATCCTTTTATTAATAAATCTTTACAATGATGTGTAAGAGTTATTTTGGAAATTAAGTCTCATATTTTGCTGGGCATGATTCTCAAGGGTGCCCCTCGTATTATATATACTAGCAAATTTCATGTACAATACTGCATGTATGTAGAAAAATAAGTGAGGAAATAGTTGTAAAACTGCTCAAGTTTTAAAGGAATTAGACAATTATAACTATTATACCCCTTATTAAAGAATCTTAAGAATGATGAAACATTTGGTCGCTTGAGTCGATATACATGCTTGCTTTATAATATATAGTATAATTGATAATAAAAGAATACATTCACTGATCGAGTTAACTAGCTGGTAACTCAAGCCGAGCCATTGAGTTAATACAAATAACTAGACTACTAAGTTACCAGTTCTGATATGGGTTTTAAAACCTTGCTCTAGGGTTATTGGGACCATATGATAATTTGGCTATTTAATTAAGATGTTGATTGATGTGTATGGCACTGTGATTTGGTTGTGTTGGGTTGTCAAGTAGTAGTAGGGACTAGCTTGTCCCCAACAGTTTGTCAATTAGTATTGTAGAGTCTTCCGAAGGCATGTGACCATGGTTGGTAAGAGGAGACCGATGTTACAAAACGGACCTTCCTGGCATGTCCCTTAAACCCCTTCTTTTAAGTAGTGATCGAGAGTGATAGGCTGACAGCCTTGGGGATGGGAAACCACTAAAACTTGCTGCTTCAAGATAGGTGACCCAAAAGTCCCACCTTACCCATTAGACCACCACTGGCCCCCCACACACACACATTCTCTCTCTCTAAATGCTTAGAGTGTCCATATCTTCGTCTACTTGATAACAAAAAAAAATTATAGTTTGCTCCTTGAGGTTTCAAACAATCCCACTTTCTCCCTTAACTTTTTTCAAATACCAATTTATCACCTTATGGTAATTTTTTTTAGTAAAAGGCCATAACTAGGGCATTTCATTTGCAAAAGTTAATAGTACATCATACACTGCTGAAACCACCATTGAACACATAAAATAACCAAAAACAAACATCAAACTGTTGGAAACAGTGGTTTACACCTCGTGCTGAGGAATGAGTTGGATGCACGGCGAACATTGGGGATGGGGGTGCGGGGGGCGTAGGCCCCCGTCGTATGATAAAGGGTATTTTTGGGATTTCAGAAATACCGGGTTAAGGGTTGGTATCTATACATTGATGTAACCCTAATTGACGTTTTTTGATATTGGAAAATTTTACTGTACAAAGTGGACGTAGGCACATTGCCAAACAATTTAAATCTTTGTGTTTTTATTCTTCTTCTTCTCTCTATTTTTTTTTCTTTACTATTCATATTGCATGATTTTCAACACAAATTCAGGTCAAGATAACCAGAAACGCAACCGACAACCTTAATATTACTTTTTGCATAGATCAAGATCAAAGTTAGGCATACGCCCAAGGCCAGAAAACATGATGGAAATCCATCAGATTCGCCTGAGATGGGGTCCGCTATTTATGGAGATTTGAAGGGCTTAGGAAGGAGTCGTGATCAAAGATGCGATGAAATGGGAAGGGATCGGAGCACTAATCTTTACTCAAACAAGGTGCAAAGATTGACATAAGGATAGGGCAGCAACTTAAATATAGAATCAAATAGCACATGCAAAATAAGGCCATCGGCCTTGATCGGAGCCAAGAGTCGACAATCCTAAAGACAACTACGAATAACAAACCAGAACCAAACCTATGAACAGCATGAAGAAAAACCCACAAAATAAGCCATCTTATAAAAGAGATGGAAGTCACTACAAAAACGAGGAGAATTAGCGGTGGTAAGCTAAATCCCGCCACTAAAAGCACTATTACTGGCGGGAAAAGCACTTCCCGCACCTAAAAATTAATCTACCATTTTTTCGCGGGAAAATTCAATGGCGCGAATTTTTGGGCGCGAAATAGCCTTTAGTGGTAGTACGAACCACCGCTATATTAAGTTTTACCGGCGGTTACCGCTGGCAACAAGTTGGCGGGAAGCTCCCGCCAAAAGAAACTTATTCCCGGCGGTATGAGTCCGTCTGTAATAACATTTTTAGCAGCGGTAAGCACATTACCGCCCCTAAAAGTTGACTTTCATAGGTGGTGCGATCTTTCCCGCCCTTAAAAACCATATAATAAAAACGAAAAATTACTTTTAGCGGCGGTACACTCATTACCGCCCCTAAAAGTCCGTTTTAGGGGTCGTAAACCCATTACCTCCCTTAAAAGGCATTTATTAAAAAACGAAAAATTACTTTTAGCGGCGGTAAGCTTTTTACTGCCCCTAAAAGTCCATTTCTTAAAAAAATGAAAATGACTTTTAGGGGCGGTAATCGACTTCCCGCCCCTAAAAGCGGACTTTTAGGGGTTGTAAACCTATTACCGCCCCTAAAAGCCATTTATTAAAAAATTAAAAATTACTTTTAGCAGCGGTAAGCTTTTTACCGCCCCTAAAAGTCCCTTTTAGGGCCTAATTTGCTTAGGGGGAAAGAGGTGAGGTTATTACCGGCGATCTAGCGGTTTTTAATAATTTGCTTAGGGGGAAAGAGGTGAGGTTATTACCGGCGGTTTTAAAAACCGCCAGTAATAACCCAATAACACATTATTTACCGCCGGTAAAGCACTTATTCAGTTTTTTTTTTTTAAAAAGCAACTACTACTGGAAGGAAAAAAATTAAGAGAGAGAAATCGACTTTTAGGGTAATCGCCAGTAAAGCACTTATTAAGTTTTTTTTTAAAAAAAGCAACTACTATTGGAAGGAAAAAAATTAAGAGAGAGAAATCGAATCTTAAGGGCGGGAAGCTACTGCCAGTAAAAGCAAAAGCGGGAATTTTCCCGCGTTCCAAATGAAATGAATTTTGGTTTGACTTTTAGGGGCGGTAAGCTACCGCCGCTAAAAGTTAAAGCGCCAATTTTCAAATTTTATTTGACTTGTAGCGGCGGTAAGCTTGTTACCGCCCCTAAAAGTCTCTTCTATAAGTACGAACCGAACCTCTTCTTCTTCAACTTGTCTTTTTCTTCTTGCAATCCAACTACAGGTATGCATTTCTTTTTACCCATCATTTATATCTTCTTTTATTTTTTGCAAATTTACTCTCTCACTAACATGTTGGTCTTTCTCTCTGTACAGATTTCTTCCAAGGTCTCACTCTTTCTCTTTCTCTATCTCTCTTTCTCTCTCTCTCTCTATCTCTCTTTCTCTCTCTCTCTCTCTCTCTATCTATCTCTCTTTCTCACTTTCTCACACTCTCTCTATCCCTATCTCCTTCTCTCTCTCTATCTCTCTTTTTCTCTCTCTCTCTCTCTCTCTAAATATCTCTGCTACCGAACGATGGCAGCAAATTTTTTTTATTTTTTTAATATAGTTTTTAGCGGTGGTAAAGGTCGTTAATTTATTTTTTATTTACTTTTTTAGCGGCGGTAATTAGCGCCGGTAAAAGTCGTTAATTTATTTTTTAAATGTTATTTTTAGCAGCGGTAATTATCGCCGCTAAAAGCCAAATTCCCGCCGGTAAAAGTTGTTAATTTATTTTTTATTTTTTAAATTGTTATTTTTAGCTGCGGTAATTACCGCCGCTAAAAAGTCATTATACGGTTTTTTTATTTTTTAATATTTTTTTTTACCGGCGGTATTGTTCCGACGGTAATGACCTAGAAATAGCGACGGTAAGAAAATTACCGCCGCTAAAACCTTTACCGTCAGCATTGCTTGGGGGGGAGTCCTTATCGCCGGTAATAGTATTACCGGCGGTACTTATATATTTACCGGCGGTACCCTACCACCGGTAAAAGCTTG
Organism: Buxus sempervirens; assembly: GCA_947561395.2. Lineage (NCBI taxonomy): Eukaryota > Viridiplantae > Streptophyta > Magnoliopsida > Buxales > Buxaceae > Buxus > Buxus sempervirens. The sequence continues at coordinate 38,715,575 of OX387185.1, read as the reverse complement.
CTTTTTTGTAGTGAGTCCTGAGGTAGAGGATAGGCTATCAGATGATGGTAACGACTGGTCCATCCAAGGCCAGACCGACTTCGTCATTGGCATAAGTCTCATTCCTATCTTCATTAGCAGCAACTGTGAGTTCCATCAGTCATGACAAAGTCGATTATGGGTGCCAATCGATGCAGATCACCGAAGAACCTTGGATAGTCGTTGCAATCTTGTATATTCTGGATGCTTTGCCTACCCCTTCGTCGAACCTTAGCGTGTTTCGTCCTAGTGTGCCAGTCACATGCGTTTTGCCCTAGCGCATTACCACCTTAAGGTTTGCTTTGTATAATAGTTTCTCTCCTAATTAAGAGTTTGATTGATGAGGTGGCAAGAGAAAATTGACAACTTTGCCCCTTGTATTCTAACACACTGAAAGATAAGAGTTGATATTTAAAAGGTGCAAAGTTGTCAATATGTAGTTTTTTCTCTTGCCACCTCATCAATCATACCTTCAGAAGTGGGAAACTAATACACATAGCAAACATCAGGTGGTAAATTGATATTTTAAAATCTTCAAGGGGGAAAATGCGATTTTCTAAAACCTGAAAGGGGTAAATTGTAATTAAAAAAGTTTAATGGTTTGAATTTTCATTTCCATCATGCATCCTTTCATGGTTTCTTTGATTAGAAGGTGTCTCTTCATTGTCAAATGATCTCTCTCTCTCTCTCATACACTGTAACTGTTGCAATCCCATGAAATCCCACGAATGACAGATACAACTATACAAGGATAGTTGGAGCTGGCCATGGCTACTGTCCAGACGAAGATGTTGAATGAATTGATAGTAGGCCACTTGAGGTGGTTCCTGTCTCCAAATCGCTCAACCCCATCCCAACCCCCAGGCCCCACCAACCTCCCACTCTGTCTCTCTTTCTTTTTCTCTATTGTAACCTTGCACATTTCATTGCTTGTTCATGAGAGGATCAGAAATTGATTTCATTTTCATATTTCTTCTACAAATCTTATCAACCCTTGTATAAAGTGGAAGCACTGGTGCAATTCTGAAAGCTTATCTTTTTCTATTATGAAGGCATTGGTCAATTATTACAACATTCCATGGCTAAAATTATAATTATTGTTTATAAGAGACAAACCCCAAAAGGCAAAACCCCAAAGTCTAGGTTCTCATGATCATTCAGTCATGTCCCCAATTCTCTTGGTTTATTTAGGTTAAACAATGATTGATTTTGACCTAAAAGGCTAGTCATGGACAAAGTAATGGTATCCTTTAAACTGAAAGCTACAACTGCTATCAATTCATTAAAATATTCAGTTCATGGGGACTCATGTCCTTATAAAATCCAACAATTATAACTTAATTAATTATAAATACTTTGAATACATCCTTCACTTGAAAGTAGCAATGCCCTCTTTCTTTTCTATTTATATGCATGCCTCTTGGTGGATGTGTCTATGCATGTGATAATTTTACTAATTATGCATCTATACAAATATAATTGAATTTAATATACTAATACCAATATATTAAACTTTTTCTCCTTGGGGTCTCCTTCTTCTTCTTCTCCTTAATAATTTGTTTCTTCACCTCCTTTTATTTATTTTTTGCTTTTTTCTTTTAGGTTTTTGAGGGTGGGGCAGTGGTTATACACAGACAATCACAAACAGAAACAACACACTATATATATATATGTGTGCGCGTGTGAATATATACATATATTAAATTAAATGTCAAAAGTGACTACATGCACTGTCTTTGATAAATATATGAAATATAGCTTCCAGTATGGGCATATGATTTGACAGGGTTAGTTGCATAAACAAATTAAACATAAAACATGTGTTGTGTCATTCCTTTGGAAGCAACAACAAGAGCAGCCATGTGAGGTGCTACAATTTCCCCAGAAGAACAAAAAATAAATAATAAATAAAATAGGTGACTGAATAAACAAGTGGACAAGCAAAGCATGAGGTGGTTTTGAAGAAAAACAATAATAAATAAGTAAACACAGTCTGGAATGTGTTTGAATTCATAGATCAATCCATGAAATGGATTGTTTTTCTTTCTTGGGAACTGGGGTGGAGTGGATGAATAATTCAAGAAATATAGATGAAAACAAATCAAGTTAGAATATTTACCAATGCCAAATAATTCAGTTTTCCATACAAATGGCTTAATTTGTTTAGCAAGTTATACATATATTAAATTTGGGGGGTCTTGAAGTTTGAAACCCTAATTTGATGAACACATGAAAGCTATCAAGAAAACATTTCATGGAAGATATGTTCTAAGGTGTACACTTATCCAAGATAAGAGAGTAAAGAGGCTGAAAATGAAAATGGAGAAAACTGTGCGTGAATAACATTTTCATCAGAATTCCAACCATCTTGTGAAGGTTTTTTTTTTTTTTTGAATGAAAGAAAGCTGGAGGGAAGTTTTGAATTTTTAATGTGCATTTATGGAAGGAGAGGACTGATTGAAAGTCAATTAGAAGGGTCCCACTCCCACATGGATGGGAAGGAACAGGATTTGTGCTGACTTCCTATAAGCATAGGTTGTGAAAGCTTTTCATTATAGACATGTCTTTCCCTGAATCATTCTGACAACAAATTGACAACCTAGCTTTGCCATAACCATTCAACCTTGCTGGTGACCCATTTTACACAAAGCTCTTCCAGGTCTGTTGATTATCCATAATTCAGCTTAAAGCATAAATAATGAGCTCAATTATCAAATTTTGGATGGATTTCAATGCTGCAAGAAAATATCAAAATTTTAATTGATACCAGCTATTTATCAAATTTAAAAAGAGAGATATAAATTCATAAAAAATGGGGGACTCTTCCCTTGCTTCTATATAAAATGTATTCAGTGAAGATGGGTCTTGTTGTGGTTGCAAGCACTGGAAATAGGTAGGGAAGCACTTGTTCATCCCAAAAGTGCATTTACAAAAATTAAATTAAAATTTTGAAAAATCAAAATCCACTTCAATTTCTAAACCATATTCTTGGAAGGATTATATTCTTGCCTGGTAAAGATCCTGTGTTTGAAAACTTCAAATCAATGAAAGTTTGTATGTGTGTGCATTTACATATATCTTGAGATATTTGTATCAGTTACTTTATTAGAAGGTTCACCTAAAAGGGAAACATGTACTGAAAGTTGCAATAGGAATATAGAGGTCTTCTATTCTTAGAATGTAATAATTACCAAATCTATTATCTTAATTACTTTGGAACTAAAAAGGGATGTCTTTGGGCGTTGCCACAATAAAGATTAGATTTGTGTGCAGGTCTAATATTTTTTTTAAGACTTAATAATTATAAAATCTATTACAATATGTTTCAAACGTTGAGTATGAATAAATGATGAAGGCCAAGTTGTATATAACCATTAACTAGTGTGTGGCACATGCAATATTGCATAAAATAAACATGAGTAATTGTTTGGGATGTTCAAGGTTTTAAAAAGCTGCTAAAGAGATCTTTTATAAAAAAAAAAACGAATATTTACAGTTTACCCTTTTAAGGTTTTCAACAATCTCACTTTCTTCTAAGATTTTAAAAATACTAGTTTACCACCTTGAGATTTTGTGTGTATAACAATCTCTCATTTTTTAAGATTTCACCGTTAAAATCATAACTACGAAGAATATTAATTAACAAATTTGCCCCTTTTATTTCCAATTTAAAGTAAAAAACTTTATTTATGCCTTTAATACCCAAAATACCCCTAGGGCAGATGTGATGTGAATTGCATTTGGTTTTTTTTTCATTTGGGTTAATAATGTAAATGTTGAACCAATAAAGAGTAATCTTGGCATTTAATTTTAAATAATTAGATTACAAGGGCCAAAGTTGTCAATATATGTTCTATTTCTTGTCACCTCATCAATGCTGGTAGGATATTATATACATTGCTAAGCTAAATTAATTGGATCTCATTCACCCACATGGCAAAATAAGCTATTATGATAGTAAATTGAACTGTTGTAACTGTTAGAAAACCTTCTAATTTGATATTAAGGTTACAAAAAAGGACCACAACCCTGTATGGATTCTATCAAAACATGGTCCCCAGAGCACGAATTGGAGGAAACTATAAACCTATATGGGAAGCATGGAACATCTATAAATAGAAAAAATTTTAGAGAAAACATGTTTCTCATGCACTTCTAACTTCTAAGCCAATTAATTCTTTTGATATGCATTTCCCATTTCCAAGGAAATCCACATTACATCCTCTCTCCAAACCAGCTTTCAAATGAAGAGAACACTAATTACATGGGAAACACATTTCTCAATTCCCAGAAACTATAGATGTGTTTGGAGCCTTAGATTTTGGGAGAAAAGAAAAGAAACCTAAAATGAGAAAAAAGAGAATATAAAATAAAAGAAAAATACTGATTTTCTTTTTTTTCCCTTTGTTTGGATGAGATGAGCAATGGGAAAAAAAAAAAAAATTTAATAAGATGATGGGTTGGGGTGGTGTTAGTGGTGGTGAATGAGAGTGGGTGAGTGCTGGTAGGAGTGGTGGGATGACAATAGTGGCAGTGGCGATGATGGTAGTGGTGGTGGTGGTGGGTTGGTATGGGTGGTGGTGGTGAGGGGGCGGCAGTAGTAGATGGTGGTGGTGGTGGTGTGTAGTGGGGGTGAGATGGTTTTAGTCCATGGCGGGGTGGTAGTAATGGTGGCGTTGTTGAGGTAGTAGGCAGTGGTGGGTGGTGATGGTTGTGCTGTAGTAAGGGTGGTGGTGGTGGTGGGGTTGGTAGATGGTATGGGTAGTGATAAGTAATAGTGAAATTTCTTTTCTTTTAAAATCTTTACTTTTTTTTAAAAGAAAATTTTTTACATTAAAGATAAAGAGGGAAAGAAAATTTAGAGAAAAAATCTCATTTTCATTCATTCTAACAAAACGGGAGAAAAGAAAATTTTAGTATTTTTTTTCTCCATGAAAGTAAGTTTCTAAACACAGCCTCTAGGTTTGGTTTTCCAAAACAGTAAAAAGGCACGAGGCATAGTGCACACGTGCAACTGTGTTTTAAACTTTGAAACACGCTCTCTCTCTCTCTTCACGAAACCCAAAAAGAGAGCGGTGAGAGCTGAGAATAGAAAAATGAGATTCACCAAAAGAGAAACAAAAAAGGTTTCTTACATCTCGGTATAGTAAGAAAATTCTCTGGCTTCCATTCTGCAAAGGAAGAGAAGCAGCAGCATCTTTGCAGCCTTGTTTCTCACACATTCTCTCCCTAAGATTGCTCTTTTGGAAACCAGAGCCTTACTGTCTCTTTCATCTTGTCTGCTTCTTCTCCTGCCATTCACTTCCATGAAAAACGCAGGAAAAGAAGATTTAGGATAATGGGAGAAGAATCATTTTCTGCTCTTTCTTTGGACAGAGGAGTTGAACAGGTTTTGCTTCGTTACTTGTTTTAGAACAGTACCCATTTCTTCTTATTTGAAAATTAATGTCATTTTGTTGATTATAATTGATGGGTTTTTCTTGCTCTATTGTCTCTGTTATTAGATGCTTTTGTTGGTGTCTTTGCTTCTTTTGTTTTCCTTCATTCTGTAGGAACTGTTGTAAAATGACTTTGTTTGGTTCTGCAGATTAATCTGATGGAAAATTAAGTTGTGTGTTTGAATAAGAGGCCTCTCTGTCTTCTTCTATCTTGACTTTCTTAGATTTCTGAGGTTTCTGGAAATTTTTGAAGTAATATTTAACTAAATGATGGACTGGAGAATGAGTAATGATTTTGATAATTCATGTGATTAAAGGAAGGGTTCTTTAGTTATTGTTGCTTTCGTTCTAACTTTATATCTCTTTTAATCGTTATTTTCCTGTGCTTGGTGAATACAAGTGGTTTTGTGTGGTCATTTTAGAGGGAAATTGTAGTACCTTTTTCTCCTCTTTAAATTATCATAGACTTTGCTGAGATGTGGATGGCGGAGCTTTGAATTTTTTTTTCTCCCGAGTGGGTCCGCCTGCGGTGGTTATGTTGGAGTGAATCTACAGAGTAGGTTGATTTCATAATTGCTATTTGAGATATTGTTTTATACTCTTTGCATGGCATTTATAGTCATAAAAACACTTTGATGAATCCATCAATGCCAGTTTGTATAGAATTGAAAATACTGATTGCAATAATAGTTGGAAAGCATGTTCCATATTTGAATTTTGGATTGTAGCTTCCAAGGCTTTCATTTCTTTTCTTTGCACATCTGGTGGTTTATCTCATTCCAAAATTACCGGGTTTATCTGAACTTAGTATAGTTTCTGAATTTTCCTCATTGGGGATATAGAGATAAATGGATTTTTTTGGGAATGTGTTTATGATTTGCAGTAGTGGATTAATGGTTATTTCCAAAGGAATTTCAATAATTTCATTTCGATAATTTATTGACGAGGAAATAGCAGTATTGGCAGTTGGTAGCACTGGGAGCTTTCCATTCTGAAATTAATAAATTTTGCTAGTGTTATTGGTTTGGACATAATACATTGTTTATGCAGGAAATTAGAATTTGTTTTTCAGAAGAATGCAATACATGTTACTTAAAAGGTAAATACACTAATCACTTTATAATATTAACGGACTCTTAGAAGAAACTTATCTCTTGACTTTTTCGTTACTTGTTAATAGAGGATTCAAGTAGTGGTGGGTGATCATCTGGATGGAGCAGTCTGATAATTTTATGCATGGGTTGGGATGTTTCACGGAGGGAGGGGGCCAGATCTGCAGTATAGGGGGTGTTGGTGGTTGCGGTTTAAGTGGAATCCACAATGAGTATTTGAGATAGTTATATGAATGCCCATCAATTTTAGTTTACATAAATCTTATAATTAGGTTTTTTTTTTTTGGTTTCCCATTTAGATATTACCCCCACCTTTTTTTTGGGGGAATTTAGTTTACAATTGAGAGTAGAAATGGGTACATCTGATACTTAGTAGCAATGAAAACATTCTTCTTTACACTTAATATATTGTGAATACAGTTCTTAGGTCTGTTATACAATGGATGTCGTCTTGGGGGTGGAGAAGAGGGTGCCTTAGTGATCATTTTGGTTGTATTGTGGTTGCTTTGAGGAGAATGGAATGGCAGGATTTCAAGATAAAGAGCAGTGGTTGGACTATATTATTAGAAGGATAACATTGTTGGGTATCAGCTGGAATATATCATTGTTAAGTTATATTTATTTTTCAATAATTATTATCATCTGGTTGGGTTGCCTGTCATGCTTTTTTTTTTCTTTTCCTGTTTAACTGGCGGCTTCTTTTTATTTCTAGAAATTTTGATATCTTATTAAGTTGTTTGTGACTTTCTGAAGGCAATAGTGGCCTTAAAGAAGGGTGCACATCTATTGAAGTATGGACGGAGTGGGAAGCCCAAATTATGCCCTTTCAGGTTATCAATGGTAAGCTTATCTAGTAGAAAATGTTGATTTTGATTACCATGTAGCAAGTTCTATTAAACCTGACAATGCAGTAGTCGAATTTTTCTTTTTTGGGGTAAATTCATTAGTATTATTATTATTATTTTTTGCTTTTTTGTTTTATTGCTATTGTTATTTTTAATTTTTTTTCTTTGTGTGCGAATTTTTCTTTTTTGGGGTAAATTGGTTAGTAATTTTTTTTGTTGCTGTTTTTAAATTTATTTTTAATTTTTTTGTGCGTGTTTGTGTTTGTGAACATGCATTTTACTTTTCTCTTCACTTGTGAGTATGATTTTATCCACTCCTTGTTACAATAGCCTTTTGTTAAATTTTTGACTAATTCTTTGGATACCTGTTTTATTTGATATTTTAGGAAATACATGAGAAATGTGACTGAATCTTCCTATTCTTGTAGCCCAGATAATCATTGGACCATTTGTTTCTTGGGAGAACGTTATGATTCTCTATAGTTGGAAACCGAATATTGCAATAATTTCTATTTTATTCTAATCTAAGATCCCTAGTACAGCTGTTGGTAATTTAATGACATGGTCAGCAGGGCCTGGTTATAAAGCTGGTAAGAGACCTGCAGGGGTCGATAAAGTAAAACTAATAAATTTTTGAATATGAATTAATTTTATTATAACTTTTAGAATAAGCTCTAAGGCTTTGGAACTCTTGATTACATGAACAGAAACAAACAACAAAATCTTTGCGTGATAAATTTGTAAGGAAAATATAAGCTTCTATTCTGTGAAAGAGATTTTAAGGGTTAACAGTCACACATCTTTGACTGTTATCGGCTGGGATTATACTTTAAGCAACTCAAACAATATTATATTTTCTGATCTCGATAAACAATGGAAAGCCAGTTGTGAGAGTACAACAGCAGGTTTAGCTGTGTCTGAAATATCACAGAGATGGTTTTCTGATTTTTGTGATTCAAAAATCTACAGATGGTTGATGAGGGCTTTATTTTGACAGTTACTCATTTGGTAATTCTCACCTGATTGGCACTTAGTCTTATTACTTAGGTAATAATTTGGTTTGACCTTCATGATCATCTCCAAGCTGATGGGTATCAAGTGATCATAAGTAATGTGAGGTATCAATGATTTCTATAGGTAGAGGTGAGAGTCCTCCTCATTGAAAATTTAGATTCATTTGCAAGTTTTATTCTCACCTGATTGGCACTTAGTCTTATTAAATTTAGAGGTGAGGCTGCGAAAAACAATTTCATGGCTGGGAACTTCAAGTGGCTGGTGGATGCGTGCATATGTTGTGGATAAATTCTTGTCCTTTGGATTCCGACTGGGATTTTGACTTTGAACAAAATATGGTTACTCTATCATCTGTGAAAACTTGAAGAACTTTAAATTCTCTTTGTCTTGGGTTTTCAATTTATGAAATAGAGAACAGAAGTTAATAAAAAATATTTATAGCTGCTAAACGAGAACTTAATAAACATTAGTTTGCTTATATGAACTTACTCATCAAATTTAGATCACACAGCCTTAATCAAACACACGCTAATAATAGGGGGTGTCTTGGTGTATGATAGTTGCGTATATGTGGTATTGGTGGACAAGACTTTTTGTTGAGAAAGGCTTTCTTGACTGTACTCTTGGACGGTTTCCATTCCTCATGGGAGCTGTTACCATCTCTGTACCTCTTTCATCCTTTTATATTATAATATATATCTGTCATTACTTATAAAAAAAAAGTAATATGAAACCATAATTGCGGTGGGATATATTAGGTCAAAAGTTTTAAGTTTTATTAGGAGTTAATATGGAATCCAATTCAAGTAATATTGTGAATGGGTGAAGCATCAGTGAGAATAAAAAACCAGTATAATCTCGATTCCCAAATGTTCCCACTTCCCTTATCTTGGAGTAGTTATTCATTATAAGAAGATAAGTGATTGATGTTAAGAGATTTAAAGTTTTATGCACGACTCAAGCTTAAGGGAAAAATTTATAGGATGACCAGCAGACATGCTATTATTGATGGAACAAAATGTTGGGAAATTAAGAAGCTACACATTTATGCGACGAGAATAGCTAAGATGCGAACTAAAAGGTGCGAAAGGGCTAGAGGAAGATTAAAAAGGAACAATACAGAGAATTGGAAATGAAAAGATTTAAAGCACAAAACCAGATGGAAGATATGTTTTGGAATTATCATAATGGAGTAGTGTAACCACTTTCTATTCATATTTGGTGCAGTTCAATATGTTATGGACACTTAGGAGATCAATAGAATGGCCAATGAACATTATAAGAACCAAGATACTCACAAATCTGCATTTTATTTTTTAAATTGTTGAATTTTTTGCCAGGTTGTAGGGAAGTTGACAGTCGAGTTTATGGCTATGTTTTTAATGTTTATCCCATTTTCTGCACTCCACGCACCCCCTTCGGTCTCTTGAGTTGCATTTAACATCATTTTCTATTGCTTAAAAAGAAGATTCCCTTAAGTTTGATATTTCAATTTCATTGCCTGGATCTATGGTGCTTTTGTTTCTAGATTGTTGCTTGAACGAACAATCAACCTATGTTACATGGACACTTCAAACGACCCAAAGTACCCGTGTCCGACACGACACGACATGGGTATGGGTGCAGGATATGTGTCGGATCCTTCGCATGTTCTCTTGGACATGGCAACCCAAGATCAATCAAAAATAATTATCAAATAATTAACTTGCAAAAAATGAATCAAAAAAGATAATAGTTTTTGCAAAGAGAGAATATATATTCTCAAACTAAAAAATTGCAAGCAATGACTTAAAAATAAAAATATAGGGGGAAGAAAAGGAAAAACAGAAATATGAAAGTTAGGCTTCTAATTGGCATTATTGACATTTACTTGGAGACTTTTCAGTCGAATCCCAGTATCCTTATCTAAATTTTGGACACTTCTCAACCGAGTCCTCGTATCCTAAGTTTTGAGGGTCAAGTGAATCCGACTCCTAGACACATACCCACACCCGACACTCGTACCCGAGTCCATGTAACATAGAATCAACTCTGCCATTTTCATCTTTCAAGATCTTCTGAATGTTTGTGCAGAAAATGGATCGAAGCAATTGAGAAAAGAATTGACACATTTTCTATGATCACGTCATCCATTTAATGGCTCTGTTCTCTTGATTTTTCACATATTTAACCCAAAATATTCTTTACCATTTGCCACTGTTATTATCAGTCATTCTAAAAAATAGATAAGTTAAAAATAAAAAATCTACGACGGAATAAATAATGTTTTTGGATTCCTATTTATAATTTTTTGTTCACAAGAACATAAATTCATTTGATAATTCCTCTTCCTCATTTGGCTCTGAAACACTGGTTTGATTAAAGCATGCATCTAGTTGAAGTATCCATGGAAATCCTATATTCCAATGACAGTCCTTGGTCCTGATCACAGTCAAATGGCTCAAATCACTTGATCTCTTGTCTCTCTACTGCTGGCTTTATTTGTAGATAACAGTAAAGGAATTGGATCTTATTTTTTTTTTCTTTAGAGTATCTGAAGCAGTATTTGTGGTCACATTGCAAAGGTTTTATGTCAAATTACATGCTAAGTCAACTCATTTAATCTTTTAAGAAGATTTTGGATATCTTCATTCATCTGTGGGATTTCTCCTTGGGCTCCTTGACCCATGCACACCTTGTTGCCACTGTGATTTCTTTATGGCATCCTAGCAGTCAAGGTCTGATTAGATGCGAATGTATTGAAAAGAAACATAGCAAAATGGAAGATGTAAGTCAACTTCAAATGGAAGATAACAAAAGAGAGCATGATGTAAAGCGCAAACCCTGACTATGGCTCTAACAGGAAGAATTATTTGTAGTATAGAATCAAGTCAACAAAGTATTCCTCTCCAGAATTCTTATTGATAATCTACAGGGTAACGTACGCATTCATTTTGCACCTCCACTTACTTCATTGTCAACAACAGTTTTTTATGTGCATAACAGTCTGAAGTAATTGCAGTCCTAAGTCTTATGAGATTTGTTGACCATAATATACAATTCTCCATGCTAAAAAGCAGTAACATTACTGTCTCTTGTATGAGTTACGGTGGACAGATTGCCCTTTAACTTGTAGCAAAATGGACATGGCGTATTGAATACGGATTTTATTCATAATACATTTTATCAAGTGTGATTTGATTTGAATTATATTTTCAAACCATGAATTACATGATTTTTATCACATTGGATATTATAGCTTTTACTTTCTTGGTGTTTCTTTATATGCTGCAGGGGAATTTCTAACGAAGATTTTTTTTCCCAGGATGAGAAACTTTTAATTTGGTATTCTGGAAAAGAGGAGAAACAACTGAAGTTGAATTCTGTAACACAGATTATTCCTGGGCAGAAGACTGTATGTAAATAAAAATGGATATTGAAATTAAATTAGTGCATGCTTCTAAAAAAACTCTTGTACATTTATATATATGGTTTTACATGTTGTAGATAAACTTTCAGAGGCAACCTCAACCGGAAAAGGAGTGTCAATCATTTTCACTTATTTATGGGAATGGTGAATACTCACTCGATCTGGTAATCTTTCATTCTGTAGTTCGTATTTATGATTAACTTTCTTATTAGTAATTGATTCTATTCATATATTAAGATAAAGATTTATTTTGGTCTTAGATATGCAAGGACAAAGCGCAAGCAGATTCTTGGCTCGCAGGCTTGAGAGCCTTGATATCCAGATCTTATAATGCTAGACCTTTGGGATGTAACCGCAGGGGTATACAAACATGTGCTAGTAGTCCAGTTGGTTATACCCGAAGAAAGCATAACTTTGGACTCCTTGAAGAGCCCACCAAAATTTCCCAGGTTTTCACGTGCACACTCTTTTGATTTATCCTATTAATTGTCATTCTTTGTTCTCAGAGTAATGCTTATGAATGGCATAAACAGGCATATAGACATGGGGAGATTTAGGTCAACCATTTTGATTTTGAACCATGGAAATATCCAAGGTTAAAAATTGAACAGTTAGATTACTAGATTTAGTCTGTGTATAATATTTCTTGCTATAAGTGTCTAAACTTGTCCAGAAATATTGGTCCTGTTATGATGAAGCATATCATGTATTTGGCAGCGGAGGGTCCTGTCTCAAATTTCCCATTTTTGTTTCAGTTTTGGATTTTTCAACAAATAAAACCTGTGCTTGCTAGTAAGATTATGTTCAGGTAATGGATGGATAAGTATATGTGCCTTGAAAAATATGGAAATATGGACTGACGTTCTGTTTTCTGATACCTTGCAAAAAGGAAAAGAAGGTTCTAAATTAATGTTTCAAGGATTGTCCATTATGCTTGGATGCGTTGTACCTTATGGATGGCCATGTTTATAACTGTATGTATTATTTCATGCATCGACCAGTTCCAGTTTTCACACATATCATGATCCTCCAAGGAACTAAGTATTGATTAAATTGAGAATAGCAAAATATGTCAGATTTATGCTTAAAACAAGTGCGTTGCATGTTATTTTCATTTTTAGGTTAAATGCAAGTTCTTATTCTCATCTATTTCTTTTTTATTTTTGGGAAAACAGAAATTTTTAGCACTCTATTTATTTATTTCACTTCATTCATATAAGTTATTCCTGTCAATATTCTGATGGCATTGTTTTTCAAATTGAAGGTACACAGCTTATGTGGGAGTCCTCCTCGGTCACTTGCAGAAAGGTGTTTTTCTGATGGCTTATCGTATTATTCTGAGAGCTTTTATTCATCAAACTCAAGATCTCTTTCAGACATGCAAAACATAACAGATGTTGTAATTCCAGATTCCCTGTTTCTGAAACCCGATGAACTTAAGAGAGAAAATTATGCTAGAATATATCAAAGGAATATGCCAAGTAGGGGCCCTGTTGCTGCTCAAGGGTCTCCATCAAAAGACGAGGGTGATGTCCTAAGGGATGTCTTAATGTGGGGAGAAGGGATAGGAAGCGGGAACTTAGGAGGGGGTGGGTTTGATACTCTTAAGGATAAAAAATGTGATGCTTTGTTTCCCAAATTACTAGAATCCACAATGATGTTAGATGTAAATAACATATCATTAGGAGGGAAACATGCTGCCTTAGTTACAAGACAGGGAGAAGTCTTTTGCTGGGGAGAGGGCAAGGGTGGAAGACTTGGTCATAAAACTAATGTGGAATTGTCTTATCCTAAAGTTGTTGAATCCCTTCATGGGATTCATGTGAAATCTGTTGCCTGTGGTGAATATCAGACATGTGCTTTGACATTTTCTGGTGAACTTTATGCATGGGGTGATAGTGGTAATGATGTTAGTCTCAATGATGAGAGACAAAGAAGACAGTGGCTTCCACATAGGCTTTCTGGTCCTTTAGACGGCATAAATGTATCAGGTGTTGCATGTGGAGAATGGCATATGGCAATTGTTTCCTCTTTAGGACAGTTATTTACATATGGCGATGGAACATTTGGGGTTCTTGGGCATGGGGATGTCCAAAGTGTATTCCAACCAAAAGAAGTTGAATCTCTGAAAGGGTTAAGGGTAAAATCCGTGGCATGTGGACCTTGGCACACAGCTGCTATTGTGGATGTCATGGTTGACCATTTTGAGGCAAATGCTTTAGGTGGGAAATTATTTACTTGGGGAGATGGAGATAAAGGAAAGCTTGGTCATTTCGATGAAGAAAGAAGGCTTTTACCAACATGTGTTGCAAAACTTGTGGATCATGATTTTGTTCAAGTGTCTTGTGGGAGAATGTTGACTGTTGGACTCACAAATAAAGGCACAGTTTATACAATGGGGAGTGCAAAGCACGGTCAATTGGGAAATCCACGGGCTGAAGATATATCTATTGCTGTTGTTGAAGGGAAACTTAAAGAAGAGTTCGTCAAGGAGATCTCTTCAGGTTCATACCACATTGCTGTCTTGACATCAAGGGGTAATGTTTACACCTGGGGGGAGGGTGCAAATGGCCGCTTAGGACTAGGTGATACTGAGGATAGAAGCTCTCCAACTTTAGTGGAGGGTTTGAGAGGTAGAAAGGTGGAAAGAGTTGCTTGTGGATCAAGTTTCACAGCTGTAATTTGTGTACATAGATCTATTGATAGTATTGATCAGTCAGCTTGTAGTGGGTGTAAGATGGTTTTCAGTTTTACGAGGAAGAAACACAACTGTTCTAATTGTGGTCTTTTGTTCTGTCGCTCGTGTACTAGTAAGAAGGCCATGAATGCTTCTTTGGCACCGAATAAAAGAAAGCTGTTTCGGGTTTGTGATCCATGCTATAGTCAATTGAGAAAACTTGCAGAGTCTAATATACCAATAATGGAAGAAAATCCTAGTCCTAGACTGCGCTTGACTGCACGAGAGGCGTACTCTGAGTTGAAAACTGGCAAGGGAGAAACAAAACTTTCTCGTGATCTGTTTTCACCAAAACTATCTGGTAATGGTGAATGCAAGCAAAATCAAAAGAAGAAGCCTGTAGATCCTTTGTTGCCTTTGTCAAATGGAATTCCAAGATGGGGACAGGTCCCTTGTCCTCTGCTATTTAGCACATATGGTATAGAAAACTGTGCAGCATTTTTGCCACATAAAAATCAGCAGTTTTCTGTTCCTCCTATGTATGCACAGCAGATCCCTTGTAAATCAAAATCTATATCTTCCATGGCTGCATCTTTGGAGCAAGGGTTTTCTGACTCAGAGAAGGTGCTGACTGAAGAAGTTCAACACCTGAGTGCTGAGGTAACTACTCCATGATTTTCGACTTGTACAGTTTACAGTTTGTCTTCAAAAATTATTTGGATTATTTGGGTAGTGATCATCTCTCTTCTTTGAATTAGCTCATAGTAAAAGTTACAACAATAAATGCAGTTTTATCTTGGAATGTGTGATTGCTTCAATATAAATGCATGTTATATTTTACATATATGTAAGTCTATTATTCTGTAGAATATCATCGTTTCTGGTATTTGATATTTAAACGAATTCATAACATTCTTTTGTCCTGAATTATATTTTATATTTCATGAAGTAAATTACATAATATTTTTTCTTTGTACTTTGTCCGATATTAATTATGTGACCCAATTTTTTTTGCAGTAATCTTTCATAAATCTGTTTCATTGTATGTCAAGAGATTCCAGTCCCCTTTTTATGGTTTTGGTTATTTTAGAAAACTGAATATTGTTCTAGTTTTAGAGTATAATTCTATCTAGAGGTTAAGCACTTCAGAAGTTGTAATCAAAGTTAAATAGATCATCTGTCTTATGTATGTTGTAAGAAAAATCTTTCTTTCTTTCTTTTTTTTTTTTTCAAATTATTTGTCTAAACTTAATGGAGATGAATTTTTTACATAACATGTAACGACACTCAATATATTGATGGGTGTTGTCAGAATATTTTTTATTCGAAAATATTCCTTTTATTTTTTTTGGCAAGAAAATGTTTAAAAATATTTGTAAATAAAAAATTTTCATATTAAGATCATATTAATGTGACAAAAATATGTTTAAAATATTTTAATTAGCAGGATGCATGTGCAGTACTTCACGTGTGTAAGAAGGAAGGAACGGAGGGAGAACGTGGGAGATGACAGTTGAAAAACTGATTGTAGGTTTTGAAAAGATTGAAAGAGTTATAACCATTGTACCCTTAAATTAATAACTCTTCTCAATAGGATGCCAAGAAGTGGAGGTTAATCATTGAGATGATCCCCCAGCACAAGGATACTAGATCCTCCTATGGATCCTTTATTTTATAAGTCAAAGGATGTCAAGCAGAAGCTTGAAGGATGTATGGAGTAGGGGGATTGTGAGGGATAAGATGGGGAAATTTATTTCCAAATTCTTCGTTCTTAGTTAACATTCTAGCAAATGTAGCGGGTTCTCCACATTTTATGAATGTGAATATGCAAGAAGCTGAAAGAAGAGTACTAACCTCTACACACTGGGAGGAGTTTGGTGTGACGATTATGTGTGAAGGTTGGACTGGACTGACATGGCTTTCTATTATAAACTTCATGGGGTATTTCAAGGGTATCAAATAGAATAAAGGATGCAAATTATATAATAAATTTGTTTAAGTCTATTATTAATGAGGTCAGCCAAAAGAATGTGGTCCGTATTGTCACTGATAATGGGAGTGTATATGTGAAGGTGGATAAGATGCTTTAGTATGATATGCAAGAAGCTGAAAGAAGAGTACTAACCTCTACACACTGGGAGGAGTTTGGTGTGACGATTATGTGTAAAGGTTGGACCGGACTGACATGGCTTTCTATTATAAACTTCATGGGGTATTTCAAGGGTATGCATCAAATAGAATAAAGGATGCAAATTATATAATAAATTTGTTTAAGTCTATTATTAATGAGGTCAGCCAAAAGAATGTGGTGCGTATTGTCACTGATAATGGGAGTGTATATGTGAAGGTCGATAAGATGCTTTAGTATGAAGTATAACTTATATTTTGGATCCCATTTGCAACACATTTTATTCATCTGATGCTAGAAGCTATTGCACGGAAGTAGGAGCATCCTTAATGTATTATCAGATTTTAGGACATTGATGACTTTTTTATATAATCATTCTTATATCTTAGATATGATGAGAGAGGCCTATGGTGTTAACATAGTCATATTGGGCATCACGCGCTTTGCCACAATTATATAGAACTTGATAGCAGTTTGAGTCGCAATGCATGCCGAACAATGATGGTTATAATCAAGCAGTGAAATAGTTGCCCCATGAGTGGTAGTGCTTTTGGAAGAAAGTTGAGAGGATTGCTCTTTCTAGTAGATTCTGGGATAGAGTCCATGACTTGGTTGCTATGCTAGAGCAAATTTATTGTGTATTGTGTTTGTTTTTTATTCAAGCATCCCCATGATGTGTTTTTTAATGAATCCACGAGACTTATGGAAGATAAAATAAAAATTGTTTCTCATAAATCATGTTAGTTGGTCCACAAGATAATAAATTACTGGTGGTATAAGACAGTGGGCCACCCGTTTCATAGCATAGGTGTGTGTTTAAAACCTTGGTTTTTGTTGATTTACTTAAATAACTTGACTTCTATGATCGGTTTGTAATGTACTAATGCACTGCATTTATTCCCAACATATTTCTTGAATCCAAAGTGTCATTATAGCCATTGGCTGGGATCGCGCAACATCATTTTAAGTCTCGACCGATATATATTTTTTGATCGGTAATAAAGAAAGATTATATTAGGATAAAGATAAAAAGGCAAGAGTTACATGTACACCAACCGTGTACAAGGAAATAAAGGAGCTAAACTTCTACAAATTCTGAAAGTTCTTGCATTCTAAAGCTTCCTTGATGTCTAGCTCTTTGCAATAGATGTTAGGAGAGGCCCAAAAGAAGATACATCTAAGGATTGAGTGGATCAAAGCCTTTTGGGATCTTGATTTATCATTGAAGATTCTGTAATTCCTCTCTCACCATAATGTCCAAAGAATAGCAGCCGGTGTTAAACTCCATAATGCTTGAAGATGGGATGCTCCTGTACCTTTGTTCCATGAAGTGAGGACTTGATCTAAACCCTTAGGTTGTACCCAAGAAACTCCAAATCTCGCCAACATAGCACACCACAGTCCATGAGCCACCAAACAATGAATTAACAAGTGATTGACAGATTCCATATTTGACCTACAAAGTTCACATCTATTTGGTAGTTGCCAGCCCCTCTTCATTAGTTTGTCCAAAGTTAAAATCTTCCCTAGCACTGTAATCCACAAAAAGAATCCTATTTTAGAGGGTAAGAGAGGTTGCCACAGCATCTTTGACAACATGAACCTATTTCCCTTCTTATTCAGATGATAGTAGAAGTCTCGGCCTATATCAAGAAGTATTGGCCTAGTCAACTTGGTTATGGAGGCAAGTAGATATTGAATATGGGTACGAAGGATTCTATTGTAAACCCCTCAACTTGGTCAAACTCGGATGAGTTTGACCAATAATAGTACGATTCGGGTGATTATCGAGCCGTATCAAGTGATGTATTCGTGGAGGTCTTATACTCATTTTCTATTTTCTGGAGCATCCGAGTCGACCTGATCCAACTCAGTCCAAACTCGGCCGATACTACCCATATCAGACAATTTTGAAAACCTTGTTGCACCATGACTTGTAAGATGATATCCACGAGTGTATGGGGAGTTGGATCCAAAATTGAAGATGAAAGGTGAATTTGGCAATGATTATTGATCAATATCAGCACTAAAAATGATATTTAAGTCCTTACTCAACAAGTGAATTATTTACAACTGTCAATTCTAAACATTATTTTGTTTACTCATCAAATGAATTATTTGCAACTCTTAGTTCTGAACTTAATTTTGTTAAGTGGCAACCATTTGGTAGATTATTATGTTCTCAGATGTAATGGGGTCATTTGGTCGTTGGGTAGCTATTGAGTTCAGACATGGGATGATGACATGTAACTTCCCACTTGAGAGGAGATTGTTAATTATTGAATTATTAATTTTAATATTTCAAATAACAAGGGATTTGTCCATCCATGTTTACAGGTGAGTGGTAGTCTATTGCTCAAGTCTTTCCTTTAACGACATTATTTTCTTCGTATGTGCGGAATTGGTGTACATTTGCTCCTATCCACACAAAGCAACAGAATCACCTCGCCTATGAGAAGTTGGTGTTCTATCATTAAAACATGAAACTAAAATTGAAGCTGTGAACCATTGAGTCTTTTTTTTAAAGTAAAAATAAAAGTAGTTCTTTTTATAGATGTGTACAATTTTGAGACCCATAAAAAATAGCAAAAGATAATACATGGTTATAGTCCTAGATGTTTAGTGCTTAACCAACAAAGGTATCAGAGCCAAACACCATGTCTTGGGTTCGAGTCTCGGAAGGGGCGACCTATAGGCTGGATTAAAATTGCTTAGTATTATGTATGGGCGTGGTTCTAAGTCATTGAATACTAATAGATGAGTGAAGCCGCCAAGAGGGAAAGGACTACCACTGGGTTAGTGTCGATAGAGTGGGTCGTCGTGGACGTCGACTGCGGAAGCGTGGTGGAATGTTACGGTCTTAGATGTTAAGTGCTTAACCAACGAAGTCTCCAAAAGCCTTTGATGTTAAGTGCTTAACCAAAGAAGTCTCCTTAAGCTTTGGGGCTTCTGGAGAAACGGTTAGGCACATAACATACATCAAAATAGAAAAAAAAAAGAAAAAAGAATACAGTGCCAAAGGATCCATTAGATGGCATGTATACGAATGACATTGATGAAGATGACCCATTTATGGAGTGGCTTAAGTATTTTAAAATGGATGAGGCTGATGGTCGATGGTCAACCTAGTGAGCATGTTATCAGTGTAGTTGCTGATTTGGGTATCGATGTCAATGTGGGTGTTGTGATGGCGAAAAACCTAAAATAGGCGGCTCGGATCTCTGTGGGTTTTAACAATAGTAGTATGAACAAAACAAAGAGAGCAAAATACCACAATATAATGAGGAAACCCTAGTAATCCAACCAGGTAAAACATCAGGTATCTCAAGGCAACCACCTTTAGAAAATCAATCCACTACAAAAATTGTGAATACAAGAGTTAACGGCTTATAGACCTCTCGTCCCACAAACTCACTTTTGCTCGCTTCCCATGATGAATCACTCCCAAATGAATCAATCCCGTTCTCGCTTGGAATCCACCTCACGATAACGAACGGCACTTTGGAGTCCACCAACGTGTTCTTCTCACTCTTGAGAATACAGCCAAAAACTTATTTGGAGTCCACTAAAGAAAACACCAATCCCTTAGAAGAATAAGGAATGATCTTGTTGGTTTCTCAATGAAACTCTTCTTGAAAGCACTAGGGCTAAGCCGTCTTCTATGTTCTTTCTCTTCAATGAAGCACAAAACAAGATCTAAGAAAAGATCTCTAAACAAAAACCCTAAAACAAAAGGCTAGAGAAGAAGTACACCCAAAACCCTAATACCCTATTTATAGAGAGCAAAATCTCCGTTGGGCGCAGGCTGAGGGCAGGTGTGAGCATGTAATGTCTTCTGCAAGTTCAAAACCCGAGAGCTCCTGCAGGCAGCGGGCAGGCTTTGCATAGGTTGCTCAGACAAACCCAAGTTGTGGCAGGTTGCGGGCAGGCTTCAGGCAGGCTGCAGCAAGCTATGGGTAGCTGCCTGGAGGGTGCTCAAAGGGTGCTGAGTCTGCCGACTACCTGCTCCAATGCAAAACATTCTTGAAACTTGATCTCTTTGACTTGGAACTTTTGTATTTGATCTTCCAATCTATTTCCTACTCATACTTGAGTTTAAACATTAATATCAAAAGGTATTTGTCACTTGGGGTGTACTTTTGCACTAACAGATGGATGAGGTGGGTTCCACGAATGGGAATTCATTTGATAGAGCTTTGAAGATTGTTCCTCCATCTCGTGGGTGAAGTTGCCAGCAGTTCAGGTAGGATGATTGAGGGAAGCAGGTAAAAACATCCACTTCTATTGGATCTGAGGAGGTCACCATGAGTGCATTAGGGAGTTTTCGTAATGATAAGGACGATGGTAGTGGTGGTGGTGGTTGTGGTTATGATGAGGATGAGGATGATGGTGATGACAAAGATTAGAGAGGTAGCTTGCTAATTGAAGGATAGGGTCTTAGAGGCCTTATGTGCCCTTTATTGGGGGAGTCACGGTTCGAATATACTTCACAAGACTTGGACCATTATGCTCTTTCTACGATGCATCGGAGCATTGAGCCCACATAGTGCCATTATCAACAAAAGGTAAAGCGAAGAAGCATATGGTAGTAGAGGATGAGATATACCTTTCCTACAGCTTTAGGTTCGTAGGTATTAGCAGTGGCCCAGGTGGGCAGCATTCATCGTGTAATGCTTCAAATGACCCACATATGGATATGAGCCCATACAGCCTTTTTCTTAGAGTTATGGCTCACAGGAGATGGGTTCATACGGCTATAGGAGTGTACCATATGGATACGATTATGGTGTTTTCCCATAGCACCCATATCTACTTTGTTATGATCCCCATGTGTATGCATATCCACCGTAGCCCATGCACGTTAGTGTATTGATTACATACATACGCTATACATCGTATCCATCTGTAGGCATTCTAGTGCATATGACTACGGAAAATTACAAACAGTATATGCGGGGTTACATGAGCAGGTACTAACAGACCATGAGTTGGCAGTAGTATTGCCATAATTTGGAGTATTTACAGCACGGATTGGCACGGCATGATGATGATGGAAATGAATTCATGCCAGCTTGACATGCTTTGTGGTTGTGACCTCTAGGATTTTATTGTTTTATTAGACTTGGAGGATGTATGTTGTAATTTGTGAACTCTCTATTTATATATGCCTTTTAGTTTTACTTCCTATTTTTGTATGCCTTTTAGTTTCACTATGGATGGCTTAAAATTTTGTGCCATTGTTTTTTGTTTTCACTTCTAGTTCCAATAAATATGCAAATGATCTAGTGTGTATATGTGTTCTTGAACTTTTTAGGATTTTAAGTATGTCTGAGTTTCATTGAAACCTAGAACAAGTATAATTCTTGCATCATTTCTTATTTTAGTGCCTTTTTCCTTCTTTTTTTCTGAAAAATTCACTATCCAATGACGCTTGTGACATTTAGCTAGAAGCAACCAGCGAAATGTTGATCGGCACTAAATTGGAAACCTTGATATGGAGGTAGGAACTGTCATGTTTTTGAAGAGAAGGATTGGAATATGAAAATGTTAATAGTCAACAAGGATATCTTGTCTAATTGCTCTTTTATTAATTACAAGGGTTGATTTGCGGCTTTCTTAGGGAAGGAGATTGTTTGAATAATTCGTTATTTTGTTCATCTACAGCTAGCTGGTTTTGTTTGCTAACCTTTTTGGTCCAGTTCATTCACATAGGATTTTCGTTTATTTTTATTAAATATTATTACTTATACCAATGGATCTCATTAGATAGTCAACGTTGGAGGATTGCAATCAGTTGGAGTTCAAAGAGAGAACTATTAGTGGCAACATATTTTTGGCTATTTTGTCTGCTTACGTGCTATCTAACTTGAAACACAAGAGCATGGAATGCCAAGTTGACAAAATTTTGCCACATAGTTAAAACTTAAAACCCCCCTTAATTCAACCGGCTCAACTTGTGCTGATTGAAATAAAAATAGTTTGACAGCTTGTTTTGCATGCCATTGAAATCATTGGATTTTTGCGGAAATTTCCTTTTCAAAGAAAGAGAGAAAAATGAGAGAGAGGGAGGGAGGGAGGGAGGGAGGGAGGGAGGGAGGGAGGCCTGGTTTGTTGCCTTCCTCTTCTCTCGAGCTCCATCAGTTGAACATTTGGCTGTTATGTTTTTAGGGGAATATTAATATATATATGTATATATTATGAATATAATAAGATTGTTCTACTATTATCTATACTTTTATTATTTTTTACACCTATGTGTACAAACACACACACATACATACATACATACATACATACATACATATATATATATATATATATATATATATATATATATATATATATATATATATATTAATATTCCCCTATGTTAATCTTATCATTTTCATAATATATATATAAATATTGTGTATATTATTAGCAATAATAACATATTGTTATTAATTACTTTAATATTAGTTTATGTAACTATTTATGATGTTTTTATTTTACAATTTGTTTGGAAATTTTCAATTTTTCGATAAAAAATCCCATTGCGCAAGCATCTTGCTTGAAAAATTCCTATGAAATAACATGCGAGTCCTTGAGTGAAACGGAACTGAAATGGTCACATCAAACCTTGCACGAGAAATATGTTATTCATTTGGAAACCGAGGATACAAATTTCCTTCAACATATGAGTAAGTTTGCATGGATCTTCAGCCTTTTCTTGGTGCCCAATGAAGATGACATTCTAAGAGCCATCTTAAATAGTGACACTAAATAATATACATTTTTACGATTTCATTGATGCCTAGGGACCACAAAGTGCATAGTGAATTCTCCATTACAGTCTTTAATTATGCCCCAAAAGCTTACAGTGATCATTTTCCACAACAACGCTATCTTGTTTCGCGAAATTAACCAGTGGTATCACTCTTTGTTTTTGCCTTTGAAGGTATGGGAGAAATCTTTTGAGACAACCTTCCATTGTAGATGCCATATAGAGCTTCCATGAGAACTCCATGATAGAAGCCTACAAAGATATGACAAATTTGGTATTGTTAATGATTGCATGCAGCCATCCTTCATCTTCTAATATCCCCCTATTTCTTTCTTCCTTTACTAGCATATAACAGGGGACAATTATATATATAAATTTCCCCTCTTATCACCAAAAGCAATATAAATTTGCTGAAAGGATGTAATATATTCAATGGGAATGTGTTTCTGAGCTCTTTAATCTGGAGAAGTTTAACCAAATTTCAGAATAAATCTTATAATGTCGAAATTGATTGTCAATATTCTTTTCTAACCTAAAATCATAACAAGCCAATATGTGGACTTATTTTCTAGGAACATCATATGTCTGTTCATCCTTTTAACGACAAATATCCATACAACAGCTTAGTTTCAGGGGTTTGGGCTGTAATTGTGGGGTATCTGTTTGGATACTTGAGTGAGGTAACTAATTTGATTCGTGCTGATTAGTAATGCGAGCTTGGAAGGAGGCCCATCAAGGGCTGAGCTCTTGGAGTTTACTCCAGATTTCATGAACTTCCACAGAACTTGCAGGAGGAATGTCTCGCCCTCCGAAATTATATAGTCAACTGTTGCTGACCTTGGAATGCCCGAATCAAACACTACTTGCTGGCCATATTTCTGAAGAAGAGGACATTATGGATGCCAATTATCAAACCAAAAGGAGGTTGACTTACCGTCGTGAACTTCCTTCTTAACCAGCTGAAATGCCAAGCTTCTAGATTGTAGGATCTTCCACCAAGCCTAGGAAAGCTTTGAGGTACCTCCATTCCCCAAAAGTTTCGGTCCTTAACAAGATAAGAGCGGATCCATTTAACCCATAAGCTATTAGCACCTGCCGCAATTTGCCATACAAATTTGAGGATTGCCGCCTTGTTCCATAAATGAATGTTGGATAATCCAACACCGCCTTCTGATTTGGGTGAAGATATGACACTCCAACTAACAGGGGTGATCTTCTTTGAAAAGTTTTGACCTGTCCACAAGAACCACCTACATATCTGTTCCACTTCATGAAGAACTCTCTTGGGAAGGATAAACACCGACATCCAATGTACTTTGATGGAGAAAAAGACATTCTTTATGAGGGTAAGCCTGCCTGCATGTGAGAGAGTTCTCCCCTTCCACTGTGCTTTTGCTTTTATACGATTCAAGGGAGCCTCACAATCCTTTGGTGCTAGTTTGGACGATATCAAGGGTAAACTGAGATATCGAACTGGAAGATGTCCGATTTTGAATTGCACCAAATCGGCAAGCCTTTTTATAGTATCTTCGTCAAGTCCGGTGCAGAATCAGAGTGCTCTTATCCTTATTTACTTGAAGAACTGAAACCTGTTCAAATATTCAGACGTAGAGTTGGATCTTTATCCTATTGGATTTTGAACTTTCTTTGGTATGAATTACTGGAAAGCAGAGCCTATTATATTATTTAGGAAATATCCATGATATTGCTTGCAAGAGGAGCATCTTCTTCATGATTTTGTATTTCTCTAATCCATCTGCTTGGAAAAAACTCACCTTGTTCCATCTAACCACATGTTATCATTGGCTTTCCGTAGATAGGTGACGAAACAATTTTGTCTTTATTACCATTTTTCTATTTCTATTGGGATTGTCTTTTATCATGGAATTGTACTTGGGGTTACTGTTTGGCTGTTTTTATTGATTGCGGCATTAATGTCAATGGAATTCCCCCATATTCTAGAGCTGTCAAGATGGTATTTCGATTTAATTGCTTTTTTCTGTAAAATTCGTTTTTGCCTGTGTTTTGAGATTTTATCAAGATTCTTTCTATAATCACCAAAAATTTTTTTCCTTGTAGTTTTGATATTGAAAGTATTTCTATACCTATTTCAGTGAGTTATAAATTTATTATTAAACTATTGGGATTCTGTAATAGGTTAAGAAACTTGCAAAGCAATGTCAAATGAAATCTGAGAAGCTTCAGGAATATCAACAAAGAATTTCAGAAGCATGGTCATTAGCGAGGGAGGAAGCTGAAAAGTGTAAAGCGGCAAAAGAGGTTATCAAAGCTTTGACAGCAAGGGTAATGCTCTGTTATGAATTTTTGTTTGTTTAGTTACATATCCTTATAGTTGAAGTGATGGATAAAGCATGCATTAGCCAAGAGTAGTAAATGTGGTAGCCCGACATTTCTAACCATAAATAAGCCTTAGAAATAGCTGTTAAGTTAACTATAGGAGAGATTTAGTTGCAGTTGGATAGACATAGTTCATTCCCTGTCAGACAGAGATATGGCTAGCTAAGCATAATAGCTTTGGGTGCTAGTATAACAGAGATTTAGGTGCACTTGGATAGAGATATAGGACATGTTAATCACAAAATTTGTTAGAAGCACTTCTGATTGATTCATCTAAATCTGACTTTGTATACTACATTTCCATAAATATCCCCTCCTTGATGGATAATTGAACCAGAATAACAAACTTTGTTGCTCTTAAAATTTAAAAATCTCTTGATTCTTGATTCTTGCATTTGCTTCACCTATTTCATATTATGTGCTAAAATTATGTTCTATGTACTCAATCTTGACTTATTCTAATACTTGATTATAAGGTATCACTTCATAGTTCTAGTGTTGCATTTACCCCCTCTCTAATTTCATCCACCAAAATCATGTCATTTGTAAATAATATATATCAAGGCACCTTCTCTAAAATGAGTTTTCAATTAATCCATAACT
The DNA here is from genome assembly GCA_947561395.2 of Buxus sempervirens. NCBI lineage: Eukaryota > Viridiplantae > Streptophyta > Magnoliopsida > Buxales > Buxaceae > Buxus > Buxus sempervirens. The sequence continues at coordinate 38,689,210 of OX387185.1, read as the reverse complement.
AAAGCAAAAGATAGGGGAAAAAGGCTGGACATCTATATAATGGTATTATACTGGGAGCTCATATATCTCAGTACACCATTAGCTCCCCATTTATTGTTTCGTCATACATGACTTTAATGACCTCAATATATCTGTTTACTATTTCTTCATGTCCCAAATACTAAATTAGCTCTGTGTACTTATCATATGCTTTTTTGGATTAAAATATATTTTGTAAATTAGAACTTATGATAGTTTCAAACATTCTCTTTTCTCCTCAGCTTTTTAAAGATGTACTGGAACCCTGGCATACACCACCCACTTGGATGGTGTATGCCCTGCCTTCCGATGCTTAGTCTGAGCTTGCTTCCTTACTTTGTTAGGTGAGGACTCAGACACCATCAACAAAGAAAATAATGTTTTCCCCTGATAATTATATTAGAAACTCTAACCATCAGGGACTGTTATGGGGGCTGGTGCGGTTTTTCATACTGTGCCGGACACTTCCTATGTTCTACTTTGTAGATTTATATGCTTGCAGGAAATGGTAAGAGATCTTTATCCCACTGATAGAGGTCTATGCCATTTAAGGGTTGCTAGTAGATAATTGCTTGTACTTCACTGTTACTCCTGTCTTTAAATCAAACAAGTAACTGGTTTGTTGATTTGACTGCCAAGTTGGCGAACAAAATTTTGCTTGTTAACACATGGGACCCTTATTTGCTTGATGATTGATGCAACAGCCTAGGGAACATATTCAATTATGCACCTGGAATCATGTTTACACATGTATCAACTTCTCGTCAAGCTTGTCTAATCAAATATCTGGGTCTTATGTTTTTTCTGTGTGATCTCATAGCCACTCCAATTTGCCACCAGCTCACTTTTGAACAATAAATTTATTTATAATCATTGGTGCCCTTAACAGTATGATATTGTCTACATAAAATACTAAAGGTATGCCTTATTCTTTTTGTTTTATTTTATTCTCATCTGACTAATTGGGATGAGACTCTTTTTCTTTTTCTTTTTTTTTCCTGTTTTGTTACTTTATTTTTATACATAAAGATGCAGCTTATCTTTTGGGTTCAAACCAATAAATGCATTTATTTGTATGTGAGATTATTAGTGTAATAAAACAAACAGTAGACATCATTTTTGGTTATCCATCGCTCTGGTGCAGACTTGCACATTGCCATAACCACAATTTTAATCTAATGAATATCTGTTATCGTGCAGCTTCACACAATGTCAGGGAAATTTTTGTCCGATAGAGAAGCAAATGTTGTGTCTATTCTCGCAGATGGACTTGATACACAACTTCCGCAAATCACACCCATATCTACAAACAAACCAGATTTTGAGGCTGTTGATCCAATTTTTACTGCTCCATTGACTCCTGAATTTGGTGTATCTATATACAGGAAAGTAGATAGTTTATGTAACTCCCCTCTCCTGACCCCTGAAACGGTAAAAAGTATGTATGGCAGAGACCTTTCTCTTGGAAACAATGGATCATTACATGACGCTCAAACAGAAAGGACAGGTTCTAGACAATATTCTACTAAGACGAAGAATGAGTGGGTACATCAAGAAGAACGTGGTGTGTATATCACATTTGTAACCTTGCCGAGTGGACAAAAGGGACTTAAGTGCGTGAAGTTCAGGTAATTACGATCTAAAATCACAAATTTTTGATGGGAATTTATTGTAGAATGCAAAGTAACCACCTATGCAATTGCCTTTCTCTGCTTAGTGTATCAATACTGGTAATTGGCATGAGATCCTGTCTATACCATTCTGTGGGCTTCTTGATATATATATATATATATATATACTCAATGACAAATAGTATAACATGTACGAACAATCATCATTTGAGTTTTCTACTATATGGAGCTGGAATATAATCTGTTTGTACAATGTTAAACTAGATCATTATCATTGAATCTCAAGATTTTGTAAGAAAAGGAACCATAGCAGAGATGAAAGGCATTGCAGATCAGGTGGTTAAGTTAGCCACTTGTTTATTCTTGAAATAGGTCACTGGCTTCTTGATATCAGTATCTGCTTCAGCTATTGATTTCTGATTAATTTGTAGACTACTTGACCTCAAAACTTGGAATTTAGTAATTTTATTGTTTTATGTTTCTGCTTTGCAGTCGGAAGAAATTCAGCCAAAAGGAAGCTGAGCAATGGTGGGAAGAAAATGAGTTACGAGTTTGTGAGAAGCATAGCATCGAAGGATATGTCGACCGGAGCACAAACGTGGAGGGTTGAATTTTCTCCTTCATTTTCATTTCTTATCATTACATTCATAGGATTTCACTGAAAATGGCCACAGTTTGGGTCTTTCAATGGTAAAGCAGGTCAATAACCTTCATCAACCTTCAATCGTTCTCTTCTTTTAATGAAAGGAATCTATGGAAGTAAATGACAGTCTCTTCTTCCCCTTTGTTCAGGTTCCTCCATCCTTGACATACAAAGGGATGCTCTCACATCATAACTTATGAGAAGATTGATCCAAAGAAGGATAAGAATATATTCTGTACGTATCCATGTAACTGAACATATGGAGGTTCTTGTCCATTTTTCCAATGTACAGTTAATAAGGAAAAGAAATCTCGTTAGCTGAAAGAGAGAATAAAACTGGTGGTGGCTTGTTACTGCAAAATCCATGCTTTTTGAGATGTTAAAACACACTTGTGGAGTTCACACCTACATGAGACATGTTGGACCGATGATCTGTTTTTCTGGTTACTGGTTCAAAGAGAGAGTTGGTTAGTATAGCAAAATTTTTAATTATTTTTATAATTTTATTAGCTGTGAACCTTGAATAGAGACCTAAGCGCAATCACTTAAAAAATGTCAAAAGTTAGGTATGTTATTTGTCCACCCATTCCAAAATCTATATATATATATATAGAGAGAGAGGGAGTTATAATCTTTTAAATATCTAGAAACTCAAATATGGGTATATCCAAATTCAATTAAGACTTGGATCATAATACATCTAATTACTATTATTATTTACAATTTAACAAATATGACTTCAACGATCACACGTCCTGATGTTCGTCACTACATTTTCTTTGCATGGACGGATGATATTTTGGAACCATAACTTTCATCTTCCAGCAAATCCTGTGAATCGGCCACATGGACAATCTATATATCCTTTCACATAAGCTCTATTCATATCTCACAAATTTTTTATTTTCTCCTTGCCATTAAACCGATTTGCATTTTTTTTGCCACGTGGCAAATGTGCTTTTGCTAAAACTGGATACAATTAAAGAAAGAGTTCACACGAATGAACAGGTGTAAAACAAGGTGGTCATGAGGCACCAAGATTATTCCTTACTGTTTCTTTTTCTTTCTTCTTCTTTGATACACGGATTCATGTGCAAGTTAGTGTCCGGTTAGAAACTGTTTGGTCTTTGGCATTTTCAGAGCCAGAAAAGGCAATGTGGGAGGATTTCCTTTCGGCCGCAGACTCTTGAGTTGATGAATAAAAAACTAAACCCTAGCTGCGTGCTTTTTCCCAGTTATTAAATAAAATTAAAGATCAGAGCTCTATTTAACGTTATTGTTTTGAACGTGAGTTCATACCTGCTTTGCTTGCTGTTCGTGTGAATACAACCTAGACTTGCCTTTCGTGCAGGCACTCAATCTATTCTCTCTAAAATATATAAAACCCACATGAATTAATCCAAGTTTTCTGATCTGAATTGCTAGCTTTGTAACTCGCCCATGCATCAGCTAGTCAATTTTGTATTACAAATTTACATGTTCTTTATGATAAGTCAAGTAACATATCATAAAAGAAATCAAGTTTGAAGGACAGCCTCACTTCTCAACGTGTAAATTTTGCTCATAAAAGAAGTTTTTGACCGAAGTAATTTTGCATGGTATATATAAATGGTTCACTTAAAAGTAAGTTTTTTTTTCTATTGTAAACATTTTAAAAATATTAGAAAATTAGATAGTTTTTTCAAAAACTAAAAATTTTCACACACACACATTGGTTTCTTGAAATTTTTTTGAAATGCTTGAGTCAATCAATGTCCTATGCAAACTCATTGGTTTCTCCAATAATATTGGGATATCAAATTGTAATAATGATGATGATGCCAACAATTAGAAGTCCATGTAGAAGAAGATGCCAGCACTTAGAAGTCTACCCATGTCATCAATTTTTATGCTAAAAGATAAATTTGATTGACTTAGCCATTTGGACACCATCTGAACTTCATAATCATTTTTCAGAAAATTTTTCTTATTAATAAAACTAGATTCGGTGCATGTGTAGTACTTCACATATGAAGAAAGATGTTGACAAAGAGGGAATAATTTTGAAACTGATTATTAAGTTTTTAAAAATTGAAACAGTTTTGACTATTGTACCATTTTATTAATGAATCTTCAAAATGATGTGTAAGGGTTGTTTTGGAAAATTGCACATTTTCGTTAGTATGATTCCTAAGGGGGCACCTTGTATTATATATAATATAACTAACTGGGTGAACGAGCAGTACTGCACGTGTATGAAGAAAAGGAATAATGGTTTTGCAACTAATTATTAAGTTTTTGAAAAATTGAAACAGTTTTGACTATTGAACCCTTTTATTAATGAATGTTCATAAAACGTGTAATGGCACTTCTAGAAAAATTGCACATTTTGGTTGGCACGATTCTAAGGGGGCATCTCGCCATAGGATAGATATTGATAGATAGTTAAATTAAATGAAAAAAAAATGTAATAAAGGTGATTATTTTAGACTCAAGGTTAATTAATGTGATGAGTAAAAGTGAAGAAGCCTCTTTCACGTCATAAATGTGAATTAATTAATAAAGATTGGATGGAAGCATAAACCCTTAAAAGGGAAAAGCACCTAAAGATGGATTGATGAAAAGGAAAAGTTAGGGGATGAGAGGAAGGGAACAATTTCATGGAATCACTTGGGGAAAGGACGAGGGACCAACCCAAGCGATCCCGTCATGCCACGTCGCATATCTTCATCATGTGTCAAAAGCTGACCCCATTACACCCCGCTGAGGTAAGATTCCGCCATTTTTCTTGAACTCGCTGCCGGATTGGCCAATCCACCTCGATTGCGGCACCGCCAATCATCTAGATGTGGGCCCCACAGAACCGACCAATCAGCTCGCGGGTATATTGAACTCGCCTCGTTTCGCTGTATTGCGTTCCTATTCCCAACGACCTTTTGAAGAACCGATCCGCGTGTGGACAGAACAATATGTTGAACGCGGGTCGATATGCGTCGATCAAAAGTAATAATTAATGGATTACCAAAAAAAAAAAAAGTAATAATTAATTTTTAGTGATTTCTTTAAATAATTAAAATTCTGTCGGCAATGTTCTGTGTTTTAAATTTTGTGAAACCTTTATCAACATAATCAAATTTTAGTGACATTTGACTATTAAAAACACTCTTTTAAATGGCTTATATAAATCATTAAAATAACTTGTATAATTTTATAAATTTACAGAGTGTTATAGAAGTTACAAGTCATTTAATTGACTTGTACAAATCATGTGAGTAAGTTATATAATAAGAATGCTCTTATGCCAATCATTTAAATGGCTTATATAAGTTAATAAAGTAACTTGTATAAGTTTGTAAATGCACAGTGTTATAGAAGTTACAAGTCATTTAATTGACTTGTAGAAGTCATGTGAGCAGTGGTGGAACCAGGACTCCAAATTTGAGGGGGCAAAACAAATTTTTAATTAACACTTCTTATGAAATATGGAAATTTCAATGAATTGGGGGGACAAACCAGAAATTTTAGAAGAGGTTCTCATGAAATATAGAAATTTCAATGAGTTGGTGGGGCAAACCAAAAATTTTAGAGGGGGCAAAACATAAATTTTAATTAAAACATATAAAATATATATATATATATTTAATTAAAAAATAAAAACTAGGGGGCAATTGCCCCTCCTGGCTTTAAGTGGTTCTGCCACTGCATGTGAGTAAGTTGTATAATGGCATTCTTGGAAGAGTTTCTATAGTAAAATATTACATTAAAATTTAATTATTTTGATAGAAGTTTTTTAAAATTAAAACTCAGACCATTGCTTGACTGAATTTTAATTATTTTCAAAAAGTATTAGTAGAAGTTAATTTCCCCGGGTTGCCACGATGTTTACTGTGATGAAACGGTATTTGCCACGTGGGTCAAGATTCCTTGAAAGGACAATAAGCGAAGCATAGGATAACTAGAGAGAGAGAGAGCTTGGGTAGAGTAGAACGATCAGCAGAATCAGACAGAGAAGGAAAAAAATATTGAAAAGATAAAGGCGGGGGGCTAGGGGGTGGCAACCTCTGTTGCTTTTGTTCTCTTTTTGTCTTATCAAAAACCCCCAACCACAACCGGACAACCCTCCAAACGTTCCTCCCTCCTTCAAACTGTTTAATCTCCTCTCTTTTGGACCTTCTTCAGACTAAAGGTCTCTCTCTCTCTCTCTCTCTCTCTCTCTCTCTCTACCTCTAGCTTCTGTTTATACTCAATAGTTTGTCACTGTTTCATCTCTCTTACACCAACTGCGATTTTTCCTATGACCTTTGAGCAGTTAGTCTGATCTGGGTTTTGTTTATTTCAGAGTAATTTGTATCAGTTATAGAGAGAGTACTGTACAGTTGGTGATTTTGTAAGACTGGTCTCAACTGATTTTTTTGGATTTGAGGCCGATCTCCTTTACCCGTTTGAAGTTTTTAATATCAGAAGAAGAAGGTCCAAAGGAAATGGCACCGGTAACTTTGCCTCCTGGTTTCCGATTCCATCCCACCGACGAGGAACTTGTCGTTTACTATCTCAAGAGCAAGATCAATGGCCGTAAGATTGAGCTCGAAATCATTCCCGAAGTAGATCTCTACAAGTGTGAACCATGGGATTTACCAGGTTCAATCTTTTCCTTCTGTTTATTTATCATTCTAAACCTTGTGTGTGACACTTTATACCTCATAGACGTACATGTTAAGGACAATAGTAACTTCTGTTTTAATTCTTCTTTTTAATTTTTTATATTTTATTATTACTTTGTTAACCTGATTTTAATTCCCGAAACCTAGGCTCAAGTAGCTTAATTTTGTAATATCTTGATTTTATTTACCAACTTTTTTTGTGTTATGAATTATTTACATGAATTGGACCCTTTTTTCCTCTCTGATGATCTCTTTGATTGGGTTGAAATTCGACTAGTGAACAGCTTTAATCTTCAGCAGTAAAAGCATCTGATGGCCCACAAGTAAGTTCTAACTAGAAAGGAAATTTACTTAGGACATTGGTTCATGGTCCTTCTTATCTTTTCCTTCCATGAAAGCTTAAGAAATTTAGTAGAATCAGATGAATATAAAAAAAAAAACGAATGAGAATACAGTCAAAAGGCAAGAAAAGGAAAAGGGGTTGCATAGTCTTCAAGAGATACTAGTTCCACGCAAGATTTTCTACTTTTCTGTTCTTTTTACATCCATGGCTAGAAGACTTGTCGATTATCTTTATCTTTCCTTGGTGATAGAAAATCATCTGCGCGCCCCAGATGACTCTAGGGTTAGGGCAATCAAGAAGAATCCAAAGAACTAATATTCATTTTTTCGAAGCTAAAACTTCTTCACAAGTCTTAATGGATAGATGTATGAATACAGCCGAGTTTGATATGCCTTTTCCCATACTCTTCTCCACTTATTTTAGTATTTGAGTACGTTGGCAACCTAATTAACAGGCCAGAATTGCACCGGAGTTGTATAATTACCATTATATATATACATTTGTTTTGATCTACTGCATCTACTCACACTCTTTGAATCATCTACTCACACTCTTTGAATCAAGTGCTCCCAAAATTGTTTGCTAGGACTGCAAATATTTTTCTTTGGTTGCGTTTTTTATTTTATTTTAATTCTATTTGATGTTGCTTTGTCCCGTTTAATTAGTTAATTATCTAATTTTTGTTATGAACTTTTTATGGGAATTTGCAGAGAAATCTTTTCTACCAAGCAAAGACCTTGAGTGGTATTTCTTTAGTCCTAGGGACAGGAAGTACCCTAATGGATCAAGAACGAACCGTGCAACGCAAGCCGGGTATTGGAAAGCCACCGGAAAGGATCGAAAGGTAAACTCCCAAAGGCGATCTGTAGGCATGAAGAAGACCTTAGTTTACTATAGAGGGCGGGCACCTCATGGAACTCGAACCGATTGGGTTATGCATGAATACAGGCTTGATGAGAGTGAATGCGAAACTGCCTCGGGCTTACAAGTACGTTTTATCTTTTGCTCTCACATTTTCTATCATATTCATCTTAATTATATAAATCCTCCATTAATGGTCAACAGTAGTTTGTGTTCTTATACCATGCACAAATGGTATGAATATTCACAGTTACAATTCTAATCATTTCTAAGCTATTGAATTATTTCTAGCAAAAAACAAATCTTTCTAGCTTGCTTTCTAGTTGGCTCCTTCTTGGCATATCCATCTCTCTATTTCTTTTTAATTTGCAATTCATTTTATAAGTCATATGACCAAAATCTCATATCTGCAACAAAATATTTTGTCCTTGAAACTTTTCAGGATGCCTACGCATTGTGTCGTGTGTTCAAGAAGAGTGAAATTGGATCCAAGATTGGAGATCAATATGGTATTCAACATACTAAACATTACCAAACTATTTCTAGTAATCATTCATCCACCATGGAATTATCTTCTGAAGGAAGAGGTGATGATCTTGAGAGCCCTTGTTATCCTTATCCATTAGAAACATGCTCACCAGTCCTCATCCATGGATCTTCACGTGTTACTGATGCTCCAAGAGATGAGAAATGGATGCAATACTTATCGGACGAAGCATTTAGCTTCACAAACCCCACACTAACAGATCATGGAGGCATTGCATACACTCCATCAAAGGTAAAATTTCAGAATCCAATCATTTATATCCTTTTCATCATTTTTCGAAATGGCTAATTGGAATTTTTATATAGCTAGGTAGCTTGAGTTTTAGTTACTGGTTTGCAGGTTGACATAGCACTAGAATGTGCAAGGTTGCAACATCGGTTCTCTTTGCCTCCGCTGGAGGTGCAGGACTTTCCTCAATTTGATATCACTAATCCTCAATCCAATTGCATTCCTAAGAAGCCAAACGAACCAGACATTTTGGAGGAAATTCTTTCAGTTGCATGTGCCTCTCAGGATCTGATTAATCAATCCAATTTTCAGGATACATGGGCGGAGAGCTATACTTGTTCGAATGAATTTGCCTTTTCTGGAACTCATTGTCATCAAGTGAATGTTATGAGCTCATTTGGATCTACAGAGAAACAATGGGGAGTAGACCAAACTAGGCTTGTAGAGATTGGTGACATGGAGGAGTTCAAGACTGAGAGGATGGTGGAGAACTTACGTGGTGTAGGAATGTCGAACAAAGATCTAGAAAAGGTAAAAAGACTTCAATTTTGAATATAACTGATCCAGTTTGTAAAATTGCCCATCCTAGATAAAGAGAAGATATGCGAGTGTCTTGAGAAACATGCATAATTCTCATGGATTTTAATAGATCAATAGCTTTTAAGTGAAATTTCATAACTATATATATATGTTTCTTTCTTAAGTTAATTTCCAATGAAATTCCTGTGTTGACAGAATATGGTAGAAGAAAAAAGAATTATCCCAATTGAAAATGCTTCAAATTTTCAAAGAAGAGAGCATAATGATAATGAAGGTATGCCTGGACAATGTTCTTTTGTGTATGCCTTTTCTTCTTTTTCTTAAGTGCTCAACCATTTCTACAAGATTATTTCATTGATGAGACGGTAGATTGCAGGAGAAACCAGTCATTGTGATTTCAACGATTTCAACAGTGCTGAGTCCCCACTTGGATTCATTAATGATGATCCAAATGAAAACTTCTCAGACAATGGCGAAATAGATGACTTCTCTAGCACCCCAAGCTTTGAAGTATATGAGAAAGTTGAAGTTAGTCATGGGATGTTCGTGTCAAGCCGTCAAGTAGCTGAGACGTTCTTCCACCAGATCGAGTCATCAAAAATTGTTAAATTTCATTTGAATCCAGCATTGATACATAACTTCTCAACAGCAAAAGAAGATACTCTAATAATGGTTCATAGCAGTGGTTCCTTGTTTAGCAGTTTCAAGGAATTTGTAAGGGCTATGTTCATGGATGTCACAAAAAGTATTAAACCAAGGAGGAGCTTGTTCCCAATAAACAAACTTGGTGTTGCCATAATCCGCGTAGTCATTCTTCTGTTGACATCTTGCATCTACATTGGGCGATTTTTATAGAATACAACGTCGAGAGATGATTTCTCTATTACCAGTGGGGACATGATGAAGAGAGGAGAGGAAGATGCTTCTTCCAAGATCAAGAGGATGAATAAACGCGGAAGTGTTTAATGGAAGAAGAAGAAGAAGAATGCTTGGTTAGCTAACATTAGAGGAGGGCATATGTCCAGTCTATTTTTAAACAGGAAATGGCCTTTTCTTACCATTGTTTTGGCTCTTTATGCCATTGGGGCTTGTAAGTTCATTTGTCTCTAACCATTTTTATAGTATAGGAAGGGGGTTGCTTAGAATTTTTAGATATTGGATATACATTTTATGAATTTTTTATTGACAACTTGTATGAGTGAATGAGTCATAATGAAATATTTTAATGAAATATCAAGCTTTCAAGTGACAGGCCTTGCACACTATTTGATGGAAAGAGAATGCACCATACACTAGAATTATTGTATCAGAACAAATTTTTTAGGCATTGTGATGCCTGAAGCATGCATTTGATCCCAAAACCTTTCATATGAACATGCATACCTGGAAAGGCACAATAAGGTACAAGTGCAAATTTGAGGGGAAAAAAATGACAAATACTGATTGATAATTATATAAATTATAAAGGCGCCGAGAAAGTAAAATTTTTAACTTATACTTCTACTTCTTCATAGTTGTGGGTAAGATAGCCATGAATGTTGGTGACTGGATCTTTGTGAATCTGATCAACAACATCAACCTAATGTCCATGAAGATTACAAGGTAACAAATAGAAGGCAGTTATAATGGAAGAAACCTAATATAAGGTTACTAATTAAATCTACTGAGATTTTCATAGCTAATGAGGCAGCATCTGGTAAATGATATGTAATAAGCACCTTATTTTATTACTTTATAGCATGAATAGTCCCTCATTACTCTCCCTCAAGCTCATGGGAATTGAGAATCGATGTCCATGAGTTTTCGTTCATTAATTCATACAAATGTCGACATTAATAAGGAATTTTTTTTAGTTGCCTAGAGAGTTTATAGTTACTGGGGACTTGAGGTGCATGCAAAGGTAGTTATATTTGCTAAAAATATTGAAAATACTCTCCATATAGCCTTAGTAACTAAACTAGTGAATATTATAAATTGATTTCTAATGAAAATGGAGCTGAGAGCTTCTATCATGTAGGCCTTATTGTAATATTTCTTTATAGGCATATAAATATTTACCTTTTAATTAGCGGTGAGGTACTAGTATGCCATTGAACATCATAAATTGAACAGCCTTGAACCGGTCATGTGCTAATTTCAGCCATCTTTAATTTCCTCTGTTATATAATGTTTTATATGCTTAATTTCCAAGTTCATCTTATCTTGGTAGAGGGAATGATGATGTATTTTAGTGTGATGAACATCAGATTTTGATTTTGAAAGTGGATGTGGTTATGATGAAAGAATTTATTAATAAAATTTTGTATACCCTAGATGATACAATCTTATGACTGCGACAATGTACACTTATTTGTGTAATGTACTACTTTATACTACTAAAATGCTATATTTTCCTTTGGTAATTTTTGAGAATGAAACAAATTAAAAAAATTCTCATTATTTTTCTTCCAAGAAAAGGTTGAAAAATGATAAGGAAAAATTTAATATGCACCTCAAATAAGGAACATTGCAAATCACTATTTTCCCCTTGGGTATGCCCCTTTTACATTGGCTCAAGGAAATTGCAATCCCATTTGTACAAAATAGCAAGAAAATAGAAAAATCTAATGAAAATAAAAATTCTTACACCCCTTATTGCACAAAATACACCCAGAAAACCTTGCATTCATGGCAACAGCAAAAAACATAGAGCCATTAAAAGGAAACTTAACTTATCGAAAACCCTCCAACTGTGACCTTAATTGCCATAAGGTAATACATACAATTAGATGTGGTCTAATTATAATAATAATGTAGGGAATTGAAAAAGAAAAACGGCATACAAAGATAGTGTCCCTTATTGCACCAAAATCTGCAAAATACGTTATTCAGCACCTGTTAGATTAAATTAGATTTTCTTAGTTTGTAAATTCTATGCATGAAGCTTCTTCACCATTGATATTAGCATTTGTAGAACACCATGCATCTTCCTTTATAAACTGCATCCATGCATCATCTTTGTCATCCTCGTCCATGCAAGATGACGACCCTACAAGAACATCTGGTGACATCGTCTCATATTCATTGGTTCCTCCCTGCGAACTTTCACCCTGCAGCAATAAATTACCTTGTCCTTGATCTTCCATTTCATTGCATATTCCATTCTTCTTGAAAACACGACACAATGCATAAGAATCCTGAAAGTAAACATAAATTATAAGAATTTATTTCCTCCTCAGGGATACTAAGTTTTTAGAGTTCCCACCTACAATAATCCCTTATAGCTTTGAGGGACTAATTGGGGTCTTTATAAGAAGGTTGAGACTTGTGTGTGTATACGTGTGTGTATGAGAGAGAGAGAGAGAGAGAGAGAGAGAGAGAGAGAGAGAGAGAGAGCTCTACTTATTTTGAGGGAGATACTTGATTTAAATAAGGTGTTAAGAGGTTGAATCTTGCATGTTTTGGGGAGCTAATCATGGGAATAAAGTGCCAATATGTATGGCTTGAGAGAAGACTGGGAATAAAGTGAAAAGCAACCGACACCTTCTTACACCAAGAAAGTGATAGACTATATGCTTTATGCCAGAGAAAATCAAGTGATCTGATTGTTCACCAGAGTATATATATAGTTTAAGTAGAAGCTTGTGGTCATATTATATAGGATAGGGTGGTATGATACTTTTGTCTTACTACTAGATCTAATCATTTTGCAAGGAAGGAATATCTTAGCCATTTGTTCTATATGGATACTATTATAATAATAATATAGAACAAAGCAAAGCAAAGCAAAGAAAAAGAAGAAAAGAGCAAAAGCCCCATCTTTCCATGCATGTCATGCAGTATAACTCACGTTCAAAGGGCTCTCTAATCATCTCCTCTTCTCTTTCCTCTGGTTGACATGGTGTAATTTGAAGCTGTTTTTACCTAAAGGGATCTTTTTTACAATTCCTATGGTGTGTGTCATGCATACACCCATTAAGCATGTCAAAGCTTTCTTTCTGTGCCCTCATGTACTAGAAAAGAAGCAAATTGATCAAGGGTTCCCATTCTAGAAATTTTGGGTATTTTTTTTTCACACTAAGTAAAAAAAATTATAATACCATCCAAGAATTATGAAGAAATTAAGAAAATAATAAAAAATTTCAATAAGGCAAATAATGATTAAAATGATGGTGATTATGATGAAGGTGATAGTGTTTGTCAAAGCAATCGATAAATCTTGATTCTATGATCGTGAAAATTTAGTGAAATTTTGAGAAAATTGTTCTTGTTAGTAACATTTTCACTACCATGGCCACTGGCTACCATGACCACCAACACCATTATCAACATGATCAGAATTGTTTTAATACACAAACTACCTGAATTCCCAAGCTGTCTTCGCATTCTTTGTCGTCAAGGCGATACTCATGCATCACCCAATCTGTCCGAATTCCTTGCGGAGCTCGGCCTCTATAATAAACCAGTGTTTTCTTCATCCCAATTGCCCGGTTTTGACAACTGACTCGTCGATCTTTACCCGTCGACTTCCAGTATCCTGCTCTGGTTGCTCGATTCGTTCTGAATCCATTTGGGTATTTCCTATCCCGGGGTCCAAAGAAATACCATTCTGCATCTCTACTTGGTAGAAATGATTTATCTGTCATGTTATGAAAAGAAAGAAGAAAACAGCCAAAAAGAAACTGTAAGTATATATCAGATTAATGAGTTCCTACCCATGAAATTAAGAAACAAAAATAAACTTGAACCAATATACACATATAAACACATTATCACATATGATGAAGAAAGGGGTAGAAGAGATGGGGGAGAGAAATAGGCTAAAATACACAAGAATTGGTTCCTACAATGTGAGTAACAAATGAACTGAATAAAGAAGGAAAAAAAAATATTAGACAAACACACACACACAAAGGCCATAACAGAACCTGCTAACTCCCATGGCTCGCATTTGTAAAGATCAACTTCGGGGATTATGTCGAGTTCGATCTTAAGGCCATGAATTTTCCTCTTGAGATAATAATTCACGAGCTCTTCATCGGTCGGATGAAATCTAAAACCTGGAGGTAATCCGACCGGCGCCATTTTTGCTGCTTTTCCCCAACTCCCAACTCCCCTCTCTCTTTACCGCCCTTGGCCTGATATGTTCTTCTTCACCGTCACCATCTTCATCACATATAAAAAGGATTCAAAGTCCCCTATCTTTGAGTCATTTTTCACTTTCTCTTTTGAAGATTCTCAGACAAACGTTCACTGGAAGCCCATGATGCCGTCTCGCTACATCAATTCTCTTAACCATCTTTCGCTTAGGTTCTACTTTCATAGCCCACTCATGCTTTAGAGTTTCATTCCTAAGCCAATATTTCAATACCCCACGAGTCAATATATCACTTGTGAGTTGAGTCGACTCAACTGAGTACCAATGCACATGAACCGGGTCAGGTCATTGAATGGGAATCCTACCTAGCTAGGCCATTCTCATTATTTGAACCAGAGGTGGCCGGTTTCTGATTCAACCCACTACCCGTTGGACCTATACGGTCTAAAATGATCTAACCCGTTAGATCACCCAATCAGTCTTGAATATTGGTTGGGCCGGGTCGATTAAAGTGACTGACCCCGTTTGAGGGTTCAGCAGCTGGTTCAACCCATTGCCAGCTCTAAAGGAAATGGCCGCCGTCGGTCTTTTGGTCAAGATCTAGATGGTTGAATCTTGGATCATTCTTGACTCGCCGAGTTGACTCAGATAGAGTAGAACATTGATAAACCATGATCTAAGCTGAATTTTGTGTGTGATCTTATGATAAAGTGGAATGATTAGAAGTGGAAAGACATTGTTAATGAGTTGGTTGACTCTGATAATCCAGATCTAGAGCCATCATGATAGAAAAGCAAGTTATATGTAGACATCTCTAACAGGTTTGGTTCATGATATTAGGGCATAATCATGATAATCCTTGCTTTTTGGACATATTAGTGAAGGTCACGTGCTATTCACATGCATATATCAGATAGATTATCCATTTATATTTTTTATATTATAAGTTATAAACTGGTTTTAAAGATAACAACTAATGAACTTATGATTGTTCAACAAAAACACTAAAAAGAAATAGTGTTGGGATGATCTTGATGACAACTGATCTTTTTCTTTTTAATAAATATATCGATTGTTGGATCAATATCTCAGTTTATGAAACTTCTTATTAAAGGAAAGAGTTATTACTATGCTATAAGTAGGACATAATAATAGCCAGTTGTTGGGATCCAAGGATACCTATAGAGAGAGAGAGAGTGTGTTTGTGTGTGTTAGAAGGGGGAAAGGGGCCAAGGAAAAAATTAGGTAAATTACTGGCAGTTACCTTTTGGATAACATATGACCTGCCCATTGGTTGTACTTTTTTTGTAAATTGCCAAATGTGGAAATAAGAAAATATAAGATCAGTTGGTCTCGTTGATGAAAATTACAAGTCTGTTTAATGGAGAAGTACAAGTCAAATGATAGGAGTTAAAAGTTTGTTGATGGGGATTATAAGTCCATTGATAAGGAATTACAAATTCTTTTGATGATTGGGATTACTCCCATCATTTGACTTGCAAATCCATCAACACAACCAAATGGTCTATATTTTTTCATTTTCAAGCTCATTTGGCCATTTGCAAAAAAGGTATATACTATCAATGAGTCATATGTCTTCCCAAAGGTAATTGAACAAAAATTTTCCCACTTAAGCAGTAATTCCATAATTCCCAAAGTACCAATATATATAGTAGAGTCACTAACATTTTTAAGTTAAATGTTTTAGAAATATTCGACTTCTTTAGCAAATTCTTTCCATATATAAATTTGGCTTGTTCGCCTTATACAACAATCTATAATTAATATTATATAAAGCCGAAACCCTCTTTTCTCCCTTCCTTTTTTTTTTTTTTTAATTTATTATGCACATAACGCGTGCATTCCCCTAAGTATTATATAATGTAAATTTACATACAAAATTTTTTTTTTGATAAATAAATTTACATACAATTATTACAAATGTCTTTAGAATAGTAAAAAGGTTAAGTGAGACTGTGTATGACTTCTTTAATTAATTTGCTGATGCTGCTTTGATGAAGTCACCAATAAGGCCCCATCCTCTCAGCTTTGATAAGGCTAGCAAAACAACATGTAATGGAGAAGCAAAAACCTTCTTTCCTCTTTTTGTGCTTTATCACCACCTTTTTACGTAATAATTACTCAGCAAAAAAGGATTTTTGGTGAATATTACTTTTAAATTGGTTTTTTTCTTTCTATTTTCATCCTTCCTTTCATTACAGATGATTTTTACAATGTAAGGCAAAGAAAAGCTGTTTTTATTGCACTTTCAGATATTCCCGCTGGAGACCAATCTATGGGCAGATCTTCCAAGTACAAAAACTGCTGGATGAGTTTTACTTTTGAATTGAAATCTTACTTTTTTCATTAAATGTTTGGACAAAAGGAAAGTGGGTTTAAAGATTACACAGAGCTGGTTCCATCACAGGGAAAAAAAAAATACACTAATGGGAGGATTATGATATATATATATATATATATATATAAAATTTTGAATTAATTTTGACATGATTTTGATCTTAATGGCACTATTAATATTAACCATTTGTTCTCAAAGTTTTTAATTTTGACATGAACTAATGTTATATATTTTCCAATGCAATCTTCCTTGCAATACTTATTAGGGCTTTTTGCATCCATGTCCTTACATTATATTATATTTGCATATATGCCCTCTTGTTTTCAATATTTATATTTATATCCCTCTGTTTTATATAACCGTTTCAATCATACCCCTGACATTAAAGTCCGTTAACTTTTATTAGTTATTTTTATTAAATGACCAAAGTAACCTTTGATAAAGTAAAAATATTTTGCATTTATCCTCTTATATTCTTATAAATTCATTTATGTACTTACATTATTATATTTATTGCATATATACTTTAAATCATTCATGTTAATTTGTTTAATTAATAATTTTTCATATGAATTCCACCTAGACCCATATTCATTTGCTTATGTAATAAACTTTTCATCTCATAGAAGGTTAATTTAGTCATTGAATAAAAATAAAAAACAAAAGTTAATGGAATTTGACATTAGGGGTACATCTGCAACAATTATGCTAAATGGAGGGGTATAAATATAAATACTTAAAAACAGTGGATATAGATACAAATATATCATAATGTAGGGGTATAGATGCAAAAAACCCTACTTATTATATATAGACACATCAGGTGTAGTTTCATGGGCTGAACCCATACATCGACAAATACCAAACCCGAACTACCTGCCGGGTTGACCCCATTATAATATAGAATGCAAAAAATAAAAATAAAAAATGGCGTTTTTTTAAATGAATATATAAATTAAAAATATGTATTTTTCATATATAATATATATAAAAATAATATTTTAAATATATAAAATAATAATATAATTAATTAAGTTGGGTCAGGGTAGCGGATTGAAGTAAACCCAAACCAGCTCCTCCACAATACCAAACCCCAAGGTTATGTTTAGATAGCTGGATTAAGGTGGGAAGTCCATTGGGAAAGTGATATTCTGGAAAGTGAAAAATAACTTTCCTAAATGTTGTTTGGATGTATCCAAAAAATTTATGAAAACTGATGGAAAATCCTGGTAATAACGTTGGTTGGACTTTCCTTTCCGGTAAAATCCGACAATTTTGGTCGGAAAACAAAACTCAGCAAAATATGCATTGAAAGTTGTTTGACTGATTTTAATTTCCATGTGCCCCATATTTTCCTTCTAACCAAACGCCCAGTTTATGAAGGAAAGTTTGTTTTCCGGTAATATCCGAACAATCCGTCTAACCAAACATAGCCCAACTATCTACCAACTATCTAGGAGCCCGCTCCAGTACCATCCCCCAGCCATTTCAACCCTTCAAGTGAAGGCCGACCAACCAATGGACCCCATGTCCAAACGAGTAAGCCCCCTTGATCTTGCCACGTAACTCTGCATGACCTCTCTTTCATTCCCTCTTACACGCCGATCAAAACTTATTTTCCCTTTCTTGTGGACCCCAACAAAGCAGCCGCCGCAACGTTTGACGGAAAATTCGGGGGTGATGGAAAGTAGTAAAGGTGTCTTGGAGATATCTCAGGTGAGTCAGAGATCTGATTTGGTGAAATGCGAAATTGGGCTCTTGACAAAAGAGGAAAATGTTCACCTGTTCCCTTTAATTAATTGTAATAGAGATGAAGGAATTAAGTTTTTTTTTGTGGTAAAAGGCCGATTCTACGTATATTCATTCACAAAAACCAAAATTACAGAGATACCTACACCTGCCAGATTACACAGGAAGACCATTGAAACAACAAGTAACGTAAGAGCAAGACCACCAGAACAGCAACCCGACCAACTACGTCTTGGAAGAAATGTTAGATCTGCGGCTAGATCCACAGTAACCGGCTGGAAACCAGCGGTAACTTCTGACGAAGGGTCCGCACCGAAGCGGATAAAAGGAAAAGCTCCCAAGTGAAGGGAGGCTAGCATCACCAACGGTGATGAGATAAAAAGTGGACGACGAACCGACGAACCGGACCTTGGCCACGCATAGAGACGTAGAGTAGGGGGGTTGAGCATGGTAACCCTGCACCACGATTCAACAAACACAGATAAAAACAAAAACAACCATGAATGACACCATCAAAAGGTATCAATACACCTTCGGTAGGGCCAAACACAAAAGACACAGACAGACAACTAATAACTATAAACACAACATAACAAAACGCGAAGAGGGGGTACCCGAAACCGGTTTTCCCACCAAAGAAAACTGAGGGTGACCCCCCACTGATATCCTTGTTGGTATCGTCGGAGTCGTCGTCCATCCATTGGTAGGTTGTCAAACTCTTGCCGAAGAAAGGACACCTAGGAGAAACAAGGTCGATGCAGATGCCGGAAGAAACCTGTAGCTCTAGAGGACTACCCTAGAAGAAAGCGAGAAGATGAGAGGGACAAGAGTTGCCGGAGATGTTCGGTTGAGCGGGAGAAGGAAGGCTAAAACCAGAGCATTGCTGGGGACGATGATCGCCTCACACTCGATCGCCTGCCTCGAGCGCCTGAATCGCCAAAATCACCTCGAGCACCACACCAAAGGGCTTGAGCACCTACCGATGAAGGAATTAAGTTGGCATTATTGTTAGAAACTTTGTCCTTAATTGATAGCTAAAAACATGATCTCAAATTCAAGAGCTATATTCTTAGATCATCATAAGATAAAACAGAAGCAAGAAAACGTACCTCTTGCTATTGTGAACAAGTGTGATGGAATTGATTTGTCTATAGTAATCCAGAAAGCTTCAATCTCTTCCTACGTACTAACAGGTTTCTAGCTAGTTTTATTTCATTGAGAATTCTTGTCCTAAGACTTTATATAGATGGATCATCTTAGACCTTATAAAGCAAACCAACACACTCTAAGTGTCACCTTACGATCTGGTCCGTCTATGTTACCATCAACTGGATTGGATCAAGGGCCAAGATCTTTAACCACTTAAAACCACTTGTAGTTACAATATTACCCTTAAACTTTATCCTAATTACCCACTACTGAAATAAGATAAAAAAAACTGTGGAATCATGTGAGTGCTTGGTCACAATTTTATGAAAACATTTTGTTTCAAAAAATGAAGACTCAGTGGGTAATTATTAAATCTGAAAAAAATTTAATGAGATCTAAGTTGGGTTTAGTTTGAATTAAAATACAAGATTTATGGCCTAATAGGTGAGAAAAGAACCTATTGATAATTATGTTTAATTAGGGGTTGTAAATTAGGAAATAAGTGAGGTTATGATTGGTAGTATTTAAAAATAGGGAGTTAAAATAAGACGAAAATCAATTAAATTAGGAAGTTGCATGCATAATTGGATTAGGATTCTTTTTTGGACATGTGGTAGTATTGTACATGGAATGGAAGGTTCCTTTAAACTAGGTTTCTTATAGATTTGGGCATGTGGTTTAAAAGGAAAAAGAGTTTTGAGGTTTAGGGCTTTTGGACGGGCGTCTCATATCTGCAACACAGAGAAAATAGAGAAGAAGAAGAAGGAGAACAAAGAGGAATATCAAGGATTGTTGACGAAGATTTCTGCAAATCAAGGCAAATGGTAACCCTTTAAAGTAAAAGTTTGCATACTTTTAGTCGTCAAACCATGTCTTTTGAGGTTGTTGGATTTTTGTTGGTGATTTTCAATTTGACGTGTAAAGATTTAGAAATTATAGTGTGATATGGAATCAATTAGATTGATAAGAACCTTTGAACTTGATTATATGTGAAATTCTTATAAATTTTGATGGTAGAACTAGTGATCTTCATGGTTTATTGATATTAGAATTGTTTGACATGATTTAGGGATGTTATTACATGTTTTCGAATGAATTCAGAGGGTTGAAATTGTGCTAAAGCAATTTAGGAATTGAAAAATACAACATAGATCAGAACCCAGAAAAATTCATAAATTTGGCCTTGGCGCTCGACCCTGCTCGAGCGCCACATCAAGCACAAAGGCCAAATTTGGTTATGCTCGACCTTAGCTCAAGTGTGAGATCAAGTGCTTGTTAATAAAACTCAGAACCAAAGATTAATTTTCCGGCGCACGGCCCCGGCTCAAGCACCACCCAAAATAGAGTGGCGTACGACCTTCGCTCAAACACCAAAACCCAAAATTTCTATATTTCAAGAAATTGACCTAGAATTCAACTATAAAATATTTGTAAATGATTCCAGTTCACTGTCCAACAATAAATTTAGGTGTTTTTAAGTGACTTTCATTGGCCAATTGATTTTATAAAAATTATAGGAGATTTTGGGTACGATCTACTAAAAAAAGGTCTTGTTTTAAGTTTGAAAAAAGGAAAATGGATTTCTATTGATTTTTTATGCTTTGGATAGTTTCTACATTTCAAAAAGATGATTTTAAACATGTTGTGACTTCTGGAAGGGTTGATTTCGAATTTCAATCAGATTTGATACTGTTCGTCTAATATTTGGATTTTGGGACTATGGGACCATGGAAGTCACCTAAGGACTTCATACATCCTACACGGGATTTATCAAAAGAAAGGAGTTACCACCATCCATGGGGTCTTGGTGTGGATGATCACCAAAGTGTGCATAAAAGAACAAAATAGAGCAAAGTAGCTCTATTAATGGTCTATTCCAGACATAGGGTAAGGGGGTTGGGTTATTAGTAGGGGAAGGTGTTAAGCACCTCTATTCATCCATACAAGATGGTTGCCACATTCTCACATCATGCTATAAGATTGTTTGCATACATAAATCATTCAAAAATATGACCAAAGGAACACAAATGAATGTGTGATTTTCCATATGAGTTGTTCAATCAATTTTGGACTCTCTGTGTGGATTCATCACTCCTAGGTAGGGCTAGCAATGGGTCGGATATGTATATGAATTCGATCCGAAATTGGCGAATCCGATCTGAAATCTAAGATCTGTGGTTCGAATACGGATCTGAAATCTAAGATCCAAAAAAATTCGAATTCAAATACGAATATACATATATCTGATCCGAATAGGATCTGACCAAAATCATATATATCCTATACATAAACCCAGAGCAGACATTGGTTAGACTGTAGACCATTTACAAACTACGGTTGAACCATCATAACTAAAACCAAAAACCTTTAGAGAACGATTTGCCCTAAATCTAAACTTTCTCTCCTCTTTGTCGCTGCTACCCTCCGGCGACAGGTACTTGCAAACCGACTTAAAGAACCAATTTCAAAACCCCCTATTTTGAAACCTTTTTTGCTCTGAAATTCCATTGCCCAGAACAGGCCGGTCGTTCTAAGTTCCGGGGTACGATTTTTTTTGTTAGTCACTCAATATCCATTGTTGCACGGTGCTTCAAATTTGAAGTTCAAACCCATTTCTCATTTAAATCCCTCTCTGAGTAGGGTTGGAAATGAGTGGGATATATATCCGAATTCGATCCGAAACCGAAATTGGAGAATTTGAATATAGGATTTAGATCCGTGGTTCGAATACAGATCTGAAATCTAAGATCCGATAAAATTCGGATTCAAATACGAATATACATATATCCGATCCGTATTCGACCGATTGCCACCCCTACTCCTAGGACTTCATGATTCAATTAAAAATCAGGACAAAAATCAAAGAAAAGAGGATCAAATCAAATCTATAAAATCAGTACATTCAAGAGTTATTTGAGCTATGCACCTTCAATTAACCAAAACTCATTCATTCTACACTCAAATGGGATGAAACTAAAGCCATTTTAAAGTTCATTTGAATTATAAAACTCAGTAAAAATTTCATCCAAATCCAATTAAAATCAAAAGAGATATGTTTGTTCAAAGTTGCTGATCTATAATAGTGACAGTGATGACTAGGCTTATTTCCCAAGCCTATTCGTGGAGTTTGGTTCCATATAAATCCATGAAAATAAGTATGAATGAAGTAATAGACACCATATTTCAAATGACATAGGCCTAAGCCCTTATTTCATCCATAAGAAGTCATGTGCACTCATAAACATGCCAACATAGTCACAAATCAACCCTGTAATATGCTATTGAGCAGTACAAGGTCAATCAAGCACATAGACCTTAATAATAATTTAAAATTATGAAACCATTTGGATTTTAAGTAGACTCATAAAGAAAAATTCAGAATAAAAAATCACTCAAATCGGAGTTGATATGGGCCTTTGGTGCTCGATCAAAGTGACAAGTACAACAATCTGTATGAACCAGACTTGTCAACTTCAATCAAATGGTGTGAGCAAACCGTTCCATATAAATTACTCAAAATTTACAGGATTAAACTAGACCTATGTACCTTTAACATGCCACTAGAATCACTCAACAATTCATCCATATGATGAAGTTATGAGTGAGACAAGTTTGGGTATAGGTTCTTGTTGTGTTTGTAGTTTTATAAAGGGCTCAAAATTTGTCTTATGTGGGAACATTAGCCCCACATTGGAAGTTTATCAAAACTTCATTGTGTTTATTTATTGTGGTGTGCACTAAAGGGGTGCAACACCTAAAGTGAGATACTATATATTGTGCTTGTGCCGGGGTGCTTTTAAATCACGCATGCCCATGCCGCCGTCGTCCATCCAGTCGGGCGTGATGTGCTTGTGTGTGATTTGATACCCACTTTAATTCGATATTTTATTTTTCCTTTTGCAATTATTATTTGTAAAATCTTGATTTAAGTTTCTAATTTATTTTGCTCTTTTATTTTGCATCATTTTAAACCCTTAATTTGTGACAATTTAACAACGGATTATTAATCCGTTATTTGTGAACCATCATCTCGGTTCGTTTGTGAACCGTATTTTGAACCCTCACCTCAGTTCATTTGTCTCTATCTCTCATTTTAAAAGGGGTTTCAAGTGTTTGGGGGTTCGAATGTGTGCGATAGAAAACCCTCTCTTCTCCTTCTCTTCTCTTTGATTCTTCATTGTCTTCAAAGTGACACTGGTAGTGGGTTCCCTCGAGCCTAGTATTTTTTGTGCAATAATAGCAATAGGTTGTTGACTGCTGGAAGCCAAGGCGTCACAGCAGCCCATCGCACTGAAGAGATAATATGAAAGGGGACGCTTAAGGCTTTAAGTACAGAGACTTTTAAGTCTTGCCTCGGCCTCACATCTGATATGTTTCAAACAGTTACTTTCTAATTTCTGCGTTCCTATTCTTCTACTAATGTTTGCCTTCGTTTCCTTTAGAGATTAATTCTTTATCTCTTTCAGATTTCGTTTGTCTTACTTGTCCTTCTTGTCAATTTAGTTTTATGTGCATTGTGTTTTAGATTCACTCTACAGTTCTAGTTTTTTATGATTGTTCTCTCCTTGTTTCTTAATTGAGTTGATAGCATACTTTATATCAACTATCTTATTTTTATTGTTCTTCAATCCACTTGTTATATTCTCCTTGTGATTTAGTGTGCAAACCTGGTGTTTAGCTTTTGCTCATTTTGTTATAACAGAAATTCTGTTCACACTATTTTCGTCAATATAAATCCCATTCTTCCACTTGTATTTGTTCGATTGCTACTTAGTTGTATCCCCTTCAAAATGTTAATAACATTCTTAAAGCCTTAAGTGACTTAAATTTATTTGCAGTCTGGATTCCTGTTTCCTACCTATTTTTATCAACAATCAATGATCCTGTTCTACTTTGATTTGTTTCTTCCAGTTATGACAGCATTGAAAATTACTGTTTGGTTTGTCTATCTTAGTTTGTAATGGATTTCTCTAAGTTAGATAACCCATATGTTCCCTCCACTGTTGATCTCATGAAGGTTGAACCCTTAATTGGAGACAACTTCAAGAGATGGAAATAGAAAATTACCTATCTGTTTAAAACATTAGAAATCTTCTTTGTGCTTACCTCTCCTAAACCCGAGGCCTCTTTTGATGGATCTGAATCCACAGCTCTGAACTCTTGGCTGAAAGTAGACTAGATGTGCAAGCATTGTCTGCTAAATGCATTATCCAATGACCTTTATGACCTATATTGTGGTTATGAGTCTGCCAAGGATGTGTGGGAAGCTTTGCACAAGATGTAACCAAGGATGCCGAGGTCAAAAAGTTTGCCATAGGAAAATTCCTGGAATTTGTTATGATTGATGGGAAGTCTATTTCAGACCAAATTAATGAGTTTTAGAAGTCCGTTAGGGACCTTATTAATGAGGGAATTATTTTGCTAGAACCCTTTGTGGCAGAAGCTCTTATTGAGAAACTGCCTCCCTCTTGGAAGGTCTACAAGACCAATTTGAAACACAAGAGGAAAGATATCTCCTTGGAAGAGTTGATTGTTCACATCAGGATAGAAGAACAAGCCCAGATCAGAGAGAAGGCCCAAAAACCCAATTCCTTAATTCCACTCAGCAAAGCCAACATGGTTGAGGATGGTTCTAGGAAGAAGAGAAGGTGGGATTCTCAGAAACCTCGAAAACCAGAATTTAAGAAAGACTCAAGGAAGAAAGGGAACTGCTTTGTCTGTGGCAAGCCAGGCCATCATTCTGCTCAGTGCAGACACAAGAAGGGCAAAGACAAACCCTAGGTTAATCTTACTGAGTCTGACGTTATTGTGGCTGTAATTTCAGAGGTTAATCTGATTAGCAACCCTAAGGAGTGGGTGGTGGACACTGGGGCCACCAAGCATATCTGTGGAGACCGTGCTATATTCACATCCTACTAGCCCGTGGGAGAGGACGAGTAGGTGTACTTGGCTGACTCTCGCACTTCTACAGTTGTTGGAAAGGGAAAGGTGCAGATGAAGCTCACTTCTGGGAAGCAGCTGGTTGTGAAGGATTTGTTGCATGTAACAGGCATTAGGAGGAATCTAGTGTTAGGTTACTTGTTGAACAAGGCTGAAATTAGATTAGTGTTTGAAGGGGATAAGTTAATTTTGTCTAGGAATGGGGTTTTCTTGGGAAAAGGTTATTGTAACCATGGTTTTTTTGTATTGAACATTTCTGATGAAATAAATGAAGTTTTGTAGACACCCCAAATTGCACTACAAAATGAGAAAATAATGAAAACATTAATTGGAATTTAAAACAAGCCAAAAATGCATGAAAATCAATAATTTAAGCCTTGACCATATTGTATCTACGGGCTAAGCGCGCCTGAAGTTTATATACGGGCACGCAGTGCCCGTAATACATATACGAACACCTTTGGACCGTAAATCATTTACGGGCACATCAGACTCGTGCGAGTTCTGTTCTTCTCTCGATTTCTGAGCCTTATCTTTAGTCCAATATCCCTTTAAATGAGCAAATTATATATTTTATTCGTGCGAAATATCTTTGTGGATAAAGGATGGGCATGATCTTGTGTTTAACTCAAATTGAAACTCTATCTTGCCAAACCTTGGACCAACCATACCCCTGAGTTTGCCTATAAATAGAGGGCCTTTCCTCAAGCAAAAGGCCACGAAAATTTGAAGTCCAAGAAGCTCCAAGAGAAGAAGAGGAACCCCTGCTGCCCTGCTTGCTCAATCCAGGTAAGTCCCTTTCCCCTTTTATTTTCTGTCTTCAATTCTAGAGATAATAGGATCTTCTCTATTGCTGTAGGATAAGGCCATCTTTTATCTTGTATTCTTAAACTTGTCTCTAAGTACCTCAAGAGTCTCTCTAGCCGTAAAACGTGAAAAGAGAGCTAGGGAAAAGAGAACAGGTGGATCCCTAGAATAGAACCCCATATCTGTTTTTCTCTTTTTTTCTAGAATAAAGCCTGTGATTGTGTTTGTATAACCAAACCTATCTCCAAGTACCTCAAGAATCCTCTCTAGCCGTAAAACGTGAACAGAGAGCTAGGGGAAAAGGGAATAGGTGGATCCGTAGGGTAGACCCCCATGTGCTCTAATTTGTGAGATGTGGCTGTTTTAAATATCTTGATCATGTTTTAATGGTTTTTATGATAAATCTGAATGAATCAAATGAATCCATGATGTTTATAGCATGAGATCCCCACTTTTTTTTATAAAATTTGGATTTTCACCAATTTTGCACCTACAGCACTATTTTCGTGATTTTTGTGATATTAGGCTAAGATCTTGGGTCTATCATGATCAATATGATAGATCTGGATCCAGAAGCCTGAAATTAACTTCTAGGGTTTCATGATGTGGTTTTTGAGTCCTTTTCATTATTGAGAGAAGACCCTACGGTTTAAGTTCTCCCCTTTTGATGTTCTTCATCAACGTGGGTATTTTTGGTTTTGATTTCTTGATTTAATGTGAAATTTGGGCCATATCTATGACCTGGACTATTCAAGTTCAATTTTGAAATATTTTATAAAAATCATATTTTTCTAGATGTCTAGAATTTAACTTGAAGCCAGATTTTTGGATTTTTTACTTTAAATTGATTTTATTTGATTTTATCTCAATTTTATTTTAATCATGAAACCCTAGGAATGGTATGATCATATTTGAGAGTTCTGGATCAATCAGACTATTCATATGAAAAAACCATATACTTTTGTCTTCTTTTGTGATTTTCATGAATTTTATAGCAAGCCTTCATTTTAAACATGAACAATGCCTGGCAACCACCTTGTGTGGATGAATAGGGGTGCCTAACACCTTCCCCTGTTCATAACTTAATCCCCTTACCCATCTCTGGTTGTTTTTTTTAAGAGGGTTATTTTTACCCTAAAATTGCCTTTTGTGCTTATTTGATATTTTGGTGTCCATTCACACCTAAATTGAATGGTGGTGACTCTTTGTTTTATTTAATCCCGTGTGATGATGAGGAAGTCATTGGATTTGATTTTTTCCCATGTCTCACAAGTTTCTAGTTCTGCTTATATTGATTCTCTTTCTTTGTTGCATGCTAGATTAGGACATACAAATATTTCTTATGTCAAAGGAATGCATAATGTAGGTTTAATTAAAAATATATCAAGTAATAACCTTGGAAAATGTGAATGTTGTTTTGAAGCAAAATTTACTAATAAATCTCATAAATCAGTAACTAGAGAAACAGAACTCCTAAATCTTATTCATAGTGATTTTGGTGATATGAAAAATACCATGTTTAGAGGGGGTAATAAATATTTTATTACTTTCATAGATGATTTTAGTAAGTATACAAAGATTTATCTACTAAAAAGTAAAGATGAAGCTAAACATGCATTTATAAAATATAAAATTGAGATAGTAAATCAGCTTGATAGGAAAATTAGAAGACTTAAGACTGATAGGGGTGGAGAGTATGACTCAAACCTCTTTCAGAATTTTGTGAAGAAAATGGCATAATCCATGAGGTCACTGCTCCATACTCTCCAGAGTCAAATGGAGTGGCTAAGAGGAAGAACAGAACCCTTAAGGAGACGATGAACTCTATGTTGATTGGTTCTGGTTCACCTTCAAACTTATGGGGGGAGGCAATCTTATTTGCTTGTTTTATTACAAATAGAATGCCCCTCAAGAAAACTGGAAAGACCCCTTATGAACTTTGGAAAGGGCACATTCCAACTTTAGTTATATTAAGGTATGGGGTTGTTTAGCTAAGGTAGGTCTTCCAGAAATTAAAAGGAGGAGGATTGGTCCCTAGACCATAGATTGTGCATTTATAGGATATGCTGAACACAGTGCTGCTGTAGACACTCCAAAATTGCACAATTTTTTATAAATCTTGAAGGAGAGAAATATTGTATTGGAATTTTCAATTCTTTGCATTGGGTTTGAGATCCTTAACCCATTTGAATCCAAAACCGTAAAGGAAAAGGCCCAAATTCAATCTTTTGTGCAAAGTCAAACTTTTTCCGGTTGAATTTTGTTGACTTTTGACCCCAGAAAATAAAATATTTTTTAAAGCAAGATTTCAAGATAATTTTTCCCGGTAATCAGGTTTTTAGCAATGTTATTGCATAAATGAATTTTTTGAGATTTTAAATCTTGACGAATACCTTGGTTTTAACATATTGAACCTTTTTTCCAGACCTGAAAAACCGGAATTTTGCCTTGAACTGAAAAGTTGACTTTTTATTCACTTGGAATTTGGGTCTGGAACTATTTTTAATGGATTCAAATGGGGGGGGGGGGGTGTTTGCTTATTTACATGTAATATCTTAAGTAAATGGAGATTAAGTAAATAAGTATTGCCTGTGTTAAAATTCGGAAAAAAGGCTTTTTTCCTTGTATCCGGCAACTCAGGCTGGATACAAGTACCTTTCTTTGTATCCGATGGAAAATGCCGGATACAAGAAAGCTTTAGTGTATCCGGCATATAATGCCGGATACATTAAGGCCCTTGTGTATTCGGCCTGATATGCCGGATACATAAGTTTTGCTCAAAATTAGGGTTTTCCGAGAGATTTCACTTTTTACCATCATGTCCCTCATTAAATGAGGGGAAATCTCGGAAATGGCCTTAGGGTTAAAGTTGGTGGGCTCTAGACATTATTTTGTGTCTACCATCATGCAAACCCTAACCCTAGCCTTTGCCTATAAATAGGAGGCTCCTCCTTAAGCAAATGGCCAATAAGTTGGAGATCCAAGAGCTCCGAGTGAAGAAGGGGACCACCGCCGGATTGCTTCCAGAACCCCAGGTAAGCCTCAAACCACTTCTTTATTTTCTGTATTTACATTCCTAGATCTAGATCTCTTCTTCTACCTTTCTGTAGAATAAGGCCTTCTATGTGTATGAAAACCCTTCCCCGGCTCAAAGTATCTCAAGACTCCCCCTAGTCGTAAAATGTGAAGGCGGGATCTAGGAGAAACGAGACTGGGGATTGATCCTAGTGCTAGAACCTATCTTGCATAAGCCTTTTGAATGACTGAAAACCGTTTCATATTCAAAGTACCCCAAGATTATCTTGAAGAATCGTGTTTAACGGGGAGAGAGAACTAAGGGAAACGATAATGGAACGGAACCCTAGGTTGTTTTTAGAACCCCAATTTTATTGATATACATGCTTGATATCTTTGCTATGCTATTGGAATGGTTTTTACACTTACACATACATAGCACATGATTTTGGTGGGATAGACTCATATGTTGGGTTTATTGCATTTATTGTGATAAATCTGAAATAAATGGCCTCAATCAATTCTGGAATGTTTTGAAATGATTTTTAAAGGTCTTGTATTCATCTTGCACGAATTGCACATACTTTGTCACAGTTTTGAATTGTTTTTCTCCAAAAAGGGCTTAACTTGACAGCAACTGTACCTCGACTTCGGACACTCATAACTTCATCGTCCGGATGAATTTTGGAGTGATTCCAGAACCATGGGAAAGGTGAGGCTATCTAGTTTATGTCTACCAAATTTCATTAATTTCTATCACGCAGAGTTTGGACACCTCTCTGTCGAAGTTGATTGGACAGTTCAGGTTTAAATACGGAACTTGTCACTTCGACGGGGTGCCATGTGTTCATTTTAAGTCCGATTCGAGTAATTTTTATTTCTGGGCACTCCTTTAGGAGTCTATTTTCAAATCCAGTTGGTTTCATAATTTTGTGACTCCATTTGAATTATTGGTAACAGATTTACCCAGAGCTGCTCATCAGTACTTTTCTGGGTAAATCTGTGATCTTCGGGGCCTGTTTGGGAGACCACCCAAGGCACATCTGAATGAATTTTTGTATGAGGCTAGTTTCATCTGAAAGATGGCCATACAGACTTCACTCACACCAAATTTCATGGATTTCTATGGAGCAGATGTTTCTAGATAATTTTCCAAAGTTGCCCACTTATCACTTTTGATTTTCCCCAGCAGCAACTTTAAAGGAGCATAACTCCTAGGATTTCAACCGGATTTACTTGAAATTTTGCATGAGTCTCTTATTTACCAAGATCTTTCAAATGGATTTGGTTTGATTCAATTTAAAATTGATTTTGAATGATTTTAATACAAATGGCATTGCTTTTTACCAAATTTCCCGGATTTGCCTCAACTTGGTTTTGTGCAACTTTTGTTTTGATTTCCATCTTTTGGTGATATTCCAGAAGTGATATTGACATGAAAGAGGATCTAGAATCCATTTGGATTCCTCATGTGAAAATATCACACATTGGCTTAATTCTTTTCCAATGTTTTTAATGATTTTTAGCAAGCTTTCTTATCTTTTTTGCATGAACAAACACTTGGCAACCACCTTGTGTGGGTGAATGGGGGTGCCTAACACCTTCCCCCGTTCATAATCTAATCCCCTTACCCATCTCTGGATTTGCTTTTCAATTATAGTTATTTTTACTCTAGAATTTGCCTTTTAGCTATTTTTGCATATTTTTGAACTTTTTGGTGTCCATTCACACCCCAAAATCTGAATAGTGGCGACCCTCCCAATTTTGCATTGAGCTCGTGTGTTGACGGAGGGGGAATCATCTCTGGTGATTTTTCCCATGTCTCACAGATCCAAGACCAAAGCTGTGGAAGCCAAGGGCCAATCAAGGAAAATTCCCAGCAATCGAAGCAATATTTTGGTCAAAAGCATGCTAAAACCAGATCAAGATCATAGCATGGTATGTGGAGAGTTTTCACTGCCGATAATGCAAAAGCAGTGGGAAATTATGCAATTCAGTGAAAAATGTTGCCGGCAGGCAATCCAGATTTTCTGGACGCTGTCAATCCAAGGATGTCACCAACCAAACAAACCATTGCTATCAGGTCTAAAGAACCGCAGGCCAAAATTTAGCAAGGCAAATCAAATTACAGAACAAGAAAAAAAAACATGGCATCATGTGCAGCATTGGGAAGGCAAAATCTGAAGAAATCATGCCATTCAATAAGCCACCTTCGGTAGAAAATCAAGGGTTCGCGGTCACTGCCAATATGAAGACTCAAGAACTGTATGCATACTTCAAAATTTATCAAAATTGCGTCACCTACTACAGTCTAGTAGAATGGGGTGGTCATGCAAGCTGTGGGATTAATCGTAGAGCTCATGGTGGAGTCCAAGCATATTGCAGAAAAATGGCACCAAGAAATTCAATGTCCATGGGCATTCTAGTTGGTCAAAAATCATCACCCATAATGGATCCGACGCATTTAATTAAAATACATCACCAAGGAACAACAAGTTTTGTTTGAATCCGTATGAAATCTCAAATACACAATCAAAGAAAAATGGGCACTGACCTGGTTCGATTGGCAAGAACAACAGGGAGATGGATGAAGCAGGGAGTCCCCGGAATTTGGGTGAAGTCGTCGAGCAGAAGCAAGGGTGCCGGAGGTACAGTGAGATGGCTAGAATCCGAGAATCGCAGACGAACAGTGAGAAATAGGGCTCGGTCGCAGCAGGGAGTGAGTGTCGCCGGCGTCAATAGGAGTCGTCGGAGCTCCAAGAGTCGTCGAAATCTGAAGAAGTCGCCGGAGAAGAGAGGATGACTGTCGGGTGTCGAAGGAGGGAAGAGTGTAGCCGGGGTTTACAATCGGAGCAGAAGTGAAAGAAATGAGGAGTCGCGGTCGCGCACGACTTAATAAAAGCAGCTGTATCCAGCAACTCAGGCCGGATACAAACAAGCTTATTCTTATCTGGCTAAACATGCCGGATACAAAGAAAAATAGAAAAAAAAAACAGAAAAAAAGAGAAAAAGAAGAAGAAAAATAGGAAAAAAGGAAAAGAAAAGAAAGAAAAAGGAAAAAACAGAGAAAAGAAAAAAAAGAAAAAAGGAAAAAACAGAGAAAAGAAAAAAAAAAAGAAAAAGAGAGAAGAAGATTGAAAAAGAGCAAAAATGTGCTACAAATTCCACTATTTTCTCACAAAAACCCCTATTTTTGTCTTGAAATTCACCTCACAACCACAATAGCTCGGTGGAGTTCGGGACAACTTTGGGAGGTGTGCTGGTCAAAAGGAAGATATCCACCCAGTTTTTAACTTGGTTTGATAAAAAAATCAGTTTTCAAAAAAATCCAATTTTTGGGCTTAAAATCCACTTCATAACCACAAGAGCTCAGTGGAATTTAAGAACTCTTGGAGAGATGCCCCCTTAAAGTTAGGGCTTTTTGGCAAATCTTCACTCAAAAATTATTTTTTTACAAAATTGAATTGAATCAAGCAAATCATGCTTAAGGGAGTGCAATTTGGGCTTGTCTAATCTTTGCAGCTCATTGCTTCGCAACTCCAGCAAAGAGGGGCAGTTGTAGACACCCCAAATTGCACAGCAAAAATGATCAATAATCATCAAAAATCATTATATCCTTGAAAGCCATCACAAAATTTGAGAAAATATGTTTTTTACTTGTATCCGGCAACTCAGGCCAGATACAAATACTCTTCTTTGTATCCGATGGAAAATACCGGATACAAGAAAGCTTTAGTGTATCCGGCATTATATGCCGGATAATGCCGGATACCTTAAGGCCCTTTTGTATCCGGCCTGATATGCCGGATACGTAAGTTTTGCTCAAAATTAGGGTTTTCCGAGAGATTTCACTTTTTACCATCATGTCCCTCATTAAATGAGGGGAAATCTCGGAAACAGCCTTAGGGTTAAGGTTAGTGGGCTCTAGACATTATTTTGTGTCTACCATCACACCAACCCTAACCCTAGCCTTTGCCTATAAATAGGAGGCTCCTCCTTAAGCAAATGGCCATTAATTCTCTTGCCAATAATTCTTGCCAAGAATCTCTGCCAAGAAGTTGGAGATCCAAGAGCTCCGAGTGAAGAAGAGAACCACTGCCGGATTGCTTCCAGAACCCCAGGTAAGCCTTAAACCTCTTCTTTATTTTCTGTATTTACATTCCTAGATCTAGATCTCTTCTTCTACCTTTCTGTAGAATAAGGCCTTCTATGTGTATGAAAACCCTTCCCTGGCTCAAAGTATCTCAAGACTCTCCCTAGCCGTAAAACCTGAAGGCGGGATCTAGGAGAAACGAGACTGAGGATTGACCCTAGTGCTAGAACCTATCTTGAATAAGCCTTTTGAATCTTTGAAGCCCGTTTTATATTCAAAGTACCCCAAGATTATCTTGAAGAACCGTATTTAACAAGGAGAGAGAACTAAGGAAAACGATAATGGAACGGAACCCTAGGTTGCTTTTAGAACCCTATTTTAGATGAATATGAATGCATGCTATGTTGCTATATTATTCTTGTATGATTTTTCACACTTGCACATACATAGCACGGTTTTGGCGGGATGGGCTCACATTTCGGTTTTATTGCATTTATTGTGATAAATCTGAAATAAATAGCCCCAATCAATTCTGGAATGTCTTTAAATGATTTTTTAAAGGATTTTGATTAATCTTGCACGGATCACACACACTTTATCACTATTTGGAGTTGGTTTTCATAAAAAATGGCTTAACTTGACAGCAACTGTACCCCGACTTCGGACACTCATAACTTCATCGTCCGGATGAATTTTGGAGTAATTCCAGAACCATGGGAAATTTGAGGCTGTCTAGTTTATGCCCACCAAATTTCATTAATTTCTATCAAGCGGATGTTTGACACCTCTCTGTCAAAGTTGATTGGTCAGTTCAGGTTTAAATACGGAACTTGTCACTTCGACTGAGCGCCATGTGTTTGTTTTAAGTCCGATTCGAGTGATTCTTGTTTCTGAATTTTTCTATGGAAGTCTAGTTTTAAATCCAGTTGGTTTCATAATTTTTTGACTCCATTTGTGTCATGAGCAACAGATTTACTCAAAGCTGTTCATCAGCACTTTTCTGGGTAAATCTGTGATCTTCGGGGCCTGTTCGGGAGACCACCCAAGGCACATCTGAATGAATTTTTGTATGAGGCTAGTTTCATCTAAAATATGGCCATACAGACTTCACTCACACCAAATTTCATGGATTTCTATGGAGCAGATGTTTCTAGATAATTTTCCAAAGTTGCCCACTTATCACTTTTAATTATCTCCAGCAGCAGATTTTGAAGGAGCATGACTCCTAGGATTTCAATCTGATTTACTTGAAATTTTGCATGAGTCTCTTATTTACCATGATCTTTCAAATGGATTTGGTTTGATTCAATTTAAAATTGATTTTGAATGATTTCAAGACAAATGGCATTACTTTTCACAGAATTTTCCGGATTTAACTCAACTTGGTTTTGTGCAACTTTTGCTTTGGATTTCCATTTTTGTTGATATTCCAGAAGTGATATTGACATAAAAGAGGATCTAGAATCCATTTGGATTCCTCATGTGAAAATAGCACACATTGGCTTAATTCTTTTCCAATGTTTTTAATGATTTTTAGCAAGCTTTCTTATCTTTTTTGCATGAACAAACACTTGGCAACCACCTTGTGTAGGTGAATGTGGGTGCCTAACACTTTCCCCCGTTCATAATCTAATCCCCTTACCCATCTCTGGATTTGATTTTCAAGTAGGGTTATTTTTACCCTAGAATTTGTCTTTTAGCTATTTTTGCATATTTTTGAACTTTTGGTGGTGACTCTCCCAACTTTTTACTGCCGAGCCCCGTGTGTTGACGGAGGGATGATCATCTCCGGTGATTTTTCCCGTGTCTCACAGTGACCCAGTAACCTATGATGAGGCTATGTTGTAGACACCTCAAATTGCACTAAGTTGAGATTTAAATTTGGAAGGTACTTTTCATATTTGACCAAAATTAATTTTCGGCTATGGAACAAATACATGTAACCGAAATAATATTTCGATCACTAATATTTTATATATACATAACCGAGGATAGATTTCGGGCATGAATGAAATGCGTTTAATTGAAGTATAATTTTGGTTCTTGTAAGTGGCCTGGCAAATCTTTGTTTGTTAGGCCACATCGTCATTTGCACATGGCCATAACTGAATTTAAACCAAAATTATATTCGGTTATATATAATTTACTTATGACCGAAATATTATTTCGGTTATAAACATTTTGTGTATAATTGAACTGTGTTTTCGGTCATGGGCAAATTGTTTCAAATTGAAAAACCTCGCGAGCTTTCACTTATTTACATAAATACCTCTATCTGGGAAGTCTGAATTCCTCAAATTGGCCTCCAAAATTGGTCAAATTCCCCAAATTCATGCCTTAGACTTGAGTTAGAAGGTTCTAGACACACTTTCGTGTCTACCCTTGGGACTTTATTGCCCTTGGTCTTGCCTATAAATAGAGGACCTCTTCTCTAGCAAATGGTTGAGAATCTGAAGATTGAAAACTCTTGAAGAAGAAGGGAACTTTTGCCCAATTTTTTACTCAAACACTCAAGCAACCAAGGTGAGCTTCTAATCTCTCTCTTTCCTTTTATTTTAATTCAAGCACTCTCTCATCTTCTACTTTTCTGTAGTGTAAAGCTTTGATGTGTTTGAAACCTCAAACCATGCTTAAAGTACCTTAAGCACCCTCTTTAACCGTAAAACATGAAGAGAGAGCTAGGGGGAACAAGTGTTGGAATGGATCATTTAGGCTTAGAATCATTTCTCATGAAACACTTGCATGATTTGTTCAAATTCGTGTATGGTTGCTATTTGTGCTTGTTTGTCTTCAAATTTGGAGGAATTATATAGATCTATGCTCTCTATAGCATTAGATCTCAATTCTCTCATAAACATCTGATTTCCTACACAATTCCATACACACATCACTTGATTTTTTTCAAAATAGGCATAGATCTTAGATCTAATATGTTCAATATAGTAGATCTGAGATCAGAACAAGACTTTTTGATTTGATTTTAAGTGGTTTTAATCTTTTAGAGAATACCTCATGGTCTAATCTCTTTGATTTGAGCAAATTTCATCCAATTTGGTGCAGATTTGGCTCTTCCTCTCCAAATAATGAGAGATTTGAGCCAAATCCATGCCTTAAATGTGACTAAGTTGTTTTCAAGTCATTCTAAGTGTTTTAAAATCATATCACATGGATCAAGCACACACACACACACACACACACACACACACACACACATTGTTTTGGCTTGATTTCCACTCAATTCTATAGATTTAGACAGAACCTGTACCCTGTCTTCGATCATTCATAACTTCATCATGGATGAATTTTTGAATAATTACAGAGGCATGTGAAAGGTGAGGAAGTCTAGTTTATTCTTGTAAAATTTGAACAATTTATACGGAGCCGATTTTTCAAACCATTTGATTTAAATTGATAAGTCAGATCAGATCAGATTGCTGAACTTGTCATTTTGATTGAGCACCAAAGGCTCATTTCAACTCCGATTTGAGTGATTTCAATTTCTGAGTCTTCTTTTATGAGTCTACTTTCAAATCCAATTAATTTCATAACTTTTCACTTTGATTTGAGCTCTGTGTGCTTGATTGACTCTATGCTGCTCAGTAGCAGGTTACAGAGTCAATTTTTGCTCCTCTAAGCATGTTTGAGAGAGCATACAAGCTACAAATGGATGAAGTTTTGAGTGAGGCTTATTCCATTCAAAATATGGCACTTCATACTTCATTCACACCAATTTTCAAGGATTTATATAAAGCCAATCTCCACAAATAGGCTTTCAAAGTTGGCTACTCACCGCTTTCACTGTTTTACAACAGCAACTTTGAACAAGTATATTTTCTTTGATTTCAGTCGGATTTAATTTTTACCGAATCTTCTATTTCATATAAGCTTTTAAATGGATTTGATTTCATTCAATTTGAGTTTGAATTGAATAACTTATGATTGATTGAGTTTTCCAAGTTCAAATGGTTTAACCTTAAGTTGATTTTTCAAGATTTGTTTTAGTTTGGTTTTCTTCAAGTTTTACTTTGATTTTTACTTGATCATGAAGTCCTGAAAGTGATATATCCATAGAGAGAGTTTAGGATTTATTGGACTACTCATATGGAAGAATCACTCATATGTTTGTATATTTTTACATCTTTTGTGTGATCTTTGTTTGCAAGCAATTTTAAGCATGAATAGCATATGGCAACTACCTTGTGTGGATGAGTAGGAGTGCCTAACACCTTCCCCAATTTGTAACCTAACCCCCTTACCCAATCTCTGGATGAGACCATGAATTAGAGCTACTTAAGCTCTATTTTGTTCTTTTTATGCTCACTTTGGTGTTCATTCACACCTTAACTTGAATGGTGGTGACTCCATAATTTTGTAAATCCCGTATGATGATTAGGGGATTACGTAGGTGATTTTCCATGTCTCACAGCTATGTCTTCTCCAGATTCAGTATTCTAGAGAGAAGCCATTAACATTGAGTTGGATTCCATTATGGCTAATCATACCTGGGAATTGGTTGATTTGACACCTGGAAACAAACCCACATGTTGCAAATGGATTTTTAAAAAGAAACTTAAAACTGATGGTTCAATAGTAAATATAAAGTAAGATTGGTGGCTAAGGGATTTAGTCAATAGAAAGAAGTTGATTATTTTGATACATATGCACCAGTAGCTAGAATTACAACAATCAGAATTTTAATAGCCTTAGCTTCTATTAATAATTTAGTAATTCACCAAACAGATTTAAAAACTGCATTTTTAAATGGTGAATTAGAAGAAGAAATTTATATGAAAGAACCTGAAGGATTTATAGCTCGTCGTAAAGAAAATAAAGTGTGTAAGTTAGTTAAATCCTTATATGGTTTAAAACAAGCACCTAAGCAGTGGCATGAGAAATTTGATAATGTGATTGTTGAAAATGGATTTCATATAAATGATTTTGATAGATGTGTGTATTCTAGATTTAATAATAATATTGGTGCGATTACTTATTTATATGTAGATGATATGCTTATTTTGTGTACTAATTTGGAAATAGTAACCCATACTACACAATTTCTTTCTTCTAAATTCGATATGAAGGATTTAGAAGAAGCTAATTTCATTTTAGGCATCAAGATCATTAGGGAGTCCGGCAATATTACATTAACCCAATCACATTATGTAGAGAAAATATTAGAAAGTTTGGACACTTTGATTTTGACCCTTTGTCCTTACCTTATGATGCTAGCATACATCTAAGGAAGCACACTAGTGAGAGTGTCTCACATATAGAATATGCTAGAGTGATTGGTTCCTTAATGTATTTGATGAACTGCACCAGACCTGATATTGCATATGCTGTAGGTAGATTGACTAGATACACACATTGTCCCAACTATGAGCACTGGAGTGCATTAGTTAGGGTGTTGAGGTAGCTAAAGGGTACAATACATTATGGATTATACTACTCAGGATATCCTATAGTTTTGGAAGGCTATTGTAATGCCAACTGGGTAATTGGGCAAGATGAGTCTAACTCAAGAAGTGGCTATGTTTTTACTTTAGGAGGTGGGGCTGTTTCATGGAAATCATGTAAACAGTCATGTAATGCTAAATCTACCATGGAATCTGAATTTGTAGCTTTAGAGCTAGCTGGTGGAGAGGTAGAGTGGTTAAGAAACCTTTTGCATGATATCCCCTTATGGATGAGACCTACACCTCCTATTACCATTATGTGTGATAGCTAGGCAGCAATAGCTAAAGCCTAGAATAAAAGTTACAATGGTAAAAAGAGACATAAAATTGAGGCATAACATTATTAGACAATTATTCAATGATGAAGTAATTGAATTGACATATGTGAGGTTAGGTGGAAATTTAGTAGATCTCTTGACAAAGCCTCTGAGCAAGAAGCTCGTAATTAGTACATCAAGGGGATGGGTCTAAAGCCCATGGAAATCCAACCTACGTGAATGGCGATCCCAGGAAGTAGGTTCAATGGGAAGAAAAAGTCACCTAAATTGTTTGTAAAGCACAAAAAATTATTTATTTTGTGAGAAACCTATCCCTACGATGTAAGTAGTGCAAACTGCAACGTATGTGAGGTTGAGTTATTAAACTCTTAATATTTTTCATATACTTTATAGGTGGTGTGTTTTAGTTGCGATTTACACACTTGATGGAAATTACCTATGTGAGTGTAGAGGTGGAGCCACTTTTGTTGAGAATTGGGATAATTCTTTAGAGTGCTCACGAGACCAACAGGTGCATGGCCGTATAGGCGCCAACCCGATTAGAACTCAAAAGCAAGTATTCTAGTGTGTGGATTGCAGAGGTAGTTGGTTCACGTTAAAGAGATAAGGTTTAAGAATTTATTCCACCGGGTCTCTGTGAAGCCTATTCTGTAAGTTCTAAGTGTCGGTTCAAGTCCAAAAGACACCGACATTAATGCATATTAGAATTTTAGTCACTCAGTCCTCATAAATTTTGGGCCCTGAGGGGGAATTGTTGTGTTTGTAGTTTTATAAAGGGTTGAAAATTTGTCTTATGTGGGAACATTAGTCCCACTTTGGAAGTTTATCAAAACTTTCTTGTGTTTATTTATTATGGTGTGCACTAAAGGGGTGCAACACCTAAAGTGAGATACTATATATTGTGTTTGTGCCGGGGTGCTTTTAAATCACCCATGCGCACGCTGCCACCAGTCATCCGGTTGGGCGTGACGTGCATGTGTGTGTGATTTGATACCCACTTTAATTATATATTTTATGTTTTTTTTTGCAATTATTATTTGTACAATCTTGATTTAAGTTTCTATTTTAATTTGCTCTTTTATTTTTGCATCATTTTAAACCCTTAATTTGTGACCGTTTAACAACGGATTAATAATCCGTTATTTGTGAACCACCATCTCAGTTCGTTTGTCTCTATCTCTTGTTTTAAAAGGGGTTTCAAGTGTTTGGGGTTTTGAATGTGTGCGACAGAAAACCCTCTCTTCTCTTTGATTCTTCATTGTCTTTAGAGTGACACTGGTTGTGGGTTACCTCGAGCCCAGTATTTTTTGTGCAGATTACTGGTGAGGCAATAGTGTAGACATCCCAAAATTGCACAATTTTTGATAAATCTTGAAGGAGAGAAATATCTTATTGAAATTTTCAATTCTTAGCATTAGGTTTGGGATCCTTAACCCATTTGAATCCAAAACCATAAAGGAAAAGGCCCAAATTCAACCTTTTACGCAAAGTCAAACTTTTTCGATTGAATTTTGTTGACTTTTGACCCAAAAAAATGAAATATTTTTGGAGGCAAGATTTCAAGATAATTTTTCCCGACAATTAGGTTTTTAGCAATGTTATTGCATATATGAATTTTTTGAGCCTTCAAATCTTGACAAATACGTTAGTATTAACATGTTGAATTTTTTTACCGGACCTGAAAAATCAGAATTTATCCTTGAACTGGAAAGTTGACTTTTTATTCACTTGGAATTTGGGTTTGGAACTATTTTTAATGGATTCAAAAGAGGAGGGGGGGGGGGTGTTTGCTTATTTACATGTAATATCTTAAGTAAATGGAGATTAAAAAATACGAGGACATTTACTTAAATGATATTACATGTAAATAAGTATTGCCTGTGTAGGTAACGGTCAAGGCTATGTAGAAGCTATGCAAACAGTGTTTTTTGCCCTGAACCAAAAACTCATTTCGGTCATGAAGTTTTTATGTATATTCGACATAATATGTCGGATACATGTAGACACCCCAAATTGCACTGTCAAAATGATCAATAATCATAAAAAATCATTATCTCCTTGAAGGCCAGCACAGAATTTGAGAAAATGAGTTTTTTCCTTGTATCCGGCAACTCAGGCCGGATACAAGTGTTTTTCTTCGTATCCGATGGAACATACCGGATACAAGCAGACCTCAGTGTATCCGGCATCATATGCCGGATACATTAAGGCACTTGTGTATCTGACCTGACATACCGGATACACTAGTTTTGCTCAAAATTAGGGTTTTCCGAGAGCTTTCACCTTTTACCATCATATCCCTCATTAAATGAGTGGAAACTCGGAAATAGCCTCAGGGTTAAGGTTGGTGGGCTACAGACATTATGTTGTGTCTACCATTCTCACAAACCCTAACCCTAAACTTTGCCTATAAATAGGAGGCTCCTCCTTAAGCAAATGGCCATTAATTCTCTTACCAATAATTCTTGCCAAGAATCTCTGCCAAGAAGAGCTCCGAGTGAAGAGGGAAACCGCTGCGGAATTGCTTCCAGAACTCAGGTAAGCCTCAAACTTATCTTTTATTTTCTATTTTACATTTCTAGATCTAGATTTCTTCTTCTACCTTTCTGTAGAATAAGGCCTTTTTGTGTGTATGAAAATCCTTCCCCGGCTCAAAGTATCTCAAGACTCCCCCTAGCCGTAAAACGTGAAGGCGGGATCTAGGAGAAACGAGACCGGGGATTGACCCTTGTGAGACATGGGAAAAAATCAAAAACCCTTTTGACTTCCTCAATCATCACACGGGTTTAAATAACACAAAGAGTCGCTACCATTCAATTTAGGTGTGAATGGACACCAATATATTAAATAAGCACAAAAGGCAAATTTTAGGGTAAAAATAACCCTCCTAGAAAAAACAACCAGAGATGGGTAAGGGGATTAAGTTATGAATAGGGGAAGGTGTTAGGCACCCCTATTCATCCACACAAGGTGGTTGCCAGGTATTATTCATGTTTTTCAAAGAAAAAAGGCTTGCTATAAAATTCATGAAAAATCACAAAATAGACAAAAATATATGGTTTTTTCATATGAATAGTCTGATTGATCCAGAACTTTCAAATATGATCATACCATTCCTAGGGTTTCATGATCAAAATAAAATTGAGATAAAATCAAATAAAATCAATTGAAAATGAAAAATCCAAAAATCTGGCTTCAAGTCAAATTCTAGAAATCTAGAAAAATATGATTTTTATAAAATATTTCAAAATTGAACTTGAATAGTCT
Organism: Buxus sempervirens; assembly: GCA_947561395.2. NCBI lineage: Eukaryota > Viridiplantae > Streptophyta > Magnoliopsida > Buxales > Buxaceae > Buxus > Buxus sempervirens. Next base: position 38,646,569 of record OX387185.1, on the reverse strand, counting down.
AGGACATAGATAAAGCCCAAATTTCACATTAAATCTGAAAATCAAAACCAAAAATACCCACGTTGATGAAGAACATCAAAAGGGGAGAATTTAGACCGTAGGGTCTTCTCTCAATAAGGAAAAACGATTCAAACACAACATCATGAAACCCTAGACTTTATTTTCAGGCTTCTAGATCCAGATCTACCATATTGATCATGATAAATCCAAGATCACAGCTAATATCACAAAAATCACGAAAACAGTGCTGTAGGTGCAAATATGTGGAAAATCCAAATTTTATAAAAAAAGTGGGGATCTCATGCTATAAACATCATGGATTCATGTGATTCATTCATATTCAACATAAAAAGCATTAAAACATGATCAGGATATTTAAAACAGCCACATCTCACAGATTTGAGCACATGGGGATCTATCATGCGGATCCACCTGTTCTCTTTTCCCCTAGATCTCTCTTCACGTTTTATGGCTAGAGAGGATTCTTGAGGTACTTGGAGATAGGTTTGGGTACACAAACACAATCAGAGGCTTTATTCTATAAAAAAGGAGAAAAACAGATATGGGGTTCTATTCTAGGGATCCACCTGTTCTCTTTTCCCCTAGCTCTCTCTTCACGTTTTACGGCTAGAGAGACTCTTGAGGTACTTGGAGGCAAGTTTAGGAATACTAGATACAAAAGATGGCCTTATTCTACAGCAATAGAGATGATCGTATTACATCTAGAATTGAAGACAGAAAATAAAAGGGAAAAGGGACTTACCTGGATTGAGCAAGCAGGGCAGCAGGGGTTCCTCTTCTTCTCTTGGAGCTCCTTGTACTTCAAAATTTCGTGGCCTTTTGCTTGAGAATCTCACCTCTATTTATAGGCAAGCATAGGGGCAAGGCTGGTCCAGAAGGATATATCCTGGTCCTTAAGATAGAGTGAAATACAGAGATAATGCCCATCCATAGCCAACCAAGGTGGCTTCAGCGAATAAAAGACGTAATTCGCTCATTTAAAGATATATTGGACTAAAGATAAAGCTCGGAAATCGAGAGAAGAATAAAACTCGCACGAGTCTTTAGTGATCGTAAATCATTTATGGTCCAACGGTGACCGTATTTTCAATACGGGCGCGCCTGACCGTAGAGCGATCTCGGGCGCGACCGGTCCGTGAATGTAATACGGGCAAAGCCTGTTTTGTTAGTTTTTATGCATTTTTGACCTGTTTTAAATTCTAATTACATGTTTTTACTATTTTCTCATTCTGTAGTGCAATTTGGGGTGTCTACAGCTGCCCCCTCTTTGCTGGTGATTGGAACCAATTACAAGCAGAGAGCAAAAAAGACCCACCAATTGCACTTTTTGAGATCTTTGTCTAATCAATTGCACTTTGCAAGGATTAAATGGATGATTTTTGGAAAAAAGAATTGATTGTGGAAGATTTGCTAGAAATCCCTCAGCTTAAGGGCCAAATCCTCCTCTCTCCTCTCACTGAGCTCTCGTGGCTATGAAGTGAGATTTGAGACAAAATTTTTAAACAAAAGTGAGTATGGTGGCAATCCTTGCAACTTACAACTAATATAAACACTAATATTTTGATAAGTGTGGAGAAAATAATAAAATATGTAATTTTTGGCTTTGCCCGTATTTGTATCACGAACCGATGCTACCCGTAGGTTGATCACGGGCGAACGGGACCGTGTTACTTTCACGGTCATCTGATGACCGTACTTATTTTACGGATTTTGTTCTCTTCTTAAAACCGCGACCGCGAACTTTTTCTCTTCTGCTCGCATTCAAGCCCTAATTTCTCCTCGACCGTATCTTCCTCTACGGTTTTCTTCTCTTCTCCTTCAACAGTCCGACTCGCCATCTTCTTCTCCGACGACTCTCCTATTTCCGGCGACGACTTGCTCATTCCGGCGACTGTTCCCATTTCTTGTTCTTCCACTGTCGTGACATTGGTCTTAACTTTGGGTGTGCTTCGAATTTCCTCAACCGACCGTGAATCATCCTTGAAGCTTCGGTGGAGTAAGATTTTAGCTTGCAAAACTTCCATTCAGATAATCAGGTATGCCTTTTCTCAAATTCTTCTTGTGAACAGTTCGTCCATGAGCTATTCAATCTTCTGTTCCTTGATTGTAGAAATTCAGACTTGTTTTATGGTTCAACCACTGATTTTTATGCCAATGATACATCCGAAAATTGTTGTAGGGATGCTTGGAATGCTTGTATGATCTTCATGAGTAAATCCTATATTCAGCCAAATGATTTTCTGCTCTTGGGCTAACAGTTTTAGCTTTTAAGTGAGCAAATTCTTGAATTTTTGAGCTTGCTTCCTGGTGGATGAACTAATGTTTAAAACTTTCCTGATTGAGACTGGATTTATGTTTTATCTGTAGCATGCCTTCCATTGAAATTTTTATTGCTTTCATTGATCATCATGAAGCAATTTGCCATTGTCATTGGCTCATCCTTACTTAGCATGTTGTTTACATCTGTTCATGCTTTCATTTCAATGTTCTGATTGTAGCAAATGCAAACCAATGCATGATTTTTGCTTTAGAAACCTTAGCTTGAGTTGAACACTCGTGGGTTTAATATGAACTAATTCTTGACTGTATTTGATGTTGAGCATCTTATCCAACTATCTTGGTATGAACACAATATACTTTTGACTTTGCCTTTCTTGTGTTACCTTAGTCTCAATACAAGTATGCTTGAACTTTTATCCTGAAACCAAACAAAAAGGAGATGATTAAAATCAACCTTTAACACATTCATATACATTTTCTTATTTTATATAAAGAGAATATATAAGAAGCCTAAACTTCCTATATATAATTTTTATATATTTTCTTGATTAAAGCAAAGTAAATATCACAAAAGAATTTGTCTAAACAGAAAATTAAACTCCTTCAGTTGACTTCTGACTTGATTGGGAGTTTCTGAAGTATTTTCCTCCATTTTCCAGTTTTTCTTTTTCCTGCAAATCAATTAATCTTGGTTAAAATAAAATCAAGCAATAGAAATTTTACAAGAATAATTAAAAGTCTCCCTGATTTGAACCATAGATGGTCCGCCTTAGATCAGCTTCCAGAGATCCTGCAGATGAGCCTTCCTCTTCGAGGGTTAGGCGTGATCCTGCTGATGTGGCCTCGTCTTCGAGGGCCGAGAGGGATTTGGATTCTGATATCCCAGATCTCCCTTCTGGGGATTCGCGTGAGGCGACCCCAGAGGTATATTCTAACCTTTTTGAATTTAATATTCTTATACAAAAAACATCCCCTTGATCCTTTCCTTCTTTCAATTATTTTCTTTAGCTGGCAGTTGAGGCTTCGGGCAGAGATAGGAGCCGTAGTAGGCGCCGAGCCGGAGGCAGAGATGGAGGTCATGATGAGGACCATAGAGAAGGCCGCAGAGGAGGCCGTGGCAGAGATGAGGCCAGGACTAGGGTTGAGGTCCCTGAGGCGATTGCTGCCCAGATTAGGGATACTGACCTTTTGCATGGCTTGAGGACTCATCCCTCAGTGTGTATTAGGGCAGATATCCCTTTAGAGTATCCGATGTCCCATTATAGAGGTAGCTGGGCCAGCTTTATTAGATTCTTGGGAGCCTGCAGTTCAGCCTACCGTCAGGAGTTAGGTTTATATGGCTTTGGCCTATTTATCACTATTCCAGACGTTCGCCTGGATCGGGCCCTTATTGCGGCGCTGCTGGAGAGATTCTTTCCCGAGACCCTGAGCTTTCATTTTCCGGATATTGAGATCGGGATCAGGCCGTCTGACTTCACGCTCATCACCGGGATTAGGATGATTGGTGATGTTATTCCTGAGATGGTGATGCCAGAGACTGATGAGGTCACTGCTTACCTTGGATATATCGTGCTACCTCCTGAGGCCTGGGATAGAGGGAGAGCGAGATTGTCTCTGACATGGTTGAGAGAGACTTTCAGGGCGAGGCAGTTTGGCCAGCTTGCCGCCGGTGATCACGTTTTCCCATATGCCTTTCGATTCCTTTTTCTGTACATGATGGGATCTTGCTTCTTCCCAGAGGACACGACTTCAGTTAGTCCTCATTTTCTGAGCTTATTAGGGGATCTGCATCGAGCGAGGAGGTATGCATGGGGCCCGCTCATTTTTGGTACTATTTTGGCCGGTCTGCGCCGCTCAGTGAGCGGCCTCTCTACCTCTAGAGGAGCTGGCGTTGGGTGCAGATTCTTCTGGCCCTTCTTGTAGGTAAATCATTCTTTCCTTTTCTCTTTCTTTCTCTCTTTCTCTTTTTCTCTTTTTCTATTCCTCTGACTCTTTACTTCTTTTTGCAGTTTTTTGCTAGGGTTTATATACCCTATTTCCGCCCTACCTCTACGATGCCTGAGGATACATATCCTATGGCATGTAGATGGTGTCATGTGGAGCATGACTCTGAAAAGAGTCGTCCTAGGTCCGCCCGTGCCCACTTGGACAGGCTATACCGGTCTGAGGTAATCTTCATTAATTCCTCTTCTTTCTTCTTTCCTTTTCTTCTTAAATCACATACCTGATATACCGTTCTTTTTCTTCAGCTATTTGTCCCCAGGATGGAGGACATTCATGAGGTGCTGGCCCTTCATGCAGCTAGAGATGATGCCTTTGTCCCTGACCAGAGACGACAGAGATACCAGTTCTTTATTGGTCAGATGGGCAGCATTTGGTACTGCGGTGAGCGCTTTTTCTATCAGCATGTGGGAGAGCCGCGGATTCCTGCCATTCCTACAGATACTACCCCCTATTTTCCTCCTATGCCTTTAGATCCTGCCCAGTTCCTAGATTGGACTGAGGCAGAGACATTATTAGAGGAGGGTGACTATGATGCCTAGTTCAGGCAAGCTTCTGTTGGGTGCCTCATGCCACCCATGCCTGTCCGTGGTGGAGTCACGGAGATAGGAGGGGTAGTGATCAGGTCTTATGATACGACGGTATGCCTTCTTTCTTTGTGATCTTCTATTTCCATTTCATCTGAACTTAGCATTTTTCTGACTTCTTTCTTTTCTATTTCAGGAGGCTGAGTTGGCAGAGATCTGGTCTCGATATGCTGATCTCGAGCGACAGCTTGATGCTGCGATTACTGAGAGGGACGCCCTTTATATCACGATCTCAGACCTCCGGGGACAGCTAGCCAGAGCACAAGGCCAGGCGGGCCCTTCTGATGCACAGGACCAGGCGGGTCCTTCTCAATCTCAGGTTAATTTCTTCTTTTATTTCCATTCCTGCTATTATAATTGTTTATCTGGTTCTGATTGAAATTTCTTCTCTTATTCTCAGAGCTGTTCAATAGCACTTTTCTGGGTAAATCTGTGATCTTCGGGGCTTGTTCGGGAGACCACCCAAGGCACATCCGAATGAATTTTTGTATGAGGCTAGTTTCATCTGAAAGAGGGCCATACAGACTTCACTCACACCAAATTTTGTGAATTTATATGGAGCCGATGTTTCTAAATGATTTTCCAAAGTTGCCCACTTATCACTTTTAATTATCTCCAGCAGCAGATTTTAAAGGAGCATAACTCCTAGGATTTTAATCGGAATGGAGTGAAATTTTGCATGAGACTATTATTTACCATAATCTTTCAAATGGATTTGGTTTGGTTCAATTAAAATTGGATTTGAATGATTTCAAGATAAATGACATTACTTTTTACCAAATTTCCCGGATTTGATTCAACTTGGTTTTGTGTAACTTTTGCTTTGATTTCCATTTATTGGTGATGTTCCAGAAATGATATTGACATAAAAGAGGATCTGGAATCCATTTGGATCTTCATGTGAAAATGTCATACATTTGTCCTTTTTCAAGGTTTTTAATGATTTAGCAAGCTTTCTTATTTTTTTGCATGAACAAACACTTGGCAACCACCTTGTGTGGGTGAATGGGGGTGCCTAACACCTTCCCTCGTTCATAATCTTATCCCTTTACCCATCTCTGGATTTGATTTTCAAGTAGGGTTATTTTTACTCTAGAATTTGCCTTTTAGCACTTTTTGACTATCTTTGAATCATTTGGTGTCCATTCTCACCCTATAATTCTGAATGGTGGCGACTCTCCCAACTTTTTACGTCGAGCCCCGTGTGTTGACGGAGGGATGATCTTCTCCGGTGATTTTTTCCCGTGTCTCACAACTGGCGACTCTGCTCGGGACTTGTGGATTTAAGCCATTTTTGTGTATTTGTTCATGCTTTTTATTTGCTTGCTATTTTGCTTATTTTATTTGTGCATATTATTGTATTTTGAAATCTGATTGGGATGCTTTGAAATTTACATGGATAAAGGCATGTGTATATTGTTGGATTACGCCTAGGATCATGATTATGGTTTTATCTTGTTGTGCATGCCTACTTGTTATATTTTTATACCTTGTTTTGGGAGGTTTTAGTGCCATGTTTTGAGCATGAAAATGAAGTGCATAAATTCAGTAAACTCAACGGGCATTTTTTTTGGGTTTCCAAGCATGTTCTCCCCAATTCAAACCTTTCTTGTGCCATATTTTAGTTATTGAATTTCTAGGCTTTGATTTGGGTATGAATAAAGCATGTTGAGCACCAAAGATGAAGAATACGAAATCTGGAAATTCAGTAGATAATTTTGGGCTTTTTCAAGCATGTTTTTCTCAAACAAAACACCTCTTGGGCAATGCATTTAGGTGCTGTATTTTTAGGCTTGGATTTGGGCATAAAGCAATGTCACTTGAGCATAAAAATGAAGAACATAAAATCTGGAAATTTTATTGTATATTTTGGGGGTTTTCGAGCATGTTTCAACCATCAAAACCTCTCTTATATCATGTCAAGTAGTGCTGAATTTTTAGGCCTCAATTTGGGTAGAAATGGTACACTTTGAGCATAAGAAAAAGCATGAAAATCTGGAAATTTGGGGTAATACTTTTGGGGTTTCAAGCATGCCTTCCATGTTTTAATTGGTTTGTATAACAACATGATTTGGGTGTCATTTTTGGTCATGAGCATGTTTGGGTGTTTACTATCTTGATTGGCTTGTATTTTGCTTCCAATATGATAATTGTATATGCCTTGGCTTGAAATGGTATGCATGGCTACGAAAAAGAGTGGCAAGGGGCTGGGACGTTGTGAATGTACCTCAATTTTAAATGCACTTGAGCACTTTAAACACTTTGCACAGCCTACCCATTACCTATAGAAAGTTGAACCATGAATGTGGGTAGCTTGGCGCACCGAGGTCGTGACTTCGGAAAGCAAAAGTGAAAACATTCACCTTAGAATTTGAGTCAATGATGTGATGACAATGGGATCTATGATTCGATTCCAGGCATCACTAGACTTGAGTTCTAAGTTGCCAATTAAGCCAAAACCCAAAAACCATACGCTTGAAGGTGGAGAAACACGTTTTCAGCTAAAAGTACACAATTGCGTTTGGGGAATTGGGTGTAAATGTGGGAAAGCCGTCTGCATGTTTCACAGGCCAAAGTATAATACCATACTGAAGGTAACACAAGGTGGCGAGGTAAAAGCCATGTATTCTTTTATCTTTATGTGAATTTAAAGCCATGGTGTCCATATGCTTGGGATGAAATTTTTCCCAAAAATGTTTATAACCTAAGGTTGGTGTAACCCATAGGATGAGTTTCCAACTCAATTTAATGGTCATCTTACCCAAAGTCCAAGCAAGAGGCAACCAAGTGTACAAAGTCCAACAATTGGTGCATAACTTTGGAGGGTACAAATACCCTCATGAATTTGTGAATTCTGGCAGGAATGATGTCAAAGCCCAATTTGGGGCAAGTTTTAAAGGCCAAGTCAAGGTGAACATCAAGTGGGAATGAAAATAACACAATTTTGTGAAAAAATGAGTCAAAAAGGGCCATTTCGGCATTAACCGGCAACTCAGGTCGGTTAAGAAGAAGTTTATTCATATCCAGTATACATTATCGGTTACAAAGACCTATGCGTTTATCCGATACAGTAAGCCATAGCCTTATCCGGTATATTATGCCAGATACATTCAAAAAATGCACAAATTGGCTTTTCAGCCCAAATTTTCAGAATAAAATGCCTAAAACACTGTGGATAATCCTTAGGCACCCCAAAGAGAATATAAAAATGTTGCAAAAAATATATATAAATAAATAATATTCTTTTAGGATTTAACCTAATTTTTGAAACTCAAAGAACAAGCTAAGGTGTCATATTTTTTGATATCAATTCAAACATGTTTCAATCAAGCTCTTAAACTTGAAAACCAAGAAAACTCAGCAAATTTCAAGGAAAAAAAAAAAGAAAGAAACCTTTGGTTGGTTATTTTTATCAACCAAATCAAAACATTTGTGGGACACTTGGAAGCCCTAGAATATTCCAAGAAACCTTTGGTTGGTTATTTTTATCAATCAAATCAAAACATTTGTATGACACTTGGAAGCCCTAGAATATTCCAAGAAACCTTTGGTTGGTTATTTTTATCAATCAAATCAAAACATTTGTGGGACACTTGGAAGCCCTAGAATATTCCAAGAAACCTTTGGTTGATTATTTTTATCAATCAAATCAAAACATTTGTGGGACACTTGGAAGCCCTAGAATATTCCAACAAACCTTTGGTTGATTATTTTTATCAATCAAATCAAAACATTTGTGGGACACTTGGAAGCCCTAGAATATTGCAAGAAACCTTTGGTTGATTATTTTTATTAACCAAATCAAAACATTTGTGGGACACGTGGAAGCCCTAGAATATTGCAAGAAACCTTTGGTTGATTATTTTTATCAACCAAATCAAAACATTTGTGGGACACTTGGAAGCCCTAGAATATTCCAAGAAACCTTTGGTTGGTTATTTTTATCAATCAAATCAAAACATTTGTGGGACACTTGGAAGCCCTAGAATATTCCAAGAAACCGTTGGTTGGTTATTTTTATCAATCAAATCAAAAATTTGTGGAACCTTTGGAAGCCCTAAAATATTCCAACACACAAAAAATAAAAAAATAAAAAAAATATAAAAAAATGAAAAAAAAGCAAACAAAAATCTGGACTGGTGTTCACCTGACCTACTTGTCTACATCTATAAGGGTGTGACTCAGGATTAAATGGAAGCTGACATGTTTCTTTGCTTTTCTTTATCCAGGTACACATATTTGCCATCATTGCTCCCGTGACCAGATCCAAAGCCCGAGCCATGAATACTGAAGAGGACCAAGCTCAGGCCACTATACCTGCTCAAGACTTTGCTTAGCTGCAAGAGCAAGTGGCCGGTCTGGCCAAAATGCTGGGGGGCTTACTGGCGGCTCAAGCCCAACAGGCCCAGGCCCAAAATCAAGCATCGACTTCCCATCAGGCACCACCACCTCAGGCCTACATTCCGCCTCAGGTTCAACCCATGCCTGAGCCCATTTCTGAACCGGTCCCTGAGCCCATCCTGATCAGGGAAAACACTGGAAAATCTGAGAAAGAAATTGAAAAGGAAAAAGCCAGGGAAGAGATGGAAAGGAAACTCCTGCACAAGATCGAGAGAATCCAGGAAGAACTGAAAGAGGTGAAGGGGGGAAACAGCTACAGAGGTACCACCTTCGATGATCTCTGCATGTACCCGGATGTATGTCTACCGGCCAAGTTCAAGTGTCCGGACTTTGACAAATTTGATGGCACAGGCTGCCCTATGAGCCACTTGAAACTATACTGCGGGGCCCTATGCCAATTTGGCCGGGATGACGGCATACTGATCCAACTTTTCTAGAGGAGTTTGACAGGGTCAACTTTGAGGTGGTTTGCCACAGTGGACCATGGAAGGATCAGGAGGTGGAAGGACTTGGCTGACGCCTTCTTAGATCAATACAAGTTCAACGCTGAGATCGTGCCAGACCGGTACGACATGATGAGAATGAGCAAGGGGAAAGATGAGTCAGTAAGGCAGTACGCCAAGAGGTGGAGAGAGGCCGCCTCCCAGGTCAGGCTGCCTATGCTGGAGCCTGAAATGATCTTAACATTTATGGGCACATTGGGGCAGCCCTTCTACAACCATTTGGTGGGGCAGATCACCACCAATTTTGCAGCCCTGGTCCAGGTGGCGGACCGGATCGAGGAAGGGATCAAGTCAGGAAGGCTCATCGACTATTCTACTTTGACCGGGCAATCTGATTCCGCTGCTTCCCTGGCACAGAAGAAGGGGGCCGGATTCAAAAAGAACGGAACCAGAAAAGAAGGAGAGGTAAACCTGGTCCAGGCTCCTCCAGCTAAGAAACCGCTCCATGTAAACATCTCTGCACCCCAGCAGACCCAACAGGCCCAACACATTTATCAGACCCCGCACAATGTCAATTTCTCCCCTTCCGTGCCTGCCAACCCAAGGAGGACTTTTACCAAGGAAGAGAGGGAGGCCTGGTTGGCGGCAAGGAGGAACCGAGTCTTTACTCCCCTTCCAGTATCTCTTTCCCAACTACTGCCAACCCTGTTGAAAGGGGAATATGTGACTTTGAAGGAGCCAAGCCCAAATGCCACAAAGGGGAGGAATTTCGATCCGGCAGTCACCTGTGACTTCCACATGGGTGCACCAGGGCACTCCTCAGATGCTTGCTGGGTTCTGAAGCACGCGGTCTAGGACCTGTTGGACCAGAAGGCCCTGGTTTTCAATACTGCTGCACCTTCCACATCAGGAAATGACATTGGGCAGAACCCTCTGCCATACCACAATGGGGCAGGCCCATCCAACTCTATCACTGCCATATCCACCACAAGAAGGGCCTTTGACCCATCTCAACTCATAGCTCCCGTAGGGACCACGGTCAAGGTCCATTTTTTTCAAGAGAAGGAAGAGGAGGAGGTCAATATGGTTTCCCAGAAAAATAATCATGGTGCTGAGGACATCAGTTCCTCTTTGAACCGGGTTTCCTCCCTCATGGCCCAAATAAACACTGTAAGGCCTCCATTGGTCTTTAATTGCAGTCTACCCACTTGTACACCATTCAAGCCATCAAAGGCTCCATTGGTCATCAACCTTGACCCCACCACTGCTTCCATCACCTCTTCTGTCCCCACAAAATTCAAACTCCAACCCTTGGTTGTAAATTTTCAGCCATCCCACAGTATCCCTAAATCGGCCCATACATCCCGATCCAAACTCCAGCCGTTGGTGGTTAACGTCCCTAAATTAGCCTATTCTAAGGCTGCTGTACCATGGAATTACAGCGAGGGAATCACGGCTACGGTTCCGATGGTCAGGGACCACAACCAAGAGGAGGTGAACCTCATGACGAGGTCGGGGAGATGTGCAGGGGGTGGGGAGAAAGAAAAGGAGACAGAGGCAGAGAAAGAGAAAAAAGAAAATGAAGAAAAAATAAAACAAAAAGGAAAGACAAAAATAGGAGAAGACACCCCCCAGGGTGCAGAAAATGAGGCAGTAGACCTCATAAAAATAATTAAGAAAAGTGAATTCAATCTTGTGGATCAGCTAAACAAGGTCCCGGCCCAGATTTCAATATTGGGCCTTTTGCTAAATTCTGAAAAGCACAGGGACGCATTGTTAAGGGTGCTACAGAGTGCACACGTATCCCAGACCATTGATCCAGACCAGCTTGGCAAAATGGTTGGTCAAATCTTGTCACATAATGTGATAAGTTTCTTTGATGGTGAGATCAGCCCAGGTGGGTGCTATCACGTTGACCCTTTGCACATCACAGTGCTTTGTAAGGGCTGCATGGTGGCACGGGTTTTAATTGACAACGGGTCGGCGTTAAACGTCTGCCCGTTAATCACTTTTGTCAAGCTGGGTCTGGACCAGTCAAAGATCAAACAAAATGGGAGGATAGTGAGGGCTTTTAATAGCTCCAAGACCCACTCCCTAGGGGAGATTGAACTGCCGGTTACAATTGGGCCGAATATCTTCAACATCACATTTGAGGTGATGGATATACCCGCGGCCTTCAATCTGCTCCTAGGGAGGCCGTGGATACACTCAGCTAGGGCAATACCATCCACGCTCCACCAAAGGGTGAAATACATAAGAGGGCAAATGGTGATAACAGTCCTAGCTGAGAATTTGGTGCCTCCCATTGTGTCACCTGACGTACCCTTGATAAATGTGGACTTGACTGTTGACAAGATTGCATTTCACTCATTTCAATTTGAGGCGGTCAATTACATACCTGGGAGATGTGAGAAAGAAAAAGAAAGGGGACTACTACAGATAACATGGTGAAGAAAGTGATGGAAAAATACCACTTTCACCCAGGGAAAGGCCTGGGAATCAATTTGCAAGGAATGGTGGAGCCCATCAGGGCCAAGAAACTGGTTCCTAAGGTGGGACTAGGGTTTAAACCCCGAGGCTGGAGGAGGATGAAGTATGAAGAAGGAGAGAAAAGAAGCAAAGGAAAACTTCCTCATCTAAGGGAGAATTTTCCAAGACCCTCTTGCATAATCCAACAATCTCCGTTCATGGGCCAATCCAAGCCTCCTTACCGAAATGTCAATCCTTATCAAAGGCCTTCTGTTCCAACCCTGCAACCATACAACCCATCTTTTATACTGGAAACAGCAAATGGGCCTGGGCCACAGCCTGAGCAGCAGGTGGACTTCTCTGAAGATGTTGGGGCTTTCTTTACCATGACAGAAGGTGATAAGACAGGAGCAGACATGGACCTGCCTTTTATTGATTGGGTAGCAGTAAAAATTCCGGATGAGGTTATATCTGGACTGGGCCCTGTAGACACCTGATTTTTGCACCCCAAAAATAAAGAAAAATGAAAAGTCAAACCTTGAGGGGGTAAAAAAATTGACTTTTTGATTCAAGTAAATTTGGCCATCAAACTTCATCTCGTTGAAAAGAGCATTTCGACACGGTTCCAACGCAATCAAGTTTGCTGGAATCGAAGTCCAGATGAGGAAGTTATGAGCCGGTCAAACTTTTAGGGGGCAAAACGTTGACTTTCTGCTTGACCCCAATTCAACTGCCAAACTTGATTCCAATGGATAGGTGGTTCCGAGCCGGTTCCAACGACACTAAGTTTGCCGAAATCGGACACCGGATGAAGAAGTTATGAGCAGTTGAAGTTTCAGAAAAACTGCCCATGTGGCAAAAAGGCAACAAAAAATGGAATAAACCAATAAAATAAATAAGATAAATGTGTTTATTAATATTTTAATAAAGAGAATCTCACTTTTTAATAAAATAATCGGAAAAATCAAATGAAAATCTTGCAAAAAACCCAATTGAATAAAGGTTTGAAATCCAGACATTTTAAAAACGTGCTGGATCGTATTTCAATTACGGGCAGCGCATGCCCGTATTTCAAATACGGGCAAGCTTTTGGAAGAAGACACGCGTCACTGTACGGCGGGACACGCGTCCCATACGACCGATTTCACGAGTTTTGGAAATGTGCGTTTTTTGCCCGTATTTGAATTACGGGCAAGGCACGCCCGTACTTCAAGTACGAGCAAGGCATGCCCGTACTTAAAATACGGGCACGCCCCTTTTTGCCTATAAATAGAGAGGCCCCCCCTCATTTCAACAAGCCTTCTCCTTTGGCCCTGTCCTCCTTCTCCCCCAGCATTTCCACGTCCAAGATCTGTCCAAACTCTGTCTCTCCCAATACCCAAAATCCCTAATGACCAAAGTACCCTTATACTGCCCAAATTTCATCTACACTCTTCTTTTTTCATCCTTTGAGCATCAAGAACCTACCAAACCTCTACCAAAACCCTTCTAAGAAATCACGGAGGACACGGAAGCGCTGCCCAATTTACTCGGAGGAACCATAACCAGAAAGTAATCATATTGTAAGTATGTTAAGCTTTATAACATAATATTATCAATTTCAATATCTCTTCTGGTTTCTTTTCTATATTTTGTTCTTGTTACCACTAATCCAACTGCTGTTTTTTGAAAGTCATGAAAGGTTAATTTCAGGGAGATGGTCATGATAAAAAAAAGGGGAAAGAAAATGCCTTAAGGACATCTTAATTAACTAATTTAGTAATCTTTCTTGGTTCTTTGGAAAGGCAGAATTTGACTCCTTTGAGGTTCCCTAATTCCCTGTAAACTCCCCTTTTCCCATTCTGGAATTCGGCTACAAATAATCAAAGAGGAGGTTTTATTGCTTCAAGAAAATCAAAAGGAAGAAGAAGAGAATAGCCTTTTAGGCCAAATGAAGGGAATGTAGCATTTGAAGAATCTGGAATCCCAGTTGAAGCTGCTGGAACACATGAGAAGGTCGCCGGAGTAATCCCAAGATGAGCCGGCACCAAAAATGCAAAACTGGATGTGCCCGTAAACTCAGAACGGTCCGGGCAGGACCGTGTTTGCTTCACGGGCGAGCCAAACCGGATTTCGTTCACGGGCAAGGGTGGACCGTATAGAAAATACGGGCAGTTGTAAATATAACTAAAAAACATAATTTCCCGGCCCGGTTGAACCTGATCCGACCTGAACCGGCCTGAACCAGTCCCTTAAGCAATTTGGGATATCTTAAGCCCATCTTTGGACCGTGGGCCCAAATGGACCCACAAAGGCACCTTGAGCCCACTTGTGGGGCCCACCTTATACTGGCCTATACCAGGCCTGTTTTCAATGAACAGGCCCAGGCCCCTTGACCCTTGGCTAATGGGCCAAATCCAAGCTCACTAAGCCCATTGCATGTGTAAATAGTTTAAATAAATAACCAAATGGGTTACCCAATAACCTAACTGGGCCCCAAGCCCAACCGTGGCAACCCGCGGGTCTTCCAACGGGACCTGGGTCCGACCCACTCCATTAAATAAAAAGATAAAACCAAACTAAAAGGGACCCACACCTTCAGAGGGCCCCGCCAGACCTAACAAGGCAGCATGCTGGTCTAGGAAAAGGGTGAAATTGACTCAAAAACCAGGGAGACCCGAGGGACCCGTCAGACCGACGGGGCGGACCGGGGTGTCTTTAGGACTTCCCCGGACCGTAACCGAGGACTTAGCTAGAACTCTGAAAAAGCTGTAGACCAGACTTAGACCCGATTAGGACAAAACCGTGTCTGCCTGCACTCTCAGGCAGTGGCGACTCAAAATATCCCGTGGCACGCACAAACGTGCGCCCGGTGTGCGATCTAGGATCCAATTTTAGGTGCGCACAGGCTCCGTAACAGAAAAGGGCAGTACCCACCTGGTGATGATGGCATCGGATTCTGGGTGTGAGGAGCAGGTTTGCACAATATCCCCTGCTCCCCAAAATTTTGTACTGAACAATTGGGAGGAAACTCCCCTTACCTTTGAAGCAGCGTTTGTTTGGCAAACTGACGTGGCTTCCAAAACAAAACTCCAATAGTGGAATGCCATTTCCCTGAAGGTCCTAATGAGCCTTCGTCTTCAGGGGAATTATGTTTAGAAGGCTCACGAAAAACCCAAAAAGATTTTTCTATTTTTTCTAGAAAATTTAATTTTTTCAAAAAGGTCCAAACCACTTATGAACCATATAAGCAAACTGAATCGGACCAGGTTGAATATGACTTCAACTTCGAGCTCGACTTTGATCTCATGGGGATCGAAGAAGAGACCGAGGTCGTAGAAGAAGACGTTCCAAAAGAAATTGAATATCAATTGGAACGTCATGAAAAGGGGGTCCAACCTAATATTGAGGAGACCATATCAATAAACCTTGGGACCGAAGATGACCCAAAAATAGTCAAAATTGGGGCCTGCTTATCTGATGTACAGCAAAATGAAATGACACAGTTTTTGGCAGATTATAAGGACGTGTTCGCCTGGTCATATCAGGACATGCCGGGGTTGGACACTGGCATGGTGGTGCACAAGTTGCCAATTTTGCCAGGGGTTAAGCCAATTAAGCAGAAGCTGAGAAGATTGAAACCTGAATGGACCTTGAAGGTCAGGGACGAAGTGGTCAAACAATTCCAAGCGGGATTTCTGGCAGTCTCCACATACCCCGAGTGGCTTGCAAACATAGTGCCGGTACCAAAGAAGGACGGGAAAGTCAGAATGTGCGTAGACTACAGAGATCTGAACAAGGCAAGCCCAAAGGATGATTTTCCACTTCTACACATCGACATTCTGGTCGATAATACTGCGGTACATAGCCAATTTTCGTTCATGGATGGTTTCTCGGGATACAATCAGATCAAAATGGCTAAGGAAGATCAAGAGAAAACAGCGTTTATCACACTTTGGGGCACCTTCCATTACACAGTCATGCCATTTGGGCTTAAAAACGCTGGGGCAACGTACCAGCGGGCCATGACAGCACTATTCCATGACATGATCCATAAGGAGATGGAGGTCTACGTGGACGATATGATTGCCAAATCATGCAAATAGGAGGACCACTTGATCAATCTGAAGAAAGTGTTTGATCGACTCATGAAATACAGTCTACGGCTTAACCCGGCTAAATGCGTCTTTGGGGCTACATCAGGGAAGTTGCTGGGATTTATAGTGAGCAGAAGAGGAATTGAAATTGACCCGGCTAAAGCCAAGGCCATAATTGAAATGCCATCACCCAGAACAGAGAAGGAGGTCAGGGGCTTTCTTGGAAGAATTCAGTACATAAGCCGGTTCATAGCACAACTCACTGCAATCTGTGAACCTATTTTCAAACTTCTGAGGAAGGATAACCCGACGGTCTGGAATGAGGATTGTCAGCAGGCATTTGATACGATAAAGAGATATTTGCTGAATCCACCTGTGCTAGTGCCACCAACTCCAGGAAGACCGCTGATCCTGTACTTGTCAGTGTTGGAAACATCGATGGGATGTGTCTTGGGGCAGCATGATGAGACGGGTAGAAAAGAAAGGGCAATTTACTATCTGAGTAAAAAATTCACAGAATATGAGGCCAAGTACTCACCATTGGAAAAGACTTGTTGTGCTCTAGTGTAGGCAACTCAGAGGCTAAGGCATTACTTCCTTAGTCACTCCACATTATTGATATCCCGGATGGACCCCCTGAAATATTTATTTGAGAAACCGACACTGATGGGCAGAACAGCAAAGTGGCAACTACTACTGTCCGAGTTTGACCTCACATACATCACCCAGAAGGCGATCAAGGGTCAGGCCATTGCTGATCACCTGGCTGCACATCCTTTGCCAGAATACCAACCTCTGAAGACCAACTTTCCAGATGAGGCAATTCTGTTTACTAAAGAGGAGGAAAGTGAGAGCTCTTGGCAGATGTTCTTCGATGGGGCCGCCAACATGAACGGAAATGGAATAAGGGCAGTTTTGGTCAAGCCAGATGGGTCCCATATCCCAATCGCAGTGAAGCTAAGATTCCAGTGCACCAATAATATTGCAGAATATGAAGCATGTATAATTGGGTTGCAGGCCGCCATAGATCATGAAGTGGAGGAACCTGACGTATACGGAGATTCGAGTCTTATCATCTTCCAAACAACTGGTGAATGGAAAACCAAGGATCACAAATTGGTCCCCTATCACCAGTATTTGGAAGAAATAAGCACAAATTTTACTCGAATTTCCTTTAACTATATGCCAAGGGCCAAGAATCAGTTCGCGGACGCTCTAGCAACATTAGCTTCCATGGTTAGCATACCAGAAGGGGTAGACATCAAACCACTGGAAATTGAGGTCAGGGATGAACCAGCTTATTGTCTCGTTCTGGAGGGAACACCAGAAGAGGAAACACCATGGTTTCAAGACATTAAAAATTTCTTGAACAATCGGAGTTTGCCAGAAAATGCCACTTCTACTGAGAAAAGGACAATACAGAGATTAGTTGGTCAATTCCTGCTAAGTGGTGGACACTTGTACAAGAGATCACATAATGACATTCTGCTCAGGTGTGTTGCTAAGGCTGAGTCAGAAAGGTTAATCGAGACTGTACATGGAGGAGTCTGCGGACCCCATATGAACGGACACATGCTGGCAAAGAAGATCCTACGGTTGGGATACTACTGGTCGACCATGGAGCATGATTGCTGTATACATGTCAGGAGGTGTCACCAATGTCAGATATATGCAGATAATAAGCATGCACCCCCAAGTGAGTTGCACAACATGACATTCCCATGGCCCTTTTCCATGTGGGGCATAGACGTCATTGGCATGATTTCACCTAAGGCATCGAACGGGCACAGATTTATCTTGGTAGCAATTGATTATTTCACTAAGTGGGTGGAAGCAGCCTCATATGCGAATATCACGAGCAACCATGTTATTAAGTTTTTGAAGCACAATATTATTTGTCACTATGGACTGCCAAGTGCCATAGTATCAGACAACGCTTCAAATATTAAGAACAAAGACATGAAGAAGATGTGTGAGCAGTTTCAGATCACCCACCACAAGTCAGCTCCGTACAGGCCAAAGATGAATGGGGCAGTGGAAGCAGCAAAAAAGAACATAAAGAAAATCATACAGAAAATGGTAGTGAGTTACAAGGATTGGCACGAAATGCTGCCACTTGCTCTGCATGCCTACAGAACCTCAATCCGAACTTCGACTGGGGCAACCCCGTATTCCTTACTCTATGGAATGGAAGCAGTCTTGCCAGTGGAAGTAGAAATCCCATCACTCAGAGTGCTCATGGAGGCTGAATTGGAAGAAGCTGAATGGATATAGTCAAGAAGTGATCAACTCAACCTAATAGAAGAGAAGCGATTGAAAGCGCTATGTCATGGCTAGTTGTACCAACGAAGAATGGCCCGAGCCTACAATAAGAAAGTGAGGCCCAGAACTTTCCAAGAAGGAAACCTAGTTCTAAAGAAAATTCTACCATTTTTGGAAGATCCTCGTGGTAAGTTCAAGCCGAATTGGGAAGGGCCGTATGTCATCAAGAAGGTCCTGTCAGGGGGTGCACTCATCTTGACAGAAATGGATGGGACAGATTTTCCTGAACTGATTAACTCTGATGCAGTAAAAAGGTATTTTCCTTGATTGAACGTTACTAGGAAATGATCCGAGGCCCTTTTTTCTTTTTTCTCTCAAATTTCAATCCCTAGTCTAGCCAAGTTGAGCCGGTTCGTTTCTTTGATAAACCTAAACCGGACTTACAATCTTATACTGGGGCAAAACAAATTGGGGCAAGGCCAATTAAGGCAAAAATGAGAAAAAAAAAGAAAAAAGCAAAGACAAATGGCAAATGAAAGCCAAGTGTGAAAAGAGAGGAAAGGGATGCAATTTGGGGAAATGGGGAAAAATTCATCATGACTGTAAGTCCGGTCGACCTATTTCCACATTTAAAAAATTTTGAGCCTTTAATACCTTTTCTTTCATAAACCGAGCCTAGCCTTTATTTTGTCCTATTTCTAAGCCCTCGGTGATCTTAGTATGTTCATTCAAATTTCAGAATGAAATTGGTGATGATGGAATGCAGAAGCCGGCTCTAGTGAGAACCGTAACTGGCGCTAGGGGCAATATTGGCAAGAAAAAAAAAGAATAAAGAATTAAAAAAAAAGAAAGGAAAAGATCAAAGGTTGAGTTGATCATGTGATTCAAGCTTGAAGAGAAATCAGCACAGGTACTGAGACGGAGCAGATTGGGTAATACGGTCAATTCTGAAAAAAGGGCAGTTGGGGATGACTCTAAAGGTCCTAAGATGGACGGTTTTGATCCCTCATTATTACTTGGACTACCCTCTTCATTATTTAACCTGGTTTTAATTCATTTAATTATGGGTGATTAAGGGTATGGACCAAATTTCAAAAAAAAAATAATAATAAATATATATATATATATAAAGAAAAACTGTACTTTGGCCAGTGATGAGAAATCAAATACTTTTCATAAAACCTTTGTTTTTACAAGCATCTGAGCATTCTGAGGCCAATAATATAAAAAATTATTTTTGAATTAAATACTTTGGCTTTCCCACTATTGGAGTTTGCTTTCGTACAAAGGTATGAAAAAAAATGTGCAGGAAATAAAGCTAGTCTCTGTCTCCTAGCCGCTCCTCAAGCTCCCGAATCCGAGCGGCCTGAGCTACAATAACCCCAGAAGCCCCCTCTGCAGCGGGATCACTCAAGAAGGAAATGACCTCATCTGAAAGGGTCTGTCTAATCCGCATGCTCCTAAGGCTGGCTAAAGTATCCTGGTGCTTCTGCTGTATCATCCGAACCTCAAAGCGGCGGGCCTGCCTCTGCTCCTCAAGTTGCTTTTCCATAGCAAGACGGCGGGACACCTGCTCTGCAAGTTGCCTTTCCATGTCAAGGCCCCGTATCCTGAGCTCCTGGGCCTCTCGTACCCATATCTACTGAAGTCGCTTGTGAGAAGCTCTCTCAGACTCCAGAATGTCCTCATAAGTAGGAGCCAAGACTGCAGGAGGATCTTTAGGTACTGAAGCCTGACTCTGTATCTGCTCCCTGATCCAGAAGAGATAGTCCTTCACATGGGACTCTGAGAAGACTGGGCCCCACATGAAGCGAACATAAGACCACTCCCTCATCAACCAGGCATTCAGCTTCATGGTAGCTGGAGAAAGTGGCCCAAGGTGGTCCTCATATCCACTTGGGATTATAATCCCCTGGGTCGCTTTGAACTGACGAAGGACCCACAAAGGAAGGTAGAGCACCGCATGTCTCAGGCCAGCCAGAATCAGAAAATTACGGTCTCGGAAGTTGATCACGGTTTCTGCATTGTGCTGATAGGTACCAGGCCACCTCACCTGATCATCCTGGAGTGAACCCAAGAAAGTGAACCAACCCTGTTTACCCCCTGGAATATCAAGACACCCCCGGTTGCTCATCAAGATAGGAACTTTCAAGCTTGGGAAGAAGTGCCTATTGATTTCCTCAATCTGACTCAAGTGGTCAAGTAGCCAAAGCTGCAAAGGAGGAGAGATATTTCAGTGTATTGCAAAAGAAAAAAAAGCAAAAAGCAAAAAAGAAGAAAAAAATATAGAAAAAGAAAAGAAAAAAATTACCTGCAAGATAGGGGCACATGACAGGAAACGCTTTGTCTTCCTGTAGTAACAGTCAGTCAAAGCCTGATACATCTCCGCCAAAATCATAGGAGCCAATCTCTCCCTCTCCCTAACCTGGCATACAACTGAGATTAGGGCCAAGTCCACCTCATCGTCATCCCTTGAGAAAAGCAGTTGATTAACCACTATCAGGGTCAAGGCATTGAACCTGGCTTCCTTGTTCTCCCCCTCAAGAGCTTCTCAGCCAGAAAAGACTTGGAGAAAGTCAAAAGGGTATCAGAATCCCCTAAATCCTTCTTCCTTATGCCCAGGAAACTAGAAGCCTCCTTCTTCTAGCTGGGCCTAAGGGGTGGGTTCACTACCTTCTCTGCAAACCTCAAGCCCAGGATGGTTTCAACCTCCTCAATGGTTGGGGTCATCTCATGGTCCCCAAAACGAAAAAGGTTTAAGTCCGGTACCCAATGGCCAATCATGGCTTCAATAATCTCCCACTTGAAGGGAATCTTCGGGATGAGCAGAATGTGGCCTAGATGGGTGGAATCACATCTCCTCTTTTCATCAAGGGTCATAGAATTAACCCATCTAGTGTAAAAGGAGTCCACAGGATTATACCTAGTGAGGTTAGGGGGTTTTGATCTAAAAGGTTGTTTTGCAGGGGAGGCTGCATGAACAGACAATGGCAAGGCAGAGGATGATCTGGAATCCATTGGAGATGATGGGAGCAAGCTAGAACCCAATGGGAGGAAGAAAAAGGCGAAAAAGGGGTTTTATAAACTCAAAAACTCGTAAAAAATACGTAAATCCCGAGGCTGGTTGCATTTATAGCATCTTTTAATGTATCCGACAACTCAGATCGGATACAAAAGGTTCTATTCATATCCGATGAAGTATGCTGGATACAAAGGGGACCATGCGTATTTGGCATTTTATGCCGGATACAAAGAAAATCAATGTATCCGGTTTGATATGCCAGATACAAAGAAAAAATGCAAAAAAAGAGAAAAAAGAGAGAAAAAGAAAAAAAAAGAAAAGAGAAAAAAAGAGGAGGAGCAAAAAGAAATGAGCTGCAAAGTCTGCTATTTTCATAAAAAATCCCTATTTTACCTTAAAATCCACTTCATAGCCATGAGAGCTCAGTGGAATTTGGGGACAACTCTGGAAATGTGTTGGTAAAAAAGGAAGATATTCACTCAAATTTTCAACTCGGTTTGATAAAAAATCAGTTTCCAAAAATCATATTTTTGGGCTTAAAATCCACTTCATAGCCACAAAAGCTTAGTGGAATTTAAAAATTCTTGGAGAAATGCCCCTTAAAGTTAGGGCTTTTTGGCAAATCTTCACCCAAAAATTATTTTTACAAAATTGAATTGAACCAAGCAAATCAAGGTTAAGGGAGTGCAATTTGGGCTTGTCTAATTTTGCAGCTCATTGCTTCGCAACTCCCGCAAAGAGGGGCAGTTGTAGACACCCTAAATTGCATAGTAAAAATGATCAATAATCAGCAAAAATCATTGCTACCTTTTAAACCAGCACAAAAATGTGAAAAAAGCAAGTTTTTCTTGTATCCGACAACTCAGGTCGGATACAAGTGCATCTGTTCGTATCCGGCAACACATGTCGGATACAAGTAGCCCTTAAGTTATCCGGCAACATATGCCGGATACACATAGGCGCTAGCGTATCCGACCTGACATGCCGGATACAAGTAGCCCTTAAGTTATCCGGCAACATATGCCGGATACACATAGGCGCTAGCGTATCCGACCTGACATGCCGGATACACTAGTTTTGCCCAAAATTAGGGTTTTCCGAGAGCTTTCACCTTTTACCATCATATCCTTCATTAAATGAAGGGAAATCTCAAAAATAGCCTTAGGGTTAAGGTTGGTGGGCTATAGACATTATGTTGTGTCTACCACTCTCACCAACCCTAACCCTAGCCTTTGCCTATAAATAGGAGGCTCCTCCTTAAGCAAAGGGCCAACAACTCTCTTACCAATAATTCTTGCCAAGAAGAGCTCCGAGTGAAGAGGGAAACCGCTACGGAATTGCTTCCAGAACTCAGGTAAGCCTCAAACTTATCTTTTATTTTCTATTTTACATTTCTAGATCTAGATCTCTTCTTCTACCTTTCTGTAGAATAAGGCCTTTTTGTGTGTATGAAAATCCTTCCCCGGCTCAAAGTATCTCAAGACTCCCCCTAGCCGTAAAACGTGAAAGCGGGATCTAGGAGAAACGAGACTGGGGATTGAACTTAGTACTAGAACCTATTTAGAATAAAGCCTTTTGAATCTATGTAAACCGTTCCAATTTCAAAGTACCCCAAGATTATCTTGAAGAACCGTGTTTAACGGGGAGAGAGAACTAAGGGAAACGATAATGGAACGGAACCCTAGGTTGCTTTTAGAACCCTATTTCAAATGAATGAGAATGCATGCTATGTTGTTATATTGTTCTTGAATGATTTTCACTTACATATACATTGCACCCGTTTTGGCGGGATAGGCTCATATTTTGGGTTTATTACATTTATTGTGATAAATCTGAAATAAATGGCCTCAATCAATTCTGGAATGTTTTTAAAAGATTTTTAAAAGATTTGGATTCATCTTGCACAAATCACCCACACTTTGTCACAGTTTTGAGTTGGTTTTGTTTAAAAAAGGCTTAACTTGACAGCAACTGTACCCCTACTTTGGACACTCATAACTTCATCGTCCGGATGAATTTTGGAGTGATTCTAGAACCATGGGAAAGGTGAGGCTGTCTAGTTTATGTCTACCAAATATCATTAATTTCTATCAAGCGGATATTTGACACCTCTTTGTCGAAGTTGATTGGACAGTTCAGGTTTAAATACGGAACTTGTCACTTCGACGGAGCGCCATGTGTTCATTTTAAATCTGATCCGAGTGATTTTTGTTTTTGGGCACTCCTTTATGAGTCTATTTTTAAATCCAGTTGGTTTCATAATTGTTTGACTCCATTTGTATTATTGGTAACAGATTTACTCAGAACTACTCATCAGTACTTTTCTAGGTAAATCTGTGATCTTCGGGGCCTGTTCGAGAGACCACCCAAGGCACATCCAAATGAATTTTTGTATGAGGCTAGTTTCGTTCGAAATATGACCATACAGACTTCAATTACACCAAATTTCGTGGATTTTTATGAAGTGTATTTTTCTAGGTGATTTTCCAAACTTGCATGCTTATCACTTTTGATTTTCCCCAGCAACAACTTTAAAGGAGCATAACTCCTAGGATTTCAACCGGATTTACTTGAAATTTTGCATGAGTCTCTTATTTACCATAATCTTTCAAATGGATTTGGTTTGATTCAATTTAAAATTGATTTTGAATGATTTCAAGACAAATGGCATTACTTTTCACCTAATTTTCCGGATTTAACTCAACTTGGTTTTGTGCAACTTTTGCTTTGGATTTCCATTTTTGTTGATATTCCAGAAATAATATTGACATAAAAGATGATCTGAAATTCATTTGGATCTTCATGTGGAGATATCATATATTTGGCCTTTTTCAAGGTTTTTGATAATTTTTAGCAAGCTTTCTTATTTCTTTTTTTTTTTTTTTTTTGCATGAACAAACACTTGGCAACCACCTTGTGTGGATGAATGGGGGTGCCTAACACCTTCCCCCGTTCATAATCTAATCCTCTTACCCATCTCTGGATTTGGTTTTCAAGTAGGGTTATTTTTACCCTAGAATTTATCTTTTAGCTATTTTTTATTATTGATTGAATCTTTTGGTGTCCATTCACACCCAAAATCTGAATGGTGGCAACTCTCCCAACCTTTTACATCAAGCCCCGTGTGTTGACGGTGGGATGATCATCTCTGGTGATTTTTTCCGTGTCTCACAATACATATATAATTCTTTGTATGTAAAATATTATTTCGAATACAAAGATTTTTGTTTGTATCTGACCTGAGTTATCGGATACAAGTGTTTTATTCTAAATTGAAAAACCCCGTGAGTTTTCACTTATTTACGTTCATACCTCTATCTGGGATGTCTAAATTCCCCAAATTGGCCTCCGAAATTGGCCAAATTCCTCCAATTCATGCCTTGGACTTGAGTTGGAAGATTCTAGACACACTTTTGTGTCTACCCTTGGTCTTGCCTATAAATAAAGAGCCTCTCCTCTTGCAAATGGCTGAGGATCTAAAGTTTGAAGAGCTCTTGAAGAAGAAGGGAAACTCTGCCCAACTCTCCACTCAAGCACTCAAGCAACCAAGGTAAGCTTCTAAGCTTTATTCTTCTATATATTTTTACTTCATTCCAAGCACTCTCTCCTTTTACCTTTTTGTAGATAAGGCCTTGAGTGTGTTTGCAACCCTAAACCATGCTTAAAGTACCTTAAGCACATTCTCTAGCCGTAAAACGTGAAGAGAGAGCTAGGAGAAACAAGTGTTGGGATGGAACCTTAGGTTTAGAACCCTTTGTGATGAGATTTTTGAATGATTCATGTTGATTTGTATATGATTGATGTTTGTATGTGTTTTGATTTCAAATCTGGAAGAATTACATATATCTATGCTCTTTATAGCATTAGATCTTAATTCTCTCCTAAAAATCTGATTTCCTACACATTTTCATGCACACATCACTTGATTTTTGCCAAAATAGGCATAGATTTTTGATCTACTATGCTCAATATGGTAGATCTAAGATCAGTGGTCTTAGAGCAACTTTTTAGGACTTTGTAAGTTGATTTCAAGTGGTTTTAATATTCTAGAGAAGGCCTCATGGTCTAATCTCTCTTATTTGGGCATTTTACACCAATTTGGGTAAATTTGGTTCTTCCTCTCCAATTACTGAGAGATTTGAGCTAAATCCATGCCCTAAATATTTCTGAGTATTTTTCAACTCATTCTAAGTGATTTCAAATCAGATTATGTGGATCAAACACACACACACACACACACACACACTGTTTTGGCTTGGTTTTACTTAAGCTTTACAGATCTGGACAGAACTTATACCTTGTCTTGAATCATTCATAACTTCGTCATATGGATGAATTTTTGAATGATTCCAGAGACATGTGATAGGTGAAGATGTCAAGTTTAATTTTGTAAAATTTGAGCAATTTATATGGAGCCAATTTTTCAAATGATTTGATTAAAATTGATAAGTCAGATCAGATCAAATTGCTGAACTTGTCACTTTGATTGAGTACCAAAGGCTCATTTTAACTTCAATTTGTGCTATTTTAATCTCTGAGTCTTCCTTTATGAGTCTACTTTCAAATTCAATTGGTTTCAATAGGTTTCACTTTAATTTGATTTCTGTGTATTTTATTGATTATGTACTGCTCAGTAGCAAATTACAAAGTCAATCTGTGATCCTCTAGGCATGTTTGAGAGGGCACAAAAGCCACAAATGGATGAAATTTTGATTGAGGCCAGTTCCATTTGTAATATGGCACCTCATACTGCATTCACACCAATTTCCAAGGATTTATATGGAGCAAATCTCCACAAATAGACTTTCAAAGTTGGCTATTCACCGCTTTAACTGTTTTACAACAACAACTTAGAACAATTGTATTTTTTTTTTATTTCAATCGGATTGAATTTGAATTTTTTACTGAGTCTTCTACTTCATATAAGTTTTCAAATGGCTTTGGTTTTACTTAATTTGAGTTTGAATTGAATGACTTATGGTTGGTTGGGTTTTCCAAGCTTAAATGGATTAATCTTGAATTGATTTTTCCAGATTTGATTTAGTTCGCTTTTCTTCAAGTTTTACTTTGAATTTTACTTGATCATGAAGTCTTAGAGGTGATATATCCATAGAGGGAGTCTAGAGTCTATTGGTCTACTCATATGGAAGAGTCACACATTTATTTGTTTACTTTACTTACTTTTTAAGTGATTCTTTTTATACAAGCAATTTTCAAGCATGAATAGCATATGGTAACCATCTTGTATGAATGAGTAGGGGTGCCTAACACCTTCCCCTACTCATAACATAATCCCCTTACCTGATCTCTGGATTAAAACATGAAGTAGAGCTACTTTTAGCTTTATTTTTACTTTTTATGCACATTTTGGTGTCCATTCACACCTTAACCTGAATGGTGGCGACTCCAATATTTTGTGAACCCCGAGTAATGAATATAAGGTCACGTAGGTGATTTTCCATGTCTCACACTTTGTAGGT
Organism: Buxus sempervirens; assembly: GCA_947561395.2. NCBI lineage: Eukaryota > Viridiplantae > Streptophyta > Magnoliopsida > Buxales > Buxaceae > Buxus > Buxus sempervirens. The sequence continues at coordinate 38,619,527 of OX387185.1, read as the reverse complement.
AAGGGTCATGGCTTTTCTGATGCTGTGCAAACAGTTTTTTTTGGCCCTGAATCGAAAACTCAGTTCGGTCAAACTCAATTTCATGTGTAACCGAATTTGAATTTCGGTCATGAAGATTTTATGTACAACCGAAATCAAATTTTGATTATACATATATTTGATTATGACCGAAATATAATTTCGGTTATAATGTTTTTTTTTGTGTGTAGCCGAACTGAGTTCTCGATTACAAGTGATTTTTTCAATTTGAAAAACCCCGCGAGCTTTCACTTATTTACATCCATACCTCTCTCTGGGAAGCTTGAATTTCCCAATTTGACCTCCAAAATTGGTCAAATGACTTCCAATTATCCCTTTGAGATTGAATTGGAAGGATCTAAATACATTTTTGTGTCTACCCTTAGGAATTTCTTGCCCTTGCTCTTGCATATAAATAGAAGGTCTCTCCTCTAGTAAGGGGCTGTAATTTTGAAGATAGAGAGCTCTTGAAGAAGAAAGGAACTTCTGCCTATTCTCCACTCAAGCCTCTCAAGCATCCAAGTTGAGCTTCTAGCCCCTCTCCATTAATCTTCTTTTAAATTCAAGTACTCTCATCTTCTACCTTTTTGTAGATAAGGTCTTGTTTGTGTTTGTAGCCCCAAACCATGCTTAAAGTACCTTAAGCCTCCTCTCTAGCTGTAAAACGTGAAGAGAGAGCTAGGTGAAACAAGTATTGGAATTGATCATTTAGGCTTAGAACCATTTTGATAAAATATATGCACGATTTGTTTATGATTGTGTGTGATTGATGTTTGTGTATGTTTGTCTCTAGTTCTAGAGGAATTACATAGATCCATGCTATTTGATAGCAATGGATCTCAATTCTCTCATAAAATCTGATTTCCTACACACTTTAATACACACATACACTTGATTTTGTCAAAATAGGCATGGATGTTAGATCTACTATTCTTAATATAGTAGATCTAAGATTAGAGGCCTTAGAACAACCTCTTATGATTTTTTGATTTGATTTTAATTGGTTTTAATCTCTTAGAGAAGACCTCATGGTCTATTCTCTCTCAAATTGAGCAAATCTTAGCCAATATGGGAAGATTTGGCTCTTCCTCTCCAAACAATGAGAGATATGAGCCAAATCCTTGCCCTAAATGTTCTTTGGATTGTTTTTAAGTCATATCAAGTGATTTCAAGTCAAATCTAGTGAATCAAATGCACACACATATGATTTTGTCTTAATTTTCACTCAATTTTACAGAACTTGTATGTTGTCTTGGATCATTCATAACTTCATCATATGGTTGAATTTTTGAATAATTCTAGAGGTATGTGAAAGGTGAGGAAGTGTAGTTTAATTTTATAAAATTTGAACAATTTATATGGAACCTATTTTTCAAACCATTTGATTGAAGTTGATGAGTTAGATCAGAATAGTTTGTTGTACTTGTCACTTTGATTGAGCACCAAAGGCTCATTTCAACTTTGATTTGAGTGATTTTAATTTCTAACTCTTTCTTTATGAGTCTACTTTCAAATCCAATTGGTTTCATAACTTATCACTTTGATTTAAGCTTTGTGTGCTTGATTGACTCTGTGCTGCTCAATAGCAGATTACAGAGTCAATCTGTAATCCTCGAAGATGGTACCTCATACTTCATTCACACCAATTTTCAAAGATTTATATGGAACCAATCTCCACGAATAGGTTTTTAAAGTTGGTTACTCATCACTTTCACTGTTTTACAACAATAGTTTTGAGCAATTATATCTCTCTGGTTTTAAATCGGATTTGAATAAATTTTTTTATTGAATCTTCTATTCCATATAAGCTATTAAATGGCTTTGGTTTTACTCAATTTGAGCTTGAATTGGATGACTTATGGTTAATTGAAGTTTATTACCTCAAATAGCTCTATTGCACCAATTTTCTCCATATTTGGTTTGATTTCATTCTTATACATTTTTTTTTATTTTTACTTTAATCATGAAGTCCTGAAAGTGATACATTCATAGAGAGAGTTCAGAATTCATTGGACTACTCATATGGAGAAATCACACATGTGTTTTTTCCATTTTTACCTATTTTTGAGTGACTTTGTTATGCAAGCAAGTATATAGCATGAATAGGCATATGACAACCATATTGTATGGATGAGTAGGGGTGCCTAACACCTTCCCTTACTCATAACCTGACCCCCTTACCCTATTTCTGAACCAAACCTTAAAGTAGAGCTCCTTTGGCTCTATCTCACTCTTTTATGTCCACTTTGGTGTCCATTCACACTTTAAAATTATATGGTGGCGACTCTTTTGTTTTGTGAATTCCATGTGGTGTTTAGGAGGTCACATAGGTGATTTCCATGGTTCCACAGAAAGTCACTTCAAGGAAGCATACACCCAACAAACTCAATGGGGGATCTGGAGTTGTCGGGTCTCATTACTAGTGCAATATCTGAAGATCATAATAGTGTTTTGAGCCAAATCCCCACTCCGGTGGAAATATAGTCAACAATCCATGGTATGGCTCCATATAAATGTCCAGGTCCTAACGGATATCAAGGTATCTTCTTCCACTCCTTTTGGGATGTTGTTGGTAAGGATGTGATTGATTTAGTGCAAAAAATTTTCAATGAGGGTGGTATGCCGACTGGGTTAAATCATACGTATATTTTTGCCTCATTGCTAAGAGTTCCCACCCCAGCAAATTGACTGAATTTTGCCCAATAAGCCTCTATAACTTTGTGTATAAAGTTATTGCTAAAATTATTGTCAACCGTCTGAGACCCCTATTACCTAATTTAATTGCTCCAATCCAATCAACTTTTGTCCCCAATAGAACTATCCAAGATAATATTATGATAAATCATGAGATAATGCATCTGTTTGGTAAGAAGAAAAATCACCAAGATCTAAAGCTGAGAAACTTCAAGACAAAGGTATGTATGCTTTAAAAATGACTTTTCCAAAGCATACTATAGACTAAATTGGACATTTTTAGAAAAGGTGCTATTTGCTTATGGTTTTAGTTGCAAGATTGTGGATTTAATTATGTTGTGTGTTAGATCTGTTTCATACAGTATTATTTTTAATGGGTGGTTGTGCGCGCGTTCGATCGGTGGGCCGCATATGGATGGCTGAGATCTCCTTGGGAGAAATGGGGAATGGGGAATCGCCACTGCCTGATGGGGTGCAGGCAGACACTGGGGTGCCTAGTGTTTGTCTATTAGTGGTCTGCAGCTTGAGATTCTAGTTAAGTTCTTGGTTATGGTCTAGAGAAGTCCGTAAATACCCTGGTCTGCCCCGTCGGGTGACGGGTCTCACGGGTCTTCCTGGTTTATTTTGATCGAGTCAAATCACCCGTTCCTAATCCTGCATGCTCATTTGATTGAATCTTGGTGGGACCATATGTGTGGTGTAGGTTCCTCTTATTTTGATTTTATCTTATTAGCTCAAGTGATTTGGGTCTGATGTGTGGGCCCCGTTGAAAGGCCCACAGGATGCCAAGTTAGACCGAGAGATGGTCTAAATCCCAATTAGGGTTGCGACATAGGGTAGCACCCTTTTTGGTTCAAGGTTGATTGGTTGGAATGGGTGGGCCCCGTTGGAAGGCCCAATGGGCCCAAGGCTCATCTTGGGTCATGGGAAAGCCCAAAACCCTATTGGATTTGCTTGGTTCAATTGGAAAAGGTTAAAAATAAACAAGGGATTAAAAATCTGCATTTTTTTTGTTGGGCTTTTCTGGGTGTATCCGAGATTACATTTCAGATACACAGAAGATATGTGTAGCCAAAATATAATTTCAGCTACACTAAAAACATATGTAGTCGAAATATAATTTCGGCTACATGTAAAAAGTAGCATATTCGAACTGAGTTTTCGGGTAAGCTATAAAAACAGGTTTTTTTGCAACTTTTCATGGGGGGCTTGGGTTCTATGGTTCCTTGGGGAAACCAAGGATTGTGTGGGCCCCTCTGTAGGCCCACAGTAGTTTGAGGTTAAGGAAATAAGCCTAAATAGGCTACTTTGATTGGTTTTAGACCAAAACAGTAGGGAGCAAGGCCCCAAGCCTTGCTCCTCCATTCATGGATAGAAGTCCATGTAATTTAAAGAGATCATAGGCATCTCTTTGTTGTTTGTGGAGATTACTCACCTTCTTTATGAGAGAAGATAGGTGAGGGACCCGAAAGGTCCTCTTCCCCCAAGTCTCATGAGGCCAAACCATGAAACATTCTCATATCGTAATACAGCCAAGCAAGTATTAAGGAGACAAAAAGTGTAATCTATGATGCTTTAAAGAGGGTACATGTGGGTGGGTGCAAGCATAGAGTGTGCATGCTAGGTAATGAGGACCACTGTTTTGAAAATTCGTAAGTGCACGAAATCGTAACAAGTAATATAGTGATGAAAAGAATGTTGAACCCACAAGGACTATTTACCTATTAGCTATCGAAATTGTTCTAATTCTAAATTATTTGAAAATCAACAAAAGTGGGATGTTTTGAATTTGAAAAATTAAAAACAATAAAAATTGAATCGAAAAATAAGGACTTGACCAAACACTTAAAAATAAGGATATTTCACCCAAGAAGAAAACACTAAGGCATCCGATTCGTCAAACCAATCCAATTCCAAATCCTAACCGAGCAATTAATCAATTATTATCCTATTTGACGGTGAAATATTTTAAATATATCTAAAACCCTCTCTCGAGTAGAATTAGAATTACCCGACATGCAATAACCCGCGATATGCTTATGCGAATTTAAAAGCAATTGAGTACATTAAGATTAATAATATCTAATAAAAACAAACCGCACGAATCATGTTGGCACATTTCTGTCTTTCGTTCAATTCATGGCATACATCAAACGAAGCTAAACTACATGCATCATCTCTCAAATTAACATGCACAACAAATCATTCAATTATTGGCCAGATAATTGAAAGCATTAAACTTAACGATGTATACTCAAAAAGAATAATAAAATCATGAGTACATAGAAGTAGGATTCAGAATTTTCATGGAGAGATTACATCGGAGCCTTAGCAATAGAAATTAGCTCATAATTGAATCCAAACAAACTATAAAATCTCTGAAATTCATAATGAAAATTGGACAAAGAGAAGATGAGAAAGTTAAGAGGGAAACTGTATGTAGATAGAGAATTGTAGTTATCGACAAACTCCAATTCAGCCTCTGTTTTCTTCTTCTTCCTCCAAGCTTCCAATCCTCTCCAATGGTGAAAAACTCCTCTCTTCTAAGCTCTGATCGTCCTCCTCTCTTGTGTCTCTCTTATATAAAATTTCCTTCCTTGCTTTAAAAGCCCCTTTTACTTCTTTTCCAAAACTGAATTCTGAAAATAGCTGTTTTCCGTTTCTGATGTTAATGCTCAATTTTCTCCATCAAGATGACTGTTTTTGGGAAACTCTTCAACATTAAATTTGTAGGGCTTTCTCTTAGCTTTCCATAGACACCAAGATTGCCCTTATTGGAGCTCTCTAGCTCAAGTTATGCTCAAAACACTGAAGGATGTTTCTGGAACTCGGGAAATTAAAATTTCCTATTCTCTTGATGAAGAGAATTTTTGCTCATTCGAAAATTCTGAGAATATCTTGTAGATCCCCTCCTCAATCTCTTGACTCTTTCAATTTATTTATTCCTAAACAACAATAAACAAAAATACATAAAAACTCTAATAAATAGGCAAATTAAACACCAACTAACATAAAATTAAGGGTAAACATATGACAAAACATGTATAAAACTTAGGCACATCAAATACCCCCAAACTTAAGATTTGCTAGTCCTCGAGCAAAAGAAATGAAACAAGAAAACAAAAACAAAATTTGTATTGATTCTGCTTGAGTCACAAAACATGCCTCAAAGATGTCACATAGTCTATAGCACAAGGAAAACTTTAAATATTGCTAATGTCTAGAATTTCAAATCAAATACCAATATCATCTCATTCATGATTCCTTCAATGTGTTTGTGTGCATCACATTTTACCCATAACCATTCACCACTTTGATTGGTTTAAGAAATCATATAAACATTTTGCAGATCTCTTTTGATGAAATATAAACTCCATAAGCCTGCTTTTCATATCACTCTCCACTAATGTAGACTAACATCACACCAAAGATCATTAGGACTTTATTAAGCTTGTAACATGCGGCTAGGGTGACGGTATGGTAACAGATAGTGTTATGGCTCAAAAACACCGTAAGCACATGAATCATTCCAAAATCCTTGTAGAGCTAATTGTCCCACCAAAAGTTGTATCACGAAGCTGGTTTTCGACTTTCTCTTGTTACACCTTCTGTTTTTCTAGTTCACCATTTAATTCAGCTTTCTCCTGTTTTCAATTTTTTTTTCTTTCTGTAATTTTTTTTTAACTTTCTCTTGCTACACCCCCAAACTTGTTTCTTTCTTTTATGAGCAAGGGGTGTAGTACCCTCTTCTTCTTTTAATGAACAATGTTGAAACTTCATCCTTCCTCTATACAGTAGCTCATCTCATAACATTTGTTAAAATGATCATGTGCTTGTGGTGCAACAGGTAGACAAAATTAGAAAGTTAAGCTAGTATGTGGTTGACAAAGAAAAGGTGTAATCAGGCTCAAATGGGGTCTACTATGGATAAACCAATGTCAGGTAGGTTTGAAAAGCTCAAACGGCCCAAAGAATGGCCTAAATCCTTTCCATAGCATGGTGGAGTCTAGGATTTCGCCTCAAGTGTTAATCAAGCAAGTTCTAGAGTTTACTGAGATCATAGGAATTTTCTAGATTTATAAAAACTTTCTCAAGGTAAGCAAAACAGATATGTGCTCTAGGCGATGTGCTCAGAGTGTTCAAAAGAATCATAAATAAGATAAAACCAACACAAGATTCAAGCATCCAAACAAAAACAAAATTTATCACTTTCCAAACACCATGTTTAGTTCAATCAAATTTTATCATGGGCTTTTGGTCATCAAACCTCATCAATACGTTTTTTTTTTTTGGAACTAAATAAGAAAAACAAAAGAAAACAAGTTAACAAGTGTGACTTCCCCAAACTTAGTATGTGCATTGTCCTCAATGTGCAACAATGAAAGCCAACATAGAGTAACAAGAAACTTCCCTAAACACTGGTGGAGATGGATCAAGCTTCCTCTCCCTTGGCATCGTAATCAACACGTTTAGGTTATGGAGCAAGGAAGTGAGGAACAGTGTCATTGCCACACCTATGTAAAAGAACTAAAATTAGAACACAACCAAAACACTTGAGGAATAAAAATTAAAATTAAAATTAAAAACAAAACAGAACAAGAGATATTGAAATTAACAAAATCAAATGTTTAGAATGCTTGGGTTGCCTCCCAAGAAGCGCTTAATTATAGTCTTTAGCTTGACTTTTCCTTCTTTGAATCACCGATCGAGCAAATCAATGGAGACTTTTTGCTTATTGAAATCTCCTTCGAAGTAGGGCTTTAGATGCTGACCATTGACTTTGAATGTTTCATTTGAGTCATTAGAAACTTCAATAGCACCATACGGGAGAACTCTTGTTACCATGAATGGTCCAGACCATCGGGATCTTAATTTTCCAGGGAAGAGGCAAAGTCTGGAATTATAAAGTAGAACTCTTTGGCCAACTTCAAAGTTTCTCTTGAGAATTTGTTTATCATGCCATCTCTTGGTTCTTTCCTTATATATGCGAGCATTCTCATAGGCTGCATGCCGAAACTCATCCATCTCATTGAGTTGCAATATCCTCTTCTCTCCTGCTGCCTCCATGTCAAAATTAAGAGTCTTGATAGCCCAGTAAGCCTTGTGTTCCAACTCCACCGGTAAGTGACATGCTTTCCCATAAACTAGACGTGTAACACCCCGGAACCGGGTTACGTGAAATAAACCGTAACTCGTTCCCAAGGAGTTAGCTTTTCACACAGGATCGCTATATCATAGTAAGGAACACATGAAATGGCAACAACATAATCAGAGTCAACGAAAATTTTCCCCAACTCACCTAAACCAAGCATATACCCGCCTGAATCGTCCTCTCTGAGATTTGAAAACAAAACAAAACAGTGAGATACGACTATCTCAGCAAGTAGCAATGCATGCCTAAAATATAGTTGTAACAGTACTAAAACATGTACGATTAAAAATACACGACGATTAACCACGGTAATCCGTCTAATCTCGGAAATACATCGTCAATCACATTCGAAAAATCTTATGTATTGGGACTCGTGAAGTCTGTCTATTTTGTGTGACTAAGCACTAGTGTTCCAAACAATCCAGTCGAAATACTGCAACAGCTCAAACAACCAATTCATCGCCCTCATGGCAGAAATACCCGTGTGACCTCACCCTCATGGTGGAAACGGAGTTGCTGCAGCACTTCCCTCATGGAAGGCCTCTCCATCATGGAGGAAACGCATGAAGGAACCCTAGACTTAAATCCAAACAAAATATACAAAATTCACTACAACTTGACTGTGGATCCACACTAAGTCTCGCCCTAGTACTTTGACAAAAGATATAGTATACCACGTAAGATTTTCTTAAAATATGCCTTTAGTAAAAGAAACCAACATATTTAGTTAAGAATACCACATTCAATCTCAAATATGCACTAAAATAATCCAACAGTAAAAATGTATAAAAATCTGCACAACCGGTAAAAGTCTATACTTTTCTTCTAAAACAATCCAACGATATGTCATGAAGCCATTTCATTTACCTTTCGGTTCAAAATAGAATTTAGGATAGTTCAAAAATATGACAAACGAAATTCAGATGAGTCGATAAGTGCCTTAAGTTCATATCCATAGACAATTTGATAAACCCCTTTTGATTTACCACACTTAGTTCAAATCCACGTTTGATAACCAGGTATTTACAAAAAACAGAAGTCATAACAGAGATCAAATAGTTTGATATAAAAAAAACAGAAATAGCTCAAGAATGCACTACCAGATTTTTCCTAAACACTATACTTGCATTCACTATCATTAAAACTCAACATGACCTCCAAATCTGATTTATTCTCTAATGAAAATCCTAATTTTCTCTCACCAAATTCTTCCCATGATTATCGAAGTGCTAAGCAACTTTAATCCAATCTTTTAAACTTGTTTCAGGTGTTAAAATAAATGAATACAAGAAAAATTACAATAGCCGCACTCTACAAAAGAAATTTGGATCTGGTGCTAACCGAAACAAGCTGGAGCTAACCTGGTAAGGTTGGCACCAGATTAGTTTCCCTAGCGCCAAATAATTTTTGAGTGTGGTGCTAACCTCTTTGAGGTTGGTGCCAGGTCAATTAGGTTGGCACCAGGTCCCAATTCAACTCGGTAACTCTCCAACTTGCAGCAGTTGTTTATTTTACCCTTCTGAATCAATTTAGACCTTAAGGGAACCCCCCACACAGCACATATGGTCCCAACCACCCAACAAAACTCCTTCGAAAATATATAAACCAGATTATACCACCATTAAAACTCATCCGCCGCACTGTTAACAAAACTGGAAATTATCCCCCACACATTCGTATCCTTTATTAGATCTTAAAAGAAGACACAAAAAACATGCTATTATCGAAGGTGCTAACTTGCCTGTGTTTTGCTTAACTCCAACTTCACCAGAAATAGCAGCAAAATCCGATGTCTCTCCACGCTCAGATTTTCCTCAACGGACTGACATTTTGAATAGAAAAACCAGAATTCAAAATCCTAAAAGCCTGATTTATTTTCTTCTTAAACTTTTGATAAAACCAAATCAGACTAACCTAAATCAAATCATAAAATTGCTCACCTGATCTAAAATGAGAGTTGGATGAAAAATTGCACAACCAGATCTGCTGCACTTCCTCTAACGAATAGATCTTCTCCTTCTCTAAAATCTTCAGTTAGCTCTCCTCCATCTCACCTCCAAAGTTTCTGTTTAGTTTTTCCCAACCTCTCAAATCTCCCCTCCATACGTTTGGTTTCTCCAGAAATTGAATAGTTGTAACTGTTCCAAACGCTCGGAATAGACAATGACTCTATACGTTAAGAAAAGTCCTCAACTTCTTGATGATCAGCCGGTGTGTAACTCCATCAATACTCCCTACACCTACAGCCTAACCACCCTTGATTAAATGGTTAGCCACCCAAACAAAAGATCGACACTACTTTATTCACTTTAAATAAAGTTTCTAATTAGTATTTATATACTATAAAATTTATACATAACCACACTTAATTTAATCTAATAAAATTTACCTTAATAACTTACTAAATTATTACAATACGATATAATTACCACCACTTACCCCAAGATTACTTAATCTCTGAATTGCTAAACTTTCCAAATTACCCTTGCGACAACTACTTTAATTATTGGCTCATTATTAATTTTTAATAATATTAGCAAATTCCTTATATTAGTCTAATAAAAAATCCGGGGTCTTACAAGACGATAGGGGGACATACCAATTGGAGTTTTGAAGGCTGTCCGGTATGCCCATAGTGCATCATCTAGTTTTTTTGACCAATCTTTCCTTGAAGTGCTCATGGTTTTCTCCAATATTCGTTTCAGCTCTCGGTTGGAAATTTCTGCTTGTCCACTAGTTTGAGGATGGTACGGAGTTGCAACCTTGTGTGTAACACCATATTTGCACCCGTAGTATGAGTTTCCCTTGTTGCACATCTATGAGAGTTCTTCCCGTGGCTAAGAACAGTCGACCAAGAAGAAGTGGGATTTCTCGATCTTCCTCCATATCTAAAACAATAAAATCTGCAGGGAAAATGAACTTGTCAACTTTAACAAGAACATCCTCCACTATTCCTCTTGGTCGTTTAATTGACCTGTCCGCCAATTGAAGTGAAACTGTAGTGGCCTTGACCTCTCCTAGCCCCAATTTCCTAAAAATAGAAAAAGGCATCAGATTTATGCTAGCACCTAAATCACACAAAGCTTTTTCAAAATAAGAGTTCCCAATTGTGCAAGGAATAGTAAAACTCCCTGGATCTTTAAGCTTTGGTGGCAACTTATTTTGCAAAATGGCAGTGCACTCTTTAGTCAACATCACAGTCTCATACTCTCCTAACTTCCTCTTGTTTGATAGAATCTCCTTCATGAACTTCACATAACTAGGCATTTGTTCCAAGGCATCTGCAAAAGGAATGTTAATATATAACTTTTTAAACACATCAAGGAATTTAGAAAATTGTTTATCTAGCTTATTTTTCTGAAGTCTTTGAGGAAAAGGTATAGGAGTATGAGAAGAAACGGGAGGATTTCCCGAGTTTTTCACTGTTTGGCTCGGAATAAGGGTGGGCAGCACAGCCTTGAATGTGGGTGCTGTGGCCTCGATGTCTTGGCCTTCAGAACTAGGAAGAGCACCCTGGCCTTGAGTTTCCTGCACCACAGCTCTCATAGTTTGCTTCTCTTTTCCCTGCTTTTTCTCCGGTACATTAAGCTCCCTTCCACTCCTTAAAGAAATGGCTTGCACTTGCTCTTTTGGGTTATTTTCCGTGGTGCTTGGAAATGACCCTTGAGGTCTTTCAGACAACAATTTTGCCAATTGACCAACCGTCCTTTCTATGCTCCGCATAGTGTTCTCATTGTTCTTTAGAGCAATGTCATGATCTTGAAATCTAGCATCCACCTTTGCCATAAATTGTACCATTACCTCCTCCATATTCAACTTCTTCTCTTGTTGCTGATTTTGAAAACCCGGTGGAGGCTTGGAAACATTTTGCGAGTTGCTCCATGAGAAATTTGGGTGGTTTCACCATCCTGGATTGTAAGTGTTGGAGTAAGGGTTGTTTTGTCGTTGGTAATTCGATACAAAGTTTGCTTGCTTCGAACTATTGTTGGCGAATGGACTTCCCACTTGACAATCTATCCCCATTTGATTCCCTGCACAAAATTCACAAATTGCATTAGCAGATTGAATGGCACTTACATTGATATTATCTAATTTCTTAGATAAAGTTGCAACTTGAGCAGCTAAAGCAAAAAAAGAATCAATTTCATGAGCTCCCTGAGTTCTTTTTGGTGTCACTCTATCCGCTGGCCATTGGTAATTGTTAGTTGCCATCTCCTCCACCAAATCATATGCTTCTTCCGGTGATTTCTTCATCAAAGTCCCTCCAGCTGCCGCATCAATCATTGTACGTGTTGTGGGTTGCAAACCATTATAGAAGGTTTGCACTTGAATCCAAACAGGAAGTCCATGATGTGGGCACTTTCTAAGCAATTCTTTATACCTCTCCCAAGCTTCATAAAGAGACTCCATATCAAATTGGACAAAGGTTGTGATATCATTTCTCATCTTCACGGTTTTGGCTGGGGGAAAGAACTTTGCTAGAAAATTCTTAGCCAAATCGTCCCATGTAGTTATGGTTAGTGGTGGAAGTGAATTCAACCATGCCTTTGCCTTCTCTCAGAGGGAGAATGGAAAGAGCCTCAATCTAATAGCATCATCAGAAACTCCATTATGTTTGAAAGTATCACATAACTCCAGAAAATTAGCTATGTGTGCATTTGGATCATCATGGGGCATGCCACCAAATTGCACCGTTGATGTCACCATTTGAAGAATAGCTGGCTTTATCTCAAAGTTATTGGCTTGAATGGCAGGTCGTCTAATGCTAGAAGTAGCTCCGGTGACCAAGGGAACAGCATAATCTCCCAAAGTTCTGTTTCCAAGTTGATTTTCCATTGCTTCGTTTTCAGTTGTGGAATTCTCCTTCTTCTCCTTGTTCAGACGACGAAGGGTGCGTTCAATTTCAGGATCAAAAGGTACTAACTCCAAGCTTCGACTACGTCTCATGAACAACCCAGAACACCTGAAAAAGGAAAAATAAAACAAAATTAAGAATTAAGACTAAAATAAAGAAATATCAAATTAACTTAGAAGTTGATGATATCAAAAGTAATAGAAAATAAATAGTCCCCGGCAACGGCGCCAAAAACTTGTTGTGAAAATTCGCAAGTGCACGAAATCGTAACAAGTAATATAGTGATGAAAAGAATGTTGAACCCACAAGGACTATTTACCTATTAGCTATCGAAATTGTTCTAATTCTAAATTATTTGAAAATCAACAAAAGTGTGATGTTTTGAATTTGAAAAATTAAAAACAATAAAAATTGAATCGAAAAATAAGGACTTGACCAAACACTTAAAAATAAGGATATTTCACCCAAGAAGAAAACACTAAGGCATCCGATTCGTCAAACCAATCCAATTCCAAATCCTAACCGAGCAATTAATCAATTATTATCCTATTTGACGGTGAAATATTTTAAATATATCTAAAACCCTCTCTCGAGTAGAATTAGAATTACCCGACATGCAATAACCCGCGATATGCTTATGCGAATTTAAAAGCAATTGAGTACATTAAGATTAATAATATCTAATAAAAACAAACCGCACGAATCATGTTGGCACATTTCTGTCTTTCGTTCAATTCATGGCATACATCAAATGAAGCTAAACTACATGCATCATCTCTCAAATTAACATGCACAACAAATCATTCAATTATTGGCCAGATAATTGAAAGCATTAAACTTAACGATGTATACTCAAAAAGAATAATAAAATCATGAGTACATAGAAGTAGGATTCAGAATTTTCATGGAGAGATTACATCGGAGCCTTAGCAATAGAAATTAGCTCATAATTGAATCCAAACAAACTATAAAATCTCTGAAATTCATAATGAAAATTGGACAAAGAGAAGATGAGAAAGTTAAGAGGGAAACTGTATGTAGATAGAGAATTGTAGTTATCGACAAACTCCAATTCAACCTCTGTTTTCTTCTTCTTCCTCCAAGCGTCCAATCCTCTCCAATGGTGAAAAACTCCTCTCTTCTAAGCTCTGGTCGTCCTCCTCTCTTGTGTCTCTCTTATATAAAATTTCCTTCCTTGCTTTAAAAGCCCCTTTTACTTCTTTTCCAAAACTGAATTCTGAAAATAGCTGTTTTCCGTTTCTGATGTTAATGCTCAATTTTCTCCATCAAGATGACTGTTTTTGGGAAACTCTTCAACATTAAATTTGTAGGGCTTTCTCCTAGCTTTCCATAGACACCAAGATTGCCCTTATTGGAGCTCTCTAGCTCAAGTTATGCTCAAAACACTGAAGGATGTTTCTGGAACTCGGGAAATTAAAATTTCCTATTCTCTTGATGAAGAGAATTTTTGCTCATTCGAAAATTCTGAGAATATCTTGTAGATCCCCTCCTCAATCTCTTGACTCTTTCAATTTATTTATTCCTAAACAACAATAAACAAAAATACATAAAAACTCTAATAAATAGGCAAATTAAACACCAACTAGCATAAAATTAAGGGTAAACATATGACAAAACATGTATAAAATTTAGGCACATCAACCACCTAAAATAAAAGAAAGTAGACACACATGATTTAAGTGCTAAAGTGCAAGGTGGGTCATGCTTGAGACTCATGGAAGCATGAATCATGACCTAGGAAAGGGAAACTAGGCACGCTTACAATCAAATAAGGTGATGCATACGCCATGATTTAAAGGGTGCTAAGAAAGACTAAATAGCAAAGCTTATAAAGAAAGGAGAATGGGGGGATTAAGGGATACATGGGACTTTAACAGGAAAGAGAAGAACATGCTCTTCTCATTATCAAATAACAAAGAACACAAAGGGCATTAAAGTGAGACCCCAAGCAACACTACCATGGTCTCTCCTCCTCTCCCTTGTGGATTAGGCACTTCCCCTTTACCATGGGAGGTCTCAAAACATGATCATTCTTGCATAAGATTTCACATATATGATGTACAAGTTGGAGAGAAGGCTCACCTTGAGTGTAAAAGCCTTCTAGGGAGTGTGTGGATGCTCCTTGGTGTTGATAGCAGCAAAAGACACCTTCCTTCAGCTCTCCAGCATTTCATTTCCACCTCCTTCGCTCCAAGTTGAAGAAGAGGTAGTTGAGGAAGGGTTAGGAGAGGTTTGGTGTGGGTTTGAGTGCTTGGGGTGTGAGGGAAAGGTGTAAGATGGATGGACGAATGGGGTAGAGGGGTTAGAACAAGACAAAATCAACCAATTAACCCCTTCAAATGAGCTGCTGGAGCCCATTTATAAACAAAAAATAGTGTATCCGAAAACTCAGGTTAGATATACTATTTTTTGTGTATAGCCGAAAATTATTTTCAGCTATACACAAATTTTTTGTATTCGAAATATAATTTCGAATACATATATGTCAAATCAGCAATCATTTGTTGCAGGGATAAGGTCAGAGAATCTGACACGAGAATCTGGAAGTCTTATCTTGTATCCGAAATATAATTTCGGATATACACAAAAATATGTGTATCCGAAATATATTTTAGGATATTTTTAGTGAAAATCATATTTTTCCAGATTTGCCCCTCTCTCTCTCTCCAATTTGGCTAATTTGATGTTGATTCTCTCATTAATGAGAGAATCCGAATTTTCTAATTTTTTTCTTTATTTTAATTAGATAATTCAAGATATTTTAGAGAAATTAGTATTATATTTAAGATATTTTGTTTCTCTTGTCCTTTTGTCCTTTCCCTTGTCACTTGGCAGATGTGACTCGCACATTTGCCACGTGGGTGGCATTTCTGCATTTTTGCCCCAAGGCTTGATCTACTTGTAACCTCTTTATCTGGACCCTGATTCCGGCAAGCTCAGTTGCGTCGGAACCATGTCAGAATTTCCTATCCATAGGGATAGGGTGCGGCAGCCAATTCAGCTTTCGAGCAGAGAGTCGAAACTGCTCCCTAGGATTTGATTATGCCCGTAACTCCTTCATCTGGACCCTGATTCTGGCAAACTCAGTTGCGTTAGAATCGTGTCAGAAATCCCTATCCACCGGGATAGGGTATGGCAGTTAATATGGGTTTGGGCAGAAAGTCAATTTTTGCTCCCTAGGGTTTGACCGGCTCATAATTTCTTCGTCTGGACTTTGGTTTTGGCAAACTCAGTTGCGTTGGAACTGTGTCAGGATTTCCTATCCATCGGTGTCAGCACCCCATTTTTGCACCATAGAATTCCCTAAGAAGCATATCTTAAACCGACATATATGTGGGCACGTAAATTGAGGTTTTTATAGTGGACCTATCTTTTTGAAATAACAAGCCCATAATAAAGAGAATTTTGAGCTGATTCCGATGCACCAAACTGTGCTCAAATTGGATCTCAAACGGCTAAGTTATGAATAAAAGAAATAAAGGATAGTTTGGGTAATTTTATAAAACCGAAATTGGATGCCACATGGCAGCCACGTGTACGCCATGGTGGCTGCCATGTAACCAATGATAAATTAAAATTTTTGGGGTTCTTTTAGTAAATAAGTAAGTTTCCTAATGGGGTTTGTTACGCAAATAAATAAAAAATTTAATAACAAAGTTAATAAAAGTTTTAAGATTAAAAGAAAATAAAAAAATATAAACAAAGAGAAATGAGTTGGACGAATTGATCCAATTCATATTCTCTTGAGATATTGAGACTAAGCTTAAAAAAAATATAAGCCTAAAAAATATGGAACAAAATAGACTTTGACCAAACCTAAATGAATGATGGTGTTTAAGAGAAGAAGAGGAAGAGTTAGGGGTTTAAGAGAGGAAGAGGAGGAGTTAGGGGTTTAGGTGTTTAAGAGAGGAAGATGGGAAGTTAAGGAAAGGAGAGGTTTAGGAGAGGAAGAGGAAAGGTTAGGGGTTAAGAAGTTGAAGGGGTGGGAATTCTCTATAAAAGGGCTTGAAGTTGGGAGCAAAAGGGGGAGGGAACAAGTAAAAGAGTTCTTTGAAAAAAAAATATCAAGTAGGAAGAAGTGGAGAAAATAAGAGGGACGTCCACTAGCAAGGAGGGAGAAAGAAAAACTGCTGTTCACGATACACCAAGGTTCCAAGACCTGATTTTTAAAGTGTCAATCCATAATAGGTGAGTCATTTATTTAATACATTGTATGAGACCTCTCTTTCATTACAATTTTTGAGATGAGATTACATGATTGGTGAGAAACATGTATATATGTTTGATGGCTTTGGGTAATTTTATCATGTAAGAAAAAAAAAAGACAAAGATGTAAAGTTCTTAGTTTTTCTACATTAGACTTGCACCTGTTTTCCAGATAAACCAATTTTTTTTACCTAGTTTTAGCTTGATTCAAGTCTGGAGTCCCAATGAGATTTGTGGTATTTTTATTTTAGTTTAATGTAAAAATATGCTTGAGACCCTACACTATGAGTAGGTATTTTATTTTTAATTTTCTTTGGTTCAGATTTTCACAGGGAGATGTCTAACAATAAATTTTGCAACTTCATATCTCTTAAATGAAAATGAATTTTTAAAATCTGCTATAGGTTATTTTAGTGCTTAAAGTTATAATTCTAGGGAATTAGATTTTATACAATTTGGTTGAGAATTGAGGGAGATATGAATCTTTGAATGCGGATAGTGCAGTAGTTCAGATTGTTTCACTTTTTTTGTTTCTTTTGTTTATTGTGATTTTCTTACTTACATTTGTTTTGTTTTATTTTTTTTTATTTTACTACATGAGATGTAACGTAGTGGCCCTCCATTCTTCCAATGTAGATATATTATTATATAATAGAGTCTAAAACATTTTATTGGAAGTGGTCGAATTCGCCCCCATTTCTTATTCTTTTTAATTTGGGTTTTTTTGCTTTAGAATTCTTATGTGCATGTAAGATGTAGTATAGCAATCCCCCAATCCTCTAATCCCTTGTATATATGAGAAAGATAAAATTAAAAAAAAGGGAAAAAGAAAAAAATAATAAATAAATAATAAATAAATAAATATTTTTTTGAAATAACCAAGTACATTGCTCCATGTTGAAATATTTGATTTGGATTTCTTTATTTTGGATTTTTTTATATGTATCATATATATTATAATTTGTATAGGATGTAGCAAAGCAACCCTCATTCCTCCAATATTTGTACACATGTGATCATAAAAAAATATAAAAGATAAAAAAAATTAAATAATAGTAAATCAGCCCAAATATGATCCAACTGATTTAAGGGAACCCATTTCGGTGAGGCAATCAGGGTGTTCAAGGACTTCCTTGGGTTGTAATCGGGTCACTTATCCAGAATCACTGGTGCAGACCAAAAAATCAAACAAGGTGTCTACCTGCACCATTTCAGGTAGTGGCGACTCCATAAAATATGTAACACGTTTTTTCAGTGCGCCCGAGGTGCGCACAATCGAGATAGGGTATGGCAGTCGATTTGGCTTGAGTAGAAAGTCAATTTCGGTTCCCCAGGGTTTTCACTTATCTTTTTGGTTTTCACTTCCGGCACTTCTGGGAGGTGCAAAAATGAGGTGCTTACAAGTCCATTGTGGGGAATTTCTCAACTAAGAGAGGTCTTTACCAGGGAGACCCGCTCTCCCCATACCTCTTTATTTTATGCTAGCAAGTTTTGTCTTGTGCTATCATTAGTGCTGAGCTGGATGGTACGTATAAAGGTGTTAGCTTGTGAAATGGGGGTTTGACTCTCTCCCATTTAATGTATGCAGATGATGTAAATCTTTATGGATTTACATCTGAAAGAGAAGCCTGCACAATGACAAGAATCTTATTCAAATATTTTTCTAAATATGGTCAAGAGATCAATGGAGCCAAAGCAATGTTGCAGTTCAGCAAGAACACATCTAGACTGTGAAAAGTGCATATTAGGAAAATATTCAATGTGGCTAGGAGCAGTGGGATGTCAAAATGCTTGGGAATGCCAATAACGGGGAGGAAACCAAAAAAAGAAATATTGTGAGGATCTTATGTTGAGAATGGATTCCAAATTATCAAGATGGAAAGCAATGACTCTATCGCAAATGGGAAAGGTTACTTTGATTCAATCAGTTTTGTAGGCTCAACCAAACCACTACATGAGTCGTTTTTCTCTTCCCAAAGAAATTACAAATAAAATGGACCAATTGGCTAGGATGTTCTTTTGGAGGAGAAGTGCTCAGAGTAAAGGCTTCCACACAATTTGCTGGGATAGGATCTTTTAGCCTTGGCGTAATGATGGTCTCAACATTAAGAAGATGCATCATATGACCCAAGCCCTCTTGCTGAAATCTGCCTTGCAGCTAATGAATGAATATCGGAGTCATTGGACAGAAATCATGAAGAATACCTATTACCCCAATTCTAATTTTATGAATGCTTCTTGCAGATCTAATCAATCTTGTGGATGGAAACAGTTGTAGCTACTGAAAACAGTTGCAGATCTAATCATCTTAGAGGACAAGTGGATTCATGACGGAAGTCCACTGATCCTCGCCCATAAGAACCAAGGATTGTTTAATCCATCCATAGTGGATCAATTGATTGATAACACCACGGGTAAGTGGAACCTTGCAGTGTTGAACTTCTTTTGGGAACCAGGGATGGTAAGTAAAATTCTAGCAACCCCATTCAACCTCAATTTGGGGAAGGATGGCAAACATTGGGCTTCTACCTCTGGGAAATTTTCGGTTGCATCGGCATAACATATGATCTCCAATACCATAGTCTTCAGAACAAATAAGGTTTGGTTGAAATGTTGGCATTTAGAACAAATAAGGTTTGGTTGAAATGTTGGCATTTATCTTGCTCTAACAGAATAAAAGTTTTTCTATGGAAGTGTCTACTGCTAAAATGATAAACTTTCAAATAGGCAATGTGGAACCTGAGAGTCCTTCGTGCCACAATGTTAATGAAACTGTAAAATCCCGAATTTTTAATATGATTAAAAATTTTGGGTTTATTAATTTTATATTGATCAGTGATTAAATATTGTGGGTGGAAGAGTAAAAGTTAAATTTGAGGAATTGAGACCCAGTCAAGGGATAATTATCGAGTTATTCAAGGCAAAAATTGATTAAGGAATTCTATTAGTGGAGTAGATAAATTTGTGGAGTGGCAATGTAGCGTATCACGAGAGAGTTTAAGAGATGAGTTGGGCAGTAGCATGTAAGTATAAATAGAAGGCGATTATTTTGGTTGTTGGTTTGCAATTGGAATTCTCTGGAAGAGTGGGAGCTGGAGATCAGATCTATAAGGAGCTGGGGAAGAAGAGAATCTAAGAAGACCAGGAGTGAAGGAAAAAGTCTTCCATGGCTGAATGCTATTGGGAGAAATTGAAGGAGGATTTGTTTGTTGAGTTGAATTTGTGAAGAATTGCCCCAATGTAGCACCTCGAAACCAGGTCCACCCGTATCGGTTTATATTGGCTCCCGAGCGCTAGTTAGGGCCCAAAGTGTGGTAAAAACTAACTTAAGAACTAACCAGACACAATTATAACATCCTAAAATTTTCAGAAAAACGGCTATATAACGCCTGTAAATACAAGAATGGGCTAAGCCCCCAATACCTGATAATCACAAGATAAACAGTTAAATAGTATACATCCATTCCAAAAACTAGACCATTAATACACACATATCTAAAATAAAGTTTTACTAAGGTTCTCACACTCTCTCTCTCTCTCTCTCTCTCTCTCTCTCTCTCTCTCGTTTACAACATATACAATATACAATATCCAAACAAAATTTTCAACTATCCAAAGAAAATATTTGCCTTCTCTATCTCTAGCCGGAATAGTGATCCATCGGCCTATACTCCAGATCCCCCTGATACTCTGCCCCAATATGCAGCTCACTAGCAGAATCTAAAATAAAACCGATAAATCCAAAACACGGGTGAAACTAATGTCCCAGTAAGTAGCACATGCATGATATAAAACTGTTTATGCAACTTTAAGCTAATGAAATAACATGCTAACATATCATACGATAAATCTCTATTCAAATCATGCGAAGAAGCAGTTCATTATCATTTACACAATACTAGTAATGAGCAGATAAAATCAGAGTAAACCAAACTACAATGTCAGCATAAGGTGTATGTACAAAACTCATGGATTAGTGATTCTATAAATCCAGACGACCACCCTTAGCCGGTTTGCCACCTCACGACTCACGGTTCGAGCCTGATCAGGGTCCTCGCCCGGAGTGGAGCACCCACGCATGGGCTGGCAAGGAAACAACCCACACACGCACCCACGCACACATACACACGCATGCTCACTCGTACAAAGACCTCGCCAATCCCACACGGCGGACGGGTTGCCGCAGCCCTCTATCCCACAAGAGAGCCTCATCGATCCCACACGATGGTAGCGCATGTGGCCCTGGGTGTTAACTCGACAAGCCATCACTAATACACCACCTAGATTGACTATGAATCCACAACCCTCTACACGGCCTAGACTAGTATAAGAATTAGTCATTCAAATCTTTTACTAAACAAAACCAATAAGAGATTCATTTGCCCAAATACAACTAAAACCAAGTGAACCTCGCTGTTCACTTACCATTAAATCCCTAGGCCATTTTGCCTTTCAGGATACCATAAGTTCATTGCCTTTCTCACTAACAAGAAGCCTCAGCTTCGATTTCCGACCACACAACTCAAAACATTTTATCAACCCAAATCATTAATGAATGAAGGTAACGAGTAGTTCTATAAACCATTTCTTGAACACAAGTTAAAAGTAACTCAAGTTCAGGTTTGGAGAAGACCAATCCAAAATATCCACGGTCGGTTTGTAATCGCGGTTTACTCTACAGATCTAGTCTTAACTAGTTAATTGAACGCTAAACTTGATCTGATCTATGAGGAATTGGTATGCGTGCTATACATCGTTGGAAATCTCTACGAGTCTAGTTTCCAACGCAACAAACGGTTAGTAATTTGGAGTCTCCTACAGGAAGTTATGGCTGTTTTACTACAGATGGTGCAAAACAGCCGCGAAACCTACTGGACGGAAATTATCAACTTTTCTGGATTTTTCTTGCAATACCTCGAGTTCCGATTGGTCCTAAACCAATTCCATTCAACTAAAAATACCCTAAACTAAATTTTAGAATGCTAATATTCCTGGCCTTCGCAAGCCACCGAAATCTTACACATAGAGGAATCTCTTTGCTGCTCTTATGGACATATATTAGAGAATGGGTGATGCACTAGCCCAGCAATACGGTGACTCTGCAGCTTGCATCACTGTTTTCCTAAAGAGGCAAGGGAAGCAAATAGTTACTACTCAATCTACAAAATTTATCAAGTCTATCAAGCGATACTATAGCAGTGCTTATACGGATGGTGAAAAGCAAGATGCACTAGAGTTATTCTTGGGTTACTTGCAACTACAGGAAGGAAAACCTACACATGGGGAGTTGAATTCTGATTATTCCCTTCATGTTTCTGGAGTTAGAGAGTACTAACAGATCCCAAAGTTTTGATTTATTACTGCTTGAGTAACACCACAATGATCCATTCCAGAAACATACTGAGATCAAGTAATGCCAAAATCATTCAAATTCACAATAATTTCCCTATTACTGTAACCCATATCTTAATAAAATTTCAAGAATTCTAAACAACTGAGAAAATCATCCAAACCGTGAATAGTCATGGCCAAATCGCCTTTACCAATACAGATCAAGTAAACCAATTTCACAAAATTATTAGATCATAAAACCTGCTTAAGAATCACCAAAACCAAACCAATTCATCCATCAACAATCAAAATTTAAAAACCCTCCTCTTATAATTGCTTCACTCAAAAGCAAATCTAAAATCAGATTAAGAGAACCTAGTTCACAACCCACTCAGAACCTAACATCAGATTTCTCTAACAGAACCCTAATCACAACCTAAATCACATGTCTCTAACAGATCTCAAATCAGAACCTAATTCAGATTAAGAGAACCTAAATAGATAGAGATATCAGCTACTGATTTCTCAAACAAAATCTGCTGATGGTGTTACTTTGGAGTTGCTGCCAGATTTACCTTCGGTGTAAAAATAACAAACAGAAATCAGATTTACCTTCGGTGTGAATAACCTCTGATTGGAGAACTTTTCGTTTGCAACAGAGAAGGAACAAACAGAAATCATAATAATAAAAATCAACAGGAATTGACCCAAAACAGAAATCCATCGTAACCCCAATAGTAATCGATCAACTCATGCTCAATCGACCAACAGTAATCAAACAGATTTCGAAATCAACCAACAGCAATTGATAGACAAACAGAAATAAATAGAAAAACAATAACGATCGATCAAACAGAGGAAAACGTGCTACTTACTGATTTCACAGAATCTACACGCCCACTCTCTCTTTTCCTATTCTCCTTTGCGTTTTTCCCTCATTCTGTTAACCTTCAACAAACGAATCTCTCTTCCTCTTCTTCCTTTCTCCTTCTTCTTTTTCTTCCCCATGTTTTCTTGTCCTCTCTTCTCTTCCTCTCTTTTCTCCTCTTCCTCCACTCGATTTTCCCCTTTCTTTTGCGTTTTTCCTTCTTCTCTTGAACGACCAGAATGGACAAACACTTCCCTTCTTCTTCTTTTCTTCTTTCTTCTTTTCCCTTCTTCTCTCCTCCTCTCCACGGCTCCCTCTCTTCTGCGATTTCCTCTTTGCCGCAAACCCTTGACGCCCAAGAGATGAAACCCTTAACGCCCAAATGCTTAACCCCCAAATGCAAAATCGTGAATTGCTTTTGGTTTGTTTTCTTTTGGTTTAAACCTTTGAACCACTTGAACCCTTGAACCAAGTCAATTAAACTAAACCAACCTAATAAATCATTGGTCTAACTAATTGTTCTTACTTAAGTTATTTAATTAATCTTAATTAAAGTTTTTCCAAATTCCGGGGTCTTACACCCAACAAGTGTGGATACGGCCAGATCTACTAGGATTCAGGTAAGGGAGATGAGAATTGAAGTGTTTAAGAGTTATTCATGAGAATTAAGAGTAAATTATCCAATCTGAGAAGACTCTTATCTTTTCTGGTTTTTCTGTTAACATGAGTGAGATTCGATCGTGAGAAGGGAGATCTGTAAATTCGAGACTTCCAGGAGCTGATTTGATCTCCACAGAAGTAAGTAGCACCTTTGTTTAATCAGATTGGATATGAATTTCTGGTTTGATCAATATATAACCTGTTTTGAAGAGAAGTTGAACTTCTTATGTGTATCTGGGAATTGCGATGATTCCAGTAGTTTCTACATTTCGATTAAATCCGAATGAGTTTGATTATGTTCTTAGGATGATATTAAAGAGGATTTAAGGATTGTGAGTGGTTAAATTTAGTTCAGAAGGTCTGAATTTGAACTTACAGAGAATCAACAAATTGCCGGAAAGTGTCTTCAAAATGGTCACTGACTAGGTCGCATAGGCGACTGTAGAAAATACCAAGGCCGCCCAGGTGACCAGCTAAATTTTATAGGGTCGCCCAGGTGACTAGGTTAGGTCGCCTAGGCGACCAGCTTATGAAACTTCAGCCTAGTGCGGCTAAGGTCATTAAGTTGGATTCCATGGTTTTTACTTCCAAATTTTCGTCAATTAGAGTCAGATAAATGTTAGAATTATTCTGCAGTATTTCCAAATAGGAGATTACATACGAGAGTCTTTTGGTAAACACTTATTGCTCATGGAATGTATGTGAATTGCCGAAATTAACAAACTAGGAGCTCGGTTTTTTGTTTTAGTGGTTATTTGAAAATTCTTATGTTGGTTTGGCTTCTCGATAAATGAGTTAACCTCTGAAAGTTCATATTTGAAATATTATCTGTTTTGCCGGAATTTATTTAATTAATGTGTTGGGACAGATTTGAATGCATGGGTTATTTCATGATTGCTTTACTTGAATATTGTTCTTATATCGGAAGTCGGCTTTGGAATTACATATTGTTCTGTTCTTGGGAATGTATCTTGAGAACTCCAAGGGAGTGAGTTGGTCCTAAGTGACCCATGTTATCTACTTGATCATGTTGGGCTATATGTGTTGGATTACATGTTCGAATGCACATCGGTTTGGTTTGAATGGCTTTGTTTTATATTCTGGTCTAGCTTGTCCTGGATCCATGTCTAAGCTTAGTAATGTGATGTGTTGACTTTATTGCTGTAATTTCATGGCCATGAGTGTTGCCATGACCGGTGTAGAGTAGCTTGAAACCATGAGTAGGCAGGGTTGTCAATGTCGAAACCCGGAGTAGGCCGGCATTGAATGACGAAACCCTGAGTAGGCCGTCATTTCAGAGTATCTGAAACCCTAAGTAGGCCAAAACTGTGTACATGGAGGTGTGGAGGTCGCTCCGTCATGCTGAATTACCCAATTTAAGTGAACTACATGACATTGGCCTACGTGTTTTATTGGTATTTGTATCTCCACCACTGGTGGAGAGCAGTACCGACACTATGAGAGTCCAGTGTTGTCAATGCCGAAACCCGGAATAAGCCGGCATTGGATGACGAAATCTGAAATAGGCCGTCATTTCAATATCCGAAACCTTGAGTAGTAGGCCAAATACACACATGGAGGCGTGGACTTGATCATGATGTGGCTTTATTGATGTTGACACATGTTTTGATTGAGTTATATCTATTATGTTGTTTTGGAAGAATTGGTTTCATCGACACGTGGTTACATGATTATATTAGGTTTCATGGTTATTCTTGTGACTTGATATTGATACTGCAGATTTGACTTATATGCTGGATTACATGAGTTATATTATTTTTGATTGCTTGATTATTGTGGGATTAATTGTGTTATTGCCACTGTTACATGCTTTATATTTGATCCATGTTTTATAACTATGAAAAATGTATTTGAGCATGCATGTGCTACTTACTGGGATATTTGTATCTCATTCCGTTCCGTTTTGTTTTGTTTTTAGCTGCTCTTGGAGAGGACGATACCGACGGGTAGATGCTTGGTTTATGCAAGTTGAGAGTTGTGATACTGTATTTTTGTATTCAGTTTGGGATTGTAGTTGACTCTGATTATGTAGTTATTACTTTGTTCATGTTTTCCTTCACTCTGATATATCGATCTTGTGTGAGAAATTAACCTTCGGAGAAGAGTTACGGTTTCACTACGTAACTCGGATTCGGAGCGTTACAGAAACTACTAAACACTCAATGCTCCAATGCCCCTTCTCTCAGGCGATCTGGCTGAAAGGAATTGGCGAATCGACACAATCCCATGGCCCTCAAAATTCTTTCATGTTAGGCCCCGATTGGTTCAATGAATTGGAATTGGAATTAAGAATTATAATTGCAATTCCAAATCATCAAAAATTGAATTGGGTAGAATTGAAATTCTTGTGATTGGATGGCAAGAGAATTAAATTTTGGAATTACAACTTAAGGCCCCGAAGGTGCTTCTTTAACCTATAATTTCATCCCATTTGGTTCTTTTGCAAAATTGATGTGATTGGTCTTTCTATTTTCCTTCTAGTTTTAGAATTTTTTTGAAACGGATTATCTCACTGAATTCCTCATATGGATCTGTCTTGCTCTATTTTTACACCCCATCTTAAGAGATGGTGTAGTATGTTAGAAGAAGGCAAAAGAGATGGAGTACGGGTGAGAGAAAAGAGAGAAAGAGAGAGAGTGGGAGAGAGAGAACACATTTCGCCAAGCCATACATAAAAGATGAGTGGACACTTGTCGAAGAAGAGAAGAGGGGAGGTGACCTGCACGGTCACCTGCCCCCATCATCTAGATTAAAAAGAGAGAAGGGAGGGAGAAAAATAAGAGGTCGCATAGGGGTTTGTGCATGGTGAGATTGAGAGAGTAGAAATCGAAGGGTTAGCCGGACTTTCTCATCCTTTGTCTACGTTGCCAGCGATTAAGGAATGAGGCGCATAGATTCAAGTTATTGGAAGAGAGAGGGAGAGAGGGAGGAGAAGTGTACATACCTGCCATTTTCTGTAGCACCACAAAACATTAACGAAGAAGGAAGTCGATAGGCTTTTGTATTGAGTTGCTAATTCTTAATAGTGAATCCTGAATTCTCTTCTAGGGAGTAGGGAATTTGGTAACTTTAGATATAGCTTAGAAGGCACTTCCACAGAATTAAGCCACAATTCTATTTCCAATTTTAGAAAATCTAACCAATCAAAGGAATTGAAATTGAGAACCCAATTCCAATTCTTATCCTCAATTCCACCCCCAATTCCCTAAACCAGTCGGGGCCTTAAGGTTTTCTCAATTATGTTCCCTTAAATGCTTAGATCACATTTTTAATCAGAGGAGTTCTCTATCACAGGTAGGTAATTTTATTTGGGCAATATGGAAAGAAAGAAATGGAATTGTGTTCCAGGTGTGTGCGGTGAAATCGCACGGCGGGGCGCACGTGTCATGTGCGTGCCTCCTAAAAATTGAATACCGGAGTCGCCACCACCTGATGGGGTACAAGCAAACACCTGGGTGCCTAAGTTTATCTATCTAGGTCTGTGGCTTGAGATTCTAGCTAAGTGCTTGATTACAGTTCGGGGAAGTTCGAAGACACCCCGGCCCCCCCTACTGGCTTAGCGGGTCCCTTGAGTCACCCTAGTTTGAGTCAACTATACTCACCCTGTCCTAATCCAGCATGTATCAGATTAAGTCTGGTAGGGACTTTTGCAGGTGTAAGTCCCTTTTATTTATTTTTATCTTTTTAGTCATTTAAGTGAAGTGAGTTAGAGATGGGCCCCATTGGAAGGCCCATGGGTAGCCAAGTTGGGCTTTAAGTCAAGCCCATAGCCCATTAGGGTTATTGGGTAACCCTTATTGGATTTGGTCATTTAATTTTGAAGTTAGTTAAAGATGCAATTTAATTGAGTATGTTTAAGTTTTTAAGGCCCATTGGGCTTGGACTTGGCCCATGGGTATTTAATCAAGTGACCCAAGACCCATTTATGAAATGGATCCTAGTGTGGGTCAGTCTGGATGTGGGCCCCATTGGAGGGCCCACAAAGCCTTGATGGGCCCTGAAGGGCCCAAGTCTTTAAATGGGTTGGGTTTAACCCAAGAAACCCAATTGGTTCTTATTATTTAGATTTGGATCAGGTCGGGTGGACCCGGATCCGAAAATCTGATTTTTATACCTTAAAGGGTCCGACCGCACTTCCTTTATATTTTGGGTCTGACTGCAAACTTAGTGCGGTTTGACCCGAAATGTGAGAATGGCCAAATCTCCGACGAGGTCCTACTCGCCGGTTTCCATGGGATGTCCGCCAGCTGCTGCTGAGCTACAGAGCTATTTCACCATGGTTCGAACACCTATTTTGAGCTCAAACCTTCCATTTTCATGAAACTGTGAAGAATGGAGGATTCTCCTCTTTGAACCCTCTGGGGATCTCTATTTAATGGTGGAAATGATCCCTCCCTCTATCATAAGGAGGAAAAAGATAAAAGGCTTGGAAAGCCTCATGCAAGCTTCAATTGATCCAACACGTTAAGGAAAAAAATAAAAAAATAAAAAAAGTGCTTATGAATGATATGCATGCTGGTTAAATAAAATAAAATAAAAAGTGTAAGCGTGTGTGTGTGTGAGAAGATCCAATACGTTAAGGAAAAAAGCCAAAAACATGTAACATATTTCAAGTGTGTAAAAAGAAGGTGCTTATATATGCCAAGTAGAATGTATGAGTGTGATATTCTTCTTCTAATTGCAGTGTTTGAAACCGTGGAGAAGAGTGATCACATGCATAGGTCGTATGTGAGAGAGTGCTAAGTGAAATGACATCAACTATTATTCTTATAAGATAAAGGTAAGATAATGAAAAGAAATCATGTTTTCATCTTAAGAATAAAGCCTGAATGTGTGTGATGTTCCTCTTATGTTCATGTAAAGAAAGAGGCGTGGTGAATGCTGTATGGAGATGAATACCTAAAAAAAACATGAGTGAGAGATACTAATGAGGCTATAAAAAACAAACGATTTATCTTAATGGAAAGGAAAGAGGGAAAGTTATGGGATACAACAGATTTTTGGAGAGGACATATCTCCCATGAATGAAAAACTTATTCGTATGAATTTCTCTTTTAAACTAAAAAAATAGCCTCTCCTCCCGATTTCGAGCAGAGTATCCCCCTTTACCATGGGGACTCAAACATATGCAACAAAGATCAAACGATAAGTATAAAGCAATGAAGAAGTAAATTTAAAAATACTAAAGAAAGATCCATGCATAGGAAGCCTTTATTTTAATTTATATTGAATGAACACTAATGAGCATTCGCACCTTGCTACTACCTTGATCCTTGGTGGTATGGTGGTCCCAAGTGGATATTGTCAGCACTTTTAGAGCCTCCTTCAACTCCGAAAGATCCTTCTCTTGACTCCTTGAAAGAGATAGGGAGGAGATAAAGTAGAAAAGGAGGGATTACAAGGGTAAAATGGGGTTAATCTAGGTTTTGAGGTGAGAGAATGGGCTTGGATGCTTGCTGGTTTTTTGGGAGATAAGGTAGGGATGAAGGAAGCCAAGATTTGGAAAAAGTTGGAGAAGTTGAGACAAGTGTGGGGGAGGCCAGAGCTCAAGGGGGCCAGCAAGCTAGAGAGAAAAAGGAGAGTGAGAGAGCTCCTTTTAAAGTAAGGCTGAATAACCAAAAAATCATCATGGGGCTGAAGCCCCCCTTTTTTAAAAAAGAAATCGAAAGTGAACTTAAAATAAAATAAAAGATGAGATTAAACCTAAAAGATACAAAAATGAACTAAAATTTTTGTTCAAGTCTGCATTCTTTCCATGTGATCTTATCTCATGCGATCTTTCATAGATTTTTTTTATTTTTTAAACTTACTCTATTCCAACTTTGCCCTTCTTTATCCTTAGTTATTATGTTTGAAGGATTCTCCACATGCGAGAATTCCTTCTTTTATTTTATTTTTTAATCATCTTAAATCTCTTAATTAGATATTTTTCAAAATAATATTATTATATTCTTAGATTTTTTATTTAATGTCCTTTTTACCACGCGGGCAGTTCTGCAAGTTTTTTGACTTGCCAATAACTCTTTCTTCTTGTGTCCAATTTCAGCAAACTTAGTGGCGTTGGAATCGGATTGAAATTCTCTATCCACTGGGCTAGAGTTTGGCAACAAATTCGGGTTTTTTAGCAGAAGTGCAGAGTCACGTCCTGGAGCCAGTTTTGCTCATATCTTTCAATCCGGGACCCCGATTCCAGCAAATTCAGTTGCATTGGAATCGTGTCGAGATGCTCTTTCTGCTAACATAAGTTTGGGTGGTTGATCTGGGGTTTATCAGAAAGCCGATTTCTGCTATTTTCAGGTTTGACCAGCCCATAACTCCTTCATCCGGACTTCGATTCCAGCAAACTCAGTTGTGTTGTAATCGAGTCAGAAATCTATATCTGCCTTGACAAAATTGAGCCGCCGAATAAGCTTTTATCAGAAAGTCAAAACTGCTCCCCGGGAGCCGGTTTTGCTCATAATTCTCAATCCAGAACCCCGATTCCAGCAAACTCAGTTGCGTTGGAATTGTGTCGAAGTGTTTTTCAGCTGGGGCTAGATTAGACAGTTGATCTAGGTTTTAGCAGAAAGTCGATTTCTGCTATTCCCAGTTTTGACCATCCCACAACTTCTTCATCTAAACTCCGATTTGGACAAACTTGGTGTCGTTAGAACCTTATCGGAATCCTCTATCCAATGGTATGAAGTTTGGTGGTCAATTCACACCGGATAAAAAATTCAACTTTTTGACCCTTCCGGGTTTGACTTTCCAATTAGGGTTTTCATTTTCGGCATTTCTGGTGCGCAAAAATAAGGTGCTGACACCCAGGATCATCACCTTTCATTGACAGAACATGCAAATATTTGGAGAAGCTTAATGGAGATTAATTCGGGTATTTTGGGAGCTGAGAAGTGCCAGCACAACAGTAGCAGAACATCTACTGTGGTGACATGGAGAAAACCATCTAGCCCATTCGTTAAAATTAGTTTTGATGGTGCCTTTAGAAATTCAAATGGAAGAGCAGCGGTCGGAGGCGTGGTTCGTGAAGTCCTAGAAAGATTTAAGGCAGCTTTTACTTCTGTGGTGGATGCAATGTCAAGTTTCCAAGCCAAAGTTTTTGCAGCCGAAAGCTATAAAACTTGCGAATGCTATGAATTTAACCCATGTGATTCTGGAGGGTGACTCTGTGACTCTGTGAGACATGGAAATGTCACCTAGATGACTTCCGATATCATCACGCGAGGATTGATAAAAATATAGAGTCACCACCATTCAAGTTAAGGTGTGAATGGACACCAAAGGGATCATAAATGCCAAATAAAGCTAAATAGCTCTAATTCAAAGAAAATATCCAGAGATTAGGTAAAGGGAATTAATTATGAGCGGGGGAAGGTGTTAGGCACCCCCACTCATCCGTACAAGACGGTGGCCACATGCTTGCTCATGCTCAAAAATTGTTTGCTGACTAAAATTACCAAAGGAGTGCTTGAATTCAAGCACCATGTTTGTGATTCCTCCATATGACTAATCCCATGAACTTGGATTCTCTTTATGGACATACCACTTCCGAAACTTCATGAGTGAATGAAAATCAAAGTAAAAATGAAGAGAAACCAAGCTAAGGTAAAATCTGGAAAAATTAGATTGCAAAAGCTCGAAAGCTTAGATTAATCACAGATTACTCTATTTAAATCCAAATCAAATGAAACTAAGGCCATTTGAAAGCTGGTAAGAAGTAGCATACTCAGTAAAAAAATCATTCCATTCTGATTTAAAGCAAGGGAAAAATACTCTGTGAAAATCTGCTGTAGTAACTCAGAAAAAGTGGCGAGTAAGCATTTTTGAAACTCTATTCGTGGAGTTTGGCTCCATATAAATCCGTAAAAACTTGCATGGATGAAGTATATGGTGCCATCTTTCAAACGAAATAGGTCTTACACCAAACTCCATCCATTTGTGACTTGTGTGTCCTCTTGAACGTGCCAAGAGGATCACAGATTAACCCAGAACTCTGTTACAGAGCCACTCTGAGTCAATCAAGCACACAAGCCACAAATCCAAACAAAATCTCGTGAGACCTGCTGGAATAGAAAATAGACTCTTCAATGAAAACACAGAGATTGAAATCACTCAAAACGGATTAAAAATGAGCAAACAGTGCTCAATCAAAGTGGCAAGTTTAGCAATCTGGACTGAGCTGACCTGCTGACTTTAAACAGATAGTGTCAAAAATTGGCTCCATAAAAATTAATAAAAATTTCTAGATACAGAATAGACAATCTCATCTATCACATGTCTTTGGAATCACTCAAAAATTCATCCGGATGATGAAGTTATGAGCATTCTAAGACAGGCCACAGATGCTGCCCTGTTTTGAAGATTTTTGAATAAAAGACCAAAATCAGTGCATGTGTGTATGTGGATTCGGCCAAAACTACATGAAATCATGAAAAACAACTCATGAAGTCCTAGAAATTCATTCTAAGGCCAATGATCTCAGATTTCCCATATTAAACATGGAAAATACAAGATCTAGCCCATTATTGCAAAAACAGTGAAAAGTGTGTTTGATAGTAATGGAAATCATATTTCTAGGAGAAGGTTGAAATCCATTGCTATTGAGAGCATGGATTCTCGTATCTTCTCCAAAGACAAATACAAAACAAATCAGAGAAGCAACCATAGGTACAAAAAATAACCAGCATGCTCTTCATCATACGTAGGTTCTAAGCCTAAAGGATCCATTCCACCTTCCTTTTCCCAAGGCTCTCTCTTCACGTTTTACGGCTAGAGAGGATTCCCAGGTACTTTGGAAGAGGTCTGGGGCTACAAAATATCACCCAAGGCCCTACACTACAGAAAGGTAGAAGTTGGGAGTTGGAAAATGTAAAGAGAATACTAGAAAGCTAAATAGAGCTTTACCCTGGTAGCTTGAGCCTTGAGTAGACAATCCAATAGAGTTTCCCTTCTTCTTGTAGAGCTTCAATGCTTTAAATTGTCAGCCATTTGTAAGAGGAGGACCCCTGTGAGACATGGATTTGTCATCTCGAATGACCTCCGATATCGTCACGCGGGGATCAATAAAATGTATAGAGTCGCCACCATCCATTTTAGGGTGTGAATGGACACCAAAGGGTTCATAGAAGCCAAATAGAGCTAAAGTAGCTCTAAGATGAGGAAAAATCCAGAGATTGGGTAAGGGGAATTATTTATGAGCGGGGGAAGGTGTTAGGCACCCCCACTCATCCGTCTAAGACGGTTGCCACATGCTTGCTTATGCTAGGAATTGTTTGCTAATAAAAATGGACAAAAAAGGGTGCTTATAACAAGCACAATGTGCGTGACCATCCCACATGAGAAGTCTAATGAGCTTAGACTCTCTTTGTGGATCCATCACTTCTAAAACTTCATGAGTGAAGGGAAATCCAAGTAAAAATGAAGAAAATCAAGCTAAGGTAAATTTGGAGAAATTGGATCAAAAGAGCTTGAAAGCTTCGATTAACCATAACTCACTCAATTTAAATCCAAATCCAATGAAACCAAAGCCATTTGAAAACTGATATATAGTAGAGTATACAGTAAAAATTTCAACTCAATCCGATTCAAGATAAGAGAGAAATCCACATCTGAAATTTGCTGTTTATAACTTGGAAAAGTGTGGAGTAGGCATTTTCAAAATCCTATTCGTGGAGATTGGCTCAATAAAAATTCATGAAAATTGGTATGGGTGAAGTATGTAGTGCCATCTTTCCAAAGAAAAAAACCTCACACCAATCTCTATCCGGATGTGACTTGTGTGCTCTCTTGAACAGGCCTAGAAGACCACAGATTAGCTCTGGACTATGCCAGCGAGCATCTCTGAGTCAACTGAGCACCCAAGGCACAAAACAGATCAAAATCTACTGAAACTAGTTGGAAATGAAAATAGACCTCTCAAGGAAAACTCAGAAATTAGAATCACTCAAAACGGATTAAAATTGAATAAACGGTGCACCATCAAAGCGGCAAGTTCAGCAATCTGGGCTGAACTGACTTACAGACTTTGAACAAATGGTGTCAAACATTGGCTACATGAAAGTGGACGAAATTTTCCAGATATGAAATAGACACATCCATCTATCACATGTCTTTGGAATCACTCAAAAATTCATCCGGAGGATGAAGTTATAAGCATTCCAAGACAGGCCACAGATCTGCCATGTTTTGAAGATTTTTGGATAAAACAAGGAAACCAGTGCATGTGTGCATGTGGATTCGACCAAAACAACTTAGAAATCAATGGAAACCATCTCATGAAGTTCTAAAATTCATTCTAAGGCCAATAATCTCAGATTTCCCGTATTTAACACGGAAATTCAAGATCTAGCCTATTCGAGGAAAAATAGTGAAAAGTGTGTGTGAAGATGTAGAAAATCACATTTCTAGGAGAAGGTTGGAATCCATTGCTATTGAGAGCATGGATTCGTGCACCTTCTCCAAATACAAAATAGATCAGGGAAGCATTCAAAGGTTCAAAATAACCACACAGCATGCTTTTCATCATTTGTGGGTTCTAAGCCTAAAGGATCCATTCCTACTTCTTTTTCCCAAGGCTCTCTCTTCACGTTTTACGGCTAGAGAGAAATCCCAGGTACTTTGGAAGAGGTTTGGGGCTGCAAACAATCACCAGGGCCTTACACTACAGAAAGGTAGAAGATGAGAGATTGCTAGAATGTAAAGAGGAAGCAATAAACTCAAATGAGCTTTACCTTAGTAGCTTGAGCAGTTGAGTAGACAATCCAGCAAAGTTTCTCCTCCTTCTTGCAGAGCTTCTATGCCTCAAATTGTCAGCCATTTGCAAGAGGAGGACCCCTCTATTTATAGGCCAAGCCAAGGGTAGAAGAGTCCCAAGGGTAGGCCTAAAAAGCCTTCTAGATTATTCCAATTCTCCTCCAAGGCTTGAATTGGAGTAATTCAGCAAGTTTCAGAGGGTGAAATAGGGAGTTCAAGTCCCCAAGAGAGATGTAATATGCGTAAATAAGGCTCAGAAATCGAGCCATTTCGCAAATCCCCGAAACAGCCAAAACCGCATACACAGTACGGTTTCAACACAACCGTTACTCAAAGTGTGGTTTCTATACAAATTTAACCAAACCGCACATACAGGACGGTTCAATTCAGTTACGCTCATCATGATTGCTGTCAACGTGGCTCAACGGCCGAAGCTTCGCGAAGCCACGTGGCAGCTCACGCAACAAGCATAGATATCAACCGTGCTGTGTGTGCGGTTGCAACCGCACATACAGAGCCGTTGAGACCAAAATTATAAAAACCGTATACTCAGTACGGTTGGCACCGATTTTGAGAGTTTTTGAGTGTTTGACATATGTCAAGGCTCAAATAAGACTTCTAAAATTCTTTCGAAGGTTTTTTTCTATGGAAGTGGAATTTGGGGTGTCTACAACCCCTCTATTTATAGGCACAACCAAAGTAGAAAAGTCCCAAGGGTATGCCCATAAACCCTTCTAGATTATTCCAATTCAAGTTAAAGGCTTGAATTGGAGTAATTTCGCAAGTTTCGGAGGGTAAAACAGGGAGTTCAAGTCCCTAAGAGAGAGGTAATATGCGTAAATAAGGCTCAGAGATCGAGCTTTTTCGCAAATGCACAAAACAAGCAAAACCGCATACACAGTGCGGTTTACGCCAAACCGCCACTCTATATATAGTTTCCATGCAAATTCACCTCAACCGCACATACAGAGCGGTTCAAATTTAGTTACGCTCCTCATGATTGCTGTCGACGTGGCCTAATGGCCTAAGCTTCTAGAAGCCACGTGGCAGCTCACGCAAGAAGCATGAACCTCAACCGTGCTGTGCGCGCGGTCGCAACCGCATACACAGGGCGGTTGAGACCAAATTCACAAAAATCGCATATACAGTGCAGTTAGCACCCCTTTTGAGTATTTCTGAATTTTTGACACATGTCAAAGCTCAAATAAAACATTTAAAATTCATTTTGATTGTTCTCTCACATTGAAGTACAATTTGGGGTGTCTACAGACTCGAAGTGCATCATTGAGTTACTAAAGTCCACGTCAGAGGCTATTCCTTGGAGGATCAGAGTGGCTTTTGCCCAAATTAAATCTTTTTGTAACTGTTTTAGTGTTTTGGAATTTTCTCATGTATTTCAGGAGGGTAATCAGGTTGCTGACTACCTTGCTAATTTTGCTTTGGACAAGTACCCTTGCTTATGGGTGAAAGTCCCCTTTCCTTGTCTCTCCACCCTCTTGTTTGATGAGGCTCGAGAGATTTCCTATTTCATCAATAAAGCTGAGTAGTTCCTATAAAAAAATGATTTCTACTAGCAAACATTTATACTTGTGCGATGTTGATGTATTATTTCTTGAACCATGGTTATATTTCTTTTTATTTAAGATATAACTTGTCCAAGATCACAGGTATGCTTGATGATGGAAAGAAAATAAATGGACTTGGCTTACTTTAGCAAGGGTATGCCTAGCATAATATTAATTCACTAGATGATAAACAGACCCATTGGAGGTGGTTGAACTTTTATCTAATCGACTGTGTTTTCAAAAATTTAATTCTATTGTTTTTCCCTAGACAATTGATGTGATTGGTTCCCCACAAGGTATCATAATTGCTGTGAACGTTTGAATTCCTAGGTTTGAGTCCCTCAAATCGAAAGAGTCAGGGACTAAGAAGCCTCATGGGTTGCAAGACCCTAAAGCCCATAAGAGTACTCGTGGGAATGTAGGAAAGTCTAATCGCTTCTAATCACTAAAGTGGGATCCAAGGGCATTTGATTCTAACAATAAGTTGGATCACTCTAGCGATATGCTTGACTGTAAGACCGTCTAGATTTGATATGGGGAGACAGGTCATATTAATTGGTAATAATTGATATTAATTGAAAAAAAATGATATGATAGAAATAAATCTTAGAAACTTCTTTTCTATTCTTGTTTGCTTGTGTGGAATTGCATTTGCATGCTTACATGTTTATTCTCTTGCTTGATCTCTTTAAAATTGTTTAGTTTAACGTAAAACTTCTTATACTTGTTTACATTACAGTGTAATATTGTTAAAATATATCCTTGTTATACATTATTCATGTTTTATTATTTCAGCTAGAAAGGCATGCTCACTTATTACCAAGTATAATATAATTAGTATATTGTTGGTATGAATGGAACCTTAGAATGTTAAATTTAAGAGTAACTATCACTTTATTCAAATTAGTAATGAGTGTACTTTACTTATATAATGTTATGTTGTACAGAGAATCATATGGGGTGTATTAGCCCTGCTTGTTGAGTTGTGAAAACTCACCTACCCTTACTATTTTGCGGAAAATCACCAGAATCGTGGAAATCAAAGAAAGTGATGAAATGAAATGACCTTGAATTGGCGCTTGATTATGATTATAGAACATGTTATTCTAGTTTGATGTGACTCAATTTATGAGATTATTGGACTTTGGATTATGTAATAACTTAGTTTAAACTTTGGGTTGGATTTATGTAAATATCTAAAGTTTTATTTCCGGTATGACTTTGGATTTTGGACTTTTGTGTAATGATGTGGCATTTATTGTGGAGTGAATGACATGTTATTATTTGCTTACAAGCAAGGTGACCTTCGGTCATCATTCCTTTAGGAGTGATCACCCAGATTAGAGATTCAATTCAGGCCTTCTCCGATGTTCACTTCTCCCACACCTTACGATAGGGCAACCGTGTTGCGGATACTTTGGCGAATTTTGCTCTCGACCACTATTCCAGCTATTGGCTTCGTTCTAGTCCGCTATGTATTTCTATCCCCCTGTTTGATGATATTAGGGGTTGTACTGTTCTTCGTTCTTATAACTCCACCTTTCTCACAAAAAAAAAAAAGGTGACCTTCGGTCCTATACATGTATTATTAATATTAAATATGAGGTATGGATCCCACGACATGACAGAAAGAAAACACAATAACAAAGAAGACAATAAAAGAGAAGAAAGAAAAACTAAAAACTCAAAATTCGTCTAAGCTAGACACATATTATTGTTTACTTTTGGTAGATTGTTTTTAGTATCATAGTTTAGTCTATTTTTGCCTTTACTTTGAAGTAAGCAAGCACTTAATATTGTGTAGAAAATGTAAGAGTTTGTTAGTCTTTTATGGGTACTTGGTATTAGTTTTTCATGAGCCATTGAAAGTGTAAGGAGTCTTTTTGTACCAAAAATGGTTACACGTGTATTATTTTGAGATAAAGTTTCTCAATAGAAAAGAGGCCATTAGAGGTGTATAACAGTTTAGTTTTCCTTCTTGGGTATTTCTACCAACAATATCACACTATTCTCTTGGTTTTTTGGCCTCTTTCTCCAACTTCTTTAGGACTGCAGATTTCTTGTAGTTTCTTGGTATCCAAACGAAAAGTGGGCAAGAGAAAGAAGTAGATTACCAAAATAAAGTTGAAGAAAAATAATCATAAAATGGAAAAGATTTTGGGCTTGTAGTTTACCTGCAATATCTTGGAAGTTAGTTGTAGAACGTGAAAATGGTGTGTGAAGGAGCAAAGGATCATCTTAAATAACTCCTCCTTCACCTATTTTCTCTCCGAGGCTGATCATTCAAGGAGCTTCCTTCACCTAGTAACTAAAAGGAGAAGAAGCTCAGGTTGCAATGGAGCAAAACGATGTCCACCATACACGAAGGTCAGTCCTGCTCCTCCGTCACAATAACCATTGATATATCTAATTAATGATGATGATATTTATAGAACGTTACATGGTGGAAATATTTGGCTGATCGAATTCAAATTTTCTGGGTTTCTGGAAAATGATTGTGTGAAGCGGTTTTGCGCTCGAAAATATGCGAAATTGTATGTTGATATTCTTCTCTCTGTCTGTTCCTCGCCAATAGTTCCTCAGACTAGCTAACATATGTTTCCTCCTGAATTAAATTTTGTGAAACCCAAAAGAGTTATTTTTTTCTTAACATTATTTTCAGCATATATGGAGTTCATATCCTTCGTGATTTCGCATCTTCTCATGTA
This sequence comes from Buxus sempervirens, assembly GCA_947561395.2. NCBI lineage: Eukaryota > Viridiplantae > Streptophyta > Magnoliopsida > Buxales > Buxaceae > Buxus > Buxus sempervirens. The sequence continues at coordinate 38,580,679 of OX387185.1, read as the reverse complement.
ATGAGAGGAACTGGTGACCCTATCTGTTTAGTCACTAGTATGCTGTATGCCAATTCAGGAGGGTTAGTTGTGATCGGAGAAATGTGTCACCCCTAATTTCCAAGGAATGGCAGAACAGAAGGGCCTCTTCCTGGTTGGTTTTGACAAACCCTAACTCAATCGTATCAGGTTGGTAATTGGTAGGGGTGTTCATGGGCCAGGCGGGTGACCGGTCTGATTTTGAACGGGCTTAGTCATGGATTTGTTGATCATAGGACCGAGCTTGGATTGCTTTTGAAAAGCCAAATTTGGACCGGCTTGGTCATGTATGAGAAACCTGGGCCAGGCGCAAGTTCTAGTTAATAAATTTTAGATTGGATTAAGCACGAACTCATCAAACCCCGTCTACCCAAACCATGAATTGGACTAGAACTGCCAGGAAGAAAGAAAAATCTCACATAAAGTGCATATGATTCTATAATCTCTCTCTCTCTAACTCAGGTTGAATGGGAAAGTTGCAATTATCACTGGTGGAGCAAGAGGAATTGGTGCTGCAATTGCCAAGCTGTTCGCCTTCAATGGTGCTCATGTTGTCATTGCAGATATCCTTGATGAACTGGGGTCAAGCCTTGCTGATTCAATAGGGGGTCGCTACATACACTGTGATGTGGCATGCGAATCCCATGTGGAATCAGCTGTCCAGCTTGCATTAACATGGAAAGGCCAACTAGACATCATGTTCAACAATGCCGCCATTGCAGGACCCTATGGCAGCATCACAAACCTCAACATGGACAAGGTGAACAACCTACTCGCCGTCAACGTCAATGGCGTCATCCACGGCATTAAACACGCGGCTCGAGCAATGATCAAGCGCAGAGGTGGGTGCATCATATGCACCTCTAGCTCAGCTGCCACCATGGGAGGGTTAGCTTCCCATGCCTACAGCTTGTCTAAAGAAGCTGTGCTTGGGTTAGCAAGGACTAGTGCTTGTGAGTTGGGTGTTCATGGAATTCGTGTGAACTGCATTTCGCCACACGGGGTTCCGTCGGAGATGCTAGTGAGTGCCTACCGGAAGTTTCTCGGCAAAGCAGAAGTTGGGGTGGAAGAGGTCAGTAAGATTGTGAGAGAATCAGGGAGTCTACTGCATGGGAGGAGCCCAAGCATGGAAGATGTTGCACAGGCTGCATTGTTCCTGGCAAGTGATGATGCTGGGTTCATAACTGGACATAACCTTGTTGTAGATGGGGGATACACATCTGCATTTAGGAACATGAGCTTTATCTATCAATAAGCATAAGAATGCTATTGAAACCTTTAAAGGCATACAGCTGATTCTATAGGAATATATACTCACAATTGAAACAATTTTTTTTTTTTTCACTTTTTTTCTTCTTCATTTTTTAACTGGAGAAAAGGAGGTTAAATGAAAAGATAATGCATAGATACTACTTAATTATGGTATTCCTGAATTTACATGTGACAACTGTTGTGTAATATCATGGGTCATTGTATTGCACAGTACTGTTAAATGAAGCGTTATGGGATATATCATTCCCTCCATGGCTTTGGATGTTAGGGATATCTAGCGTATAATAAATTTGTTCATCCAAGGCTGAATGAATCCAGAATCTTAGTATTGCCAATACCAAGACAAAAACCAAATAAGGAGGAGAAAGAAGCAAAGTGATCAATCCTGACTATTTAACCACTTAAACAATAATGGAGCACCCAGGCTTACCAGTAAGTATTAGTGACACACTATGAGGGCCTTGCATTTGAAACCTTATGCTCCTATCAATCCTGATCATCTGACCAAAGTGATCAGACCAAAAAAGAACCCAGTAGAACAATTATGAATCCAAATACAAAATTTAGTGAAGAAGACAATGATATGAGATAGTCAAGAACATAGAGAATCTAAACAAACTCAAAATTGTGATACCATATTTTAAATCTAAAACTTCACCCAATTCTTCCTTAAAGCATATGACCCCTTTCCATGAACTCCAAAAGGAACACTAGGAATTACCTTGAGTGTCCCATGATGAATTGTGAATATTTTCCCCTAACATACCAGACAAACCTCATATTTTACATAAAGTTGACAACATTTGTTAAGGATAATGTTGGCAGGATATATCCTGCAGAATATGAAGCTCTTATGGTAAATGACAACAGCATGAAGCAGGTTTACAAATCAAGACCTGCCTAATCAGACCATAAGGATGCATTTGAGATGACCTTGGGATCTTTAATCAATTGCATCTATGATTTTGGTAAATGGCATGACAAAGCAACTTACACATTCGATACTACTCAGGATTAATGCTCTTATGGGAAAAATTAATTAATGCACATCCTGATACAGCAATAAAATACCAACAGGTATTATTGAAGTCACTTTTTATCATTGGTTAATGTCAAGGACTACTCCGAGGTAATGTTTCCAACAAAAGATAAGGCAGTTAGGATGATTGTCTGAAGTAATTGGATCAAGGAAATATTTAAAACTTGTCTTGTGGCTATTATTACAAAAGTTAATAGAACAAGCTAGTTAAAAAGTAAAGTGGCATAAACATGACAAGTGAGATTGAACAAGTTGGCCAGGTTTAAAATTGAGCTTCTCATTTAAGACAAAAGGAAAAAAATCCTCAATAAATTCAGAATATTTGACTAAGGTGAAGGTTATATACACACAAGCTGGATATCTTGCTCGTAATCCATTACAAACCTGAACCTGATTAAACTACTCCGTGGTACAAGTTCCCTGTCAAAAAGAGCCTTAGTGTGAATGAACACTGCTTCTCAGCGGATGAAAGTCATAGAAGTGAGAGAAAATTAATTCAAATGTCCTGCTGGATTCCTGTTCCACGACAAGAAGGAGGGATCCCCTAGAGGCCTGCAGAAAAGTACCCCCAAACACAATTAGTACAGCAAATTGTACCAAACATGAAACATGAAATGGGTTAATTTCTATTCTCAGGTTTAATATCACATTATCAAGACCAAATATTTCCAGTAACTGAACCATCACTTAAAAAACTCAATCCGAACCCAATATAAATTGAGGCAGTTTAACAGATCAGGTGACAAATTGCAAGCTCTATTCAACCAAAGGGGGATACTTCACCCATGTATACAACTTACACTATTCACGGGAGAGATTTACTGAAAACAGACAATTTAATATGCTTACCCAAAATGAAAAATCTAAAGTCCAAACATGAAAATAGTGAAACCCATAAATCATCCTTAGTTTCAGACAAGATTATTAGGATAATTCATATTAATGAGTTTCCATGCTAGTAGGACTATTCATTTGAAAGACAAAATTGAGTGATAAGAAACTAGGCTTCACTGTTCAATCATTTCCAGATCAAACAATACGTTTTCTTCAATTTTTCCTTCATTAAATAACAATAGGACAAAGATAATTATTGAAAGAAAAGATCAAGGAAATTAACATAACTTGTAAATGCTTAAACAATAAAGGTAGGAAAAAGAAAATCTGGTTGAGCAAATCCACTAACCTTGGCTTGATCACATACACAAGTATGAAGCTTATTGCCAAGAACAGGCAGAGTCCGCCAACTGTAAGATATGCTACGCCTAGGAAATTATTCTTTCCACCAATCCAACTTGTGGTGGAAAGAACCAGTTTCTTCTTGCCCCCAAAACTGTAGGTGTTATAGTTGTTCTGTATTACAACTATTACCTCCTCATTAGCTTCAAGATCTACCTCTATTTTCCCATATAGCTTTCTGAAAGTTGGCAATGCTGCTGTCCGCATCCAAACAATAAGATCCTCTTGCTCACTCAACTGTCATGTGTAGTTAAAGAACCAATAGTAGTTGAGAAAAATCAAAATTAAGAGAAAATATAGAAAAAGAAAAAAAAAATTATAACAGTTACAGGTTTGCTGGCATTAAGTTTGGCTCCTCCAATCAAGCCTCCACTCTGAAAGTTTTTAGGATAGATATCAGATCCAAACTTATGGTCTCGGTCACTCTTCCAGGCTATATTCTTTTTGTTGACTTCTATCTTCTTGTTTTTAACATTAAATCCGTATGTATCATTGAACAAACTCCAAGCAATGAGACCACAAGGGACAATTGGAGAGCCATTTGAGGTTCCTTCGGGATCACAAGAACTCGTGTCATGTTCACTCGCCTTGCTTCGCAATTGCTTATCACTTCTGCTTTTAACATAGCTGTGCAATGCATACACAAGTTAGGAAGCTGAAAATATCAGGTTTTGTACTACTGTAATCACCATGTGAAAAAATTGATGTTAAAATTTTGTTAATAGTTATGTTTTTGGACATTTTATAAATTCTGATACAAACTTAGAATTCCAATGCTTCCTGAGTACTTTAATCGATAGGACAAAAGCACTAAATATTAGAAGGCTATTGTGCTAGACTACATAAAAGAAACTGAATAGAGATGGGTAACTCAACACATCTAGTTGAGCCTAAAATAAATGAAGAAAAATACAGCACGATTACAGAGTCCAGGAGACATATTTCAGTCATTTGATATTTTATTTCTATAATCTCTACAATTGAGAGAAAGAGAGAATCTTTTGCCTTTGAGAAACCGAAAATGGATACTTAGAAAAATAAAATAAAAATAAACAACTTCATTATGTGAATTAAAAATCTTTATCCATAGGTTGCCAGTCTGCTTCAACCTCAAGAGGAAACAAATTGTCCGTTCAAGCTTTACATTTGTCAATCTGTTCAGTGATATTTTTACCATCCAGAATGAACTTTCAGATAATGATATTAGGCCTAGATGTGGATATGTTTTGCTGAACTTATGTGGATATGATTAAAGATCAGAAGAAGAAGAGAAGTAACTTGAAATAGTAAAGGCTAAAATTTTGATCAATAGTCATTACTGAATAAAAAATAACTAATAAAATGTACTTAAAATAAACAGAACAGTAAAATAAATAAATAGAAATTATTTAAGAAAAACACAAGATTAACTAGAAACCACCATGGATTTTCAAGAAAATTCTACATACCGACGATGATTCTGATAGAAATTGTCAAGCTGGTAATAAACATACACGGGACTGTTCATGTGCTTTGGAACCTAAGAATCATGAAGAAAAAAGCAGTTAGGAATATCAATAGAAGGAAACAAGGAAATTTTTAAGTTAGAAAGTCATTCAAATTGAATGAAAGAACCAATTTCTGTAAACATGCCAGAAATGAATGAATTTGAACTCACAGTTAAATGCCTTGTACAAGTTTTGTTTGTTCTACTATTCTGAATATATTCAAGCTTACTTTTGCTATAATTTTGGGGAATGCAATCCTGATCATAACGGTGTACAATCTCCACCACCTACATGTCAAGCAAAGACGAGCTTCAAGTCGATACATAAAGCTGACATTGAAAAAATAGGCAAACCTTGACAAGATATTAACAAGGATTATAATATAAATTACCCGCCGGGATGCAAATAATGAAGCAAGGCCAATTGGGATGAAGACAATGCCAATAAGTATGAATGTTGTGATGACCTGAAACAACAAAAATTATGCAAAGAAAACTTCAGAGGGGGCACTAAAAAGAAAGTCCAACACAGAGTTTTACCCCTAGAATGTTGATAGGATAAAATTCAACTAAATAGATACTTACCCATCCGGGTGTTAGAATTGGTTTGCAAGCAGGAAGCTCTTGCTGTGTAAACCTAGAATCTGCAACAACCAAAATCTTGTCCTCTTAAATAAGCATAAAAACTAAGATTCACCACATTATAAAATAGAATTTCAAGATTGCAGCAAGTGAAACAAGGGCAAAACATTTGAATTTGCAAGTCAGTGGGAAGAAATGAAAGAAGGAACTCTTCCTTCTTTGCAAAGCAGTGATGATAGAAACAAGAAAAAAAATTTTATAAAATGGGAAGAGGGGGATGGGGAATAAAAGACTCCATCCTAAGGTCTGATTGCACCTTTCCAAGTAGTTTGCAATATGTCAACTGAGTGGCCACACCTCCCACCCACGAGCTGTTTCACTCAACCCTATTTCATGTGCAAATTTTCAGCCTCAAACACATTGTACGTGCGGAAGGAGGATGTCTTGATGCAATATGTTTCTTGTTGAAAAGCCAAAATAACTTAAGATATCAATGGTTGGTATTATACATGACCAATCCAATATACAGGTATCAACAGGCCTTATAGTCAACATGGTATATCCAGAGATGATTCCCTGGCAGCAGATTGACTGGCTGAATTGGCAAGAACATCATCCATCAAACTGGCCAAAAACATGTCTCACTCAAAAACTGATGGTGAATCAAATACTAAAGGAATACCTTTTCCAAATGGAGTTCCAGCTCTAGTGCTTTCTAGAACATCCATGTGCAAGGTCAAATACACATCAGAACAACAACCTCAAATTTTTAAGTACTTCCAAAAATTTTATACCATGGAAAAATCAGCAAAATTTCACCTGAATTTTTCATTTCCTGGGCCCACCAAAAGAAATATTATAAATGCTTGTGAGTTGTGATTTGAACATTTTTAGCACAACATCGTGTGATGATTTGCCAAAAATGAAATTTGAGAAAGTTACATCGTATAACTATCAGATTTCATTAAAAATGGCAAAATTTTGACAGGTTCAAGAAAGGCCCACTGTAAAGGGCTCCAAAATCTGCAGATTTTCAACCTGTTTGCAGAAGTTTTAGTTCTGAAAGTCAATTTAAAGAATGCCTTTGGTTCCTTCCAGTTGATTTCGTGATTGAATAATACATAAGGTGGTTTGAGTCTGATCTTGTCCTTTTTCTAGGAAACTGCAAGAAAATCAATATTTTTGTCATTGAAGAGACCTCTATTACCCTAGCAACAAAGGCACCATATCTGACAAACCATCCACATTATATTCTCCTTAAAAAAAAGGAGATGATTGCATCATGTGAGAGTCTGAGGAGCAAGAAGATATTCTCAGAACCATGCCTCTTCTACCTACAAATGCCAGAAAGTTTTTTCAATAACTCCAACTGCTTGGGAAGGTTTATCTTTCAAGCTTGCAATAGAGCTTCATTCTCTTGCATAGTTATTTATTTTTTTAGCTTTTGTTACAAATGTTACAAGGAGAGGAACTTTTTCTAACTTCAACTTTTATTATGAAGTAAGGAACCATAGAATTAATCAACAGAATTGACACACTCTCTTTTCACTTAATTCATTGTTTCTTCTTTGTTCTCTTCCTTCATTTTCTTTTATTCATATAAAGTGATCTGATCCATTTGCTTTACTACTGGTTTTTCTTCTCTCAATTGATTTTTTCTTCTTTGTTTCTGATTCTTCTCCCAAATAAAACAATAAATATGCTCCACTTCTTTTTATCTTCGTCCACGTTCATCAACCTAGAATTTGATGTTATGAGCTACATTTGATTTACGGTTGTGATTTAAGGGGAAACTGCATGTGATTTACGGTTGGCTGTTTATGAGCTACATTTGATGTTTCTCAAGCTGGAAATCTGCTGTTACTTTTTGGCATACATGATGTTATGACCTTTTAATGCTCTAAATTCTGATCTAGAATTGCTGTTTTCAAGTTTAAAAGATCTGATATTGCTGAATTGATGGTCAAACAAGATTCAACAAATATTGTTCTCTATTATTAACGCTGGTATTATACTAAGGTAACCCCTTACTATGAAGCAACAGTTTGCTATTTCTTTTTATTTCTTTTTCATCATCATCATAAGCCACTTCCAACCAAAGTGGGGTTAGCGAAATGAATCTTGTCTCTCCATCCTGCTCTATCAAAAATCATATCTTCAGTTAATCGACATTTTTATTTCTTTTTAGAAGCAAAAAAAATTGCCTTCTTGCTTCAATTAAGAATTAAAACTGTACTTCACAGATTACTAACCAAACAATGGTAACAATAGGGTTGAACAAGTTTTTTAAAAATTAACTTAACTAGAAAGAATTAGACATAATGGTTGAATTGGGTGTGGGCCCATAAAGGAATGAGGGTATTTCAGTAATAACTTTTAACTAAGAGGCCTAAATTCTAAATAAATAAGAGTTCTGTTGGTTTTAGTTTAATTAAATGAGAAATAGGACTGTACAACTAGAATTAAGGGTATTTTTATAAACTTAATAAATTCAAGAAAACCCTAAAACAAGAAGTATTTAAAGACTTATTATTTTCTCCCATTATTGCATTTCAAGTGGATGAAATTGAAGAGATAGAAGGGAGAACCACACTTCAACCTTAAAAAATATGGAAAAGGAGAAAAGTTCTAGTTTTAGAGAAGAATCAACTGCAGAAAAAAGGTTTTCCAGCAACAAAGGTAGGTGAATTTCATCTACTTTGATTCCTTTTACGGTTTTAGAATAGTGGAAGAAACCTTAAAAATTGATTCTTGATATTGTTCAATGGTTCTTGATGATCTAAATCAGTTTCTTGATTGTATTATTGTGTTATTAATTATTTAGATCAGATCCTCGATGATATCAATACATTATTGATGTTTTAAATCAGTTACTGATCAAGTTATTGTATTTTTGATTGTTCATATAAGAATTCTTGCTGATAGTAGTGCAGTCTTGATGATTTAAATCAGTTTCTTGAGGCCTTGATGGTCTTTATCAATGTGTGATGTTCTTTGATTAGGAATTTAGGATGAAATATATGATTTATGAGGACTGCATGCAAGACTAGGGAGAAAAAAAGAATTTCTCACTGATAGCAGGAACTATTGGTGTTTTGTATCTGATTCTTGCCGTTTTTTAATTTGTTTTTGATGATCATGCAGCTTTCTCGATAATGTTAACCTTAGAAGCATGTAAATGGTGAAAGTCAATTTCATTATTTCATGTATAGAAAGTGTATGATTTTATGTGTAATGTTACAACCCATAGGAGCATGAATTGTGGGAAAGTTTTAATTAAGAGTTCTCTCATTTCTGGAAGTGAGTATATTGACAGGACCATCGAGAGGTTATTAGATGAAAAAAAACATTCATATATATTGTAGAATTTTGATTCTGTGACAGTCCTATCAAGAGCAATGAGGGTTGTAGTATTTTATCATATTAATTATTCAATTAATTTAGGGTTATAGGTTGCTCCATTGCGGCATAAAGGTTGTGGGTTTGAATCACAAGAAAGAGCCCCCTCGCTTGTGAGGTAGGGTTGTGTACATCAGACCCCACTCAATAGCAGGAGCCTCATGCACTGGACTAGCCTTTTTTAAGTCACTAATAAAAGGAGTATTTACTGAGTAATCATAAATACTAGTTACATATAATGATGTAAAAATTATCTACAAAATAATTAAATTAATTAGGGCTATCTAAATGACAGTCCTCTAAATAAATTATTTACGTTTTTCTATAGCTTTAGGACCAAATGATTGGGGCTAATTGTATAAGTAATTGAACTTAAATTAATTACATAAGCATCAGGATATTGTCTTGGACAACAGTCCTAGCCTATTAATTTTTTAGTCATAAGAGTAGTTGGTTAGTTAAGAGAATCTTTCTAATAGTTAGGTTATTGGTTAGTCATAAAAGAATCTTTCCAATGATAAATTACTTAATTAGTTATATGAGAATCTTTAAATTGATTAATTAGTTATTTAGTTTTAGGTTAATTAACAGTAAGTATTAATTACCATAGGCCATAGGATACTATCCCAAACGACAAGCCCTATGTGTTAATATAATTAATTTTTGTAAGAGAATCTAATTGATTCTGTCCTAAATTATGATAGTTAAATTAATTAAAGGAATCAAACAATTAAAACCTGCAATAATTGGAACTTGGATGTGATCTACAAAATAATCTGAAATCACAAGGTGCACTATCCCCGTCAACAGCTGAATATGCAATTTTATTGACATAGTTTTGGTTGTAAATCATAAAATTTTGTTGTAAATCTTTATTATTGAATTAAATTGTTGATAATGAATAACATAAGTGAATGACCTGATTTCACTACCAAATTAGTTATCAGTGATTACTGATTTAACTAATTTTATTCGATATTCTCCAAGACGTTTTACACTTTTAATTCTTGTGAAATTAATATGAGAGACTATGGATACTTGCATGACTATGAATTATGAACGAATACATGACTACATGATAATTGGATTAAATGGAATTGCATGAAACTGCATACCACTGAGAGCATTCGGTGAAAACTTAGAACCTAAAAGCCAACAACAACTCTATTAGCAATGGAGAGGTGTGAGAGTCTATAACTCAAAAGTCACAAACATCTATAGCAAGGATAAGTGTAAGGATATGGGATCCAAAATTCATAAACAACTCTTTTTGATATATTCTTGCACATCATGGTGGAGGTATTCGCGATGTCCAAAGACCCAATTTGTAGTAAGTTATGACATGAGTGCCTAGACCTCAGATTGGTTAGGTAGTGATTGTAGAACGTGACTGTGTTAGGTATTAGAAGCAGGCCAGGCTATCACAGGCATGTCTGCAACATTTATCGGTGTATTCCCTTTTTCCTAAATAGTGACTTATAATTGTGATTTGATTGGTTAAAAGCTCTTAGAATTGCGATGTACGTATAATATTATAGATGTACGAAGAAGTTTGGGACCTAGAGACTACAGAAGGAATGTGATGTCTGATGTATCCAATACACATCATATGCATTGTATTCTGCATACTTGGTTGCACATGTATTTACATGGTTTATATGGCATGGAATATTGGAAGGTATTTGTTTAGGGTTTGCGTGCATCTTGGGTTATATGAAATTAAATAAAAAATTCAAGTGCATTTTTGCATCCTATAAATTCCACTTTTGCATCCTATAAATTCCACTTTTGCATGTGTTTGTTTTTTGGGTCTATTATAATATTTTCAATGGAAACTAAATATGTAGAATATTACCAACCAAACTTGGCTCATTATGCAGGTACAACAAAGATCAATAATAGAAATAGTAGACTATACTAAAATCGACATGCTAAGGCATCAAAATAAGTCTACTTAGAGTAGTTAAGGATTTTATTCAACTGACGAGATTTTTTTTAGATTTTATGGTTTTATTTCAGTTACATTGATTTATAGGTGTTTTACCTATTTATTTAAAGGTTGAATGTTGTAGGATTTACTTATTCACTTAATGTCAGTTACTTTTGCAAGTTTTATTTAAATATTATCATGCTCTAACGGATATTTCAATTTCAGTCACACTCCAATTCGAATAATTTGCATCAAAATTATTATACCGGATTTGGGACGTAACAACTCTCTTACTTCTAAAAGCAAAAAACACCTTTGAAAAGCAAAATCTAATGGAGCCTTAATGTGTATTCAAGTTACTGTATAAAAACGCTGGTTTGATTGAATCTGAGACCAAAATTAAGACTATTCTTGTAACTTGGTTGATTCCATTGGGCTTCAAAGTTCAAATAACCACTATAAATCTGAATCAAGGTTTACAATGTCATTTCAAACGACATTTCTCTAGGTTTCACTAGTGAAATGTAGGCGAAATTTCGCCGAAATAAGGGAAAATTGCTAGAATCGAAAAAAAGCTAAAAAAATGTAAATTCCTGTCATTTCACTAAATGTCGCCGACATTTCGCTGATATCAGGGAAAATCTGAAAACTTTTACTTGATGTCGCCAAATTTTCAACGACATTTCGCTATATTTCGCGAAATTTCGACAACATATAGGAATCTTCGAAATTTCGTTTTTCAAGCTAGTTTTGTGTTGCCACCTTGGAAAATAGCGGAATTGTAAACATTGATCTGAATGGATCAATTATCTCCGTTACGATCAATCTACTAAATAAACTTTTTTTTTTTTTGGTATTAGACACTATTTAAAATTCATACTTGAAGAGCAAGCAGCCAAATCAGATCAACAGTATGGTGAATGGCTCCAAGATAAGTATTACTTACGACTTGACTTTGTAATGGAATAGAGTCTTGGGTGAGTATAAACGTAATGTTTTTAAGACCGCTAAATAAGTTCTGCATGCTGTCCGTGAAATATATTCCATAAGAAACAATGTTTCAAGGGTATATTAACTGTTTAAGAATATTCTCACATGTCAACAATGAGAAAAATTATTATGGTACTCCATGCAGTGTGTGGGATGAACTAAATATATATCACCCACTGGTTAGAGATATTGAGTTTTAAGAAAACATTAGAAAGTGATGCGCTTCCCTCCTTGAGTAATAATGATATACACCTTAAACAAGCTTCAGTTGTTGCTTTTCCTTCTCTAAAGGAGAGGTCTGCCCTAATGTCCCCTTCTAGTAGGAGGTTTTACCAAGGGGCCATTGACTATCTTCTAATGGCTGCAGTTCAGGTGTTAGTGCCATTTGAAAATTTTTTGGCTGCACATTTGAAACCAACTTTGACAAAATTTTGGCATCTACTAGTGAGGGGTAGATAAGCCTAAAATAGAAGTTCATCAGCCAACAATTATAAAGATTCAATTCTGCTTTCAAAACAATTACTTGGTTTGAAAAAAAGAAAAAAAAAAGTCTTCCCTATTTATGGGGCCCTCTTCATTCACTGCAATTCCTGCTCACTCGAGCACTTCAGCTTGTCAACAGTCACTACAAAAGATTATTGTTTCAAGTGCCCCTTTCATGTATTTGGTGTGTGATCTTCACTTTCTGCTTTTTGTCCTTCTAATTCCCACGTTATTCTTGTTGACAAGTCTACACATTCCAGTACTGGAAAAGGAAATTTTCCTACCTCTTCCTTATCTTTGACATAAGTAGAGTATAAGTGCATTTCCCAAACTTTTGTTTAACCTTCTAGTTATTAGTAAACTTACAAAACTCTTCAACTGCTCTATAACCTATTATCCTTTCCTCATTCCTTGCCAAACCTCAAGATAAAGAGGATGATTGATGGTAGGAATCCATTGTAAGGGATCTATTACTTGAACTGTGATCCTAAAGCTAGTGCTAATGCAAAACATTCAAGATAATCTGTAACATAATGGCATAGTCATCCTTTTCATCCATCACTCTAGAAAAGAAACTATTATTTCCTTCTTTGGAGTCACCATCAGATTTTGATATGAATCTTATCAGCTAGCCAAAATGAACATGCATCTTGTCTTTCTCATGTCAGTTCAAGTTCTTTTGAGGTATTATATAATATCTAGAGTCTTATATGACAGGAAAGTTTGTTAGAATTTTCGTACATTGTAACTTCAGTCAATGATCATTCTGTAATGAATGGCTATTTTCAATAAAAGATTGTACCGAAATTTCACCATTATCCAGTTATTTCCCAAAGAAATTTCTGTTCAATTTGGAATGCTTAAAAAAATTTTGTAATAAAATTGGTGCTTTAAAATATGTTCCATAAGCTGTAATATAGGTCAGATGCATAGGATTGGACATCAAATTTCTTGAATTCATACACCCATAATAAATAGTTCTGCAGAGCGTAAAAATTGTCATTCACTTGAACTTTCCCTCACCATTATGCTTAACATGCACATAAGAAACTATCTTTTTGGAGATGCTATAATTATATCCTCTTATCTTGTAAACAGAGTGCCGTCATTAGTTCAAAATGGACATATTAACCTATTCCATAATGCTTCTCAATTCCCAATCTTTCGTTGCTCCATATCCTACCTCCTGTTTTCAGTTGTGTGACCTTATTTACATTCTAATTCCAGGTCATGACGAATTATCATCTTGTCCTATTAAAGGTTCTTGACTTCTTGGTGTTATAATCCTTCTTCTCATTGATATTTTGTTAGTGTTGATATTATCTTGGTTTTTCCTTTTGAAGAAATTAATTTTTCACATCTCAATGTCAGGCTTTAGATAATCCTTTGCTTCTACAAATAGGATGAAAACTGTCTTTTCCTCCTCTTCCAGTTTCAACAAATGCGGATTATAACGTGTGATAGCAATTTTTTTTATAATCAACAATGGCAATGAACGCTTCAAACTTATCCTGGAAGACTTCAGTGTCCTTTATTAATGCTGTCTACTTTCCAACTGCCAACTCCAACTGACGTTCCTTTCATTGATCTCCCAAATACTTTATATCAGGATACTCGTTCTTGCTGAACTACCCTTTTCACTTGCTTATTTCCCAGTTATAAAAAATTATTCTATCTTTACCACCAATATCTCATCCTAAGTAATTTCAACAGGAATTACAGTATTCTTGGCGGAAACTTATCATGGATCAGGAGATGCCTTCCTTACATTACAACAATACACGGGAATTAATGATTCTCCTAGTAAAGAAGCAATGGTACTCATATGTTTCATGCCATTAAGTATCATGGCATTGGTATAATCTCAGGTTAGGACAAGCTAGACATTTAAATATAAGTCATTTAGCCTAACTGAGCCCACCAAACCCAACTTTGGTCTCATATGATTCAAATCAAGACTACCTAAGAAAATATCAAGCCTAGCCACGAGTCTTAAATTTCTTGGGAGTCGGGCTAAAATCCTTTTATTTTTGCACAACCTCCAACAAAGATACATGCTCAAGATTATTATCTTCATACAAAGATAATCTAGTTGCTACTAGTATGAACAAGCCAAAAAATTATTATGTATATACATAGCATTACTGATGTTGACTTTCCAATAGCATGTACATATACAACATGACATATCATGATATTAAAATATGGTATATGTAAAAAATTCAGGCCAACCAGGCTATAATTGGCTTGAAACCTGGTATTTTAACAGGCCTTGAAACCTTATCCTAGCCTGATCATATTGTCATATAATTATTTCCAAGAGCGCCCAAGATCGGGCTGGGTAAGCTGCCCAACCATGAATTGTCTTGCTCATAGGTATGTTGCTTTTGGATGAGGGTGTTGTGGGAGAGGAACAATTGTAGCTAAACTAACTTCCACCCTCTAAAATTTAATCTCAATCCAAAAATACAAGAACTAAAATTTTCTCTCTACTCCCTCAAATCAGTCCCAACAACTTTCAGAATCAGAATAAATACCGTATTTTCCACCAGCTTTCATAACCAAACCATTCTTAATAACCCACCAGTCTAAACCACATCTCCAGAGAATTCATCTAACAATGCAGAACCAAGACATTTGCAATCTGAAGCACCAAGCACATACATTACTGACCCACATTCCTCGTTTTATCACTGATCCATAAATCCCATCACTACAAACCGGATAAAAATTAAAACAAAAAAATATCCCCAGAAAGAGCAATGACGATTCAGAAAAGAAGATGCTATGTCCCATAAACACAACATGAATTTACACGACACGAAGGAAATCACAAGAAGAAAAATCAATTAAAGGACTTGGGAAACATAAAAGATAATTGAGTTCTAAAGAAACTCACATTTAGGTTTCTTCGAGTTTTTCCTGGGAGCAGAAACATCGGTCGCTCCATCGTTTCCGGAGCTCGTAGCTCCCTTCGAATTCATCTCTCTGGTTCGGACAATGCGAGTTTCGATCTGCAGAAACAACTAACTTTCTAAGAGAGGGAGAGACAACCCCAAATCCGATTACGAAACTTCACGTACTCGTTCTTGCAGTTTTTTTTTTTTTTTTTTTTTTCCTTCTGTTTCCCTTTTACTATTGAGAAACTTAATTTTTAGTGGTGTTTTATCACATTATTTAATATTTGTGCTTTATCACATTATTTAATATTTAGTCAGCAACGTTTTGAGTTTTAATTTTTAATACACCTTTGTCAACATAATTAATTTTTAATACCATTTTACTATTACAAATCTAATATTCCAAGAATACCCTTATATCACTTATCCAAATGACTTGTACAAGCTAATTTATTAACTTGTACAAGTCATTTTATTGCTTGTACAAGTCTAAAATAACTTGTATAAGTCAATTTATTATTTGTACAAGTCCCGAAAGTAAGTTGTATAAGAGTATTTTTGGAAGAATTTACGTGTAACATTGAAATAGCATTAAAAATTAATTATTTTGATAAACGTTTACTAAAAATTAAAACTCAAAAAGTTTTGGACTAAATCTTAAATAATTTTATAAAATACCACTAAAAAGTAATTTTCCAATTACTATTTTTGGTCTTTCGGTATTTCCTTTTTTTTCGCCTTTATTTAAATTCTCTCTTTCTTTTTTTTTTTTTTTCGGAAATTTCTCTCTTTCTTTACATTCGCTATGCACAATTACGGAAGTGATGGATGACGTTTTCGATTTTTTATGCAAATCACACGAAATGTTAGGGAAAATGAGATTTTCTTAATTTTCCTTATTTGGGGGAAATTTTAGAAATGTAATAAATCAAAAAATTTTAAGAAAAAGTTAAAAATTTCAATTGGTAAAGTACATGGAAAATATTTCATCATTTTGGCAAAATTTCCACAAAATTTATCTGAAGCTTGTTAGCGAAATTTTAGCAAAACACGTAATTTCCATCCACAATTGAACTCTTTTTTCCTTTTTCTTTGATTTTCTATTGGTAATTCTATTAATAGGGAAATTTATCCTGTCCTAGTGCGACCTAAGATTGATTAAAACGATCTTAATTTGCAGTTTTTCATAAGATTGATTAAAATTTTATAGATATGCCATTCAAAATACACGTGGCATGATCATGATCCCCATGGAGGCTTCACATAATGTAGACGAAGGTTTCACATAATGCTGTAGATCTAAGTACGAGGGAAGCAGATTGGGACCCACCATCCAATGGGTCCCAAAACAATGATCAGTGTGCTGGACCTTAACAGTGTTTAAAATTCAATGTAACGGTCGAATCTGGCGCCCCAATCACGGATGTTTTCTTGGAAGCGTCTTCTCCTCTACAAACCTCTGTTCTCAGGTTGCCGTGGTTTTGCTCTCAAATCCCTTTGGAATGAATTTGAAATTAGAGAAGCCATTAACGTACTAGAACTTTCAGACAACATCAGGATCGATACCTGTATTCGGCTTCTAGAAGCCTGCACTCAATTGAAATCAATCGGTGAAGGCAAGAGAATCCATCAACATCTTCTTAAGAACAGTACCTATATCACCAACTCGGTTATACTAGAAAAGCTCACCCGTATGTATGTTATATGCAGGGAAACTGAGCTTGCTCGCAGTGTATTTGATGAAATTCCGAACCCAAATTCCATTTTGTGGAACTTGGTGATCAGAGCTTATGCTTGGAACGGACCCCCTGAGAAAGCCATTGATTTGTATTATCTGATGCTTGAGTCTGGTGTCAGACCCACCAAATTCACATACCCTTTTGTTCTAAAGGCTTGTTCGTGTTTACAAGCGTTGGAAGATGGCAGGGAAATACATAACCATGCCATGCAAAATGGGTTGGGTTCTGATGTGTTTGTTTGCACAGCGTTAATTGATTTGTATTCCAAATGTGGATGTTTGGATGAGGCACGAAGAATATTTGATGAGATGCCTGAAAGAGATATTGTTGCATGGAGTGCTATGATTGCAGGGTCTTCTCTTCACGGACTCTATAGAGACACGATGAAGTTGGTTATTTCAATGCAGGGTTCAGGAAAAAGTCCGAACACATCAACTATTGTATCAATCCTACCTGCAGTTGCCCAAGAGAAGGCATTGAGACAAGGAAAGGGCATTCATGGCTACTGTGTAAGGAGGGTTATTGTAAATGATGTGATGGTGGGAACTGCACTTTTGGATATGTATGGAAAATGTGAGTGCTTAAGATATGCTGAGAGAATTTTCAATAGCATGGGTTCCAGGAATGAGGTAACATGGAGTGCCTTGATTGGAGCGTATATTATATGTGATCACACGAGAGAAGCATTGGGATTGTTCTATCAAATGTTGTTCAAAGATTCCTTGAATCCATCGCCAGTTACTCTTGGGAATGTTATTCGAGCTTGTGCAAGGCTAATTGATGTGAGTAAGGGGAGATGGATACACTGTTATGCGATTAAGGTGGGGTTTGTTTCAGACATAATGGTAGGGAACACACTTCTTTCCATGTATGCAAAGTGTGGGATTATAGATGAAGCGGTAAAGTTCTTTGATGAGATGGAATTAAAAGGTACTGTTACTTATAGTGCTATGATCTCGGGGTGCGTTCAAAATGGCAATGCAGAAGAAGCTTTGCTTATGTTCCAGAAGATGCAATTATCGGGAGTTTATCCGGATCAGGCTACAATGGTAGGAATTCTGCCAGCTTGCACCCACTTAGCTGCCCTACAGCATGGGCGCTGCAACCATGGATACATAATTGTTCAAGGTTTTGCATCAGACATCCCCATTGGCAATGCACTTATTGACATGTACTCAAAGTGTGGCAGGATTGACACTGCAAAGAAAGTTTTTGACAGGATGCCAAAGCAAGATATAGTCTCTTGGAATGCCATGATAGCTGGTTATGGAATTCATGGGCTTGGCATGGAAGCGCTCACTCTCTTCCATTATTTACAGGATAAGGGTTTAAAGCCAGATTATGTTACTTTTATTTGTCTCTTATCTGCTTGCAGCCATTCAGGACTCGTCACTGAAGGGAAATACTGGTTCTATGCAATGAGTCATGATTTCAACATTGTTCCAAGGATGGAACACTTCATCTGCATGGTTGATCTTCTGGGCCGGGGTGGACTTTTAGATGAGGCTTGTGATTTCATCCAAAAGATGCCATTCGAGCCTGACGTTCGTGTCTGGGGTGCCTTGCTTGCTGCTTGTAGGATCCATGGGAATTTTGAACTAGGGGAACATGTGTCAAAGAAAATTCAGAGGCTAGGACCAGAAGGTACTGGAAATTTTGTGCTGTTGTCCAATATATATAGTGCTGCAGGAAGATGGGATGATGCAGCACATGTTAGAATCATGCAGAAGGACGGGGGATTAATGAAAAGTCCTGGCTGCAGTTGGGTAGAGATAAATGGGAAGGTTCATGCCTTTATTGGTGGAGATAGATCTCATCCACAATGGGAACAGATAAATAAAAAACTAGAGGAATTGCTAGTGGAGATGAAGAAGTTGGGTTATCATACAGAATCTGGTTTTGTACTTCAGGACGTTGAAGAGGAGGAGAAGGAGCGGATTTTGCTTTACCACAGTGAGAAGCTGGCTATTGCATTTGCAATTTTGAACCTATGCCCCACAAAGCCCATTTTTGTTACTAAGAATTTACGGGTTTGTGGGGACTGCCACTCTGCCATAAAATTCATCTCCATTATCACGAAGAGAGTGATAACGGTAAGGGATGCAAATCGATTCCATCATATCAAGAACGGAGCTTGCAGTTGCCGAGATTTCTGGTGACTTAGGAGCATCTGTGGAGAAAACATTAGTATTAACAGCATTTGCAGTGCGGTTCTATGTAGTTTTTCAGGTATTACTTGCTAATAAGTTGCTATATAATGGCAGCTTTCTTCCTAGCCCTTGCAGAATGTTCGGATTGAGCCATAGATACCAAACCGATTCCGCCTTAGTCGGAGGAATTGGACTGTCACCACAACACATATAATGGCAGCTGTCACTCCAGTTAATGTCTAACTCTTCTTTTAACATGTTTTAGTAGAGTCAATGTCATGGTCAAACTGAAGAGAAAAGCGAGCTTGGAGGACTTCTCGTATGAAAACTCGACTCTGACAGTATCACTTGTTCTAAACACTTACAAATGATGCGTGAGCACTTTTTTACACATACTATTAAGTGCTTTCAGTGTGATGGTGCTAAGGAACTTGATGATTCTGGAATTTCTTTAAGGATTTCATGTCCTCACACTCCTGAGCACAATGATCTTGCTGAGTGCAAGCACTGTCACATTGAAGAGATGGGCCTCACTCTGCTTACTGAAGCTCAGTTACCACGTTCTCTATGGCTTGAGGCATTCTCTACTGTTGTTTACCTCGATCAAAGAGTGTGGCTTCAGAGCTGTTGTTGAATGGTTGTAAGAAACTACTTTCAAGTTGAGATGGTGGATTTGAACTGCTTCATGTTGACGAAGATGTTATGCATGTTTGGAGATTGATATCTGTTGATACAATGCAATAGTGCCTTGCTACATCTTTTCCTCTTAGTGAAGGAAGTTGATTTAAAGTCCTACATTTTGCACACCATGACTGTCTCTTATGGTTACTCGATTTACAATTAAATTGGTATGACCTGGAAAAGTATACGCAAAGTTTGGTGAGCATGGTGTTCCATTTTTATGGGAGATTTTCTACAACAACCTCTCTGACCTCAAAAATGCCAAGAAATAAAGGGTGTCCTTCCAGTTATACTTACGATGGAAGATGGGCTTTTAGGCATGTGCTTTTGAAGCTGCTGAAGAAGTACAATGATTTTTCTTTGGAACACTGAAATGATTTAATTCTTTCAAGATCAAATCTAAGGTACTAGCTAGGGGTGTTTATCGGGCCAGCTCGGCATGACACGGGCATGTTTAGCCCGTGCCTGCTGAGTTGCAAGTCGAGCATGGCACAGCCCACCGTGGAAACGGGTCGTGCTGTGCCCGACCCATTTATCAATATACCCAGCACAACACGACATAAGGTGGGTCGTGCCGTGCCGGGCTGTGGCCCATGGGCCACGAGTAAAAATTAAAAAAAAACAAAGAAAAGTATTAAATAAAGTTTTTGAAACAAAAAAAAAAAACCATTTTCTGCAAAACCTTCTTTACTTTTCTCTTACAACCTTCGAACATGGATGGCATGTCAATAGTTCTTGAGAATACAACAATACTTACATATTGGTGAACCGTGCCGAGATGAGGAGTTGCAAATGTGTTACTTGCTTCAATTACTACTTGCCTGTCCAAGCAATAATTAAAGTAAGTAACACTTTTGTAACTCCTGTGTAGACGTGAAGAGACTGAAATGAAGAAAGAAAAAAAATGGATAATTTTGTAAGAGCCTTGTTCAAAGATTTGCCAATGGTCGAACTCAGGGATGCACCCATGTGAGCACTCCGTCTCTGTCGGCTATTGGCAAAATCTTTGAACATGACTCTAAGAAGAAAATGAAGAAAGCAAAAAACATTTTTTGATAACTTTCTTAAAGTCTTGTTAAGAGATTGGCTAATAGTCGGCCTAGGACACCCCCATGTGAGCACTCTGCGGGGCCATTGGCCAAATCTCTCAACAAGACTCTAAGAAAGTAAGAAAAGAAGAGATGAGAAGAGGTATGGTTTGGAGTGAGAAGGGTTATGCGTATTTATAGAAAATCAAAATTGACTTTTTACCACCTCCACCCTCAAATATTGGTGTTATTTAGCTGTTGGAAGGGCAGAAATGGTCATTTAGAGTCAATTACAAGTATACCCCCTAATATGGCTGTTGGGGGGTAAAAGTGTAAAAAAATGAAAAAAGTGCACTTTTGGGGGAAAAACAACTAGTCGTAGCTGTTTTTCGGGCCACGCGTTTTTGCCATTGGGCCAGCACGCAAGCACAACCCGAGTGGGCTCGCTTGACGCTGGCCGTGCTGCCCACGTGCTTCGCGTAGAGCTGGCAAAATGCGACCCAACCCGACAGGTCAACCCGAACCAATGCGAGTTAAACGGGTTTGGGTTGACCTGTTTATTAATTGGGTTGGGTGCGGGTTGGGGAAACTCCAACCCGCCAGTAATCGGGTCAACCCGATTATGACCCGGCAACCCCGACGAGTAACCCGATTTAAAAAAAAAGCAACAAAAGTGTACCATCCCAACCCGAACCCGGTACAACCCGATCCAATTAACCCCCCAACCCTATTTTAATCATATTTTTTGAAAAATAAAAATAATAATAAACGGGTTGACGGGTTGGGTTTGGGTTGGAGATTTTCCAACCCGCCTTAATTTAGTCCAACCCAAACCCGACCTGATTAACCCCAACCCGATTATGACCCAACCCATTGCCAGCTCTAGCTTCGCGAGCCACCGTGCCTAGAGGGCCATTTGCCTAGCCCGCTAGGAGGTCACGGGCTGTGTCCGTGCCGGTTCGACCCGGTAAGCAACCCTAGTACCAGGTGGGTAGGCCTCTAAGAGCAGTCTATCAACTGAATATTGATGCATATGATTTACATGCCCTGATCTGGACAAAGTTCCGCCTATTTCATCTACTATATCTCTACACTAAGATCAAGTGAAAAGGTAATATCCAAATCAATTGATCATATGCTTAATGATGTTCAAAATAGACAATGTAATTAGCTCAGGAAAGAGAGATAACTAGCTTAATAGAAAAACCAAGTCAAGCATGGTTTTATTATAATTAAAAAATGGCAAGTTCAAATTTCTTTCTTGATGGAATAAATGATGTGAAATGCAACCCTCAAATCAATGAGCTTTTTTCTTCATCTAGCACATAAATTTCATCCTAAAATAAGTCTTTCATCTATACAACAAGGAGTGCATGCAGGTCAACAAGAGGATCTATAACTGTACATTGTTCTGTATTTATATCTTAATTTGCATCCTTCCTTTAGGCTTAAGATGCATATTGTTTCATATTTAAATTCAAATTCCAATTCTTCACGAGGCTTATGTATTCAGCTCACAATAGACTTGGAAACTAATAGCATTTTCATCTAAAATATGTTTAAATTATTTTTAAAAAATTATTATTTTAAATAATTTGGTGATGATGATGAATGATGAGATTTGGCGATTATCATATAGCGTAGCATATTATTTTAAACCTATAGGATTTATTATAATGAACAATATATATATATATATGTAATTCAATTTGAAAGATCTGACTTCGAAATAAATTTTGATGATTTTTTTTGGAATCAATCACAGAGCTTGGCATGCCATTCTAGACTCTTGGGTTTTTGATCTGATGAGAAGGATGTTCTTTTTTATCTTCCTTTAGATTTAAGATACACCAAAACATGGGTCTTCTTGTGAGGAAATAAGGGAGCAAAAATAATTGTAACTTTCTTCTACTGATCATGAGTCTCAGTCTTGAAGGACATAAATAATTGATCTAAATTATGTCATCTTTTGTTCTTATCTGTATTTTACTGATTACAGTGCATTTACAGGCTTAAAAGTCACCTCATTGTTTCCATGAACATTGGCACTAAGCTGTCCTTTTTCCTAGTTCTTTTTCTTTGGCTGATTAGATGAAAAACAGATAAATCAACGTCCAGTAGCATTGTTTTGAACAGGGTGCATAGCGATGAGCTTATAGAAATCCCTGATTTGAGTTTGTCCTCTTCTTATATATGATCCACTACTATTGACCTTTGTTCCAAAAGCCCCAAGAGTTATGGAGACTTATTTGTTTAAGTGTAACGCCCCGGATCCGAGTTACGTAAAATAACCGTAACTCGTACCCGAAGGTTAATTAAAATTTCACAGGATCAACAGAGTAAGGGAAAACATGAAATAAAATAAAATAAAGATTCAAACGCATAATATCAAGGTTCACTAATTTTCCCAAACATATCCAAAAGTAATACAGGTTCATAATAAAAACTCACTAAAGTAAGTAAAACCAACAACTAAGATCTACTCATTAAAGTAATCCTCCTCACAATACTCCGGATAGTCCACCGGAATATCAACCCCCACAGTATCGTCCTTGCCGAAATCTGAAAACAAAACAAAACGGTGAGATACGACGATCTCAGCAAGTAGCAATGTATGCACAAAAATACAGTTATAACAGTTCTAAAACATGCACAAGTTATAATCAATTAAGTTACGATTAACCTCGGTTAATCCAACTAATCTCGGAAATACATCGTCAATTACAAATTTGGAAAAACATTATATATTGGGACTCGTGAAGTTGTTCTATTTTGTGTGGCTAAGCACTAGAGTTCCAGACAATCCAGTCTAACACTGCAACAGCTCGAACATTCAATATCATCGCCCTCATAGCGGAATTACTCAAGTGACCTCACCATCATGGTGGAAACGGAGTTGCTGTAGCGCTTCCCTCATGGAAGGCCTCTCTATCATGGAGGAAACGCATGAAGGAACTCCAGACTTACATCCAGACAAAATGTACAAATTTCACCTATAACTCGACTGTGGATCCACACTAAGTCTCGCCCTTTTAAACTTTGGTAAAATTATCATATAAAGTTCAAGTTTAACATGTACCCATGCTTATAGTGAAAGAAATCATTTTACAATTAATAACACCAAATTCTGTTTCAAATAGTCACCAAAACCATCAAATAGTGGAAATTTCCAACATTCGGCACAATCGGTATCATACTGTACAATTTACTCAAAATGGAAAACAAAACAACAATAACTAAGAAGCCAATCCAAAACTTTTTAGTTCATAACAGCATTTCAGATAATTTAAGAGGTAGAGTAAATTAGGTATTCAACAAGAGCTTGAATTATAGTTCAAAAAAAAAAAAAAAACCATTCGGATAACCACTATAGATCACCAAGCTTACTTTTGTTAACCTTCTTCTCATTTACACTTCCACTCATGGTTCCCTCATTTTTATTGTTGAACTTAACTCTTATAGATTACTAACAGTTCTAAGATCTTCTATTTAATTTCTGAATAACTCCGGTGAAGTGAGGGAATAGACTTGATACACTTATTTGCTTTAAGAAGTCTTCTCTATATGCTGTAGAAATTTTATAATCTATCCTAGTATTATGCTTCCCAACCATTCTCTTATTCCATAATATTAATTTGGCTTCCATAATATTCTAATATACATAGAGGTTAGTTAGATCTTAGTAAAACTCATGAGTACAGATTTAAGAAGCTAAAAGTGTCATTATGCTCACAAAACACATCTGCCGCAACCTACTGTTGTCTTTGTGCTGGGCACCAAGTTAGACCACGAAAAAAATATAACTAGCTAGTGCTGACCTCCCAAGAGGTCAACAACACTTGGCGCACCTTGCACCAAGCACAAACCTTAACTACAATGCATTCTTCCCATCCGACTAATCCCATTTTCAGGGACTAAACCTTATTTATCCATTTATACCACTACAACAGTTTTGAAGATCATCCAAATGATATGATTATACCAACTCGAACTTAATCAAAACAAGATTAATAAATCTCATAGACCAAGCGTCCAATTAAGAACAGAAAATAGATACTCGTTCCATTCAGTTCTAACTCCTTCGGATAACTAGAAATCCATATGAACATGCTACTTTGAAGTGCCACTTGCATAATAAAAAATATCATCTAACTGACCATCTTTAACTACTGTAAAAGTATTCTAAACAGCCTTATTAGAGCAAAAAGATTAAACGCCAAAAACAGAACCTGAATATGGTATTTCGTTTAATCAAATTCTACAGATCTATATGTTCATAAAACCACATGAAATCATGAAATTATTGTAGATGCTACTTGCTGTTCCATTCTCCAAATTTGCGGCAAGTTCTAGTTCTTCATTTCTGAACCAAATGCTTCCATTCTAAACATGTCTAACATGATTAACACCCTCTAAATAACATCTCTAAACTAACTAGAATTTAATCTAATGAAGAATAATAACACTCAGATATTAGACGTCCAAACATGAACAGAACCTGGGCATTTGTTACAGTCAAATCTAATTTCTACATGGTCACAAACACAACGAAAAACATGATATTTTGAAAGGCTACTTGCCTCTTGATTGCTGGAGTTCGACTTCTGCAAAAACCAGCAGTGAAAACCAATGCTTTCCACGACCAGCAGTCCTCACGAACTGGTTTACAATCTGAGTTTTTCCTTTTGAATGACTTCCACTCTACCAGAAAAAAAACGCCCACTCTCTAACAAAACCCAAAGTTTCTTCTTCCTTTCCAAGCAATTCTATCCTCTCCCTTCTGATGATCTGAACTACCAAATCCCTTCCAGATCTAATCTGCCGATTAACTCTTCTCCCAACATGAACCGTCAGACGTTTTTATTGTTTGAAATAAAGTTTACTTACGTTCAGCAAAACTCTCTTAACTCCCTCATGATCCGCTGGTGCTCCACCACAAAATTTCCTACACCAAGTTTACTTACGTTCAGCAAAAATCTCTTTTAACTCCCTCATGATCCGCCGGTGCTCCACCACAAAATTTCCTACACCAACTAATATCAAATACCAACTAATAGCTAACCAAATTATTAAATAATAACTCATATAAAATTTGAAATTGAATCCTAACTTTACTTACCTTATTTTAGATAAATCCCACTTTTAAGAAATTTACCAAATTGCCCTTGTGCATTGCTCACATGAAAATCCAACATATAAATGAAATGATTTTCTAATTATTTTTTTCAAAATAAAATATCAAAAATTCGGGGTTTTACATTAAGCCCTTAACATTAAGAATCATAACAGTCGACCACACTTCTGTAGCTAACATCCACGACAACCCACCTATTGACACTGGCCCGACGGTAGCCCTTTCCCTCTAGGTGGCTCTACTTATCTCATTATTAAATGACTTAGCATGATAACCTTGTATATATATAGTGGTAAGGCATTTTAATCCAGCCTATAAGTCGCTCCCTCCATGACTTGAATCCGGGGTGTGGTTCTTACTCTAATACCATTTGATACAGGCCTAACTATTGTTCAAAAAGCACAAGGTTATGCAAACTCATTCAGTTAAGCCCTTAATGAAGTTATATAATTTTCTCATTTCCAGCTATTGTGAAGTATGTAGAATATAGTATTCTAGGTCATGAGATCATTCAAATTGGGTTGTTGACCTAATTCTACCAAGAAGTATTCTTTGAAGGGTGTGGAAAAAATGGCAGGTTGTTTTCAGCCTTTAGGTTTTGTCACAAGAAGTTAGGATTAGGAGGACGTATCTCTGCAAAAGAAAAAATTATCATTATTGCCTTATATTTTGTGTTGTATCAGGAGAGTTAGCAGATCACAACAAAAATTCCTTTCAAAATAATGACTCAAGATGATGGTTTTGAGCACAACTTTGAGATCTTTTATTTGGTACTACAAGCATTTTGCATGGGGAGGACTTTTACAAATTAAGGGTTACCATTTGAAGGATGAGATGGTCCTAAAGGTGTATCATTACTTGCAGCTCTTGCAAGCTGCCTTTATAGATTGAGGCATATGTGTATATGGTATATACCCACTACTTCCAACATGAAACTGTATGTTCTAAGTAATTTAGGAGCTAAGCATAATCCCCAAACCTTTATGGCCTTAAAAAGGTAGTTCTTATTAAACCTGATGCCAATTAGGTAATAACTTGTTGTTGCGGAAAACACATATCTTAATAGATAGGGTTTGTGATGTGTTAAGGTTGGGTTGGGATAAACCCTAAACTAACACTTACCAAAACCCTAACCATTTTGGGGCAGATTGGGGTGGGTTGACTCATTAACCGTCCCTTTTCTGCATTGAAGTTGGAGCAAAACACAAATACAAGGTAATATTACATGCCAATAATAATAGCAGAAGATGCCCTTTCATGTTTTGAAAGATCAACTGCAATAGTCTGTCTCCCAATAGCATTTTAAAAATGGATCTAAAAAAAAAAAATCTAAATGCTATATTGGCCCTTGCTGTTGGACTTGGAGCATCCCATGGTTGGTGTTTTTTTTTTCTTTTTTGTATTTATTTTATGTGGGGCCCACTTAAAAAAAAACATGATGCTCCCGCGGAAGCATCCCACTCTACAATATCCAAAGCAGCCTTAAATTGCAAACGATCATCCCCTAAAAAATATAGGGAAAAGTACTATTCAATTACCTTTTGAATGACATATGACCTATCCAGCAAATGACCAAGTGAGTTTAGAAATGAGAAAATATAGATTATTTGATCATGTTTATGATTTAAAAGTATGAATCACAGGTTAGATGATAGGAGCAATCCTAATCAATAGACTTATAACTCTCATTATCTAACTTGTAATTCCCCATTAGTAGACGTATAACTCCCATTAATTGCCTATAATTCCTAATTAATGGACTTGTAACCCCCATTTGTAATTCCCCATCAAAGGACTTGGAATCCATTAACAAGACCAAATGGCCTCTATTTTCTTATTTTCAGATTCGTTTGTCATTTACGGAAAAAGTAGGACTAATGGGTCATATCTCAGCAACCAGAATGCTGGTGTTTGTACGTGCATGTCGAGTCAGCTCAGTGGATAATTGAAATAAAATTGCAGAGTGCAGCAATTTAAAATTAATGCACTAAGAGGTGGAGTTTCCATATTCCTCGTGGGCTTGAGTGTCATGATGATAAATGACAACAGTACGAGTACGTCGCCTAGTCATGACCCATCATCCTCTTTTCATTATCTCATATCAGGGGATTCCATAATGCAAAACACTAATTTGTACATGTTTTTGTGGGCCCATTTAAAAAATCATTCCGCACTAATTTATAAATGTTTTTGTAGGATCCACTTGGAAAAGCATTTTATATTAAACGCGAGAACCCAGATCGCACATGTTACTTCCAAATTTGGTTAGTTGTCTGACCTAACATAATAAATCTATAAAATGGGAAAAAGGTAAGGAACATTTTTGGTATGGAATATCATGCCCGAATCTTACCTCCGCGCTTTATATACTAGAATAGATTATTTTTTTATCTTTATTATATAACAACATGTAAGAGTTTTAGCCCATGTTATCTGATCTTAATGGTTGTACAGTTTTGCTTTCTATTGATTGTTTAAGTTTTCATTAAAACCCTCTTGTTCCTGTCGTTTATTATGGTAGGTACCCTTTTCCTTGTGGTTGGTGATGTCATCATGAATTTTTTTTAATATCGTTTTTAAATGTGAGTTAGTGATGAATCCTATTGATATGGATAACCTGTTAATCAAATCACTGTGTTCATAATATTTTAGTATAACCGTGTTCTTTCTACAACCAACCAAAAAAAAAGTATGGATAGCCTTTTTTTTTTTTGGTAGTCCCAAAAAAAAAAAAAGTATGGATAACCTGTTAATCAAATATTGGACGAAATTGTCCCATTATTTTTTTTTAGATTATTTGTCATTTGCTTTGTTTTTTTTTCATATATTAATTTTTTCTCTCCCCACCTCCTCTCTTACTCTGCCTTTTCAAATGGTTATATCTATTATTTATTTATCTATACAGGTCTTGTGTTTTTTTCCCCCCTCAATTTCTCAATTTGTTTTTATTTTATAATTTATGTTGTTCTCTATTTTTTTTTTATCATTCCCAATAAATATTTATTTTTAAATAGAAGTGCTAAATCAACTATTTAATTAGTAAATGCGGATTTCAAATTTTAACGTCAAACGCTTTTTGAAATGCAAAAGGAAGAAACATGTATCATCTACAACATATTCCTTACAGCTAGAGCTGGAAACGGGTCGGGTTATAATCGGGTTGTGGTTAACGGGTCGGGTTCAGGTTGACCCTATTAATGGCGGGTTGGGAAAACACCAAACTGAACCCAACCCGCCAACCTGATTATATATTTTTTATTTTTTATTTTTTCAAAAAGTATTATTAAAATAGGATATGGGATAATTGGGTCGGGTTTGGGTCATAATCGGGTTGACGGGTCATAATCGGGTTGGTTTATGCCATTTTTGCACTTTTTTTAAATCGGATCATAATAGGGTTGGCGGGTCATAATCGGGTTTGACCTGATTACATGCGAGTTGGGAAAACCCGCACCCGACCCAATTAATAAACATGTCAACCCAACCCGTTTATAATCGGGTTGGTTCGATTTTTGTCGGCTCTATTTACAGCCCAATCTCAAGCAAGACATAATGCATGTGGGACCCACCAATCAAAAATTAAAAATTTTACTAAAAAAATATATGGTTTGTGGGTCCCACATGCATAGTGTTTAATTTGAGGGTGGGGTGTTGGAAATTTGCTCTAGATGATACAGAAAAAGAAAAAGGCCAAACTATAAAATTTAAAATGTTGTTATATTCTCTTAGGTAGGATCCAAAAAGTTACACTAAAAGTTAGACATTAAAATCAAATGTACGATGGCTTGTCATCGAATTAATGTATAAGGCTTAATCAAGTCATCTTAATACATCTCTTGAAATCATTACCAAAAAAAAAAAAAATACATCTCTTGAAATCCTTCTAAAGAATTACAAATAAAATATGCCCTTATCAAGGTGCCATTGGATGAGTAATAATAAAGACCTCACCAAAACCAAAGGGAGTTTGCTCAATGAATTGCCTCTAGTTGAGATATGGTGCCCTCTCTCGAATTGCTGTTAAGATAGTTCACATGTATCCCTGTTGAAGTTTCTCTCCCAAGAGGCATGGGACATGTAACTTGTTATGTCCACGGCGGTTCCACTATTGACATTGATCCGATAGTAATTCTTTCTCTTTTGGCCGCTCTACTCACCTATCATTATTTAATGATTTAGCATCATGCCCATACATAATACTAAAACATTTTAATCCAACCTATAGGTCGCTCCTTCCATGACTCGAACCCGAGATGTGGTGGTTGGCTCCGATACCATTTGTTACGTATCTAACCATTGCTCAAAAAGCTCTAAGACTTATCGAGACTTCGTTGGTTAAGTACTTAACATTTAGAATCCTAACATTTCTGGCCCTCTCAGGTGGGCCTTGGATGACTCCATGATGTTAAGACACAAAGGTAACTAGTGGCTCATTTGTCATATCATGGGGTTCATCGCCTACAATCCAAGGAAGATCTCTAACTATTGAAGAAACAAGTTACTCATTCATGATCCCTCACATGGCAAGAAACACTAAAGCTTACATTGCTAAGGATTTCTCCACTTACATGTATATGTGCTTGTGTACAACCCTTGCAGATGATGTAAGAAAGAGAAAAGAAAAGGGAAAAAAATAAAGGAAATTTCCCTTTAATTTGCCCATGACTAGTTGGTGACACATACATAATGTACGTATATAGGCATAAATTATGACTGAGTTAATGAAAACATTTAAAATCTCACTTTTACATTATATAAGTACATACTTCCTATTCCCCATTTAGTTAATTTGATGATTTATTTTACTCATTTTAGATATTTACGATACAAACCTTCACATTAAGGGCTATAAGACATGATATATATATTCTAAAACCTTTCTATCTTATTAAATATCTAGTTGGTAAAGAAGAAGAGTGGGTACTTCTTGGGTCGTAGAAGTCTTTTTTTATTAGGAACTGACATACTTTGAGAGAGAGAGAGAGATTCAATCTTTTGTGGACTCTTTCTAATGAACACATTTCTTCTTGTATCATCTTGCTTTGGGGTGTAATTCAGTCGGTTTGGTTTTTATGCCAAACCTAAACCAAACTGAATTATATTGATCAAAACCGAATTGAACCGAATTTCAATTAAAAATTATAAACCGAAAATCGAACCGAAATAAAGTGATTAAACTGTAAACCGAACCGAAAAGCCAAAGTTACAATATCTTTAAATTTTAAACCACATTTTTTATTAGAATGCAAATATGAACACTATTGTTTACTATAAAATAGAAATGGTAATTCTATAATCTTATATTAATAAAGAAAAATAGTAGGTTTTGACAACAAAGTGTAGTAAGAGGTTTTGAAATTTTTGTATATATATTATATGTAATATAAAATTACACACGTATAATAATATAATTCGGTTTTTGGTTTGGTTCGGTTTCTCTGACACCTAAATCGTAAACCAAACAAAACTAGTTCAATTTATACTTTTTCAAACCGAAACTGAACGAAATTAAGAATAAAACCAAACCAAACTAGAAAAGATCGGTTTGGTTCAATCAGATTTCGGTTTACATCGAACCAATTGATACCCCTAATCTCGCTTAGAGTCTGTTTTGTGGGTGACCCAACTATTGCCACGAGCTCATCCTTATATTCTATGGATGGTACCATGAAATGTAGCACATGAAACGATCTCCTTAGCCCTACACCCTAAAATACATCACAGCTGGTAGTATCAATGTACCACCGGATTTTGGGAGGAGAAATGCAATCTACTTATTTATATCTATATTTATACTATACATAACAAAAATAGGCCTCTTGGGAAGTGTGCCAATAGCTATGCACGACTTCCTAAAAAACCCTTACTGTTCATTATAAAGCATAATTGATATAAGGAAAAATAGTCAAAAATCTACCTATTCGTTTAAAATCTGGATAGTTGCAAAGCTATTCCCTCCCTCTTATGTACAGTGCTTAAATTCTGTATGTTATTTTACGTTGGTAAGGATAAGCATGGATAGTTAGTTAGTTAACCTAAAGATTAATATATTTAAAATTTTCAAGGGAATTCTCTCAAAATTATAAAATTTTCGAGGGTATTATCCGGAAGTCAAATACCCCGAATCTCTTTTTTTTTTTTTGGTAATGCAAATATCCCGAATCTCCCCTCTTCTACAAATACATAATTATTTTAAATAACCGAGGGCAGAATGGGCAATAAGGCTCGTTCATATGACCTCCACGCTGGCTGTCCACGTCATAACTACTACGGACAACGTCCCAGGTACCCACCACGTGTAATATAGATGACAGATTTGTCCCTATCGACCTCACCTTGGCCCTTTAAAAAACACTACGAGTACCGTTACAATTAGCCAGTGGTTTTCCGGTTGCTCCATAGCGGTTCTAAGGTGAAGCAGTTGTTTTCCGGGAATTCATTTCTAATCTGCGTCCGATCTCTGTTGGTCTAAAACTTCCATTTGGTGTTTCAAACTGTTTTGTTGCAGAGTTTCGAGCATCTTCATTTTAGGGTTTTCCGGAGCTTCTCCTCCCAAAATCTAAAGGTAGAGTTTCTTCGATTTTGTTGTTAAATCTCTGAAACTTACTTTATATGGTTAGGATGTGTTTGTGTTTGTGTGTGTGTGTGTGTGCTCGTGTGTTTTTTGTTTTTTTGTATGATTACGACTCAGTCTGGTACTATAGTCCTTTCTAGATTGAGAGTTCTCAGAGTTTTTAGTTTAAGGTCAGACTCGAAGTTCATTTTGTGTGATAACAGAAGAGAAGAGGTTTATATTTTGTGTACTTTTGATGGTTTCTCCGATCTGTCGTCGTCTTTGTTTCTAGATTTTCTAGTCTTCTTCACCAGCATCTTCTTTTGCATTTACAAAGATGCGATTGTGTCCGGAATTTGGCTTTAATGGACGAGGAAGCAAAGGGCCTGTCTATGTTAGGTTCCATGTTACAAAAAATAATAAAAATAGAAGTTAAAATTTTTTTGAGATAACTAGGAGATCTAGTCCTGTTAGTTTGGCATTATTTTTTGTTTCTTATTTTTCTCAAAATGGTAGTGAAACTATCAGATCTGTTGTTTGGTTTTCATGTTCGGATCCTTCTGATTGCGTACTAGTCCTTCTTCTTTGGGCTTTTGTGGTTCTAAAACAGTTTCGAAATGTTTTGGCTTCTTTTACTGGTATTGCTTGAAGCTTCTGGCTTTATTCGTGGACTGCTTTTGGTATTTATATGTGATATTTAACCCTCTGCTGATTACATTGGCAATGCTTTAGCATGTGGTACTGAACTGAAATACTCAAAAAGCATGCTCTACTTGGTAATAGATCGACAGCCGAAGTTGTTTATGTCATTGTTTGTTTTCTTGTTTTGGATGTTAACTCAGCCTTGATGTTAATTGTTTGTGAATTTTGATGCCCATTGTCTTGGGCATGGCTGTCAAGTTATAATGCATCTTTTTAGATGGGATTTTAGGCCTCATTTTGTTTGACATGTATGGATATGTTTTTCTATCTGAAATCAATCTTTGGGAACAGTTTTAAGTTGTCACTTTGATTAGCAAATTGTGAGAGATTCGGGGGAGAATTATTCATATTTTGGTTTTGAGTTGCCTAAGCGCCTAAATGTTGGCATGAATGTGTGTATTTCAAGTCTGAGGTTTGGTATTCTTTTTAAGTTATATTAGATGCCTTCACTCTGAAAGTTTGTTAGTGTTTACCAGAAGTCATCATCATGGCGAGGAAGAAGAAAATGGGAAATCCTGGTGCTGAGAGCTCTGGCTCTCAGGAAACAAGTGGCAGCAGTGGCCATGGTACCCAGCACCCAGTAGCGAGGACTCCACCAACACAAGCACAACAGGAAGGTGGAGGAAGAGGTTGGGTTCCCCGATCTCAGCAAGGTGCTCATGGAGGGGGGTATCCCCAGGGACGTGGCAGGTCTCAACCTCGTGGCAGAATGCCCTCTCAGCAATATGGTAGCCCTATTGGTGAATATCAGGTTCGGGGATCTCAGCCACGTGGAGGAATGCAACCTCAACAAACTACCAGTATTGCACTTGAATCTGGTGGCGGGCACCATGGTGCCACTGTGGCCCATGGTCGTGGAGGAGACTCCTCTTCTGGGGGCCCTTCTGCGCCACCAGTTCCCGAGCTGCACCAAGCTATTCAGTCTCCATATCGAGCCATGGTAACCCCGCGGCATATACCAGTTGGCCAAGCCAGTTCGTCATATCGTGTGCCTGAACTGAGTCCATCACAGATGACACAGAAATTTCAGCAAATCTCTTTACAGCAAGAAGGACCATCTGCCCGGGCTATTCAGCCTGTGGCCCCATCAAGTAAATCTATGAGATTTCCTCTTCGACCTGGCAAGGGTAGCACTGGGATCAAATGTATAGTCAAGGCAAATCACTTCTTTGCAGAGCTACCAGATAAGGATTTGCATCAATATGATGTGAGCTCGCACCCACACACATGGATATATTTTTTCTTTTTCTTTTTCTTTTTTGTACATCTCCCAGTGTTGGAGTAACCTGATCATTGTATTCTTTCCTGCATATTTCAATAAAATTTGAATTAGTCATCAACAATAAAATTTCTAACTAGTTATTGAACTGTATGTTGACTATATGCTGTGGTGAACCAGGTTACAATTACACCTGAAGTTGGTTCACGGGGTGTCAACCGGGCTGTGATGGAGCAGTTGGTTAAGTTGTATAAAGAATCCCACCTTGGTAGGCGACTTCCTGCTTATGATGGAAAAAAAAATCTTTATACTGCAGGACCATTGCCTTTTACTTCAAAGGAGTTCCAGGTCCCTCTGCTAGACGAAGACGATGGAGTGGGTGGTACCAGGTTTTTTCTAACATATTTTGTATATCATCTCTTTCCTCAAATCCTCATTTTATTGAATTCCTAGCTTTTTCACCTGCTTTTCTTTTACTCTTATTCTCTAGTTCTTTCTCTTTGAACCCAGGAGGGAGAGGCAATTCAGAGTGGTCATGAAATTAGCTGCCCGTGTTGATCTGCACCACTTGGGATTATTTTTGCAGGGAAAGCAGGCAGATGCACCTCAAGAAGCTCTTCAGGTTCTTGACATTGTATTGCGAGAACTGCCTACATCTAGGTACTTATAAGAGGTTCCAGTGAAATTTTTCAAGCTGTTCAAGGGTTTCATTGTTCTTATATTTTGAATTTATTATAGGTATTGCCCTGTCAGCCGATCGTTTTATTCACCTGATCTAGGCAGAAGGCAATCTCTTGGTGATGGTTTGGAAAGTTGGAGAGGTTTCTATCAAAGTATTCGCCCAACCCAAATGGGCCTCTCTCTGAATATTGGCAAGTGCAATTTCTAGTCATGAATTTGCTATTCTAGATTTCTTCCTTATATAAGGACTGTATACGATTCTGTTGCATCTTATGTGTATACAATTGTAGCCTTTAATTTTGTTTTTGCCATGAACCAACTGAGCAAACAAAATGATTTATGACTTACTTGCCATACATTTACTCCCACTCTCCTATACAGTTTTAAACAAATGTAAGTTTGTTGATGCTGCAGATATGTCCTCTACTGCTTTTATAGAGCCGTTGCCTGTCATTGACTTCGTAACTCAACTTTTGAATCGAGATGCTACATCCAGACCATTGTCTGATGCTGATCGTGTTAAGGTTTGTTTATTTGTTCTTTTTTTTTTCTTTTTGGATCTTCATATGTTGCTTTTTGCATGTACTGAATGAACTGAAGATCTTCACTCTTCAGCAAATTTTTTTTTTGTTGCTTTTTTTGTCTTTATTATTATTTTTTCTGTTGGTAATATTTCTCTGTTGAACTACATGGATATTTCTTTTCCAACCAAGTTGTCGTGATTTTCTGGACATCCTCAAAGTTGGGGTACGTTGTCAAATTTCATTATTATAGACATTGGATTCCTTTTTCGTTGACTTTTACCATAATTTTCCCTCTTCTCTTTCCTTTTTACCATCTTCATTTTTCAAAATAGGTTTTTTATCCACGAGGAAACTTTCGAAGCCCAGTTACCAATATTATATCATTAATTTTCATGTGTTAAACTTTTTATAATTATATATATTTAAATAGCATGCTGGGGTCTTGTCAGATCAAGAAAGCTCTTCGAGGGGTGAGGGTTGAAGTAACTCATCGTGGGAACATGCGTAGAAAATATCGTATCTCTGGTTTAACTTCACAAGCAACACGAGAGCTGACGTAAGATTTTTTGTTATCATTATGTGTGCATTATGCCATTAGTCCTTTGTTATCTATTTTTCATAAATCTGAATTAGCTTGAAGTTTTTGTATTGCATGTGGCATCTTGGATATTTGTGGTTAACCTTTTGCATATGAATTATAGTTTTCCAGTTGATGAAAGAGGTACGATTAAATCTGTTGTTCAGTATTTCCAAGAAACATATGGATTTATTATCCAACATACTCAATTGCCTTGTCTACAAGTGGGAAATCAACAGAGGCCCAATTATCTGCCAATGGAGGTATATGCATTTTATCAACTTATTATATCCCTCATGCAAAATGAATTTCATTATTGATTGGTTTATAAATGATGTCAGGTTTGCAAGATTGTTGAAGGCCAGAGGTATTCCAAGAGGTTGAATGAGAGACAGATTACCGCTCTGCTTAAGGTTACATGTCAGCATCCACGTGATCGAGAGCTCCATATTATGCAGGTGCGTAACTGTTGTATGTCTAGTTTTTGCATGTTTTAATGGTTGAAACTACCATGGGATAATGTTTGTCAGGCAACCTTAGCCACCATCCACTTAGATTTCCCATCAATTTCTCAGCAGATACAAGACTAACCACTTTATATGATTGGAACTTCCTGCATTAACATTAACCTGTAGCATGTGCATGGCAACAAAATTCGTTTAAAACTGAAGTTTGAACTTTGATATTCTAAGCTAATCTCCTACCATTCTTATATCTCTTTTGTAAATTCCTCATGTTTGGCTTCATTGAAGCTAATTCAACATTCTTTTATTTTTGTTTTTTTAATATTTTGTATCAATATTTTTTATTTCTTTCTGAAGATGATATTTAGCATTTTGCTACTCTCATGTGTCACCTAGAAGGCATACTTAATTTAATTTTAAGAAGGATTGTTATTTTGCATAATGAGCTCATGCTTTTGTACAAAGAAGTATGCTGGGATTTGCACCACAACTTGGCTTGTAAGCATTCACAAGTCACTGCTACCACTGGTGATGTGTCTCCAGATTTCTCTCATCTTTGTTTATATGTAATACTGTTTTTGATGTTGCATGATTTTTCCTTTATGTCTAATAGTCCAAGTTTCAACAAATTTAACACAGGTACTAATATGAGGTGCTATCACAGATAAGCATTCATAATATGTTGACAATATTTTAAAAGGTACCATGATTATTTTTAGTGTTAAAAACTATTGTTGCTGCAATAATGTGGTAATAATAATTCATCAAAAAAAAAAAAAAAATTAATGTGGTGATACTAAGGTGTAACTTGGCATGATATTATAGTATTTTAAGCCCTGTTTTCCATAATCATCTATGGTACCATTACCATTCTTTCCAAATGCTTGACAGTTTGAATTTTTTTCCTCTAATCTTCTCTGTTCAGACGGTTCATCATAATGCTTATGGTGAAGACCCTTATGCAAAGGAGTTTGGCATCAAAATCAGTGAGAAACTTGCGTCAGTTGAAGCACGCATTCTGCCAGCCCCTTTGGTAATCAGTTTTGTAGCTTTCTTCTGGTGTATTATTTTGTGTAAATACCTTATGAAAATAATTTATTTCTTTAATGCAGTTCATGACTTCTGTTAATTGCTTTTACAGCTTAAGTACCATGATACAGGGCGAGAAAAAACTTGTTTGCCCCACGTTGGTCAATGGAATATGAAGGACAAGGTATATTTGCTAAAAAAACCTATAACCCCTGCATTTTAGCAGGATACAATTTATGTTTAATTTCTGTGACTGAGCAGAGTTTCATAAGTTGGGCCATGAAAAGCTTGTTCTTGACATAATTCTCAATGCAGCATATGCATGGATTTATGTATTTTATTTTGTCAAATGCATCCTGTAATGTCCTGTTATGACAACAGAGTAAGCGGAGGATCATAAGTTTGATGCTTATTTGATCAGATTTTATGCTGTGGGTTTATTGATTAGTATTAAAAGGAAGGGCCAAATCCATGGTTTCCAATTTCAAAATATCTATAGGATATTGCTTCAACCTATGCAAGTTGTACAGGAATCCATTTACACAGAAAAGCTGATGATATGATCCATAACAGTCTTTAAATAAGAATAACTAACACTTCTCTGTTCGCATCTCTCAAATATCATCTTACAAGTTTTACTTCTGCTCGTCATTTTCACGTGTGTTGGTTAGAGCAGAACCTCCTTTTATGGCCAATCATAACAATAACAGTCATTATCGGTAAGTATTTCTGAACTGAGTAGATTAGAAGGGCCAAGGAGGGATGGTGCCATAGAAAGAAGTGGTTCTCAATCCGGAGAACTCAGGGCTCCTGTGTAGTTATCTGGAGGGGGTGTAATAGAATGAAGATGACCAGTTCAAATATGTGCAGGTTGGGTGTAGGATAGGAAAAGATCTGTGAAATATCTATTTTGAAAGAAACACAAGAAAGTGTCGAAAAGATTGGTGTATCAATTTGTTAAGGGAGAGAAATAGGCTGTGGAAATGTTGCTAAAGCTGAGGTTTATCTATTGCAAACAGGGCTCCGAGAGGATATAAAGGCTATATCCTTTGGTTTGTCACTGGAGTTTGGGGAGGATTCCTCTGTGGGAATCTCTTGGATAGAATACTTGATGAGTCCTCTGGATTGATGGACATCTAAATTGACTAATAAGGGCCTTCTCCACCAGATTGAATGTATCGTTCTTTTATGTGCCTAGAGCTGTGGATAAGCTAGTTGATGGATTGGATAAATGTAACACAAAAAAAAAAACCACAACAAAAAATGGTACGTAAATTTGGAAGGGAGAGAAATAGGCTGTGAAATGCTGTTAGAGCTGATGTTTATGCATTGATGTTGGGGATCTAAGAGGGGCAATATTCATTTGCTTGTCACTATAGATTGAGGAGTATGTTCTGTGGTAGTTTCTTAGATAGCTTACTGGAAAGGACTAGCAGATGGTATACTAAATCAACTAGTGAGGCCTTGTCAACTGGATTGAATATCTTATCCTTTCACATGCCTCGAGTGGCCAATGAGCTGGTTGACAGATTGAAAAGAAAAGTTGATGAAAACTCTCCATTCGTGGGCATACCTTCTGCAGACATGTTATTTGTGGAGAGATTTGATGTTGGGTAGCTGATTGGGGATGATCAGATCCTTTGTACTCTAGTATTTTCTTTTTGACTGTTTTCTTGCTGCTCTTTTCAGGAGCCTTGTCTAAGTAGGCACTTTTGTTTCCCATCAGATATAATTATTAAGGGTGTGTTCGTTTTGATGGAATTTGTAGAGAAAGAAAGTAAACTTTCCATTGAAATTTGTGTGTTTGGTTCTTTGGAAAGTGTGGGCCCATCAGAAAGTAATTTTCCAAAAAAGATCCACTTTTCTACTAATGAGCTCTAAAACTATTCCTTTCAAAATAAAAGGAAAGCAAGGGAAAGGAAAGGGAAATTCTATTTGACTTTCCTTTCAATTGTTTTCCGCCTGACCAAACGTAGCCTAAGGAAAAAAGGTCAACTCCTGAGGTCACAGGAAATGGATGTGTGTACAGGTTTTGAACTGGTGTGGTCTTACTTGTGGGTTCACAAGGCAAAGCAAGTATTAAATTGTTAAGGTGAAGAAACAAAAATTTTCATTTAAATAGATTGAGTTCTCCGATTAAGATAGGCTTGCATCAAGGGTCAGCTATTAGTGCTTATCTTTTTGCTTTAGTTATGGATGAGGTGATGAGTCATATTCAATATGAGATGCCTTGGTGTATATTATTTGCAGATGATATAGTACGGTAGATGATACTAGGGAAGAAGTAAATATTAAGCTAGAATTGTGGAGAGATACCTTAGAATCAAAGGGTTTTAAAATAAGTCGTGCAAAGATTGAATATATGAAATGCCTTTTTAATACAAATAGCAATA
Organism: Buxus sempervirens; assembly: GCA_947561395.2. Lineage (NCBI taxonomy): Eukaryota > Viridiplantae > Streptophyta > Magnoliopsida > Buxales > Buxaceae > Buxus > Buxus sempervirens. The sequence continues at coordinate 38,540,470 of OX387185.1, read as the reverse complement.
TAACTAATGAAACTATTAAAATTGACAATAAGGATATCTCTTTAAGTAATAAGTTCAAATATCTAGGATCAATGGTACAAAAAAATGGAAAAATTGATGAAGATATTGCATACAGGATTAGAGCTTGTTGGCTTAAGTGGGATTAGGGGGTGCTTTTAGGGTTTTTTGTGATAAGCGTGTTCTATTTAGATTAAAGGGTAAGTTTTATAAGACAACAATTAGACAATCTATGTTATATGGTGCAGAATGTTGGGCAGCAAAGAATCAACATTGTTCAAAAGATGAGTGTTACTAAGATGGACTTGTGGCAAAACCAATAAAGTCTAAATAAGAAATGAAGACATTAGAAAATGGTTAGGCATAGCATGCATTAGGGATAAAATGGAAGAGAGTAGGTTAAAGTGGTTTGCTCATGTAAAGCGGAGACCTAGTGATGCACTTGTTAGAAGGTGTGAAGTATATTGAAGGGCCTAAGTGAGCAAGAGGTAGGCCTAAAAAGACATGGATGGAATCTATTAAACAAGATCTACAAAACGTAAATTAACTAAAGATATGATTTTTGATAGAGCGGGATGGAGAGACAAGATTCGTGTCGCAGACCTCACTTTGATAGGAACTGGCTTATGATGACGATGATGATGATAAAGAATGAGTGCACAAGGCTTATTGTTTATATGTTTAGCTTAATTAGTTAAGGGAATCTTTGGATTTGAATTACCACCCAGAACTGACATAAACATTTAGGAATATGGCTTTTCCCTTAAAATTTCTGCAGCTTTTCCCTTCCATGCCGGCGAAATATGGCGGCATGCTGGCGAAATCTGGGAATTTTTTCCCCAAACTGAAAAAAATTTCAGTGAAACTTGGCGGCATGCCGGAAAAATATGGCAAAATTTCCCTATATTTTCCCAAAATGGGGAAATTGTGGGGAATTCTTTTTCCCTTGATTTCTGCATGCCCCCGAAATTTGCCCGGCGAAATACGAAATTGAAAACCTAGGTCTACACCACCCATTCTAAAGTTGATATTATGTAGGTTGAAAGTCCTCCGTCTAAATTCCTAGCTTATTGAGGATTATTGATAGCCCACCTTTGATAATGTTTCGGCTCTTGGATGCCTAATTTATTGTAATGATGGAAAGGTGGTATGTCCAATTTCATAATCTTGGCTTAGTATAAATTGTTGACATTTTGGATTTTCATTTAGATGTGCACTGCATGTGTGGTTTTAATCTAAAGTTGTATTCTGGAATTCCCTAGACAAGGAAATTTAGTCCACAATGTTTCTTTTTGAACATGACTTGTCTATATTTGCATTGTCCTTGATCTATGCTTAAATAATGAAAAGGTAGTTCATAAATGTTTTTTTTTCCTCGAGGTTTGACTTCTTCAATATGCAAAATATTTAACATCTCTTCCAAAAAAAAAAAAAAAATTGCAAATTATTTGACATGATATATTCTTTTGTAATTAAATTTGTTTTATTTTGGTCCTTTTTCATTTCCTTTATTCCAGAAAATGGTTAATGGGGGAACAGTGAACAATTGGATTTGCATGAACTTCTCCCGCAATGTGCAAGATAGCATTGCACGTGGGTTTTGTCACGAGCTTGCTCAAATGTGCTGCATTTCTGGCATGGTATGACCAACAATATGTTTATACATTGCTGTTGAATTTTGAAGGCTTCTCATGAACGGATCCTCTGTTATCATTTCTCTTTTGCTGTGTACATGATTTACTTCTTCTCTAACAGATGCTATTTGGATGTTTTGTAGGCTTTTAATCCTGAACCTCTACTTCCACCATACAGTGCACGACCTGACCATGTTGAAAGAGCCTTGAAGACTCGGTATCATGATGCCATGTCCAAACTCCAGCCCCATGGGAAGGAACTTGACCTGCTGGTTGTTATCTTGCCGGATAACAACGGTTCTCTTTATGGTATGGTGATTATTTTTCAGGATCCAATTTTTCTATTTCCTGAACTTGTACTAAAATGAGTCGTATTGTATTGCTTTATTCCCTTGGACGAGAATTTGCAGGTGATATAAAGCGGATTTGTGAAACGGAACTTGGACTTGTTTCTCAGTGTTGCTTGACAAAACATGTGTTCAAAATGAACAAGCAATACCTGGCAAATGTGGCTCTAAAGATAAATGTCAAAGTTGGGGGGAGGAACACAGTGCTTGTTGATGCATTGTCAAGACGTATTCCTCTGGTCAGTGACAAACCAACAATTATATTTGGTGCTGATGTGACACATCCCCATCCTGGGGAGGATTCAAGCCCTTCCATTGCAGCTGTAAGAATTTTAGTTTTGTTTTTTTCAGACTTCGTTTTCTGCTGTTTCCAGCTAATATTTGACTCTCCATGAGTTATTTTATTTCGATTAAAATTTTATGCAAGTTTTTTTTTTCTTGCATTTTTTTTTCAGGTTGTTGCTTCTCAAGATTGGCCAGAGGCCACAAAGTATGCTGGCTTGGTTAGTGCTCAAGCTCATCGACAAGAACTAATCCAAGATCTTTATAAAGTCTGGCAAGATCCTGTGAGAGGAACTGTATCTGGTGGCATGATCAGGTTCGCGTTTTCCTTATGCATATATGCCAACAATAGAGCATGTAGTTAATTATTTTCTGATATTAAACAAGTGGCATCCATATGAATAAATGGATATGCATGTCTAATTTGAAGCATCTGATGGAGGCCTAGGAGAGACAGCTCTCTATTCAGGTAATTGCCTAGATCTGGCCTTGTTGATGCCTAGATGACAAAAGGTTCACTTTATTATATCTATGCAACTTCAATTTTTTTTTTTCAAATTATTAATTTTTTATTAGTAATGAAGGCTTTATTTAAAATTCAAGACGTGAAGTATATCTGAGAACATTCCATCTTCCTTTTATATATGCATATATACATCTTCATTATTCATAAAAAAAAAGGAATAATACTGAGAAGGATTCAGGTCAAGAGACCTGATTCCAAGAGTAAAACAACATCCCCTACGACATACAGAGCCTCCCACCAGGTGCCAACTGCCAAAGCACTATAGTCCTCCAAATATCACCCAAAGCTATTTCCCACATGAACTTGCCCCAGCTTTAGCAAGTCATGTGCCACAGAAGAAACAATTAAAGACATTTTCTTTCTCTGAGTGCTGAAGTAGTTGATGTTAAATAAACATGAATCTTAGATACTTATATGGTTTTCAGTTCCTGTTGCGGCAAAGTGATTTTATTTGAAGTGCAATTGTTTCTAGTTTTTAAGGAAACTTGAGTATAGGTAAATAACATGCACTGGACTTTGACCAAGATTGTGGGCTCTGTTGTTGTTTTCATGTTTCCGTACATGCAGGGAGCTCCTTGTATCTTTCCTGGGAGCAACTGGGCGGAAACCTGAGCGGATCATATTTTACAGGTTTGTCACATTCTCCTGCTTCTTTCCCTGTCATTCTATTCTACGTCCTTGACCCTTCTTGTGCTTTCTTGTCTGGTGATGCTTAACCTGCAGGGATGGTGTGAGTGAAGGCCAGTTTTATCAAGTCTTACTCTATGAACTAGATGCAATCCGTAAGGTAATTATTTTTATCCACAACTCTTTTCTGAGGATTGGTGTCAACGAAGGCCCATGTTGTCAAACCCAGTGGAGGGAGGAATTTCCACTGTTAGTATCTTGAGTCCAACCTTTAGGCAACTATTAATGCTTAGGCAACTTGGAAGTGTAACTTGAAAATGTGATTAAAAGAACATTTGTTGTTTGTCTTCAATATGACATGTGAACTTTCTTTCTGGATAAGATGAATCAATTCAAATAAAATGAGTGACATTTGTCATTTGTTGGTTTTGTAGTGTGACCATCGTTCATTACGTAGTATTTAGTTTTTCTCGAATTCATCTTTTTAGTGTTTTTTAATTTTTGAATTGGGTTCAGCTTTATACTTACCCTTAATTCCTCTACTAAATTCAAATCGATGTCAGGCATGTGCCTCTCTGCAGCCAAATTATCAACCCCTTGTTACATTTGTCATCGTACAAAAGCGTCATCACACTAGGTTATTTGCAAATAATCATAATGATCACAAATCAGTTGACAGGAGTGGAAACATTTTACCCGGTTAGTAATTTAGCTAGCCCGATATATTTCACCTCAGCACCTATATAATACTGTTTATAATCAAACATTCTTTCCTTACAACATTTTTTAGGAACGGTTGTTGACTCCAAAATTTGCCATCCCACGGAGTTTGATTTCTACCTTTGTAGCCATGCTGGCATCCAGGTAAACTGAATGCCTTCCTCTTTTTTGTATATGTAAGCTTCGCTCAAGGATTCGTTTGTAGTTTTGATTTTTATAATCTAATGTTGATGTCTTATACAGGGTACTAGCCGACCCGCACATTACCATGTATTGTGGGATGAAAATAACTTCACTGCTGATGCACTGCAATCCCTTACCAACAACCTCTGCTACATGTATGAAGATTTTTTTTATTTCAATCTTATATTTCATTTTATCGAAATGGATCTTCTTATTCTCATATATCATGCATGTCTTTGATGCTCTTGCTACAATTCCAATTATATGCTGCAAGTGACAGGCTATCGATGCAGCCAGTTGTCCTGTGTTAAATTGTTAATCAGTTGTGTTATCACATATGGAGCTTGCATAACATAACTTAGCAAATAAGACTGATGGAAATCATTTTGTCTTTGCTCATGTATTTTGTTTTACCTCCCTTAATTGCATTAAAAAAAATGTAATTTGGTTCCTTTTCTCCCCCCTTTTTTTGTCGTTTGCAGATATGCAAGGTGCACACGATCTGTCTCTATTGGTTAGTTCTCTTTTCTTAGTCATGTTCATTGGACGTGCGCGCAATCAATGCAATTCTGTATCAAATGCCATGTTCTTATTTATGGGTTCTACATTGACAGTTCCTCCAGCATATTATGCACACCTGGCTGCTTTCCGTGCTCGTTTTTATATGGAACCAGAGACATCAGATAGCGGATCAATGACTAGTACAGTAGGCCGCGGTGCAGCTGGAATTCGGAGCACTCGGGGCCCAGGCGGGAGTGCTGTTGTTAGACCTCTCCCCGCCCTCAGGGAGAATGTGAAGAGGGTTATGTTTTACTGCTAGAGGGATTATTGTTGGCTCTTGACGAATGATTGAAATACTGTCTTATGTTCGGTATGAAAGCTGTTATACCTCTTCTTGATAGAGGGTTCTTGGCAGAAACCTGGAGGCTTATTACCTCTTATTGATCGATGATTGAATACAATCTCACGTTTAAAGCTGATAATTTTTAGTATTTTCTCCAGATATTACCTGGGATTGCTTTCATGGCATGCGATTGATCTAGAGATAAGCTGATACGGTACCACTCATTTGAAATTTCTATTCATTTCAGCTGATACAGTACCAAAAATTTCAAATTCTGAAGTAATCCTGGGCGGTTATGTTTGAAGGAGTTTATTGGACAATAAAAATTGTAGATCAATCGGGAATTGCAATTCTTCGAATTAGGGTTCGACAGAATTACAAGTATATTTGAATGCTTGAAGGTTTTCACCAAATGTCATTATGGTAGTTGGAGTAGTTGGTGCTACTGGCTGCAAGTGGGGGATGGGTGGTGCAGTGATGGTAGTGATAGGCCATTGATGGTACAACAGCAGTTAATAGAATAGTTATTATCACACTAGTATGTGGTAGCGATGGTAGTTAGAGTTGCAGTATAAAGGTGCCTGTGTTATGAAGTGCCAGTAGCAGTGGCCACTAGGTGGTGGTGGATGTTGTTGATAGTATCAAATGGTAGTTGTTGAAGGGGTTGTATCTCTTGCACTGATCCATGCGCTTTGAGAGATGCTGCTACATAAAGCTTGGTTAGGAGATTTTTTTTTCTTCTTCCTATTGTAATAATGTAAAAAAGTTCTTGTTGAAAGAATTCTAATCGTTCGTTGGATGCTTTAAGTAGCAACATCTCCCTTAGAAGTGTACCGGTGAGTGCAGAGGTTATAACGCCTGGACACTGAAGGAGCTACTGAATCTGAAAAAGGCAAATGGGATTAGATAAGCAATAGGTAACAGTCTTCATGGCACTGTAACTATCGCATTTAAGTATATTGCCCGAAGGGAATGTTTGTTAGGGTACCAACTCAAGCAATTGTGGGGTCGTTGGGCCTACAAAAATGAAAAAAATGGTGGACCATGTGATTTAATTTACTGCGAATGAACGACTCTATCCAGGATGTTAAACGTACATCAAAATGAGCAAAAAAACAAATGCATGTATCCGGCGGAAGAGTGTAGACTCTCTGCTTAGAGATCGTTTCATCTGGAGCCAGTGGTTCTAGCATGAAACTTATGGATGGATGGCACTTTTCAATAGTAGGACCCACACCCCAAAATGCATCTCATCCGGTGGTTTCACTGAACCACCGGATTATGGCTCTAGAAGAAATGCTCACCTCTGGTTATGAATCTTACCATGCTCATGCAGGGGAAGAATTTTTTGGGGATGACATTGTCTGTCGCAGAGTCTTGCAGCAGACTCTACAACCTACGCTTACAGCTTCTCCGTTTTCACACTGTAAAATGTGAGAACATTTTTCATCAGAGGCTGTCAGATGCTCAACATGGTAGCATTAACGGGGATGAAATCGTTTGCTGCAATACCGTGCGGCAGACTTTTGCAGTGGCCATGAGATGTTGCCACGTGCAACATCTCACAGGCCATGAGATGCCGCTGCAAATGTTTGCCGCATAGTCTTGTGGCAGACAATTTCAAGCGGCATTAACGCAGCCTGTAGGGTCTGCGGCACAAACCCTGCAGCAGACAATTTCATGTATTGTGTTTGAAATTCAGCTGTAAAAATCTATTTTAATGTTATGGATGCATTTCACCAATGTGAGAATAGGCTGCAAAGGAGTGCAAATCAGTGTTTGTTAGCTTTATATAGACATGTACACATGTTTCACCATTTGAGAAAGTGGTGGTAGTTGTGGTGGTATTGGTAGAGGTACTTGTGGTCTTACTTGTTAAAGTAATGGTCATAGTTAGTGGTTATTGTGGTGGTGGTCACAATAATGGTGGTAAATAAAGCCCTAATAATTAGATTAGCCAAACAAAAAATTACAAAAATGCCACTAAAATTAAGAAAAATAATGCTGTTCTTAAAACCTTCGACTTCTAAAAAAAACAGGGGTGTTTTGATTTCTTCTGTTTTTTAAAATCAATATGAAAACTTTCCTTAACAAACACAATTTCAGATTTCTTTGTCAAAATGGAAAAACAACTCTAAAAGGGATATTTACAATTTACCCTCTTGACGTACTGAACAACCTCATTTTCCCCTTTATGAAAAATACTAATTTTACCTTTAGGTTTTCTATATGTAACAATCTCTCCCTTCTAGAGATTTGAAGGTTATCATAACTGAGAACATGTTAATTGACAAATTTGTCCCTTCTTATTTATATTTAAAAATGCCCTCTGGGCAAATGTGAACGAGATTCCATTTTTTTTTTCATTTGAGCTAATGGTGTAAATATTGAATCAATCCACTAAAGGGTAATCTTGGTATTTAATTTTAAATAACCTAAGTAATAGGGACCAAATTGTTAATATATATCTTATCTCTTGCAACCTCATAAACATTCTTAAAATTTTTCCGGTCAAACCTTTAGAGGAAAGAGACATGTTACATATAGCAAACCTCAAGGTAGTAAATTGGTATTTTAAAATTTTTAACAAGCCTTACTTGAGTTTGAGTTTTACTCAAGGTTTATGAAAGTTTATAGCCATATATATCATACAACATTTGAACATCCTTTGGAAACTTCAAGAGAAAAAAATATATATATATATATGTATAATAACCATGAATTCTTTTCTGTATATATATCATAATGAAATACGTTATGTTTGTATTATTTATGTTATTATAGCTATATAAAGTTGTATGAAACTTATAGGTAGGCTTGGCCGTGTTATGCTTAGCTCACTTAATTTATTATATAATATATTTGAATTTTTTATTACATTTTGAACAAAGTAATAATATTAATTTTCACATTATTAATGTGTAATGTTTAGTTCTTTTTTTTTTCTTTTAATTTTATATCACCTAAAGAATTTTTAGATTTACACTTTATACACACAAGTGTCATATATTTCAATTACAGTTCGAGTAACGCTTAGCCTTATAGAGCCCAACCCAAGCCTAAGAAATATTTAACGAGCCTTGGGCCTGAGCCTTCTTCAAACTATACATCCCTATGCACAACATATAAATCTTCAGGTGAAATAATTGGTGTCGAATTGCACTCATGTACATCATGAAAGCTTCATCTGATGCAGGAGCTTTACATATACTATAGCCCTTTGTATTGGTAACTTGAATATCAAGATCTCTACATATGAAGCTCTTCAAGGGTTGAGAAAATAGACAGAATAATCCATGTTTAATTTTAGATGTAAGTCAATTCAAATCAGTCTAAATCCAAGCAAATGATTGGTTTTGAGTCTTCATAAGCCCAAATATCATTGAAGAATTATCAAGACATGAAACCTCACATATTTAAGGATACTAGTAAATATGCACGTGTGTAGCATGTGGAATTTTATTTAGATTAAAAGTTTAAAATAATATGCAAACAAACAATTTTTTAATAAAAATTATTGGAAAAAATGATTCCGTCCAATTAACTAAGAGTCATCAATACTCTATAATGACAAGTAGTAAATAAATGTAGAAAAATTTGTAGTAAATAGAGTAGACTTGCAAAACATGATACATTCAAATCAGTAAATAGAGTAGACTTGCCAAACATGATACATTCAAACCAGTATTTTTAATTCTACTCTATTTGAGTAGTTTATATTAAACTTGAATTATTATAATTAGTACAGAATAGGGATTATATATAATAACAATTATAATTTTTAGGAGAAAAATATATTTACTACAATATTGCATACAATATTGTAGTATATTGTTCATACTGAAGCAAAAATATATTTAAAGATTATATTGAAGTTATATTATTGAGATAATATTCACCGAACATTATTGATAAAGATAACAATATAAATATATTTATACTATATACATCTCTTCGTATATTCAATATATTTACATCTTTTCATGTATTCAATATATTTATACGGAAGAAAATAAAAATATGATTCCAGCCAACTATCCTATTATTCAACTTTCCTTCCTATTTTCACTTGTCCTATTATATACCAAAATATTGTTATCCAAAATATAGATGTTGATATCTTAATAAAATATAGATATAGATAAATAAAGTTATCTATCATCTAAAAGTAATTTAAATTAAAAGTATTTTTAAAAGAATGTTCAGTTATTTTTAAATATTTAATAATTTGGAAATGAGCTTGCTTTAGTTCTTGCCTTGGATGCATGGATGACAATCCTATGGAATTAGATAAGTCTTAATTATAATGTATAAAAATCCTATTGAATTATATAAGTCTTAATTATATTCACTCACTATTTGGAAATTTCATTTTGATTTTATTCTATTTGAATCCTACGGAATTAGATTAGACTTATAATTAGAAAGTATACATTCTAATAACTAAAATGTATTGTAGTATTGTTTAGAATCATATATACTGAGAAATCAAATCTGATTGATGAAGATCTTTGAATGTATTGTAATTGTTTAGAATGTAATTTAAACGAATCCCTAAAACAATTTAAAAATGTATTATCTAAATACCTTAATTAGAAAAAACTGAACAAACGAAAGAAGGTATTCTACCATTTCAAAAAAAGTCCTATTAATAATTAGAATGTATTCGTTTGTTTGTGTATGTAGTTTCCTATTTTTGAGTTTCCAATTATACTACATGTTTGAATTATAGGAATAGATAATATATTTATTGAGATCATGGAAAAAGGAAATGATAAGAATGGAAAACAGAATATTGTCAACCAAATAAATGGTAAACTATTTGAAGTGACCTGATCTAGTATCATAGAAACATCCCTAGGCTTTCGATGATTTCTTGGTTAGTCATCCATACCACATCTATACTTTGATTGTTCATTCTCTAAATGGATTTGGACCCGGATAATGAGGCTAAATGGCCACCGGGGGGGGGGAATCCATACCACATCTATACTTTGATTGTTCATTCTCTAAATGGATTTGGACCCGGATAATGAGGCTAAATGGCCACCACTGCAACCTGAAAACTTGGACGAAAGAAATCACATGGTTTGTTGATAAGTTTTGTGGTAAAGAACCTATCACATGGATTGAGAAACTATCCTTCTCATCAATGATATATCACAACTGGTTAGAGAGGAATAGAAGGAGATTCCAAAACTGTTTCTTGCCCAAGGAAGAAATCCTTAAGCGTGTGCAAAGGGATGCTCAATGCAAAGTGGAGGTTGAGAAGCTAACTGTCAAAGATAACCACACAAATAGAACTATCATTGAAAATTGGGAGTTGATCATCAATTTCACTCTGACTTTTTGATATCACTTTTGTATGTTTTTTGTTTCTCCTTTGTAAATGAGGATAACACTCGTCTTAGTGCTCCGTTGGATGTAAATCTTGTAGAAACTTACTTATCAATACAAACAGCTTACTTTCCAAAAAAAAAATAATGGTAAACTTAAAGATTCACAAAAGAAATAAGTAATTCGGCAAATTAATCAACAAATGAAAGAAAAAATAAAACATTGCACTCATTAAAGTAATGAAGCTAACCAAATTAACTTCAGTCTCTATTTCTATCCAATCACAAATGCGCTGAGTTCACCTATTTTTAAGAGAGTCCCTATCCAATTTGAGAATCCCATCATCAACAGTTTCACTCGCAATACTTAACGATATGAAAAGGTCCCTTAATGATATGTTAAAAGGGTACGTAAAGATACCTCAACAATACAGTGACGATAGTCTTTAACAATATGAAAGGTTACGTTGGGCATTCGCAGTCCTCTTAAGGGGGTTACTTTAACAATATGAAAGGGTACGTTGATTACTGGTTTGAAAAGGGTAGAGAGGGAAATACGGATAATGTTAAGGATTTTTTAGGAAAGAAAAAGCGGACAAACATTAAGGGTCTTCGTAAGTGAAAGCCCTAATCACCATTAATAAGCTCGGAAATAGCATGGCCAAGCTCACGAACCCATAGCAAGTGAAACGGTAAGAACTCCAATGGAGAGAATAGCACCAACCGTCTTTCCAATGATGAGATTCTTCTTGAGTTGCTTCATCTCTTCATAGGCAACCTGAACGTTGAAAGACAAGGAAAACAATCCAATTGACCATCTTGAACAATATCGTTAGACAGGATTCGAAGGAAGGGAAAATATAATACCACTTTCCATCACATTTTGAGACTCTCTATCACATTGGGAGTCCCTATCGGAATGTATGCGTGGCACCCATAATAAAATTGAGCATAAGCTCTTTGCTTTCAAATTCTTAACCAAACATATAAAATGAAAATCATATGCTTGTCAAAGAATCCTCTCACAACTGATGGAAACATTTAACATTTTATATCGAATAATGGTAAGTTCAGAGTAGAAATTTTATTCAAATATTATATGTTGTAGAAAAAAGAAATTATTACTAAACATATGCATTTAGGTAGTCAAATCATTTTTAAGTTAATGTAGAGACAAACCCAAACATAATACACTACCATTACCATATAAACCTCATATCCAACCATTGGTGGCATGCTTATAAAATATAAAAAAAATAAAAAAGAAGACTAATGTTAAAATAGAAATATATTGAGAGCATGCCTGGTCAGCACGAATGGAATCAATATGTGCATTGATATCACGCTTAAGATCACACCGCACCTTGGAGTTGTCCCAGTCTACCTGTTCAACAGTTGCATGATCTGTATTCATAGTTGAATTAGTAAACTTTTTGGATGGATAACTTAGGCTTGACCTAGGGTTCTATTGTCACTCTGCAAAATTCATACTTTTTTGCCCATATATATGTGACTACTTCACACGAGCACACTAGGCATGCAATATTTTTACATTAAGTTACATTTATAACAACTCTTAGAAATTCTATAGCATGAAGCAGATTTTCTTTAAGTGCTCAATTTGTGTCGTGAATTGCTTAGTAAACTTCCTCGAATATTCAAGGTTCCAAAATACAAACGAGAGATTTCAAAAATTAATACACAAATTGTGTTATAAATGTTACATAAGAGTGAATTTTATTATTAGCTTTGATGTAGAAAAATATACTATAATTCACAGGAAATAATTAGGATAAACTGAATATATTCCGCATAATCTTTTATATACAATTTTCGTTCAACAACTAACAGCTTTTTTTTTTTTTTTTTCAAAGGATAGAACACAGAAATTAATTTCTCAAAGTTACATGTATTTCACATGAACCTACTAGAACCAAAACTAAATTTGATGATAGATATTTCACAAGTGATCACCTATTAGCCATTAACTATTATAAGCTTTGGATATATATCTCATTTTGGAAACTTTCAGATACGCACTATAGTAGTTATGGAGGATTAGTTAAAAGCAAAAGGCTAAAGGGGAAATATGAATCAAAAATAGTAACCTAGTTATAGAAAAGCAATACAAAAAAAATGTAAAATTGTACCTGCACACCATCTATCAAACTGTTCCATACGAGAATCTTGAAGATTTCTAGCGATCCCATCAAATCCACTTCCTATTGTTCGAGTCTTGTCAAAGTGAAATGCACACTTGAAATCACTTAGTGTTCGGGACCGTAAGTGGCCCAAAGTGGACTTGTAGCTAGGTCGAACAAGCTAAAAATTCAGGTAAGACCAGCAGTTAGAAGAAAATTAGAGAGGGCACGTTTTCTTTATGGGTAGAAATTATACATACATATAATAACTTAGACAATTGAAAGAAAGATCTTCACGAACTATTTAGCTTGTTATAAAAAATGACTATGTGCAACTGCTATCTCATAAGAAAACCCCTCCATCACATTAGTGCCCTTAAAAAGAAAGCCTTTTTTGCTGTGTAGATCTTTTAGCAATTTGCTTAATCAAACATTGCAACTTGAGAAACCTTATATTAGCATTGCTCCAAAATTGTAACATAAAACAAAAATCAAATCATAAGCCCAAAGTATGTCAACAAAAGAAAGATGGAGGTTTATCATTATGTAATCCTGGTTCTCGAAATAAGGTATTACTTGGTTAATGGCTTTAGCATTTTGAGAAGAAAAGGGAGACTCCATGGCGCAAAGTCATAGCAAGCATCTATGGGTCACATCAAACGGAACAGAGGTAAGAACTAGTGCTCTAAGTCGGGGGCATAGCCCTTGGCCTTGCCGATATCTTTCTTCCATTTGTCCATTTCAAGCTGTGTGAAGGTAATTTCATTAGGTTTTGGTCTAATAATTGGTGTTAGGTCAGGTTCTATCTTATTTATAACCCTAGGCTTTATAGGGTCTGTGTTTTATCTGATCCTTTTGTTTGTGACATTCTTTCCGTATCTTCCCATGGAGTGGAATGGAATCATAATTTTAAGCATGACCTTTGTCCTGTAGAGTTAGTTGAACTATACAATTTGTTGAATAACCTTAAGGAGGTCTCCTTGCTCCCATCTATATCAGATTGTCCTGTTTGGGCTATTAACTCTCTAGTGTTTGTTTCATTGTTAGTTCCCTTTTTGCTCATCTTTCAGCCTCTTTTGTACCCTATTACACTGCTTTCCTTACGCCTTTCTTGTGGAATGCTGCTATCCCATCCAAGGTTAAAGTCTAGTCGGGTGTGGGTCCCATTGGAAGGCCCACATGGAAGTCTTATTGGGCCCGGTGGGCCCAAGTCTCAATAGAAGGCCTCTAATTGCTCAGAGGCCCAAAGGGATCAATATGGATTGATTAGGTTAGATTAAAGTGGCTTAAACCCGAAAACATAGGCTTTTGATGGTTACTGGGTGCTGCCCGCACTTAAGGTGTGGTCAGGCCTTGTCCGCATGACCGGTGTGGACAGGGCTTGTCCGCCCTGTGTATGCGGGCATGGCTCGAAATACCCAAAAGCTCAATTTCCGAGAGGAGCTCAGGGACCCCTCTTCTCCAATGGTCTGCACATACCCGTGGGTCACTGTGTTGACCCACAATGGCTTTCAACTCTCCATTTTAGCTAAAAATCCCACTTTTCCATAGGCTTTTCAAAGGGAAGAGGGAGGAAGAAGGCTTGGGGCCTTTCCCTCCTTCTGGAACAGAAGCCCAGGTCTTAGAACAGGGACTCTAGAGGTCCCTATTTCGGTGTTGACGGAGACCTCCCCTTCCCCTCCATGAGAAGAGGAGAAGGGAGGGCCCAAAAGGCCTAGGTCATGGTCTAGGGTGTATTCACACATAGGATGCAAGACAAAGACATTCCAGCATATCTCACATGTTGGACAGAGATTGAAGGACATGGAAAAATGTCCCTAAGGAGCAAGGCGTCTCCCAAAATTGAAGACTGAAAGGGCAAAGCATCCCTAAAGAGCAAGGCGTCTCTTAAGACTGAAAGGAGCAAGGCGTCTCCTACAGCTGAAATGACATGGAAATATGTCCCTAAGGAGCAAGGCATCTCCCAAAAAATTGAAGGACAAGGCGTCCTTGGAGCAAAGAATCTCCAAAACCCAGAAAATTGAGGCCAAAGCCTTCCAATTGAAGAACAGTGAACAAAGACATGAAAAGGAGTAGAGCGTCTCCTAAGACTGAAGGACAAGGTGTCCCTAAGGAGCAGAGCGTCTCCCAATACTAAAGGACAACGCGTCCCTAGAGCAAAGTGTCTCTGCAAAATTGAACAAGATGTTTCCATTTCCGAGAAGGACAAAGAAATAAGACAGGATCAAACCATCAAGACATGAAGAAAAGTGAAATGAATGAAGAACTTCTTGGCCAATTGACCCCTTTTGTAATTTTTGATTTCCCACTTTTGTAAAAAGCATAGGGCAGGTGGGCGAGTCCCTTTGAGGCATCGGACAGCTCCGAGAGCACCTCCTCCTTCTCCCTTCCTTCCTCCTTTCCTCATTCCTTCCACTTCCTCCCCAACCCCTAAAAAAAAAATTTTGGCATGTTTTTGCTCTGTTCGCACACTAAGTGCAGATTTTGAGATTCTCCCAGATTTCCAAGATTCTGGATAAGGTTTTGGATAGGATTTCGCCCACACATTACATACGGGCAAGACACATCCGCACATATTGTGCGGACACCAACTTTCTCTCTCTTGTTTGACTAATTGAAGTGATGGATTTGATTGATGTGACGGCTTTCTCTTTCCTAGCAAGAGAATCCAATTTTTCGATTTTTCATTTATTTTAAATATGGGAAAAATGAGATATTTTGTGAAAAATGAT